>JALAZF010000203.1:8352500-9552500 GCA_022829125.1 Lathyrus tuberosus | reverse complement strand
ATCTTCATAACTCAGTTTTCTTTGTTGTCGTATCAGAGCTTATTATTATCTTCAGAGACATCTGAAGCATTTCTACTTTTCAGCAAATTCCATTAAGCATAAGATCAGAACAGTTCTTGACTGATAGTCGTAGCCTTGCTATCTATCAGAGACAGACAGTGTTTTTAAAGGAAACTCCCCCTGAGTTTCAGACTTTGTGAAGATTTTAGATTTTGCAATTTAGTCTTTAGGGCAGTCTCCCCCTAATTCCTATACATCAGATATTGGGATCTTCAGAATTATAATTCTGGATGATAAGATTTTAAACACCAATGTAGATCATGACTATTTTGACTTTTGAACACAGGTCTTCATCTCAGAACCTTGTTAAAGTCATACTTAGTAGTTTATCAAAGCTTGATTTCTGATCCAATACCAATTGAAGGTTTTAATTAAAGTGATCAATCAACGCTTGATTCTGAATCTGATACTCATGATTTAATTTTGATATGTTACCATGTGATGTGCTGAGTCTTATAGCAGAGTATGTTGAGTCTGATACCAAGTGAAGAATTTCTTCTCATACGCTTGAGAGGTAATTCATTAGAGTGCTGATATTGATACCAATGAAGGTATTTTGACAGTAATCCACAGCTTTACTCTAATTGATGAGTCTGATACCGATCTTTGTGTACAGAGTCTGATTACCAATTGTTGATTTAGTCTGATACCAGATCGTTTTCATTTAGAATGGTTCTTGGTAAACATCAGAACGACTTCTTCTTGGATCTTCAATTCGGATCTTCAGACAGTTCTTGACTTCTGATTTGCACAGATCTTCTGAGTGAGCATATTGAAATGTATGCTTAGTCTTGACTGCTTTCAGAGTTTTCTTACTTCTTTTCTGAGCTAAGTGAGATAAGGATTACGATAAATCTGATTCTTCCAGCTTAACATGTTTCTTAGAATGCTTAGTGAACTTGTTTAGAGTTCCTCGGATAATATCAAACAACAAACGTTAGTAGTAACACATTTTTATGTGAGTACTTGTTTGAGTTCTGCATGCTTTAAGATTTCCTAGTGAACTTGTTTAGAGTTCCTCGGATAATATCAAACAACAAACGTTAGTAGTAACGCATTTTTATGTGAGTACTTGTTTGAGTTCTGCATGCTTTAAGATTTCCTTCTTTCAATCAAAATCAATATATTTCTCCTCTTTTTTGACATCATCAAAAAGTGCTAGAGCATATGAGCAATTAAGCATATAATCTCTTATATTCAGTTTCCTACATATTAAAACTTTATTTCTCCTATTTGAGTATATTGAATATTTGACATGATAAGGAGCATAAAGTCATAGAGTCATTTAAACATTTAGAAGCATTTTGACTTATTTTAGTGAAACACATCTATAATCAGTATGTATTTAATTGAAGGATAATAGATGGAAGCCAATTGTGAAGGACGTGAACCGGTGTTCAGGTACCTTAAAGGCAATTAGGTATATTTTACTAATTTTTCGTTGTGGCAAGATTAATCTGAAGGACAATTATAAACAACCAGAATTCATTAAAAAGATTAACTGCATTTAAACATAGATAGCATAGATTAAATTAAAGAGTTAAAAAAATAGATTGAATTAGAGAAAGATTTAAACAAAAACACATAGATAAAAATATAGATTGTATTACAGACGAATTTTATCTAAACATACAAATCTAGACTAGACGAAACTGGTTCTTACAGGTTAGACTGAAAGGAGCTTAGGGAAGATGGGGAAAGACTTTCAGAGTTATTTGAGCTTGAGGGAAGTGAAGTTTCTTCTGTTTGAGTCATTGCAAGCTTCTTGTGTTTTACTATTTCTTCTGAGATCCGTTCATGGAACTCGTTCCAGACATTTCTTACTTCCATAGGGTTTACACAAGAACTAGAAGCATCGACAAGGGTTTGAATCCTTGAGATTGAATTGTCTTTGAACGATGTAAGAACGCTATTCGTGGTTCTTAATCTCTTGAACGAATGTTCTTCCTTAATAGCCGTTTTTCTTCCTACCTTCCAATCTAAGAGTTCTTGAAGAACATCAGTGATATTTTTCATGTTTAATCCAAACACTGATATCTTCGTCCTTGATTTTTCTCAGATAGTTTCCGAAATCTGCCTCATTGTATGTAGCAAATTTTGGAAAGCCTATAACCGGAACTCTGGGGGTTAGAGTCAGTTTTCTAAAATGTGAATTATCTAAACTTGCGTCTTCCTTCAAAAGGTTCTTAAACCTAAGAATCTTTCCAGCGCTTTTAAGCAGCTTCCAAGATTCTCCTTCATTAATTAGAATGTCGTCAACTAATCCTGATTCAACTAAAATATCTGAGATAAGTCTTCCATAGGGAATGAGACCACATTCATGATCAGAACCAGTTCTGTAGCTTCTGATGGCATACTTGAGAAGCTTGAAGAGGATTGAGGGAATATGTATTTTAATTCCTTTTAGTAGAAGGAATAGAACACATTTTTGAGTATCGTTTAGCTGTTCTGAGGAGAGATGGTGAAAGACATTCTCTTGCAGAATTTTGAACCAGACTTGAAGTGAGTTTTCCAGGTTTGAGAAGGTTTGGTTTTTAGATAAAGCTTTATCTATGAAGATAGAGGACGTCACCTTAGCCTCATTCTCTTCATTGAGTAAGTTTATGGAGATTCTGAATCTGTCATTTTCATTCAGCAAGAGATCTGCGATAGTCTTTTCAGAGATGAAGATTTTTATTCCGAAAACGAAAGAGACAATGAGATTTTTGGATGTAGTTGCATGAATCCAGAAATCTTTGATTAGATGATCATAGGTCGGTCCTTCTAGCCTTTTGAAGTAGTTTTTAAAACCTTGGGTTTCCAGTGAGGGAGCAATGTCGCATCCGTTTGATTTCAGATTGTTGAAGTTAACAATATTTTCTGACAGAACCTTGAGATTGTTAACTGGGATTTGAGTGGTTGTGGGAATTGAGGCATTTTGTGAGATAAAAGCCATTTTAGAGATGATGAGGAGATAGAAGGTAATTAGGCTGAAGATTTGGATGAGTAAGAGATGTGTAGCTGTCTTATGCTTTTATAGATGGGAAACTAGGATAAATTTTGTGGAGAGTTTGAAACCGCATCGATTGATTTTCCTAGAAGCACTAAGTAGCGTGGGAAAGTGGGTTAATGATTAATCAAGAATCATAACCCTAAAAAGTAGTGACGAATCCGCTACTTAATTATGATCGGCGAGCGGTTTTATAATTTATAGTTAATCCTAAGTCCAAAAAAAATCCTAATTATTGGTAAATAATTAATGAGATTTAATCAAGAGTATCGTGAACTTAAATCAATCATAAAAGCATTTCTTAATTATAATCCTTTAGTAATTGGGCAAGAGAATACATATCAAGTTTAGATCATAAGGGCATACAAAGAGGGATCCTAGAAAAACTTGTGATCTTAAGAAAAGCTTAACTTCTATCTAGACAACGAAGGCTATAGATTGACAGAACTCGGGAAGAATCTTCTCGGTCATTCCGTTTCTTCTGCAATGACTAACCACTCTTGAAGATCAAGAATATGAGAGATGACCATGCAATAGGGAACTTGGTAGATTGTGTCTTCCCTTGACAGGTTAATTTCTTCCTTTAGATGATTGTACATGGATTGTGGTGGGTTTATTTTGATTCAAGATATTAAAAAGAAAATAAACAATCTCTCCATGTCAGATAACCATCCTCCTCTTTCTCTCGATCTAAAATTTGTTACCATCAGATTGTACCAATCTTTAGCAACTGGAGTGAGAGTGCAAGGTTGAGTGGGATGCCTCTCAGTTTTGAAAATGACGTGCAAATGCTTGTCGAAGCTATGGTTGTTGAAATTTCTTTCCACAGTCACACCATCTTCAACACACCTAATGGCTTTAGCTATGAAGATGGGGTTGATCAAGACTGGACATCCAGCAACTACAGACAAAATAGTATTTTTTCCATAGTCATATTCAAGTACACGTGCATTTGCCCAGAACTCAGTTACAAGAGAAGGGAAGACAGGTCTAACAAGCATGTCGAAGTAGTTTTCCTAATTCTGAAATACGATACCCGAGAGAATACTAGTTTTGTTGAGTTGTGGTAAAAGGTTTAGATCCCACGTGAATTCCTTTAGAAGCTCTAGATTAGAAATTTCTCCTTTGATATTGTGTGAAGACATTTCGAGCAGGAAACGAAGAAGGGAGTTCTAACCTACTAGATAGTGATTCTTCCTAGAAGAGGAGTAGGGTTGAGAGGAGAACTTATGAGTGATGGTTATTTATCACGCTTGGAACATGCGAGGTCATCATTTCCTAGACAAGCTATGAATAACTGTGATGGTCAGTTGATAGGACATAGTATAGACTTAAGTTTTCGTATGCCTAAGGTTAGAGATAAGGTAGCTGATACACGCGTAATTATGATTGTCTTGGAAATCATAAATACTTGATAATCTCACCATAATTTAAACAAAAATTAATGAGTGAGACCATGCCTTAGGGATGCTTAACCTTTTTTAAGAGAATCTTTTGCTTAAAGCATTTCTTTCTGACTTCTGAATCTTTGAGCATCTTTTTGATTCTACCTATTTTTGAGTAAGCTGCAGATGTTTCTTGGGTTCTTCAAGATACGCTTGTCTTCTGACTTTTGAAGAAAAAAAATATTTTCTTGGAAAGTGATCCTGGTTGAATTACAGCTTTCTCTCTTTTCCTGTTTAACCTTGTCCGTCAGTTCTCTAGGTTATAATAACTGAGATTAAGACTTAGCATGATCAGAGTGACTGCTCCATCTGAACTTAGCCAATTACATGCAATCCTTTTGGTAAGGCGATGTAACGCATGTTCTGAAGGAAAAATTGCCATTCATATGCGTGGGAGCAGTACGTAGTGAACAGTAAATTCCATTTGATGACCCCATTCATAAGCAACAGATTACATCTGTTTTTGATTGCTTCTCACTTCTCATTTCCTTGATCCATAGAACCTGTTTAGTTCCAATACAGTTCTTAAGATATGGATCTGAATCTTAAACGACAAGCTTTGAGAATTGGTTGAGTTCTCCTTTCATAGCCTGAATTCCGTTTGCATTTTTTAGAGTTTCTTTTCTTTGAAAGATGGTTGATTTCACAAGATTAGTGAGAACCTTTGAGAGGTTATTCAAGGAGGAATTGACATATCAACATCTGACTTTGTTCCTCATGGTTGTTTCAGAACTTGTTCAGAACCAAAACATCATCACGCCCCATGTGTACATTACTAGACATGGTTTGTATGAACCTTCTTGTTCTCACAATGCTGATCAACTTATTTGGAGTTGTTCACACATATCTATGAGTTAACTGATTTCTTTTAAAAGAACATCATTAACGTAATCTTTTAAGACATCAGTTGGAGAACCTAGATGTCTGGAATGATAGTATCTAATTTCATAGCTCAAGTGGCTCTGAGAACACTTGATCTGATGAAAATCAGATTATCAACATTTGATTTTTACCAGGATAATCTCAAGTTGTTGGAGCTTAATTACTGAGCCAGTTTAAAGCTTAAGAGTTCGTTCAGAATCAAGTATTTACCGAGTCTTTGGGATTCAGTTCTTCATTGAATCTTTTGATCACTCCAGATTCTGACATTGAATCATTTCTAATAATTTGAATTTTTCAGATTCTGATTTTAACAGATTTCTTTCTGAAATTCAAAGTCTTAGAACAACAATCTTTCTTCTTTACATGAAGAGATTCAGAATGAGTTTAAATGAGAAAGTCAAGGGTGGACCTAATCCATTTCTTGAAAACATCTCAAAAACTCATAAAGAATTAATCTTAAGCAAACAAGATTTCTTGCTTTCTGATGATTCATTTTTTAAGCATATACGTGGTTTTATCCACACGTAATTTCCAGGATGAGCATGCTGTAGCGAGCGATTTTGGACGCGGTTCTTAAGCGCTGGTCGCTCTCTGCGGTTTGAGCTTTAAACTACAGGTCGATTCATTTTTTATCCTATTGTGAGCTGAATAAGGAAGGGAAATAGATGTCTCCAATTAACCCTGCTTGCATACTGAGTTTAAACAGCGGTCTGTTAGGTTACGGATGCTATCAATGTGGGGGGGGGGGGCTTTTGTACTGGTTATTCGTATTTCGCCAATACAGGTTCTTTCTTTCTAGGGCTTGGTCAAAAGGTTTCTGGTGGGGAACAAGGATTAGGATATTAGGACTGGTGCTTTTGAATTACTGCTTTTGATTGACAAAGATATGGGATTTGGGGTTTTTGTTGATTGCGCTCGCTAAGATCTTTTCTTTCGATCTTATGCCTACGTATTCCCGTTTACCGAAACAGGGAAATCAGAGCGTTCGTAGTTCCTCCTATTCTATGGGAGGAAATTGGTTTTTGGTGTCTTGTTCAAAGCCCAAGACGTGAAGCGAAAGGTGGTTTGTATCTTGTTCAAAGCCCAAGATGTGAAGCTGAAAGGTCTATTTGTGTCTTGTTCAAAGCCCAAGACGTGAAGCTGAAAGACCTCGACTTTAGAGAGAATTTGTCATCTCTAAAGAGGGGAGAAGGAGAATTACTCTAACTGGGATACGCGGATCCGAGCAATGCCATAATTTCCGAAGAAAGGGTTTTAACCTGAAGGAGAAGACTTTAACTCAGTGTAGAGCAATGCCATCTTTCCTTAAGAATTTCTCATGCTAAAAGAGGGACAGTGGCATGGATGTAGATGATCCAGAGGCTTGCCGCTTACAACGATTAGATGAAGGGAAAGGAGTTGTTGATGTTTGTGTACTCTGAACGAGGCACAGCTTTGATGCTAAAAGGTTGATTGGATCAACCAGTGGTTTTATTATACAAAGCCTAAGAGGAGGCTAATTTCCGCTAGGAAAATCATTATACAAAGCCTAAGAGGAGGCTATTTTGTGTCTCGTACAAAGCCCGAGAGAGAGGCTAAAAGTTTTTGACCCAGTGGGCCATATCATTATACAAAGCCTAAGAGGAGGCTAGCAAAGAGTTGACTCAGTTGGAGAATCTTTTATACTCAGTAATAGAGTGTTTTTGTATCTCGTACAAAGCCCGAGAGAGAGGCGAAAAGGTTGTTTTGACTCCACTGGGGAGAATTTTGGTATCTCGTACGAATCCCGAGATGGAGGCTATCGTAACTGTTTCAGTTGAGTGACAGATCCAATATACTAATTTTAAAAGAGAAAATCAGTTCTTATATGAGTAACACTGTACACAGGGATTTAATTTGAGGATCAGGGATATTTCCTTCTCTTTGAGGAAACGGGAAATCCAAAGGGTATCGAGACTATCCGAGTTTGCGGGTTTTCTTCCTATTTAACGAAGAGTGCTTGAGAATGTCTTTGAGACTCAAGGAAGTTAGACTGTCCGTGTCTAGAGTTTTATCTTTTGTACTATGCTTCGAGAAACAGTAGTAGACTCTATGAAAGGACTGTTCTATGAGGATGACTAGGTTCTGTTCCTATACCTCTAGGAGGTCGTCGGGACAATTTGTACGAAGCCCAAGAGGAGGCTGGGAACTTTTAAGAAGCCGAAGGGTCCTTGTACGAAGCCCAAGAGGAGGCTATCATTCCCGAAGGAAGAGATCATTATACGAAGCCTAAGAGGAGGCTGTGAATACTTCTAAGAAGCCGTAGGGTCCTTGAATAATGCCCAAGAGGAGGCCGATCCTTTTAAGAAGCCCGTGGGTCTATCATCTCCTTTCCATTAGGAGAGATAACTCTTTTAAAGATGAAAACCACTGGTAAACGTGCGAGGTTTACTATCCAGCGACTTTTAGCTTTTAAAGAGGGTTCCTTAGTTAAGGTCCAAGATTATGACCGTAGTGGGTACCCAAACCCCGAGACATTCAAGGCAAGCTATCCACAAGGAATAGATCAAGTCAGGAAAGTTCGAGAATTGGGAAGAAACTCAAAGATGCCATTCATGGAGAATACATTCATCTTGGGGAGTAGAGCTTCTTGACGATTCCTAAGGAGGACAACCGAAGAGAAGACTGTATCTGGTGCTCCTATTGGGGATCTAGGCGTCTATTTCTACGAATAAACGGAACGACTTCACCTAGTTCTAGACGTAGTTGCTGGGGAAACTCGAAATATCTATACTATTATTACACAGTAGATATGAGTTTATGAAAGGAGACTTACAGTGAGCAGCCCCACAATACAGTTTATAATATGAAAGCCGTAAATGAAAGCGATAACCACTTACTCGGTTGTAGTGCTTCCATGCTGTTTGGTTAGTTGTTCAACAAAGAAAGATTAAAAACAACAGTATATTCAAAATCAAAGGAGAAAGTGCTTTGAAAAAGAAAGATTTGGGGCTTACAGCTCAAGGAGAGGCCCAGGGTTTTATCAGTGAGCGCACTGTTTGAATTTGTACAGAGGGACTTATACAAGTGACTGGGGCCCAAAAAGGTTTTCTGTACAAAGGGACGGGTCTTACACTCTCTCAAGAGGCCCAAAAAGGTTTAAAGAAAAGAGTGGGGCTTATAACACGAGGGTAGGCCCAAATGATTTTTCGTTTAAAAATGGCGATCGCGCCGAGGTTTTCTTTTAACGCAAAGGGACTTATACAATAAGTGAGGCCCAAAATGTTTTTGGTTAAAAGGGGGATTGGGTCTTACACTCTATTAGAGGCCCAAAGTGTTTTAAAGAAAAAGAAATGGGTCTTACTACTCGAGGGTAGGCCCAGATGGTTTTTATTTTTGAACGGGCGACGATCGCGCCGTTTACTTGTACAGAGGGACTTATACAATGAGTGAGGCCCAAAAAGTTTTTGTACAAGGGGGGATGGGTCTTACACTCTCTCAAGAGGCCCAAAAAGTTTTGAAGAAAAATAAATGGGTCTTACTACTCGAGGGTAGGCCCAGATGATTTTTGAAAAGGCGATGATCGCGCCGTTTGTTTTTTTTTTTGACGGTATCGGGACTTATACAATAAGTGAGGTCCAAAAATGATTTGGACAAAAAAAGGATTGGGTCTTACACTCTAATAGAGGCCCAAAGTGTTTTGAAAATGATTTATGAGGGTTGAATTAATCCAAAACCCTAATTTGTTTTCAAAATGTATTTAATTGAATAAAAATTCAATTAAAATGATCAAAAATTGTTTAACACATGGAAAACAAATTGTGATCTTGGATTAATGCTTCAAAAATTAAGTATTGACCTACAAAATAATTAGAAAGCATTAAAAGTTGCAAAATCAAAGTGGAAAAAAATATTTCAAATGTTAAAAACAATTAAAACATTAATTCTTTGCAAAAATATCAAGTATATAAAATAAATAATATTTTTGGGATTTTTTGATAAAATAAAATATTTTAACATTTTTGTGAATTATTAAAATAATTATAAACTCAAAATCATTAAAACTCAGAGAGAAATTAATTTTTGAATCAATTAAACAAAATCACAAAATTCAAATATTTGAATTTGAAAAAAAGGCGCCAAGAACAAGCTGAAGAACACGCGCGTGTTCTTGATTTCTCAGATTTGCGTTTTCTATCCAATCTCCATGAATACGTAATCATATCATGCAATCCACATATCATTATGCTCGTTTCAACCTCACGATCATGTCTATGTACTTTAATTTCATTTAAATTAAACATACAACAAGAAATCACGAAGAAACCTCAAGAACCCTAATTTCTGCATGAAGGCTAGGATTTTTGATACACGATTCAAACAATGCAATTAATTGAGGGAAAACATTCCATGCATGATTATGAACATATGGCCAAATTATTGTGCGAGGAAATATGCATAGATTGAGAGATGACCAAGTATGTGCTTACCTCCAAGCCGTGACAGCAAGTTCAAAGTGATTTTTGATTTGGAGGTGTTACAGATGAGTTGTGATGATCTGGACAGCTTCCCTACACCCTATGGATTGTGTTTGGATGGTTGGACTTGATTGAAATTGGCTGGATCATTTTGTGGTACCTCAGCTGCACCTTGTTTGAAAATTTGAGCAACCAGCAGGTGATTTCATGAAATTGATGTTTCAGAAGTTATGTGAGTGTTTGATCAGCTCATATGTGATGTATGTGAGGTGTGTGAGTGATTGGTTTGTGCAGAATTGCTCTCAAACTCAAAACCCGATAGCTACCTTGCTAAGAAAGGCATTTTTGCCAAGAGAAAGAGATTTTGAGGAAAGCATCTGTTAGATGGCTTTGGTGTACTTAAACTGGCCACAATTGAGCTCTATTTATAGTAGAGCAAGTTTGTTTTGCAAGGAATAGTGCATGGCAGCTGGTAAGTAGGTTTGGCCAATGTTGGCAAATGAAAATCCAAGTCTCCTCTAGCCATTGACTAGAGGTTAGGGCACAGAGCTTTGGTCCCCTTGGTCTTGGATAAGTCTTGACTGATTTCAGATGAGAATGGCTCAGTCCATGCCACCTTGATGGTTCCATTGAATGCCTCATTCTAAATTTGAAGTCTTGTCCCTATTTTGGCAACTCTAGGTTCAACATGCTATTCCTTGTTCCTTGGACCTTGGAGGCTTGGCTCAGTGATTGTCCCCTTTAGATTAAATCCTCTGAGGTGTCCAAGTGGATTGGAGCAATTGAATTTGGCTGATTTTGGCAAATCGACCAAAGTTGCAAATTCTGCCTTGCTTTGACAGATTTCAGCAAGGCAACTTGCCAATGTTGTATCTCATGATGTAGGTTGAATTTGGCAATGTTCTTGGCCATTTTGGAAAGCTCTTACATGATACAACAACTGTTTGAACAAGTTTGGTTTTGATCTCTTTTGATTCCAAGTGAAAAATTCCCCTACATTTGGCAAAAAGTGAAGGCAAATTCTGACTTAGTGAAAATTTCACTAAGTGTTGGAAAAAGTGACATTTTCACTTTTCAGCCACTTTGATCACTCCATAACTCAAAATCCTTAATGAATTGGAATGACTTGTAGTTGAAGTTTTTGTAGGTGATAATGAGGGCTACAAATCCATCTTTGGATGAGAAAAAATGGCCTTGTGGTTTAGGAGTTATGGTCCTCCAAAGTTGGTACCTTTGCCACTTTATTTTTAACTTAGAAAAATTTCTAAGTTTTATGGTTACCCCTTTTACAAGTTATCTCACTTTTCTTGATTTTTCTTGATGAATGATGATTCAAATCATACATTAACATCATTTTAGGGTTAAAAATCCATTTTGGTGAAAAATCTCAAAAAGTCAAAGTTGACTTTTGTGCACAGTTGACTTTTTATCAGATGAATTCCAAACTGTGCAATTCTTCAGGAAATCATGTCCTTGACCTAAATCAAACTTGATGGACATGTTCCATGGGTGTCATAGGGTATATTCAATCATGTATTAGGGTTTAGGAGCATGTCTTGGTCAAAAGTCAAAGTTACAGTTGACTTTTGTCTTAAAACCCTAATTGTGGTGCAGATGAAATTGAGACTTGTTGCTCAATCTTCTTGGATCAATCCATTATTCCAAATGGATCAATATGGTGTATTAGAGACCATCAAATCATCTCTTGAGGTCTTGGCTCATGGTTTGTCCCAAAAGTCAACTTACGGGTGAATTAGGTCAAGAAACCCTAATTCCTGATTTTTGATGAATGCATCCCCTGAGGCAAAATTGACTTGATGCATGGGTTCATGAGGTTCCATGAAGCATATTAGGTCATGTTTTGGATCATTGCCTTGTGCCCAGATGAAAATTTTCATCTGGAGGCCCTGGTCGACCAAAACCCTAATTTGGTGACACTGTCGATCTTGAGACTTGATCCACCTAGAAGGGAGCAGCCTTGTGCTTAATCTTTGAAGTGGGAGTCCTTTTTGATCCATTGTGGATGTTTGAGAGATTAGACAAGTTGAAGATTATGTCATTTCTTGATTGATCCTTTGTCTAAGCACTCAGAGAGGGCTTGAAACCCTAATTTTGATTGTATTGGATGCTCACCCATCTTTGGGGAGACTAATGAAGCATAAAGGTACATCCATATTGTGATGATGATTTTCACAATGATGGGAAATCTAAGTGGTCAAAATTTGGGGTATTACAGATGCCCCTATTTAATCTTCTTTGACCCGAAGGTATGAATGACGAAGGTATTCGAGCATTCGGGGTGCAAGAGGATTAAATATCGAAATATTCGAAATTTTGATGATGGTTATGAATGGTAGCTTACGCATTCATCTTCTTTAGCTAAGCAATGATGCTTAGAAAAGGTAAACTTCCCCTCGATCCTGGTTTCCTACCAAGGAACTGGTCTCAGTCTCTGATTTAAACTTCCCCTCGATCCTGGTTTCCTACCAAGGAACTGGTCTTAGTTTCTGATTTAAACTTCCCCTCGATCCTGGTTTCCTACCAAGAACTGGTCTTAGTTTCTTTTGTCAATAAACTTTCTTGACAAGGGACATTATTCATAGCGGCTTTCCTCAAACTTCTCGCCGAATTTTCCTGGGGAGATGCCATTTGAGTGGAAAAAGTTTTGATGTCAGACTTGCTGGGGAACCCAGTCGTCTGAGTTGTAGAGGTGTACAAACTTCTCTGTTGGAGACGCCATTTGTTTCTACTGGGGAAAGCGAGTCTCTTGAGAGACTGTTTTCATTTGGGATCTTTCATCATACTTTTCTCAGGATCTTCCCGGAGAAACGCCATATGATGGGGTCCAATTTTGAAGTGTCGATGACCTTTTCATCAACGACTTTTCGGAGCAAAACTGGCATGCTGCCGAATCTCTGATCACGAGGCTTTCTCTGTGGATTTTCTTTAATCCGGGAAAGCAAGGATATCATCTTCAATGGCGAAGAGTGATGTTTATTGAGAGTTTTCTCTGGCTTTTCAGAGGTTCAAGTTATCAAAGTGGCCAAGTGCCGACTCTGATCTAAAGATACACTGGTGGCGAGATTGTACAGACGCAACACTTCCTGACGAGGAAAGAACTGACAAACTCGATTGAGAAAACTGTTTATCACTAGGGGACAAGACCGACTCAAGTGATAGTGATACAATACGAAATGTGAACGCAAATAAAATGCATAAAGTATGTATGTATATGCTGACAAAACAGACGCGACATACAGACTAATGGATGAACACAATTGGATACTCGGCCATCGCGGGGCGAAGAGGTACCGTTGATTCAAAATAGCAATTCCACCTTGCTTAGGAGAGATAGTCCCGTTGGGAGCTATGTTGATCGGGCTTAGGAAATGAGAACTCGGCCGAGGATGTCAGACGAAACAAGGTCTCTGACACAGTTGATCCCTTCATTCAGGCATACTGGCTTAGAAGGGGTACTTTGATTCTGCACTTTGAAGTTCGCTTACTTCGGGAGAAGCAATCGATGTTCTTCTGATGTTCAACAGTCAAAAGAAATTGCCATCTTTATTTTAAAAGCAGAAAAAGTTTTAACAAGTAAATTCATTTTTGTTTTATTTCAAGAATCGCTGATTAAGTTTAAACAACGTCGTTCTATAAAGCTAAAACAAGCAAGAATTACAAACAAAAGCACAAGGGCTCAAATTTTATTGATAAGATGGAGATCAGCCAAACGTGTGATTCCAAAGAGTATATACAAAGTTAGAAAACGGTAATTTACAGGGAAAAGGGCTACGTTGAAACATAACGACCACTATCCTTCTACCAACTTTGAATTCTGGGCATCCTGAGCTTCCGTCGAAGATGACCGTTGACTGGAGATTTCCTCCGATGGGTGATGTAACTGCTGCTAAGGGACTTGACTCTGTTGAACATAGTTACTTGCCATTATCCCTAATTTTTGCTTGGATTGTACTTTGATGTTTCCAATCCACCGGGATGATTTTTTTTTCATGTCTCTAACTTTTGCCTGGACCGCCCTTTCAGGTTTTCAATCCACCGAGACGTTTTTTTTTTTTAGTTTTAATCGAAGTATTTCTTGACTACATCAACATTCGTGGGGTAGGCAAATTCCTCTCCGTCCATGGTTGCAAGTCTCAAGGCGCCGCCTGAGAAAGTTTTCGTGACCACATAGGGGCCATCATAATTTGGGGTCCATTTGCCCCGAGAGTCAGTGAGAAATGATTGTATCTTCTTGAGCACGAGGTCTCCTTTTCTGAAAATACGAGGTCGGACCTTTTTGTCGAACGCCCTCTTCATTCTTTGTTGATACAACTGACCATGGCATAGTGCCGTGATTCTCTTTTCTTCGATCAAATTCCGTTCGTTGTGTCGGCTTTGACACCATTCAGCTTCGGTGAGCTTAGCTTCCATCAATACCCGGATTGATGGGATCTCTACTTCTATGGGGAGCACTGCTTCCATGCCATATACTAGAGAGAAAGGGGTTGCCCCTGTTGAACTGTGGACAGATGTGCGATAACCGTGAAGAGCAAAGGGGAGCATCTCGTGCCAATCTTTGTAGGTTACAACCATCTTTTGAATAATCTTCTTGATGTTCTTGTTAGCCGCTTCTACCGCTCCGTTCATCTTGGGTCGGTAGGGAGATGAGTTATGGTGTTCGATCTTGAACTCTGCGCATAACTCTTTCATCATCTTATTGTTCAAGTTATATCCATTATCAGTAATGATCTCGCTTGGAACACCATAACGGTAGATGATATTGTTTTTGATAAATCGGACCACCACTTGTCGGGTTACATTGGCGAATGACGCTGCTTCGACCCACTTGGTGAAATAATCAATGGCTACCAGGATGAACCGATGTCCGTTTGAAGCCTTGGGCTCAATCATGCCAATCATGTCGATTCCCCATATGGAAAATGGCTACGGGGAAGAAAGAACTTTGAGATGTGATGGCGGTACATGAATTTTGTCGGAGTATATCTGACACTTGTGACACCTCCTCATGTACTTGTAGCAGTCGGATTCCATGGTCAACCAATAGTACCCTGCTCTCAGAATTTTTCTCGCCATTGTGTGTCCGTTGGCATGAGTGCCAAAGGATCCTTCATGAATTTCTTTCATGAGCATGTCTGCTTCTGGTCTGTCGACGCATCGGAGCAAGACCATGTCAAAATTTCTCTTATAAAGAGTGTCACCGCTCAGGAAGAAGTTTCCAGCCAATCTTCTTAGGGTTTTCCTGTCTTTTCTGAGTGCCCCAGATGGGTACTCTCGTTTCTGAAGGAAGCATTTGATATCGTGATACCAAGGTCTGTTGTCTATGACTGCTTCAATCGCGAAGATGTAAGCGGGTCGTTCAAGGCGCATGATGTCGATCTTAGGTATGTCATTCCATCGACCTACACTAATCATGGAAGAGAGAGTGGCTAATGCATCAGCCATGTGATTCTCATCACGAGGGATGTGATGAAAGTCGACTCTGTTGAAGAAGGGTAACAACCTTCTTGTATAGTCTTTGTAAGGAATCAATCCTGATTGGTATGTGTTCCAATCTCCTTTTATCTGATTGATAACCAAGGCTGAATCGCCGTATACGTCCAAGTTTTTGATCCTTAAATCAATCGCTTCTTCGAGACCCATAATACATGCTTCGTATTCGGCCTCGTTGTTCGTACATTTGAACGTAAGTCTGGCAGTGAAAGGAATGTGGGAACCCTGAGGGGTAACAATGATTGCCCCAATTCCATTTCCATAATGATTGACTGCTCCGTCAAAGATAAGTCCCCACTGGGAACCTGGTTCTGGCCCTTCACTGGGTAGCGGTCCATCGCAATCTTTCATCTTTAGATACATGACATCTTCGTCTGGGAAGTCAAACCCGATTGATTCTTGATCGTCAATCGGTTGATGAGCCAAATGATCGGCTAAAATACTTCCTTTAACGGCTTTCTGAGCGTGGTACTCTATGTCATATTCTGATAGTAACATCTGCCAACAGGCAATCCTTCCCGTGAGAGCAGGTTTTTCGAAAACGTACTTGATTGGATCCATTTCGGAGACCAACCAAGTAGAATGACGAATCATGTACTGGCGAAGACGTTTGGCTGCCCAAGCCAAAGCGCAACAAGTTTTCTCAAGCATTGTGTACCGAGTCTCGCAGTCGGTAAATTTCTTGCTTAGATAGTAAATGGCAGACTCTTTCCGTTTAGTTTCGTCTTGTTGGCCAAGTACACATCCCATTGAGTCCTCTAGGACTGTGAGGTAAATGATCAGTGGTCTTCCTTCCACTGGAGGTGATAGAATCGGCGGATTCAACAGGTATTCCTTAATACTGTCGAAGGCAGTTTGGCAGTCTTCTGACCAAACGCAATCCTGGTTCTTTTTCAATAGCTTGAAAGTCGGCGCACAAGTGGCGGTCATAAGGAATATGAATCTGGAGATGTAGTTCAAACGTCCCAGGAATCCTCTGACTTGTTTTTCAGTTTTCGGAGAAGGCATTTCTTGAATGGCCTTGACCTTGTCAGGATCAGCCTCAATCCCTTTCTGGCTGACGATGAACCCTAGTAGTTTCCCCGAACGGACACCGAAGGTGCACTTATTGGGATTCAAGCGGAGCTTGAATTTTCTTAGACGTTCGAACAATTTTGACAGATGTTCAACGTGCTCATCCTTTGTTCTTGATTTTGCAATCAAATCATCGACATATACCTCGATTTCTTTGTGTATCATGTCATGAAACAGAGTAGTCATGGCCCTTTGATAGGTTGCCCCGGCATTCTTCAAACCGAACGGCATTACCTTGTAACAAAAGGTACCCCATGGGGTAATGAACGAAGTTTTCTCCATGTCTTTCGGCGCCATTTTGATCTGGTTATAGCCCGAGAATCCATCCATGAAGGAGAATACTTTGAACCTTGTTGTGCTGTCAACCAGCATGTCAATGTGTGGTAAAGGAAAGTCGTCCTTTGGACTTGCCTTGTTCAGATCTCTGTAATCAACACACATTCTGACCCTTCCGTCCTTTTTGGGAACGGGTACGATGTTGGCTAACCATTGAGGATATTCAGATGTAGCGAGGAAACCCGTGTCGATCTGTTTCTATACCTCCTCTTTGATTTTGATGGCCATGTCCGGGTGAGTGCGTCTCAACCTTTGCTTTACTGGCGAACATTCCGATCTTAGCGGTAAGTGATGTTCCACGATGCTGGTATCCAACCCTGGCATGTCCTGATATGACCAAGCGAACACATCGGGAAATTCTCTGAGAAGCTTTATCAAACTTTCTTTGACAGTTGGACTGAGCAGTGCTCCGATCCTGATTTCTTTTCTCTCTTTTTCTGAACCCAAGTTTACCGTTTCCAACGGCTCTTTGTGAGGTTCAATGGACCTTTCCTCTTGTCTGAGTAGTCGGGAGATCTCTTCTGGAATTTCGTTGTCATTTTCTTCTTCAGCCTCGAATACCGGGAACTCAAAGTTGGAAGAAGGCATCGGATCGTATGTTTCAACGGGGTATAAAACAAGCAATCTGCATGACGTGATGATTCTTGTTTAGAAGAGATAGAGAAAATGTAAGTGTGTGCAGTGTATTTGTTTTACTGCTTGTTTTTATGATTGAATTGTTTTTTAGGATTACCATTTTCTGAAAAAGCAAAAAGAGAAAACAACAATTAATGCGGAAATTATAGAACGACGTTATTTTATTAATGAACAAGTCGAATCTTGAAACTACAGCCCTATAAAACAAAACTCTGTCGCTTTGGGCAAAGCGAAGAGGGAAGTTTATAAAAAACGAGCCCTATCAAAACATCCGTTTCACCTGGGCAGGGTGAAAGGTTTAAAGATGGCAATTACTTTGACTGATGAATGACCTTCGGAACCTTGACGACAACCCATTGGCGGCGAACTCCTCGGTGAATCACAAAGTCTGGCACCTTCCTTGATTTGTCTTCAGAAATGACGTTGATTTCTGGTGGAGCAGGATCGTTGGAATCTGTCTCCCAGGCAGAATTGTCGTAGGAGGATTCCTCTGTTGCATTTTGCATAGCATTGGAGCTCTCAGCTGTATCTCCCCATCCGGTTGACTGGATGTCTTCGAGCCTGATATGAGAGCTTTCGGGAGCAGTGTACTTGACCATAAAGTCGTATTTTCCACTTGGTTGTCCCAGAGTGTCCCACACTTCTGTGGAACTGGAGAAGTCATCCCTCTCGATGATGTTGACCTCAGGAAAAGTATAGTTGATGAATTCTAGTCCTGCAAACGTTGCGAATTCATCTTCATGTTGAGTAGTTTCTGAATGACCTGAGTATTGATCCCATGACATGGTGGGGATGCGGGTATTCTGTTCAATGATGCTCAGCTGAGTTTCATTACTCGGCTGACTTTCTTGCCCCAAGTTTCCTGGGTAAGGCTGCCACATTGGCAGGCCATCCATCGGGCCATAGTAATTGCGGTCAAAGTTGTCTTTCATCGGAGTGTCTTCCTCTAATGAATTTGGCGGAGCACGGCATCCTTCCGGATCACAATCTCCGTAGATCATTTCGACATCTGATCTTGGTATAAATCTCGGACTTTCTGTAGGAAAGCAAAAAGGCATAGGCACCTCTTCCTGAGACATATAGCCGTCCTTGTTAAGGTAGGACTTCCATTCTTCATCCGTGTCAGAGGGATCTTCCTCATTGATAGCATGAACTGTCTGAGACACTGGGTGAAGAAAACCTCCACTGTGGAAGAAGTTTTGAAGGGGATGAAGACTTTCATCGTTGGCGGCTGTCTGGGTATAGGTCGCAGAAAAACCAAGACCCTTCTTTGTTTTATTGTCAATAGGAATGACAAGCCGTCCCCATCCTGTCGTATCGGTACTCTCGACCGCTTTGATAGCATCTTTGTATGAAGAAATTGAAGTTCCTTCTTTGTACTGATCGTTCTTGTTCACCGATAGTGCTTGGAACTGAGTTCCAATAACCTCCTCGGGTTCCACACAAGTAGATGATGATAAGTTGCTCACAAGCAAGGCTTGTTCCCCACAAACCGTGACAAGTTGATTGTTCTTGACGAACTTTAGCTTTTGGTGGAGGGTTGAAGTAACCGCTCCAGCCTGATGTATCCAAGGTCTTCCTAATAAATAACTGTATGTTGCCCGGATGTCCATGACCTGGAAAGTGATTTGGAAAGTGTGAGGACCAATAGTTATGGGAAGATCAACTTCGCCGATAACTGTTTTTTCTAGATCCGTCGAATGCTTTGACGACGACCTTGCTGACTCTCATCGGAGGGCCCTTAAATGATAATTGCGTCAAAGTGTACTTCGGCATAACATTCAGGGCTGACCCTGTGTCTACCAGTACGCTGGCTAAAGCATTGCCCTGGCAGTTAACTGTGATATTGAGCGCCATGTTATGACGGCGACCCTCTTCAGGTAATTCCTCATCACTAAATCCCAAATTATTGCAGGAAGTGATGTTAGAGACAATGATATCGAATTGTCTGATTGTTACATCCTGTTCCACAAAGGCTTGCTCCAAGACTTTCTGTAGAGCCTCTCTGTGTGCTTCTCAACTGAGTAACAGTGATAATACTGAGATCTTTGAAGGAGTCTGTAACAGTTGATCAACAATGTTATATTCACTCCTTTGGATGAGCTTTAGCATCTCATCTTTGTCTTTTGAAAAGTCGGGATTACCAGATTGACCGACTGGTGGATCAGGAATTTCCGCCTGAAGTTCCTCTTCTTTGTTGGATTCTCCAACCCCTCGGTTGAAGATTCTGCCACTCCGTGTTACACGACTGACGTCTGCAATATTCACGACGGAGGGTAATGGAATTTCCTTTCCATTCTCAATTGTTGTTGCACCGTATTTGTAAGGGATCGCCTTAGCTGATTCATACGGTAGTGGCCCCGGTAGATAGATGACTATGGGGACCTTCTGATTTTTCTGACCATCATAAGTAATCTCGATCCGTTCCTGGTTGGGAACTCTAGATTCGTCAAGTAGAGGGACGATGGCAAAAACGTCCCTGATCTGGTGATGACCAGAGATCATGACAACATCCTCAACCTGATCGGCAAGGTAGTTCGGCGACCAAATGATGGGTCCTGAACCTGGATATGGACGAATTTCTCCATGATCGACCTGACCCTGAAGAGCTGCTCTCACAAGGTAACACCCTCGGTTACTTTCCGAACAGACGCTACAACTGTCATAGTTGTTTGGTGGCACCTGGCCACGCCCACTTTGAATACAATGTAACCTCACTAGGTTACCTTCCATTGATCGGACATCCTGACTTTGACGACGAGTAGGATTCCTGTGATTGATACTAATCTGCTGAGTATCTTCGTCCATATAGATTGGCATCCACCCGTGATTTAACAAGTGCTGAAGTGCCTCCTGGACAAGGGTACAACCTCGATCGTTTTCGCAACCCGCTTTACAATTTTGATAGTCATGTGATATTAAGAATCCAAGTCGGACCTGCTCAGCATGTAACTCTACCAGGTTGGTATTCATTACGCGGATATCAAAGATCTGAACCATATTGATCTGATAAGAGTTCCTATCATGGTAGTCTTGGATCCATCCAAGATCCATCTGACGCTGGAGGGCCTCTTGTATGAAAGAGC
This sequence comes from Lathyrus tuberosus, assembly GCA_022829125.1. Taxonomy (NCBI): domain Eukaryota; kingdom Viridiplantae; phylum Streptophyta; class Magnoliopsida; order Fabales; family Fabaceae; genus Lathyrus; species Lathyrus tuberosus. The sequence goes on along the minus strand of JALAZF010000203.1, from coordinate 9,532,045 downwards.
ATCCCTGTTTGTTTACCGAGCAAATCAGACAGGAACTGTAATCGTGCCGCGGCAAATTATGATACTGGCTTTGCCTTGAGTGCATCTCCACCAAGTTGACATTCGTCGCACGGATGTCGTGGTTTTGAATGACGTTGGAATTCGTAGAGACCATGTTAACTCCACGAACTCGGTGCTCCTGGATCCATCCGAGATCCATTTGTTCCTGTAAAGCTGATTGCACTACCGAACATCCCTGGTTGTCTTTAGAGCAGATATCACACTGGTGATAATTATGAGGTGGCACATGGCCATATCCACTCTGTCTACAATGTATCTTGACCAGATTGGTCTTTAACAAGAGTACATCGTGAATTTGATAGACATTGTTAGTCTCTTTCTCAATCAGATTGACTGCAGCTTTCTCGTGTTGAGGCAGCGGGTTCGTAAGAACATTAGGGTTCGTATCTTTGAAAGATAAGAGCCCGCTCCTAACAAGCTTTTGCACGTCGGATTTGAAATTGAGACAAGTCTCAATGTTATGCCCTGAACCTCCTTGATGATAAGGACATGTTTGATCCACCTTAAACCAGAAAGACGGATTTTCTGGAACTGAAAGGGGAGACTTAGTCTGAATGTGCCCCTTAGCCAGCAGTAACGGAAACAGCTCTGCGTACGTTATGGGTATAGGATCAAATCCTGGTGGCCGTGTTGTACGGTTGTTGTTATATGGAGGACGAGCCTGTTGAAGAGGCTGTTGTGTCCTTTGTTGGTCAAGTTGGCTCTGCGCAACCTAAGGTTGATACATAGGAACAGGCGCGGGGCCGATAGCAAGAGTAACAGCTGCTACTGGTTGATAACGTCGCCTTTTCTTTCCGAGAGAGATATTCCCAATATCTTGCTCTTTTTTCTTAGGGAGAAGACTACCGTATTTTTTGGTACCACTCGTCGATCCAGTGTCTTTTACCAAACGTCCTTCTCGGACGGCTTCCTCAAGACGTACACCCATGCCGACCATTTCGGTGAAATCACTGGGTGCACTGGCGACCATTCGGTCATAGTAAAATGAGCTTAAGGTCTTTAAGAAGATTTTTTTCATTTCTTTTTCCTCAAGAGGTGGACAAATTTGAGCGGCAATTTCACGCCACCTTTGAGCATACTCCTTAAAGGTTTCCTTGTCCTTTTGCGACATTGATCTGAGTTGATCTCTGTCGGGTGCCATGTCCAAATTGTACTTGTATTGTTGGACGAAGGAAGTACCAAGATCTCTGAATGTACTAATCGTAGTACGGTTTAAACCCATGTACCATTTGAGTGCGGCACTGGTTAAACTATCCTGGAAGTAGTGAATCAGCAGGTCCTAATTCTCCGTCTGGGCTGACATCCTCCGAGCGTACATCACCAGATGGCTTTGAGGGCAAGAGTTACCCTTGTATTTTTCAAAGTCGGGCACTTGGAACTTGTGCGGGACTTTCACATTTGGGACCAAGCAGAGGTGTGCGGCATCCTTTCCAAATAGATCCTGACCGCGAATGGCTTGCAGCTCTTTCTGCATTTCCAAGAACTGCTCCTGGAATTCATCCATTCTGTCAAACATAGTTTCCTTCTTACCAAAAGGTGTCCATGGAATCTGTCCTTCCGGGACAGTGTGCACCACAGGGGGTGGTACCGTGACTACGGCAGTAAGTCTTGGCACCTCCCGAAGTTTGTAACCTTCAGGAGTCTTGAGTATGCCCCTGGCATCTTCGCTTTCCCGAAGTTTGTAACCTTCAGGCCCAGCGGCTTCTGTTGCGATTCCCTGATCTTCAGTGATCGGCGGAACATATCCTTCCGGGATATAGTTAACAGGCATGCCCCAAGGACGATCTTTCGGCATCTGATACCTAGGATCATACTTTTCTATGATGGGCGTTGAGGTGATCTCTGAGATCACAATTCTTTGTAGCTGAGCTTCTGCCATGGCTTGCATGTCGTTACGAAGCTTTCTCATATCCTCTCTCAGAGCGTCGATCTCTTCTTTAAACTCTCTGTTTTCTTCCTCAAGATCATCCATCTTTTTCTGACGATTGGCCCGAGTATTATACGAACGAGACAGTTTGATTCTAGAATCGAGACACAAACGTGAGATTCGTAGGTAAGGAGAATACGCGATGTGAGAATGATGAATGCAATGATTATATTAATTGTTTTTAGGTTTAATTAAAATAAACTTCGACAATTAGATTGCAAATATCAAACGGTGGGGAAACCCCTTTTTATTGAATTCCAAAGGATTACAGAAATGGAAATACAGTAGATTACAAAGTGCAGAAACAGAAACCTAAACTAATGGGTCCCGAGTCCTCTCTGAGGAGAAATCGGGCGCTGATTCTGATATCTTCCTTTTCTTTGACCGGGGCTCTTGGGCCGTTGTCGGGTTGTCATTCCTTTGCCAAGTGAAAGGAGTGAGCAAATTCCTTTGGTCATCTTGATTCTCTACAGCATGCTGCTCCAAAATTTCAATCAGAGCATCTTTCTCTTTCAGTAATTGCTGTATTTGGATACACTCTACGTCGAGGGTGCGGTACTTGTTCTTCCAAGATCTTTTTTCCTTTTGAACTTTGTTGAGAGTAACCTGAAGCCTTTCAGTTTCCGTCATGAAGTACATGACAATTTCCCTCGGTGGAAGAATTCCGTAACGAGGATAAGGCATCTTCAGCTTGAGAGCTCTAGTTTGTACCCAATGGAGATAAGGCTCCACCGAGACACAGTCCGGTTTTCCCAGAGACTCTCGTCCTTTCTTATGAACATGTTTCCAAGCTTGCACTATTTCCATCTTTAGTGCTCTGTCATTTTCTCCTTCTTTGAAGAAAAGACCTTCCTGATGAACACCCAGTGGGATGTGTCTCATCGGGTATCCAAATTGACGAAGAACTAATATCGGATGATAGTTAATTCCTCCCTTAGTTCCTATGAGGGGCACGCTGGGGAAGTTTCCACAACGATCAATGATTCTGATTCCCTCAAAAATCCTATTACACCAATCTATATCAGAGTTGGTGAGAGACATGATCTTCTGTGACCAACGTAAGGCACTCTTGCAATCCCAAAAAGCAGCAGATTTGGGCAAGTGAGAGATAAACCATTTGTAAAGCAAAGGTACACAGCATGTGATCTCCCCTCTGCTGTACAAATTTCCCAAGTGTACAGAATGATACGCATCTGCGAGCAAAGTCGGCACAGGGTTTCCAATGAGAAAATCCTTAATAGCGTTGATATCGACGAAGTTATTGATGTTGGGAAACAAAAATAATCCGTAGGTGAGCAAGACAAAGATGCTTTCAAAAGCAGTCATGTTCCCTATACTAGCAAAGTACAGAGCTTTCTTGGTCAGGAACTGGGCTGGCAAACCTTGGGTGCCACCCTTAGTAATCATGTGAGTCCTGACCTCAGACTCGTCCAAATGAATTGCTCTTGCAATAGTCTGATTCTTGGGAATTTCTTCCAGTCCAGAAAATGGAGCTCGATCAGTGATATGTAAATCAGTCAGATGAGAATACTCCTCCAGCGTTGGTAATAGCTGGTAATCCGGGAATGTGAAACAATGATAAACCGGATCGTAGAATTGAATGAGCGCATCCATGATCCCCTTAATCACATGGACTCTTAACAGTGGTAGCAAACCACCGTGCTTGGCTCTGAAAGCCTCTGGGTTAACGATCATCCTCGCTAACTTTCTCAAATCCCCTAGTTTTGGAACCTTGAAGGTATACTGGCGATTTCTCCTTTTACCGAAATCCATTAATGCAATCTTTTTCTCTGATATTTACAATCACAGTCTTAGTTTAATTTGAAAAACAGAGAGACTAGAAGAGAAATTTTTTTAATGTTTTAATGTTTTATTAAATGAATGCATGAATGCAGCACACAAAAACATAGAAAAAACATGGGGTCAAAGGGTCGTTGTCATGAAGTCAAGGCTCTACCCATCCCCAAAGGTTTATACTAGGGTGATTTTTGTACCTGTACTCATTATCATCAGCTCCTCCCAGGAAAGCAAAACAACAAGCGGATCGCCAGTGAGTTGTGTGCAATCTTAGAGTAAGTGCCATTCACCGAGAATAGATCACCAGCCTCAAATGAGGGTAGTATCGCGTAACAACTATTTCCGATAGTTTCCGCACTACGAAAGGGTTTGGCTCCTAAGCTTCTCAGACTTAACAACCGGCCTATTGGCTATAAGAGTGAATGGGTTGCGTTGGTCAGCCTCCACTGAGGTTGATGGTCGACCCCGTCGCCATCACTTATCTTAAGTGTATACTCATTCTCACCACATGCGGCATCACACACATTCCCAGTAGCAGAAAAATAAACACGTATAGCATTTAGGAAAAGCAGTATATATATTTGTCCTAATCATCCTAGACTTATAAAGCTAAGAATCCTAAGTTCCTGACAGAAATGGGTTCCCCGACGGAAGCCCCAATCTGTGGTTCTCAGCCCAAGAGATGGACCAGCATAAGTCAATCTTTCTCCTCAGCCGAGTTGCCATTTTCCGTGGAAAACGGGGATGATGCCCTAAAGCAAAATGAGATCGGCCCCACGATGGGCGTCACTTTTCTGTAGCGAGCGATTTTGGACGCGGTTCTTAAGCGTTGGTCGCTCTCTGCGGTTTGAGCTTTAAACTACAGGTCGATTCATTTTTTATCCTATTGTGAGCTGAATAAGGAAGGGAAATAGATGTCTCCAATTAACCCTGCTTGCATACTGAGTTTAAACAGCGGTCTGTTAGGTTACGGATGCTATCAATGTGGGGGGGCTTTTGTACTGGTTATTCGTATTTCGCCAATACAGGTTCTTTCTTTCTAGGGCTTGGTCAAAAGGTTTCTGGTGGGGAACAAGGATTAGGATATTAGGACTGGTGCTTTTGAATTACTGCTTTTGATTGACGAAGATATGGGATTTGGGTTTTTTGTTGATTGCGCTCGCTAAGATCTTTTCTTTCGATCTTATGCCTACGTATTCCCGTTTACCGAAACAGGGAAATCAGAGCGTTCGTAGTTCCTTATATTCTATGGGAGGAAATTGGTTTTTGGTGTCTTGTTCAAAGCCCAAGACGTGAAGCGAAAGGTGGTTTGTATCTTGTTCAAAGCCCAAGATGTAAAGCTGAAAGGTCAATTTGTGTCTTGTTCAAAGCCCAAGACGTGAAGCTGAAAGACCTCGACTTTAGAGAGAATTTGTCATCTCTAAAGAGGGGAGAAGGAGAATTACTCTAACTGGGATACGCGGATCCGAGCAATGCCATAATTTCCGAAGAAAGGGTTTTAACCTGAAGGAGAAGACTTTAACTCAGTGTAGAGCAATGCCATCTTTCCTTAGGAATTTCTCATGCTAAAAAAGGGACAGTGGCATGGATGTAGATGATCCAGAGGCTTGCCGCTTACAGCGATTAGATGAAGGGAAAGGAGTTGTTGATGTTTGTGTACTGTGAACGAGGCACAGCTTTGATGCTAAAAGGTTGATTGGATCAACCAGTGGTTTTATTATACAAAGCCTAAGAGGAGGCTAATTTCCGCTAGGAAAATCATTATACAAAGCCTAAGAGGAGGCTATTTTGTGTCTCGTACAAAGCCCGAGAGAGAGGCTAAAAGTTTTTGACCCAGTGGGGCATATCGTTATACAAAGCCTAAGAGGAGGCTAGCAAAGAGTTGACTCAGTTGGAGAATCTTTTATACTTAGTAATAGAGTGTTTTTGTATCTCGTACAAAGCCCGAGAGAGAGGCGAAAAGGTTGTTTTGACTTCACTAGGGAGAATTTTGGTATCTCGTACGAATCCAGAGATGGAGGCTATCGTAACTGTTTCAGTTGAGTGACAGATCCAATATACTGATTTTAAAAGAGAAAATCAGTTCTTAAATGAGTAACACTGTACACAGGGATTTAATTTGAGGATCAGGGATATTTTCTTCTCTTTGAGGAAACGGGAAATCCAAAGGGTATCGAGACTATCCAAGTCTACGGGTTTTCTTCCTATTTAACGAAGGGTGCTTGAGAATGTCTTTGAGACTCAAGGAAGTTAGACTGTCCGTGTCTAGAGTTTTATCTTTTGTACTATGCTTCGAGAAACAGTAGTAGACTCTATGAAAGGACTGTTCTATGAGGATGACTAGGTTCTGTTCCTATACCTCTAGGAGGTCGTCGGGACAATTTGTACGAAGCCCAAGAGGAGGCTGGGAACTTTTAAGAAGCCGAAGGGTCCTTGTACGAAGCCCAAGAGGAGGCTATCATTATCGAAGGAAGAGATCATTATACGAAGCCTAAGAGGAGGCTGTGAATACTTCTAAGAAGCCGTAGGGTCCTTGAATAATGCCCAAGAGGAGGCCGATGCTTTTAAGAAGCCCGTGGGTCTATCATCTCCTTTCCATTAGGAGAGATAACTCTTTTAAAGATGAAAACCACTGGTAAACGTGCGAGGTTTACTATCCAGCGAATTTTAGCTTTTAAAGAGGGTTCCTTAGTTAAGGTCCAAGATTATGACCGTAGTGGGTACCCAAACCTCGAGACATTCAAGGCAAGCTATCCACAAGGAATAGATCAAGTCAGGAAAGTTCGAGAATTGGGAAGAAACTCAAAGATGCCATTCACGGAGAATACATTCATCTTGGGGAGTAGAGCTTCTTGACGATTCCTAAGGAGGACAGCCGAAGAGAAGACTGTATCTGGTGCTCCTATTGGGGATCTAGGCGTCTATTTCTACGAATAAACGGAACGGCTTCACCTAGTTCTAGACGTAGTTGCCGGGGAAACTCGAAATATCTATACTATTATTACACAGTAGATATGAGTTTATGAAAGGAGACTTACAGTGAGCAGCCCCACAATACAGTTTATAATATGAAAGCCGTAAATGAAAGCGATAACCACTTACTCGGTTGTAGTGCTTCCATCCTGTTTGGTTAGTTGTTCAACAAAGAAATATTGAAAACAACAGTATATTCAAAATCAAAGGAGAAAGTGCTTTGAAAAAGAAAGATTTGGGGCTTACAGCTCAAGGAGAGGCCCAGGGTTTTATCAGTGAGCGCACTGTTTGAATTTGTACAGAGGGACTTATACAAGTGACTGGGGCCCAAAAAGGTTTTCTGTACAAAGGGACGGGTCTTACACTCTCTCAAGAGGCCCAAAAAGGTTTAAAGAAAAGAGTGGGGCTTATAATACGAGGGTAGGCCCAAATGATTTTTCGTTTAAAAATGGCGATCGCGCCGAGGTTTTCTTTTAACGCAAAGGGACTTATACAATAAGTGAGGCCCAAAATGTTTTTGGTTAAAAGGGGGATTGGGTCTTACACTCTATTAGAGGCCCAAAGTGTTTTAAAGAAAAAGAAATGGGTCTTACTACTCGAGGGTAGGCCCAGATGGTTTTTATTTTTAAACGGGCGACGATCGCGCCGTTTACTTGTACAGAGGGACTTATACAATGAGTGAGGCCCAAAAAGTTTTTGTACAAGGGGGGATGGGTCTTACACTCTCTCAAGAGGCCCAAAAAGTTTTGAAGAAAAATAAATGGGTCTTACTACTCGAGGGTAGGCCCAGATGATTTTTGAAAAGGCGATGATCGCGCCGTTTGTTTTTTTTTTTTACGGTATCGGGACTTATACAATAAGTGAGGCCCAAAAATGATTTGGTCAAAAAAAGGATTGGGTCTTACACTCTAATAGAGGCCCAAAGTGTTTTGAAAATGATTTATGAGGGTTGAATTAATCCAAAACCCTAATTTGTTTTCAAAATGTATTTAATTGAATAAAAATTCAATTAAAATGATCAAAAATTGTTTAACACATGGAAAACAAATTGTGATCTTGGATTAATGCTTCAAAAATTAAGTATTGACCTACAAAATAATTTGAAAGCATTAAAAGTTGCAAAATCAAAGTGGAAAAAAATATTTCAAATGTTAAAAACAATTAAAACATTAATTCTTTGCAAAAATATCAAGTATATAAAATAAATAATATTTTTGGGATTTTTTGATAAAATAAAATATTTTAACATTTTTGTGAATTATTAAAAAAAGAATAAACTCAAAATCATTAAAACTCAGAGAGAAATTAATTTTTGAATCAATTAAACAAAATCACAAAATTCAAATATTTGAATTTGAAAAAAAGGCGCCAAGAACAAGCTGAAGAACACGCGCGTGTTCTTGGTTTCTCAGATTTGCGTTTTCTATCCAATCTCCATGAATACGTAATCATATCATGTAATCCACATATCATTATGCTCGTTTCAACCTCACGATCATGTCTATGTACTTTAATTTCATTTAAATTAAACATACAACAAGAAATCACGAAGAAACCTCAAGAACCCTAATTTCTGCATGAAGGCTAGGATTTTTGATACACGATTCAAACAATGCAATTAATTGAGGGAAAACATTCCATGCATGATTATGAACATATGGTCAAATTATTGTGCGAGGAGATATGCATAGATTGAGAGATGACCAAGTATGTGCTTACCTCCAAGCCGTGACAGCAAGTTCAAAGTGATTTTTGATTTGGAGGTGTTAAAGATGAGTTGTGATGATCTGGACAGCTTCCCTACACCCTATGGATTGTGTTTGGATGGTTGGACTTGATTGAAATTGGCTGGATCATTTTGTGGTACCTCAGCTGCACCTTGTTTGAAAATTTGAGCAACCAGCTGGTGATTTCATGAAATTGATGTTTCAGAAGTTATGTGAGTGTTTGATCAGCTCATATGTGATGTATGTGAGGTGTGTGAGTGATTGGTTTGTGCAGAATTGCTCTCAAACTCAAAACCCGATAGCTACCTTGCTAAGAAAGGCATTTTTGCCAAGAGAAAGAGATTTTGAGGAAAGCATCTGTTAGATGGCTTTGGTGTACTTAAACTGACCACAATTGAGCTCTATTTATAGTAGAGCAAGTTTGTTTTGCAAGGAATAGTGCATGGCAGCTGGTAAGTAGGTTTGGCCAATGTTGGCAAATGAAAATCCAAGTCTCCTCTAGCCATTGACTAGAGGTTAGGGCATAGAGCTTTGGTCCCCTTGGTCTTGGATAAGTCTTGACTGATTTCAGATGAGAATGGCTCAGTCCATGCCACCTTGATGGTTCCATTGAATGCCTCATTCCAAATTTGAAGTCTTGTCCCTATTTTGGCAACTCTAGGTTCAACATGCTATTCCTTGTTCCTTGGACCTTGGAGGCTTGGCTCAGTGATTGTCCCCTTTAGATTAAATCCTCTGAGGTGTCCAAGTGGATTGGAGCAATTGAATTTGGCTGATTTTGGCAAATCGACCAAAGTTGCAAATTCTACCTTGCTTTGACAGATTTCAGCAAGGCAACTTGCCAATGTTGTATCTCATGATGTAGGTTGAATTTGGCAATGTTCTTGGCCATTTTGGAAAGCACTTACATGATACAACAACTGTTTGAACAAGTTTGGTTTTGATCTCTTTTGATTCCAAGTGAAAAATTCCCCTACATTTGGCAAAAAGTGAAGGCAAATTCTGACTTAGTGAAAATTTCACTAAGTGTTGGAAAAAGTGACATTTTCACTTTTCAGCCACTTTGATCACTCCATAACTCAAAATCCTTAATGAATTGGAATGACTTGTAGTTGAAGTTTTTGTAGGTGATAATGAGGGCTACAAATCCATCTTTGGATGAGAAAAAATGGCCTTGTGGTTTAGGAGTTATGGTCCTCCAAAGTTGGTACCTTTGCCACTTTATTTTTAACTTAGAAAAATTTCTAAGTTTTATGGTTACCCCTTTTACAAGTTATCTCACTTTTCTTGATTTTTCTTGATGAATGATGATTCAAATCATACATTAACATCATTTTAGGGTTAAAAATCCATTTTGGTGAAAAATCTCAAAAAGTCAAAGTTGACTTTTGTGCACAGTTGACTTTTTATCAGATGAATTCCAAACTGTGCAATTCTTCAGGAAATCATGTCCTTGACCTAAATCAAACTTGATGGACATGTTCCATGGGTGTCATAGGGTATATTCAATCATGTATTAGGGTTTGGGAGCATGTCTTGGTCAAAAGTCAAAGTTACAGTTGACTTTTGTCTTAAAACCCTAATTGTGGTGCAGATGAAATTGAGACTTGTTGCTCAATCTTCTTGGATCAATCCATTGTTCCAAATGGATCAATATGGTGTATTAGAGACCCTCAAATCATCTCTTGAGGTCTTGGCTCATGGTTTGTCCCAAAAGTCAACTTAGGGGTGAATTAGGTCAAGAAACCCTAATTCCTGATTTTTGATGAATGCATCCCCTGAGGCAAAATTGACTTGATGCATGGGTTCATGAGGTTCCATGAAGCATATTAGGTCATGTTTTGGATCATTGCCTTGTGCCCAGATGAAAATTTTCATCTGGAGGCCCTGGTCGACCAAAACCCTAATTTGGTGACACTGTCGATCTTGAGACTTGATCCACCTAGAAGGGAGCAGCCTTGTGCTTAATCCTTGAAGTGGGAGTCCTTTTTGATCCATTGTGGATGTTTGAGAGATTAGACAAGTTGAAGATCATGTCATTTCTTGATTGATCCTTTGTCTAAGCACTCAGAGAGGGCTTGAAACCCTAATTTTGATTGTATTGGATGCTCACCCATCTTTGGGGAGACTAATGAAGCATAAAGGTACATCCATATTGTGATGATGATTTTCACAATGATGGGAAATCTAAGTGGTCAAAATTTAGGGTATTACACATGCAACAGATACTGCATTTTATCTGATGAATTTATCTTATCAGCTGATTCTTCAATTTTAGTGAGGCTTCATCTAGAATCAGTGAACTGCTCACGAAGTAATCAGATTGATTACAATTTTGTACACAGTCAACTGCTGAATTGATACAAAAATTGTAAGTGGATTTCAATCTCACCAAGAGTACTTCTACGCACCACATCTGGATCTTTTTCTGACATTGTTAAGTGTTTGATGTAAATCAATAATAGAACCGGAGCTCTGATACCAATTGAAGGTGCGAGAACGACACAAGAAAAGGGGGTTTGAATTGTGTAGTTACTCTTTTTGTAACTTTTCGCATCTTGTTAAAGAGACTCTCAAGAACCTTCAATGTTTGTTGAGAGATTCTGATCTCTTAACTATGGAACATGAGAACCATACAGGTTCTGATCATAGGATACGATACTCAGAACATGCAGTGCGGAAGCTTATCAGAGATAGGCTGCAAGGTTCTGACTTTGCTTAATATGAGGTTCTGATAGACAATGCAGTAACATAAATAGAGATACTAAGCAAGAGAGTAAACGACACACGATATATCCTGGTTCACCACGCGGGCTAATCCAGTCCACCCTCCTCAGATGATGTCGCCTTGAACACAAGGACTTAATCCACTATAATCAAATCATGATTACACTTGCACGGGCAATGACTAACAACTTGCACAGTCGCACTGTGACTAACAACACAATGAACCATTCAGGGATTCAACTTAATGAATATAACGAACATTGACCTGCAGGTTCCAATCTCTTTCAGATCTACTGCTAGGCTTTCGTAGCTAGACGTTCAGGGATTCAACTAAATGAATATAACGCTACTGACCCTATTTCAGGATTTTCCACAATGACACCCAGCCATTGTCATCTCAAGTATCTGATCACCACGTGATCTACTCAAGGGCCTCAACTCACAGTTGAACCATTCAGGGATCCCATCAGGATATAACGTTCACTTGAGGAGTCTCAATTCATTTAGTTGAATTGGCAAGCTGGAGATTACAAATTGTGCTTCTTAATAAGCAAGTTTCTCCTAAGTTTAAGTGCACAGAACACACACATGTGTTCAAGCAAGTTTTGAGCAATCACCTCCTTGCTTTCCTAAGAAACTACAAAGATGTATTTAGATATTACAATTGTTTACATCTTGTAGATCTTCTTCTTCTTCGTCTTCTGGTTGAGCAAGCTTTGAGCAGCAACTCCTCGCTTTAGATCTTCATTGTAGTCTTGATGAGAAGGTAGGTTGATGACTTGACAAATCTTCAATGTTGTCTTCTTCATCAACACCTTCTGTTTGATTGTTGTTGTTGTTGTATTGATTTGTCTTCTTGAGTTTCAACAACAATCGCCATTAGTGAAATAATGATAGCTCTGAATATGTTAAGTGTTACAACGAGAACTCTTCGTTGTTACTATCTTCACAATGACTTGGTCAATTTTGTAGATGAACATTCAGTTCATGATTCTACAAGTGATCGACACATCAGAAGCAAAAACTCTTTCCATTAAATAGCCAGTAGAAATATAGCCGTTAGAGAATACTATTGGTTGTTTGGAAAAGAGACGTTGTGATATAATGAGTTGTGCTGACACATCTTCTTTTTGCAGATGAAGAAGTGACCGGACATCTTTTCTTGGGCAGTGTGTACATTTAACTCACAACGGTAATATTTAGACTTCAAAAATTCAGCGGCTTCTGATGTTAATTTGATGAAGCATGAGTAGAGTCTTCATAGTAGAATATCTGATGCTTCAAGTCTTCCGTCGATTGAAGAAGTCCATTAGGAACCAGTCTTCAGAACTTCAGCACTTGATCTTTAAGAACGTTATCCTTTTCTGCTTCAAGTCTTCCGAATCTTCAGAGCCTGTCTTCAGAGTCTTCAGAACTTCTTTTTTGAAACCTTGATCTTCAGAACTCATCAGTCTTCAGATTCTTTCTGCGCTTGGTCTTCAGCGCCTTCAGCTATCAGAACTTCAAGTCATAGGAGTCTTTCGTACTTTGGTTCTTTCAGAGTGTACTTCTTCAGAAGCTTCACTATCTCCAGAATCTCATTCACTTTCAGAGAGCATCCACAAGAGCATTGCAACATCAATCTTGGCATCCTTGGATCTGGCTGATCATGACTAGATAAAGAAGTGTTCTTGCTTCTCACGACTTTAGTCACACATAGTAACTTCGCATATGTATATATTCAATCATAGTACATCTAGCCGGTGTATGTTGGTTCTGATGTCTTTAGTTCTTATGATCTGTACACAACTTACGTTAGACCATAAAATGGTTCTTTCACAAATACTTATTGTTATCATCAAAACATTGATTGACTTATAGAGACAATTCTTGCTCTCACAGATTTGTCACACTACTTGGTTAATCTCAAAAATGGATCAAATCAAGTATGTCTTTGAAAAGCCTTCTCTCACAGGAAGGATTGCTCGTTGGCAGATGTTGTTATCAGAATACCACATAGAGTACCATGCTCAGAAAGCCGTCAAAGGGAGTATTTTAGCTGATCATTTGGCTCATCAACCGATTGACGATCAGGAATCAGACGGATTTGACTTCCCAGACGAAGATGTCATGTACTTAAAGATGAAAGATTGCGATGAACCACTACCCAGTGAAGGGCCAGAACCAGGTTCCCAATGGGAACTAATTTTTGACGGAGCTGTCAACCATTACGGAAACGGAATTGGGGCAATCATCATAACCCCTCAGGGTACCCACATTCCTTTCACCGCCAGACTTACGTTCAAGTGCACAAACAACGAGGCCGAATACGAAACTTGTATCATGGGTCTCAAAGAAGCGATTGACTTGAGAATTAAGAACTTGGATGTATATGGCGACTCAGTCCTGGTTATCAATCATATCAAAGGAGATTGGAACACATGCCAATCAGGATTGATTCCTTACAAAGATTATGCGAGAAGGTTGTTACCCTTCTTCAATAGAATTAAGTTTCATCATATCCCTCGTGAAGAGAATCACATGGATGATGCATTAGCCACTCTCTCTTCCATGATTAGTGTAGGTCAATGGAAAGATATACCTAAGATTGACATAATGCGCCTTGAACGGCCCGCTTACATCTTCACGATTGAAGCAGTCATAGACGACAAACCTTGGTATCACGATATCAAATGCTTCCTTCAGAAACTGGAGTACACACCTGGGGCATCCAGAAAGGACAGAAAGACCATTAGAAGGCTGGCTGGCAGCTTCTTCCTAAGCGGTGATACACTCTATAAGATAAATTTCGACATGGTCTTGCTCCAATGCATGGACAGACCAGAGGCAAACATGTTGATATAAGAAATTCACGAAGGCTCCTTTGGCACTCATGCCAACGGACACACAATGGCGAGAAAAATTCTAAGAGCATGGTACTATTGGTTGACCATGGAATCCGATTGCTACAAGTACATGAGGAAGTGTCACAAGTGTCAGATATACTCAGACAAAATCCATGTGCCGCCAACGTATCTCAAAGTTCTCTCTTCCCCATGGCCTTTTTCCATATGGGCAATCGACATGATTGGCATGATTGAACCAAAGGCTTCAAACGGACATCAGTTCATCCTGGTAGCCATTGATTACTTCACCAAGTGGGTCGAAGCAGGTTCGTACGCCAATGTAACCCGACAAGTGGTGGTCCGATTTATCAAAAACAATATCATCTATCGTTATGGTGTCCCGAGCCAGATCATTACTGACAATGGATCTAACTTGAACAACAAGATGATGAAAGAGTTGTGCGCTAAATTCAAGATCGAACACCATAACTCATCTCCCTATCGACCCAAGATGAACGGAACAGTAGAAGCAGCTAACAAGAACATTAAAAAGATCGATCAAAAGATGGTTATAACCTACAAAGACTGGCACGAGATGCTACCCTTTGCTCTTCACGGTTATCGCACATCTGTCCGCACTTCAACAGGGGCAACCCCTTTCTCTCTAGTATATGGCATGGAGGCAGTGCTCCCCATAGAAGTAGAGATCCCATCAATCCGGGTATTGATGGAAGCTAAGCTAACAGAAGCTGAAAGGTGTCAAAGTCGACACGATGAATTGAATCTGATCAAAGAAAAATGAATAACGACACTATGACATGGTCAGTTGTATCAGTAAAAAGAAGATATAATCATTTCTCACTAATTCTCGGGGCAAGTGGACTCCGAATTATGACGGCCCCTATGTGGTCAAGAAAGCTTTCTCAGGCAGTGCCTTGAGACTCGCAACCATGGACGGAGAAGAATTTTCCTACCCCACAAATATTGATGTAGTCAAGAAATACTTTGCCTAAATAATAAGAAAAACGTCTCGGTGGATTGAAAACCCGAAAGGGCGGTCCAGGCAAAAATTAGAGACATGATCAAAAATCATCCCGATGGATTGGAAATCTCAAAGTACAATCCAGGAAAAAGTTAGGGATACTGGCAAGTAACTACGTCTGACACGGATAAATCCTCAGCAACATTTACACCACCCATTGAAAGAAAACTCTAGTCAAGGTCATCTTCGACGGAAGCTCAGGATGCCCAGAATTCAAATTTGGTAGAAGGATAGCGGTCGTTATGTTTCAATGTAGCCCTTTTCCTGTAAATTACCATTTTATAAACTTTGTAAATACTCCATGGAATCACGCGTTTGGCTGATCTCCATCCTATTAATACAATTTCAGCCTTTGTGCTTTTGTTTGCAATTCTTATTTGTTTTAGCTTTACAGAACGATGTTTTAATGTGATTAACGATTCTTGAAATAAAACAAAAATGAATTTACTTGGTAAAATTTTTCTGCTTTTCAAAATAAGGATGACAATTTCTTTTGACTGTTGAACATCGAAAGAACATCGATCTCTTCTCCAGAAGTAATCAAGCTTCAAAGTGCAGAATCAAAGTACTTCTTCTAAACCAGTGTGCCTGAATGAAGGATCAATTGTATCAGATGTGATTTTCCCATCTGATATCCCCGACAGAGTTCTCATCTCCTAAGCCCGACCAACGGTTGTTCCCCATAGGGACTATCCCTCCTAAGCAAGGTAGAATTGCTATTTTGAACCTAGTGGTACCTATTCGTCCCCCGCAGTGGCCGAGTATCCAGTTGTGTTCATCTACTAGTCTGTATGTCGCGTCATTTTTGCCAGCATGAACATACATACATCATGCATTATTGATTTACATTCATGATCATATTGCATCCCTATCTCTTTAGTCGGTCTTATCCCCTAGTGATAACGGTCATCTCAATCGAGTTGTCAGTTCTTTCCTCATCAGGAAATGTTGCGTCTGAACTATCTCTCTCCTCCAACTTATTTCTGGATTAGAATTGGCCCTTGACCACTTTGATAACTTGAACCTCTGAAAAACCAGAGAATCCTAGACAAACATCACTCTTCGCCATTGAAGATGATATTCTCGCTTTCCCGGATTAAGGAAAATCCCCAGAGAAAGCCCCTTTATCAAAGATTCGACAATACAGTAGTTTTCTCCAGAGAGTTCGCTGACGAAAAGGTCATCAGCACCTCAAAATTGGATTACATCATATGGCATTTCTCCGAGAAGATCCCGAGAAAAGTATGATGTAATACCCCAAGCAGAAACAGTCTTTCAAGAGACTCATTTCCCCAGTAGAGTCAACGAATGACATCTCCAATAGAGAAGTTTGTACACCTCTACAACTCAGATGATTGGGTTCCCCAGCAACTCCGACATCAGATCTTTTTCCATCAAATCGTACATCCCCAGGAAAATTTGGCGAGAAGTTTGAGGAAAACCACTACACATAGCGTCCCTTGTCAAGAAAGTTTATTGACAAAAGAAACTTAGACCAGTTCCTTGGTAGGAAACTAGGATCGAGGGGAAGTTTACATCAGAAACTTAGACCAGTTCCTTGGTAGGAAACCAGGATCGAGGGGAAGTTTATTTCAGAAACTTAGACCAGTTCCTTGGTAGGAAACCAGGATCGAGGGGAAGTTTATTAACTTAGACCAGTTCCTTGGTAGGAAACCAGGATCGAGGGGAAGTTTATTTCAGAAACTGAGACCAGTTCCTTGGTAGGAAACCATGATCGAGGGGAAGTTTATTTCAGAAACTTAGACCAGTTCCTTGGTAGCAAACCAGGATCGAAGGGAAGTTTATTTCAGAAACTTAGACCAGTTCCTTGGTAGGAAACCAGGATCGAGGGGAGGTTTATCAACTTAGACCAGTTCCTTGGTAGGAAATCTGGATCGAGGGGAAGTTTACATTAGAAACTTAGACCAGTTCCTTAGTAGGAAACCAGGATCGAGGGGAAGTTAATTTCAGAAACTTAGACCAGTTCCTCGGTAGGAAACCAGGATCGAGGGGAAGTTTATTTCAGAAACTAAGACCAGTTCCTTGATAGGAAACCAGGATCGAGGGGAATTTTATTTTAGAAACTGAGACCAGTTCCTTGGTAGGAAACCAGGATCGAGGGGAAGTTTATTTCAGAAACTTAGACCAGTTCCTTGGCTGAAGACCAGGATCGAGGGGAAGTTTACCTTTTCTAAGCATCATTGCTTAGCAAAGGAAGATGAATGCGTAAGCTACCATTCATAACCACCGTCAAAATTTCGGGTATTCCGATATTTAATCATCTTGCACCCCGAATGCCCGAATACCTTCGCCATTCACACCTTCAGGTCCAAAAAGATTAAATAGGGGCATCTATCATACCCCAAATTTTAACCACTAAGATTCCCCATCATTGTGAAAATCATCACCACAATATGGATGAATCATTATGCCTCATCAGTCTCCCCAAAGATGGGTGAGCATTCACTACAAACAATAATTAGGGTTTCAAGCCCTCTCTGAGCCTTAGACAAAGGATCAATCAAGAATTCGCATGATCTTCAACTTGTCTAAACCTCTCAAACATCCACAATGGATCAAGAGGACTCCCACATCAAGGATTAAGCACAAGGCTGCAACATTCCAAGTGGATTATGCCTCAAGATCGCCAGTATCACCAAATTAGGGTTTGGTCGACTAGGGCCTCTAGATGGAAATTTTCCTCTAGGCATGAGCCAATGCTTCAAAGCATAACCTAAGATACTTCATGGGACATCATAAACCCAATCATCAAGTCAATTTAGCCTCAGGGGATGCATTCACACAAAAATCAGGAATTAGGGTTTCTTACCTAATTCACCCCTAAGTTGACTTTTGGGACAAATCATGAGCCAAGACCTCAAGACATGATTTGAGGGTCTCTAATACACCACATTAATCCATTTTCAACAATGGATTAGTCCAAGAATATTGATCAAGAAGTTTCAAGTTCATCAGAACCACAGTTAGGGTTTCGCGAGAAAAGTCAACTATGCCTTTGACTTTTGACCAGGACATTCTCCCAAACCTTGGGACATGATTCAATACACCCTATAACACCTATGAAATCAATACATCAAGTTTGATTTAGGTCAAGGACTTGATTTCATAGAGGATCGCACAGTTTGGAATTCATCTAACAAAAAGTCAACTGTGCACAAAAGTCAACTTTGACTGTTTGAGATTTTTCACAAACATGGTTCTTTGACCCTAAAATGATGTTAATGTGTGATTGGAATCATCATTCATCAAGATAAATCAAGAAAAGTTGGATAGCTTGTAAAAGGGGTAACCATAAAAAACTTATAAATTTTCTAAGTTATGGAACAAAGTGGCTAGGATACCAACTTCCAAGGATCATAACTTGAGATCCAAGCAACCATTTAGGCTGATCCAAAGATGGATTTGTAGCTCTCATGGCACACTACAAAAGCTTCAACTACACCTCATTCCAATTCCTCATGGATTTCAAGTTATGGAATGGCCAAAATCACAAAAAGTGAAAATGTCACTTTTTTCCAACACTTAGTGAAATTTTCACTAAGTCAGAATCTGCCTTCACTTTTTTCCAAATGTAGGGGCATTTTTCACTTGGATCCAAAAGGTATCAAAACAAACTATGATCACACATATGTTGTATCATATGAGAGCTTTCCAAAATGGCCAAGAACCCTATGAAACTCCACCTAAGCCACGAGATATGACCATGCCAATATGCCTTGCTGCAAACTGTCATGGCAAGGAAGATTTGTGCGTTTTGCTCGATTTTCCAAATTTGTGCAAATGACAAACATGTCTATCCATCTGAACACCTCAGTGAGGGACCAAGGAGGGACAGACACTGATCCATAAGCCTCCCAAGTCCTTGGAACTAAAAATAGCATGTCAAACCTAGAAATCCCTAAAGAGGGGACAAGACTCCAATTTTTTTTTGGAGCATTCAATGGATGCACCAAGGTGGCATAGACTGAGCCATTTCCAACTGAATTCAGTCAAGACATATCCAAGACCAAGGGAATAACAGCCTGTGCTCTAACCTCTAGTCAATGGCTAGAGGAGACTTGGATTCCCATTGATCAACATTGGCCAAACCTCTGCTGCAGTTGCCATTCACTATTGCTTGCAAAACAAACTTACTCTACTATAAATAGAGCTCATTTGTGATCAATTTGAGTACACCAAAGCCATCAAACAGATGTTTTCCTCAAAATCTCCTTCTCACTTCCAAATTTGCCTTCCAAAGCAAGTCACAATCGGGTTTTGAGTTTGAGAGCAATTCGAACAAAACCAATCACACACACACCTCATAAACATCATATAGAAGTGATCCAAACACTTAAACAACATCTGGAAGACTGATTTCTCAGAATCACCAGCCAGCTGCTCAAGGTTTTAACCAAGTTGCAGTTGGGATACCATCTTCAGTTCCCACTTGCTTCAAACCATTCCAAGCACTCAGGCACATCACTTGGCACCTAGGGAAGCTTTCCACATTATTGGAACCTAGTTGTAACATCTCTAACACAAAACATGATCACCAGCTGCAAGAGGTAAGTATGAGCTCTTCTAACTCTATGATCCATGCATTTTTTACTACACAATAATTTGGCCATATGTTCATAATCATGCATAGAGTGTTTTCCCTCAATCAATTGCTTTGTTTGAATCGTGTATGGAATTTCTGAGCCTTCATACAAATTTTAGGGTTCTCGAGGTTTCTCTTTGATTTCTTATTCCATGCTTAAAATAAATGAAATTAAAGACTATAGACATGATCGTGACGTGAAAACGAGCAGATTGATATATGGATTGCGTGATTTCATCAAGTATTCAGTGAGATTGATGAGAAAACGCAAATCTGGGAAAAACAGAGCACGCGGGCAAGGCCAAGATGTTCTTGGCGCCCTTTTTCAAATATTTGAATTTTTGAATTTTTGTGATTTTATTTAATTGATTCAAAAATTAATTACTCTCTGAGTTTTAACGATTTTGAGTTGATTCTTTTTTTAATAATTCGCAAAAATGTTAAAATATTTTATTTTACCAAAAAATCCCAAAAATATTATTTATTTCATATATTTGATATTTTTGCAAAGAATTAATGTTTTATTTGTTTTTTAACATTTAAAATATTTTTTCCTCCTGGATTTTCCAAATTTAATTGGTTTCCAATCATTTTGTGGATATAAACAAGATTTTTCAAACATTAATCCAAGATCACAACTTGTTTTTTCACACATGCTTGATAATTTTGATCATTTTAATTAAATTTTTATTTAATTAAAATACCTTTTGAAATTAATTTAGGGTTTTGATCTTAATCACCTTAAACAAATCATTTTCAAACACTTTGGGCCTCTAATAGAGTGTAAGTCCCAATCCTTTAGTAAATAAACCAATTGTGGGCCTCACTTATTGTATAAGTCCCTCTGAACAATTTCAAGTGAACGACGCGATCGTCGCCTTCTCAACAATAACAACTGGGCCTACCCTCATGTTGTAAGCCCCATTTCTTTTCTTTTCAAACTCTTTGGGCCTCTAATAGAGTGTAAGTCAACAATTTTGGGCCTCAGATATTGTATAAGTCCCGACACAAAAAAAAAATCTCGGCACGATAGCCAGTTTAAAATCATTTGGACCTCTCCCTGAGTTGTAAGCCCCAGTACTTGTACAAAAAACACTTTGGGCCTCTAATAGAGTGTAAGACTCAATCCCCTTTTAACCAAAACCTTTTTGGGCCTCACATCTTGTATAAGTCCCTTTGTGTTAAAAGAAAAAACCTCAGCACGATCGCCAGTTCAAAATAAAACCCTGGGCCTCTCCTTGAGTTGTAAGCCCCATCACTGATACAAAAACACTTTGGGCCTCTAATAGAGTGTAAGACCCAATCCCCTTGCACATAAAAACTTTGTAGGCCTCACATATTGTATAAGTCCCTCTGTACAATTTTCAAAATAGTGGTGCAATCATCGTTAAAACTTGGGCCTCTCCTTGAGCTGTAAGCCCCAACAAACTTTTCAAAGCACTTTCTCCTCTGATTTTAAATATATGTTGTTATCAACACTTTCTTTGTTGAACAACTAACCAAACAGCATGGAAGCTCTACAACGGGTAAGTGTTTATCCGCTTTCATTTACCGCTTTCATACTATATAACTATATTGTGGGGCTGCTTCACTGAAAGTCTTCTTTCACATCCTTTTATATACCTGTCAAATATCAACTGTGTAATGCTAGTATAGTTATTTAGAGTTTTCCCCGGCAACTATGTCTAGCACTAGGTAAAGCCTGCTGGTCACTCTTAAATACAGTCAAAACTAGATCCCCCATAGGATTACCAGATACAGTCTTCCCTCCTCTTGGGGTTAAACAATATGGAAACGTGAAAGGCAGCATTCTCGGTGAACCCTTTCTCAGACTGTCACCCTTAGAAATTGTAAAAGAAACTCTAACTCCCCAGAGATGATCTTTTCTCCGTGAGTGACATCTCTTGAGTTTCTTCCAAATCCTTTAACTTTCCTGGCTTGATCTATTCTCGGTGAATAGCATTTCTTGAACTTCTCTTGGTTTGGGAATCCACAGGCTTCCTAAAAGCATCCCCGCCTCCTCTTGGGCGTTGTACAAGGACCCTTTGGCTTCTTAGAAGTTCTCATGCCTTCTCTTGGGCTTAATACAAGGACCCTGATGACCTCTTATAGGTATACGATAGAACTTAGTCATCCTTTGCTAGAGCAGTTTTTCCAGCGTCAAAACTCCGGCCGTTGTAGGGTTGATACTCATCCCTTAATGCTCGTGCCTAATCTTGGGAATTGTACAATAGATAACACTCTAGCCTTGGACAGTTTAAACTCCCTTGAGTCTCAAAGACATTCTCAAGTTCCCTTCAAACATAGTCAGAAACCCGGTCTCTCTCATGAGAGTTCCCCATACTTAGACCCGCTTCAGGATCTCCAGACTCCACAGCGGTAAGTCAGCCTCCTCTTGGGCTTTTTACAATGACTCTCCCCTGCAGAGTTAACCTTTCTGGACTCTCTCGTTGAGTCAGTCTCCCCTTTAGCCTCCGTCTTGGGCTTCATACAAGACACATATAAAAACACTTTCTTGTTGAGTATAAAAGACTCTCTTGTTGAGTCAAAGCCCTTTTTAGCCTCCGTCTTAGGCTTCGTATAAGACAGATAAAAAACACTCTCTTGTTGAGTATAAAAGACTCTCTTGTTTAGTCAATTCCTTTTTAGCTTCTATCTCGGGCTTCGTACGAGATACTAAAACACTCTCTTGTTGAGTATAAAAGACTCTCTTGTTGAGTGACTTCCTCTTTAGCCTCTATCTCGGGCTTCGTACGAGACACTAAATCACTCTCTTGTTGAGTACAAAAGACTCTCTTGTTGAGTCAAACTTACTTAGCCTCCGTCTTAGGCTTCATATAAGACAGATAAAAGATTCTCTTGTTGAGTCAAACATTTTAGCCTTCATCTTAGGCTTCGTATAAGACACAAAAAAGCACTCTCTTGTTGAGTTAGTAACTTGTTAGTTCTCTCTTGTTGAGTCAACCCTTTTAGCCTATATCTCGGGCTTCGTACGAGACAAAAAATAAAAAACATCCTCTTGTTGGTTCAATCGCCTCCTCTTAGGCTTTGTATAAGGAAAACCTCGGTTGAGTCAATCAACCTTTTAGCATCAAATTTGTGCCTTGCTCACAGCATACAAACATCAACAACTCTTCTTTAGAGATGACAAATTCTCTCTCATCCAAAACCATTTAGCTTCACCTCTTGGGTTTTGAACAAGATACAAACCACCTTTAGCTTCATGTCTTGGGCTTTGAACAAGACACCAAAAACAACCTTTTTCTTCCCATAGAATAGGAGGAACTACGATCACTCTGATTTCCCTGTTTCGTTAAACGGGAATACGTAGGCATAAGATTGCAAAATCTTAGCGAGCACACTAATCAAAAACCCGAAATCCAGTATCTCCCTCAAATCAACCCAAAAGCATCAAATCTAAACACATTACCAAAAACCTCACAAATAGTCCAAACACTGTGTTCTTAACAAAATAACCTAAGAGAGACCCACAATCTTAATAGCATCTGTAAACCAACAGTCATCTGTTTAAACTCAGTATGCAAGAAGGGTTAATTGGAGACATCTATTTCCCTTCCTTAGTCAACTTCAATAGGATAAAAAATGAATCGAACTGTAGTACCCCAAAGCGATAGTGCTTCGCAACCACGCAAAAATTCGTGCTACACACTAGTATAGAAATAACATTAGAATTATTGATATAACACCTATTTTATTAAAAAAGATATAAAATTTATATATAATGGCAATTTTGTAATTAAAATAAAAATTCTAATTTTAATGTTAATCATTAATACCCCATTTTTCAAAAACTTAGTGTCTAATGTACGCTATTTTTATTAAAAATAAATGTTTTAAGGTAAGATACCTGTTTTTAAGAAAAATAAGTATAAAATAATAAAATGATAAAATATATATATATATATATATATATATATATATATATATATATATATATATATATTCATACCTGTTTTTAGAAATATTAAATGTGATACCAAAATTTAAGTATGTATTCATTTGGAAAAATGATACACAATAAATAAATTAAAATTGCCGCTAAAATTTAGAAACGTACGCTTGTAAAACCTACGCTCCTAAACATATTAGGATTTCACGACCTTTGCATTTTCTCTCTCAATTCTTCTCTCAATCACCCTCTCAAAAAATGTTCTGAATAAAAAACTTTCTCAAAATCAATTTTGAATATTCACAAACGGAATCCCTTTCTTTTCGGTTTTAATCTTTTGCAGATCAATTTTACTATCAAATTAGAATCTATTTTCCCTTGCGCTTGCCACACGTCGCTGTGTCAAGATCCTTGTGGTATGTCCTTTGACTTATAATTATTTTTTTAAACCCTCACTCTAATTTTGTTAGTTTTGTTTAATTTGTGTTCTTTAGAAATAAAATTTCATATCATATTGATTCAAAGTTAGAACTCTGTTATTTAATATTAACTATGTTATTTGATACTTATTTCTAGGTATTGTTTGCTGTGATTAGTTCTTACGCAATGATAACATATTTTAATTTTCATGTTAATGAGTTTTACTAATTTGAAATCTATTTGTCATGTATTGGGATAATTATTTAAGTTTGATCTGTTTTTGTTATGCAGCTTCATTTCGTCCGTCATATATCTAACGTCGGTAGTATTTTAACGAAACCGAAGAAACAAATTGTCAATTTGAACCAACACACGAGGTATGAAGTTTTAAACAGGGTTATCCAAAATATTTAGGTTTAGACCTCCTTTTCGAATTGATATATGATATTTAATAATTTTTTTTCTTTATTAGGTCAAGTATAATTGCTTTTTAATCATTTCATTTTTGTAGCAAAAAATTGTATAGATAAAAAATTTACAAAATTGTTAAGTTTTTTCCTTAATAGTTTTATAGGATCCAGAAGCCGCTGCCCCCAAAATATTCTCCATCACTACAATTTAAATAAATTATCCAGACTACTATGTGACCCTAATAAATAAATAAGAAACTTAAATTTTAATTTTTTTTGCAACATTTATATTTTACAAATTTTAAATTTGTTAGAATAGAAATAAGTCCCACAAATTTGTTTGAGATATTATATAAAAAAATTTAATTTATTAATGAAAATAAAAAAATTAACATGCAAAATCATTTATTAAATTAAAATTATCAATTCATGCCAAAAATGTTATCATTATCAATTTGTTTAATATTTATTTGATAATAAAATCAATCAATTTCATCTTTATTAAAAAATTTCTTTTGTTAAATAAAATTTAATCAAATTTAAATGTCATACAATAAATTTAATTTTTATGCAATTAATCGGATGATAATATTATTCTATTAATACTATTTAAAATTGATATTCATAAGCTATATTTAGCTGTCAATAAGCTACCATTTAGATTTTTATTGTTATCTAAATTTTTAATCCTATCTATATCTTCAATTTTTACTAATAAATTATTGTTTTTATTTTATTTGTATATATACTTTTTAATTTATGCACTTTTAACTTATTTATTGGGCAGGAAAATTATTTAAATTTTCAAATATAATTTTACATTTATTTTTAATAATTTCATCTAAAATTTTCTTTTTAAAATTTAATTAAAACTTCAACTTTTTTATTTATTTATTTTTTTAGTTTTGAATTTCATTTACAAAATTTTGAGCGGATATGATTTTTAATAAAATAAAATTTTATATAATAAATAAAAATTCAAAAATAAAACAAGTAAACAAATAAAAAGAATTTAAATTAAAATTGTGAGGTTAGATGAATAAAATCTAATTGTCTTTTGTGATAATTAAATATAATTTTCACATTTATTTTATATATAGTTGTGGACTTTACCTTCAAAGAAAAATATAAGAGCATAAAATGTTAGACTTATACACTATTTAATATACCAATGATTAATTTCATATTTTATTTAACCATTTATATTTAACCTTAGTTATTGCCTCATTGAAAAAGGAATTAAACAAAAATCAAAACAATAATGATAATAATAAGAATTAAATTAAATGCTATTAAATTTTCTTATTTTATATTTTTTAAATAAAAATAAAATATTTATAATTTAATAATTTCAGTATAATATAACAAAAAAAGTCACGTAATTTATGGCACAATCCTTTTTATATTATTTTTAAGTAGTGACATCTATCTCAAGTTTTGGAAACTTAAGATATTGTACTATTTTACACATTAATGAATTTGAATATTACAACTCCATCTGGATTATAGTTGTAACACCCCGAAAATCTAAATTAATTATTTAATTAGTTATTTAATTGATTTAGCGTAAATTCTGAGTTTATATGACGTTTGGATGGTTATGAGGCATGATGATATGAAATATGAGGATAAATTCTAAGTTATTATTTACTTAAGATTATTTAGATTTATTAGAGGATTAATCTGAATAATTAGATAAATAATCATTTTAGAGATTTAAAGGGTAAAGTGATAAAATTAGATGGAATAAGTGAGGATAAGAATGGAATAGCATAATGAGGTCTAAGGGGTAAGAATGACAAAAACAAATAACTGAGTTTGGGAGAATCATTCTGATCGATCGTGTTTTGTGAAAAGTGCTCTGAGGAACAGAAGAGGGAGAAGCTAGGGCTCAGGGAATTCTTGAAGAACTCAAAGGGGAGAATCAAGATTTTTGCATCTAAGATATGGGGAGTATAGCTTTCATTATAATTGTTATAGAGTTAGGATGTATGTGGAATAGTTTGGAGTTTAAGAGGTTTTAGGGATTTATGATGAGTTCTTGATGAATTAGGTAGAAAGTGATGAAATTGAGGCGTATTTTTGATTTAGAATAATGCATGTGTTGCATAAACTGATGTGGTGTGTTTGTATATGATTTCATGATGAATTGATGGGGTTTTGGGGCTGTATAGAATTGAACCTGTAGGAAAAATTGGAGGTTTTTGGTGAAAAATTCGTAAAACAGCAGAAATTTGCTTCTGTCACGTTGTTAACCGGTTAACGCATGGGTAGTAACCGGTTAACACGTTAAAAATTGACATTTTTGGGCATTTTTAAACTGTGTAACCGGTTACGGCATATTTGCTTACCGGTTACCACTGAAACATACAGTTTTTGGAAAACTTGGAAAATTCATAACTTTCAAACCGTGTATCTGTTTGACGCGTCGTTCGAAGCGTTGGAAAGCTGACATTATGAAATTTAATTTGGTAAAATAAAATTAGTAAAATAAATTATTTTTCCAATATTGAATTTAGGGAAACGTCGGATTAATCTTTGGGGTATGTAGCGAGCGATTTTGGACGCGGTTCTTAAGCGATGGTCGCTCTCTGCGGTTGAGTTTACTACAGGTCGATTCATTTTTTATCCTATTGTGAGCTGAATAAGGAAGGGAAATATATGTCTCCAATTAACCCTTCTTTGCATACTGAGTTTAAACAGCGGTCTGTTAGGTTACGAATGCTATCAATGTGGGGGGGCCTTTGTACTGGTTATTTGTATTTTCGCCAAGACGGTTTTCTTTTCTTTCTAGGACTTTATAGCGGGGACCAAGGATGAGGATGTTAGGACTGATGTTTTTTTTTATAGATACATGAGAGTATGGGATTTTGGGTTTTTTGTTTAGTGTGCTCGCTAAGATTTTTCTTTCAATCTTATGCCTACGTATTCTCGTTTACCGAAACAGGGAAATCAGAGCGTTCGTAGTTCCTCCTATTCTATGGGAGGAAATGGTTGATTTTGGTGTCTTGTTTAAAGCCCAAGACGTGAAGCGAAAGGTGATTTGTATCTTGTTCAAAGCCCAAGATATGAAGCTGAAGGTGTTGACTTTAGAGAGAATTTGTCATCTCTAAAGAGGGGGTTGTATGTCACAACTGTTTTTATAAAGGAGAATTACTTTAACCGGGATACGCGAATCCGGCAATGCCATAATTTCCTTAAAAAGGGAATTTCCAACCTGAAGTAGAAGACTTTAACTCAGTGTAGAGCAATGCCATCTTTCCTTAGGAATTTCTCATGCTAAAAGAGGGACAGTGGCATGGATGTAGATGATCCAGAGGCTTGCCGCTTACAGCAATCAGATGAAGGGGAAAGATTTGTTGATGTTTGTGTACTATGAACGAGGCACAACTTTGATGCTAAAAGGTTAATTGGATCAACCAGTGGTTTTCTTATACAAAGCCTAAGAGGAGGCTAGTATATGTCTCGTACAAAGCCCGAGAGAGAGGGTAAAAGGTTTTGACTCAACGAGGGAATCTTTTGGTATCTCGTATAAAGCCCGAGATGGAGGCTATTTGACTCAACAAGAGAGTTTTTGTATCTCGTACAAAGCCCGAGATAGAGGTTAAAATTTGTTTGGCTCAATAAGAACCTTTTTGTATCTCGTATAAAGCCCGAGATGGAGGCGAAATGGTGATTGACTCAACGAGGGAGTCTCTTATGTGTCTCGTACAAAGCCCGAGAGAGAGGCTAAACGTTGTTTGACTCCGTTGGGGAGAATCATTGTACAAAGCCCAAGAGGAGGCTATGGTGACTGTTTCAGTTAAGTGACAGGTCCAGTATACTGATTTAAAGAGAAAATCAGTTCTTATATGAGCAACACTGTACTCAAGGATTTGATTCAAGGATTTGATTCAAGGATCCGGGTTATTCCTGTTCTTCAAGGAAGTGGGAAATCCGAAGGGTATTAAGGCTGTCCGAGTCTACGGGTTTTCTTCCTATTTTTGAAGGGTGCTTAAGAATGTCTTTGAGACTCAAGGAGATTAGACTGTCCAAGTCTAGAGTTTCATCTTTTGTACTATGCTTGGAGAAATAGTAGTAGACTCTTTGAAAGGACTGTTCTATGGAGATGATTAAGTTCTGTTCCTATACCTCTAGGAGGTCGTCGGGATAATTTGTACGAAGCCCAAGAGGAGGCTGGAAACTTTTAAGAAGCCGACGGGTCCTTGTACGAAGCCCAAGAGGAGGCTATCATTCCCTGAGGAAGAGATCATTATACGAAGCCTAAGAGGAGGCTGTGAATACTTCTAAGAAGCCGGTGGGTCCTTGTACTAAGCCCAAGAGGAGGCGAGGGTGCTTTTAGGAAGCCTGTGGGTCCTTGTATAATGCCCAAGAGGAGGCCGATGCTTTTAAGAAGCCGATGGGTCCCCAAACCCCGAGAAATTCAAGGCAAGCTATTCACAAGGAATAGATCAAGTCAGGAAAGTTCGAGAATTTGGAAGAAACTCAAGAGATGCCATTCACGAAGAAAAGATCATCTCTGGGGAGCAGAGTTTCTTGACAAGTGCTTTTAAGAAGCCTGTGGGTCCCTAAACCCCGAGAAGTTTAAGACATGCCATTCACCGAGAATAGATCAAGCCAGGAAAGTCTGAGAATTTGGAAGAAACTCAAGAGATGCCATTCACGGAGAAAAGATCACCTCTGGGGAATAGAGTTTCTTTGACAACTTCTATGAGTGACAGTCTATGAAAGGTTCACTGAGAATACTGCCTTTCATGTCTCCATATTGTTTAACCCCAAGAGGAGGGAAGAATGTGTCTGGTAATCCTATGGGGATCTAGTTTAGACCATTTCTAAGAGGGATCAATGGGCTTAATGCTAGACGTAGTTGCCGGGGAAACTCTAAATATCTATACTATTATTACACAGTTGGTATGAGTTTATGAAAGAAGTCTTACAGTGAAACAGCCCCACAATACAGTTATATGTATATGAAAGCGGTAAAGGAAAGCAATAACCACTTACTCGGTTGTAGAGCTTCCATGCTGTTTGGTTAGTTGTTCAACAAAGAAAGATTGAAAACAACAGTATATTCAAAATCAAAGGAGAAAGTGCTTTGAAAAAGAAAGATTTGGGGCTTACAGCTCAAGGAGAGGCCCAGGTTTTTATCAGTGAGCGCACTGTTTGAATTTGTACAGATGGACTTATACAAGTGACTGAGGCCCAAAAATTGTTTTCTGTACACAGGGATGGGTCTTACACTCTAATAGAGGCCCAAAGAGTTTTAGAAATGAAATGGGTCTTACTACTCGAGGGTAGGCCCAGGATTTGTTTCATTTTGAATTGGCGATCGCGCCGAGATTTTCTTTTAACACGAAGGGGCTTATACAATAAGTGAGGCCCAAAGTTTTTTTGGTTAAAAAGGGGGTTGGGACTTACACTCTATTAGAGGCCCAAAAAGTTATGAATGGGTCTTATAGCTCGAGGAGAGGCCCAAGGTTATTTTTCAAAAGGCGACGATCGCGCCGTTTGTTTTTTATGGTATCGGGACGTATACAATACTGAGGCCCAAAAATGATTTGGTCAAAAAAGGATTGGGTCTTACACTCTATTAGAGGCCCAAAGTGTTTTGAAAATGATTTATGAGGGTTGAATTAATCCAAAAACCCTAATTTGTTTTCAAAAATGTATTTAATTGAATAAAAATTCAATTAAAATGATCAAAATTGTTTAACATATGAAAACCAAATTGTGATCTTGGATTAATGCTTCAAAAATTAAGTATTGACCTACAAAATAATTAGAAAGCATTAAAAGTTGCAAAATCAATGTGGAAAAAATATTTAAAATGTCAAAAACAATTAAAATATTAATTCTTGGCAAAAATATCAATTATATGAAATAAATAATATTTTTGGGATTTTTTGATAAAATAAAATA
Source organism: Lathyrus tuberosus (assembly GCA_022829125.1). Taxonomy (NCBI): domain Eukaryota; kingdom Viridiplantae; phylum Streptophyta; class Magnoliopsida; order Fabales; family Fabaceae; genus Lathyrus; species Lathyrus tuberosus. The sequence goes on along the minus strand of JALAZF010000203.1, from coordinate 9,501,705 downwards.
TTTTAATATTTTTGTGAATTATTAAAAAAAGAATCAACTCAAAATCATTAAAACTCAGAGAGAAATTAATTTTTGAATAAATTAAACAAAAATCACAAAATTCAAATATTCAAATTTCTGAAAATGGCGCCAAGAAAACACCAAGAACACGCGCGTGTTCTGAGTTTCCCAGATTTGCGTTTTCCATCCAATCTCACTGAATACTTAACCATATCATGCAATCCACATACCAATCAACTCGTTTCAACCTCACGATCATGTCTATAACACTTAATTTCATTTAAATTAAACATAAAACATGAAATCACGAAGAAACCTCAAGAACCCTAATTTCTGCATGAAGGCTAGGATTTTTTATACACAATTCAAACAAAGTAATTAATTGAGGGAAAACATTCCATGCATGATTATAAACATATGGCCAAATTATTGTGCAGCAAAAAATGCATGGATCATAGAGTTAGAAGAGCTCATGCTTACCACTTGCAGCTGGTGATCGTGTTTGGTGTTGGAGGTGTTACAGCTTGGTTCCAATGATGTGGATAGCTTCCCTAGGTGCCAAGTGATGTGTCTGAGTGCTTAGAATGGATTGAAATGGTTTGGAATTGAGGATGGCACCTCAACTGCAAAACTGTCATGAACTTGAGCAATTGGCTAGTGATTTTGTGAAATCAGTGTTCCAGATGTTATGCGAGTGTTTGATCAGCTCATATGTGATGTATGTGAGGTGTGTGAGTGATTGGTTTGAGTGGAATTGCCCTCTAGCTCAAAACCCGATAGTTACCTTGCTAAGAAAGGCATTTTTGCCAAGAGAAATAGATTTTGAGAAAGGCAAGTTTTGTAGGCCTTTGGTGTACTTAAACTGAACACAATTGAGCTCTATTTATAGTAGAGCGAGTTTGTTTTGCAAGGAATAGTGAATGGTAGCTGCTAAGTGTAATACCCCAAAATTTGCTCTCCCTTTTTTGCATCATAGCATAGCATTATCATTTACAATATCATATCCATCTCATTAGCATAGCATTATCATCTATCATATCATTAGCATTGCATTGCATTTAACATAGAAAAATGAAGCATAGCATTCCTCTTACCATCAAGGCATGTGATCAGGTGGAAGGTGGATAATCAAGGGATTATTCAAAGCTCAAAAAGGTCAATTAAGTTGCCTCAAGGCAAGCCAAGAGTCTCATGTCTCATACCATCTCAATTGATCATCCACAATCTTAAGGAAGTGAGATCCAATGGGAGATTGAAACCATACATACTTCATCATGCAAGAGGTTCAAAAACTGAAGGAAAACCCTCAAAAGAGATAGCTCATTGATCCAAAGTCACCCTCAAATGGCATATTTCATCATCCTTTAAGAGGATACACAACATACTCTGAGGAATTTGAAATTGAAGACTGCACATTCTTCTCCTAGGAGGTGGGCACCAAAACTAGGGTTTCCAATAAAATCAGGGAATCTCTGATTTTTTGGGCAAAACTTGATGTCATGGTATTCTACATGTACTTAAGTGTATGGATGTGGAAAATTACCTCTCAATTGGTTTTAGAAGTGGTTCAATTGGAAGAAGGATAAAAAATCAGGAAATTTGGGACCAAGTCAAATAATCAGAGGAAAAAGTCAACTCTTGACTTTTTGAGGCCAAATTCATAAAACTCATGTTATATGTGACCAATGCGCAAGATTTGATCAAGAAACTCCAAAGGAATCATGAAAAAATCAAGATGTTGAAAGTTGCCATTTTTGGATGAAGAATGGTTACTAAAAATAGCAAGTTTTGGCCATTTTGCATCAGAGTTTGAACCAAGGCCATTTAAAATTGAAGCACCAAATGAAAATTCCACTCAGCCACAACAAAATTTCTTTCTTTAAGCTTCAAATCCATGTGTAGAACATCTCCATTGGATAAAAATTGAGAGAGATATGGATGATCAAAGTTGGAGGAAAGTAGGGCAAAAACTAGGTCATGACCAAGGATTTTCATGTCACGTGCACATCATTTTCTCAAACAGTTGGTGGGCAGAATGTATGGGTCAATTTCTCAAGGTTAGAGGCCTCAAATGAAAACTCTTTCAACACGAAAGTTGTTCCTCTATGAGAGATCTTCAAAGTGTATGTTTATGGTTTTTTCATTAGACCAATGATTGAGAAGTTGTGGTGGCTCAAAATAAGGTCAAGATAACTGAATGTTTGGTTAGGTCACAACCAGGTCTTGTCCCACATGCGTGCATTATGAGTCAGCTTTGAGTTTACATGTTTGAAGCACATTTCCAAGTTGTTGAAAGTCTCATTTTCATTTACTTTCAACATCAAAGTTGTTGTATCATGTACACACTTTGTAATGATACCAAGATCATTCATGTCCATGGCTTGAAGAGAGAGATATCCATGCGTAAACATCACCATTTCCAACTGATGAATCACACCAGAATTTGCAGTTTGGTTTAGACATCCATCAAACAACCCTTGCACTTTATTTCCACATTAAGCCAAGCACATATCACCTCCACCTTGCACATTAGCACGTGCCTTGCATGAAAGTGGAAAGAATAAACTTGCTGAACAAGTTTCTGATACAACCAGCCGTGCCATTGCAAGCTCATTTTCAGCTCCACCATAACCCACCATGAACTATCACCACCATTAGTTAGGGATGACTCACTTAAACCACTTCAACTCAGTTAATTCACCCAGTTAACCATGGTTAAACTCACACTATAAATAGAAAACTCACACTCTAATTTCATTTCCAACTCAATTCTTCTCATTTCACTCCCAAACACTCTCTAAATCTCTCTCTGATTCTCCCACTCTTTTTCATCAAATCCCTCTCCATTGCACGAGTTCATCATTCTCTTCTAATTCCACCTTCAAGTTTCATCTTCAATCATCTCTGAACTTGAAGCAGCTTTGGATTGTTGAAGTAAGCACACTGCAAATCCATCTCCATCATCATTCTTCAGAGATTGTAAGCCTTTATTTGGCCAGATCAAGTTCAAGACTCATTGGAAAGGATCTCTGGTTTTCTGAAGACTTAAGCAACTTCAAATTTCAGGTTTCGATTCATGCTTTTGTTGCTTGATTTTTGTTGATATTCAACGTGTTTGAGCTCAATAGGAGCATTTGCTAACTCTGGCTAGTTGATAGGCCTTCTAAAGGCGTAGTTGCAAAACTTAGGGCATGATTTGATCTCTTCTGTTCTTGCTATATGTGTGTGTTTTGTGATTTTTATGAGCATATTCATGATGTACATGAGCTTAGCTTTCGATTGATATATGTATTGTGAATTTCTGGGAGAATGTGAGTTTGCAGGTGGTGGATGTTGGCCGGAGAAGATGACCGGAAGTCATCTCCGGCCGGTGATATTGAATGTTAGGGTTTATGTGCGTTTTAATCCTGTCCGTCCATTTTTCATGATCGTGTGGTCTATAGCGCGACAACGCATTAAAACGCATGTGCTTCTCATGTGCTCATTCTGATTTTATTTTTAAACTTCGTGTGGCGTGGTACACGGTATGGAGTGTGGTCGTGCATGTACATGCGTTAGATTAGCCTACTTTGACTGTTTGTGTGACTTGACTTCATCCAATGGTTGTAATTACTTTGACTTGTGTTGACTGAAGAGCATGGTAGTTATTGTGTTATGCGCGCTTATTGGACCTAGTCAGATTGATATCCGCACCCCTCTGTTTTAAAGCCCAATGATATTGAACTGATGTTTTGCTATGTTTACACCCCCTGTCATTTTCTATTTCATTTTTATTTTCATTTTTTCTACACGTTCCATAATTGAATTTTAAAAATACCAAACTTCATCATAAAATTCCACAAAAATTTATGAGCCTTCTTAAAACATTTAGAAAATTTTTCATGATTTTATTTCTTGATTTTATGACCTTTTTGCCCCTATTCTATAATATTCTTTGAATTTCAATTTGTATGCATGCTTAATGTGATACATAAATTTGTGCATTTTTGTTCTTGATCATTAAAAATTGTTTTGATGCTTTTATTTTTGTATTGAGTCATTATCATCTTGAGGTATGTTAAGTGATTTTTATTTGATTTTTTTAGTTAGTTTATGGCATGTTTGGTGTTCACTTTTGTGTTACTTTGTATGATGTGTATACTTGACCTAAGTGCATTGCATAAAGCCTTTTTGCCTTGAATTTTTTACATGATACTTTGATATGTGATTCATCTCTGATTTGTGAACCTCAATACCATGTTTTCCTAATTTTCATGAACTCATTTGATTTTTGTTTAAAACATTTCATTTGAAGCATTACAACATGTCATATCCTTGTAATCTTTGTGTATGTTTACATGATTGCTTTTGTGCATACTTGCATGATCATTTGCCTACTTTGTGAGCTATTCATTTGACATTATAGGTCATTGGTACATGTTGTGTGTCATCATTGCATGTTCATTTTCATTTGAACTTTGTGTGTCCTTAATATGAAGTACTTGTGTTTTCTTTTGAATTTCCATTTCAATTCTACCTCTTCTATCACTTCTTAAATGGCTTGATGTGTTATGCATGAACACTTGTGAGATGTTTGTGAATCATTTTGTATTTCATTTCAATTCTGATCCTTAGATTACATGTTCCATTCATGCATGTTTTTTTATTTCTTTTCATCTTTCATTCTCCCTTTTCTTATGGTAGCATATTCTAATGTCATGGATGATGTTTGTTGCCTATCCACTTGGACTTGCATGATAATGATCATTTGTTTTCCAGATGATGTACATTCTGGTTGTGATTAATAGGATTTGATCTTTCATCTTATTCTTTTGATCTTTATGGTGCATTAAGTGTTTTTTTGCTTCTTATACTTCTTATACATGTTTACTAACCATGTAGGGGCTTTGGTAAGTTTCAATTGAGTGTGGATAAGGAATCCACATTCAAACTTCTATCCCTTCTCTTTTACAATTCCATCTTGTGTTTTCTTAAGCACTTATGTGCTTTTTCTTAATAACTCATCACTTTCCCTTTTTGAATTACAATTCATCTTCTACTTTAGAAGTGAATTGTTTAATTCATTCTTTCTTTAGACTTTAGGTTTTGAAACCTCACAAACCATTAGGATCACTCCCTTTAATCTTCAATTAGGATTGAATCTTAGTTCATATGGATTTTTTACCTTTTCTCCTCTCTTGAGTCTCTCTTCTCATCTCAAAAGAAAATTCAAAACATATAATAAAGGTAGGCATTTATTGCATTTAGGCCTTTCATATAAAGAAAAGATTATAAGGGGTCTTCTCTTGTAATCTTAGAATGTGTAGCATATAGCCCATCTTGGGTCAATGTGTTAGACATTTGATCTTGTATGATGGACTTAAATGCAATACTTGTTGAAGGTACAAATAATAAAAAACACTTCTTCATTTCTTAATCAACAAAAACACTTAATAAATACAAGTATGCTAGTGTGTTTGAACCTTGATAATTGGAACTAAGTGTGAGGGTCTTCTTCACCCTTAGTGTGCTTTCTTATCCATTCCATCTTGGAATGTGAGAATGTACACATTCCAATGACTAAGATTCAGATACACTATCATATGCAAACAAATGAAAAAACTTCTAAAAGTCAAAAAAACAAACAATTATGTCTTTCCTTCGGGAATTCTTTTCTTATCTTACTCATTCTCAACGTACGAACGTGCTCCTACTCATTCTCTTGCAAGATGGTAACGCACTCGGACCAGCGAGCCTGCAACACCTGAGCTAGAACGTTAGTCGTTCCTTAAAAAACACAAACAATCCATCCCTAGTGAGGGGAACTACGTCGCTCTGATTCTCATGTCCCGATGAGATACGTAGGCAGTGGGGTAGGGCCCATGCGAGCACTTCTTTTATTTTCCCTACATTTGTTTCTCGTTCCTTTTCCATCCTTTCTCCTTTCTTTCTTTCAGTTCCTTTTCCAGTATCCTTTTCTATCACCCTTTGATCGAGACAAGCAAGCGTGGATCCCATCGGGTACGATGGACGCGTGGGGGTGCTAATACCTTCCTCTCGCGTAACCGACTCCCTTACCCTTTCTCTTGGTCGCAAGACCATGTTCTTTCCTTCCTCTCAGGTTTATGCGATGTTTCCTTTCCCTCTCTTGGGATAAATACACATTGCTGGCGACTCTGTTTCGGTGCCACTTTCGCGTTTGTACTAGGATGAAAATCCCGGGAGCGACAACTGGCGACTCTGCTGGGGACGCCTTTTGACCTATTGCTGGTCCATCTTAAGCGAGTCAATCCTAGAGCTTGTTTGCTTTTCTTTCATTGGGTGTTTACTGTTGTGCTATATTTACCGTTTTATTGTATGGTTACTTACTGCTTTACTGTACATTACTGTATTTATCGCATTTACTGCATTACATATCATTATTGTGCTGGACTGTGCTATTGTTTTCTGTTTGGCGGGCGGGGTGTTCTGAGAGATAAGCTCACTACCCAGGCTTGAGTACACACATAGGTATTAGAGTGGATAGTCATGATGCTTGCGTGGTGGTGACCACGTATTGTTGTTCATGAGACCCACAACCAGACGAGGTTCTATCAGGAGCTTTCTGCTACTGCATGTTATGCAGGCCAGTAGTTATTCTCCTGAGGAACTGTCGACTTTGGTGACCATTCCCGAGGACTCAGTTGCGGCACTCCTCCAGAGTTGTGACAGTGGCAGACCACATTCCGTGGCAAACCCATTGCACATTCTCGATCCGAGGACCCAATGCTGGGAACTCGCTATAGGTTGTCCTTTTTGAAAGAGAATTAGTGGAGGCACTCCTCGATTGGCGATAGTACTGTACCCCGAGGGATGAATGTACTATTGCTTCTCGACCTCAGTGCCAGAAGCTGAGGACCTTTCGTTTTGGAGAATCAGTTGAGGCCTCCTCGATTGATGATGATGCCAAACCAGAAATGGTGAAAGTATCATCATTTCTCGACCTGAGAGCCCGGGATACTGAACATCCTAGTACCCACATGTGAGAAGGGCGGGTTGTTTACAGGTTTGCAAGAAACCATAACCTCCTACATACCCGGTTTTCTATCATCGTCGCTCACAAGGAAGTTTCATCCTATTGTATTCAGATGGTCTTTATCTATGGTTCTATATTGTTCTTAGAGCTACACTGACACCGTGCACGGTCCAGCACAGACACCTGATTACCTGATCACATTGCCCTTTGCATTGCATTATCATATCCTAACATACATGTTTATTCATTTCCAGGTGCATATATTACCCTTGATTCCAGTCATCAGGTCCCTGCAAAGATGAACACTAAAGAGAGGAAGAATATCATCAGCTATAAGTTCCTTACGCCTACTTTGGGCCCTATTGTTATGCTGAAGGGAATGGCGAGCCCTGTAGTACGAGAAGCTTTTGAAGAGGAATATGGGTGGATTTTATCTATGGTCCGTAATGTCAGTGATTATGAAGCCAGAGGTCTCCATACATTGATGCAGTTCTATGATCCGCCTCTGAGATGTTTTGTATTTCCAGACTATGTGTTGGTTCCTACCTTGGAGGAGTATTCCAACATGTTGGCGATTGCTATCAAGGAGGAGCCCCCTTTCTTTGGATCGGTGGGGGATCTTGACTTTGGAAAGGTGGCTGGTGCTCTTTATTTGAGCAAATCAGAGTTAGACGCCAATGTCTCCAACAAAGGAAAGATTCGTGGTTACAAGCTGGAATATCTGATTAAGAAGGCCCAGGAAGCAGCTAAAGGCGAGAATTGGCTTGCTTTTAATGCTTTGCTAGCCCTTTGTATATACGGCATAGTGTTGTTTCCCAACGAGCCGGATGTCATTGATACGGACGCTATACGAATATTCATGATGAAGAACCCGGTGCCAACGCTACTGGGGGATCTTCACTACTCTTTGTACAACCGAAACGAAAAGAAAAGAGGAGGGATAATTCGTTGCTGTGCACCTTTGTTCTATAAGTTGTTTGCAGGCCGTTTACCACAATCAGGGGCTTTTGTGGATTCCAAAGATTCTCTAGAGTGGAAACAGCGTTTAATGGGATTGGTGGCCAAGGACATCGTATGGGTAGATCATGGGCTGATTGGCAAGAATATTATCCACAGCTGTGGTAAGTTCCATAACGTTCCACTGATAGGAAGAATGGGTGGGATTAACTATAATCCTTCTTTGGCCGTTCGGCAATTTGGGTATGCCCTGACAGGTCCGCCTATTAAGAGAGATGTGGAGGAGTCCCTCTATTTTCATACATCAGATGGTTGGGAAGCAGCACAGAAAGCTTCTGAAAGCTGGGGTAGCATACTGAAAAAGGGGAAAGTTACTCTAGGCAAGCCTAACAACCGGGTTTATCCAGCATATGAAGAGTGGGTGAAGAAAAGAGTTGAAGATTTTCTCTTGCCTTTTAGTAAGGCACCCCTTTTGTATCCGGAGAATGAGAAAGCAAGAAGCACTGCTACTGTGGAAGAAGTTGACAAGTTGCAAGCCTTGGTGAAAAAGCTTCAAGGAGAGAATTCCGAGTTGAGTAGCTGTCTTCAGAATGCTCTACATGCCAACAAAGAACTGGAACGGAAGGCCCAAGATGCTGAAAGAGTCCTAGCAACAAAAGAAAAGGATTTTGCTGAAAGAGCGCAACATTTTCAGAAAATTAGCAGAGGTGCTGATGATGCCACTCAAGCCCATAAGCAAACCAAACAGGCCTTAGCGCAGAACAAAGAGAAGTTATCTAAGTTTCAGCAAGCTTGGGATGAGGTCAGGCTCGAGAATACTGAGTTACGGGAACAGTCGCAGATTAAAGACGAAGAGCTTAAGAAGGCACATGAGCAGAGGAGAAGGTATAGGGAAAGTCTCGGTAAAAGTCAAGAACAGTTAGAAGAAGCCAGAAGAGAGTTGAAGAATACCAAGAAAGAGCTTGAAGAAGTCATGATAGAGAAGGAGGTACTCAAGACGCAAGCTGGCATAAAAAGACACAAAGGAGTGTGCGATGACGAAGCTTTGATGCTGCATATGGGTTCCTTAACAGAGGCTCTCGAGAAAAGGGATGTTTTGATCAGAGAGATGATTGAAAAACCTAATCACCAGCGTACTCGCATACTCTTTGAGGAGATTAAATGTACAAGTGATAAGCTGAAGAGCGTGGAATTGTCAGATTGATGTTCTTTGTTTTCTTGTATTTTGTCGTTAATGGTTACCATCAGGCTTGTTGATGGATCCATCTTTCCTTTGTACGCCAGTTATTGATGAATCTCTTTTGAATGTATTTGAACACTTTGATTGAATGGGGATGAGCAGTGTTATTCAGAATTAGTCATCATCATATATCTGTACACAAGCACATGACCACGACACGTCTCTTTATATCACGATTTCTGGTCTTCAGATTTCCGTGGTTAAGATTGGAATCAGGGTGTGAGCCACCTCGGAAATGATAAACATGGCATTTGCATTTGCATGGCATATCATTTTTTGCATTGCAGGTTTTCTTTTTGCAGGCGCCTGCTAACCTTTATTTGGTTTTCAGGCACGATAGCTGATACCCCAGTTCACCGATACTCTACCCGACGCAACCAAGCAAGAGTCATGGAGCAAGTTCTGACAGAGTTAGCTGATTTGAGGGGAAGGATGGAACAGTTCATGAACCTCATGCAGGGGATTGGTCAAGGACAGCAGAAGCTGAGGACTGGTCAAGAAAACATGAGGATTGGACAAGAAGCTATGAGAACCACTATCCAGAGGCTAGAAACTGAAATCCCAAATCGCAACGTGCGCACTCCTCCTGTTGGCACAATCCCTGCTGGTGGGGCACATCTGGGATTTGATAACAACGAGGATGGTCAGGAGGACCAGTTCACTGCATTCAACAATGACATGGGTTTCTACAATGACGACCAGAAGTATGAAGGGCTGGATGAAAGACTCAAGGCTATTGAGAGCCAAAATCCTCTTGGAATTGATGTAGAAGACATGGGTCTCGTGCAGGGTGTGCGAATTCCTCCCAAGTTCAAGCTTCCTACACTGGATAAGTACAACGGCAGTACATGTCCCAAAACCCATTTGCAAGCTTACAATCGCAAGATTGCCGCTTACACCGAGGACCAAAAGCTCTGGATGTACTTTTTCCAGGATAGCCTGTCAGGCGCTTCCCTGGAATGGTACATTAAGCTGGACAGGGTTCATATAAGGAATTGGAAAGATTTGTACGCTGCTTTTCTGAAGCAGTATCAATATAATCTGGACATGGCACCTAATCGTACTCAATTGCAGAGCATGACTCAGGATAACAAGGAGGGCTTTAAGCAGTACGCACAGAGATGGAGAGAATTGGCTGCCCGAGTTCAACCACCTTTGGGTGATCGTGAGATGGCTGATATGTTCATGAGCACACTTCAAGGGACGTATTTGGATAGACTGGCTGCATGTCCCTCCACGGGGTTTGCCGACATCATCGTTGCTGGGGAACGAATAGAAAGTCTGCTGAAATTGGGTAAGATTCAAGATGTTGCTTCAAGTTCGAAGAAACCCTTTGCCAATGGACCAAGGAAAAGAGAAGGGGAGTCCAGCGCTGTGTATAGAGGAGGGGGCAGAGGAAGGAATCAGTCCTATCATCAGGTGGATGCGGTAACCATTCCGGTTCCAGCTGGACAGCAAACGCCAGATCAGCAAGGTAGACCCCGATTTCAGAACAATAGACAAAGGGACCGTAAGTTTGATCCCTTGCCTATGACATATGCTTCTTTGTTACCACAACTGCTCAAAGAAAAGTTGGTTGAACTTCGGACTATGAAGCCGCTGGATTCCGGAAAATTGCCTCAAGGTTACGATGCTAATGTTCGATGTGAATATCATTCTGGTGCGCCAGGTCATTCAATAGAAAAGTGCTGGGCCTTTCAACATAAGGTTCAAGATCTGATCGACGCAAAAGCTATCAACTTCTCTAGGCCGCCGAATGTTCGTGACAATCCAATGCCTCATCATGGAGGTGCAGGTACAAATGCCATTTTTGATGGCGAGAAGTTGAATTTGATTATGGATATTAATTTGGTGAAGACTTCGCTGTTGATTGTAAAAGAACGTTTTTTAAAAGGAAAGGTATTTCCTGGATGCGCCTCTGATTGCGAGGATTGTTCAAAGCAGGTTAACGGCTGCAGTAAGTTGAGAGTTGGACTGCAGGATCTTATGGATGAGGGAAGTCTTCAGTTTGATAAAGTAGAGAAAGAACAGGATGTTTCTGCCGTTACCATTTACTATAATCCAGTCGAGATACAGGTGCCTGTTGAGGAGCCTGTCGCTATCATCGTGCCCGAGAGGCCGAGACTAGTTACGATTATAGTTCCTGAATCGGCTGCTTATGTGTCTAATAGGGCAGTTCCGTGGTAGAATGGAACTGATACTCGTCAAGGAGGAAGTCGGCAGAAGGCAGAGGCTGTTGGTACTAGCATTGAGAATGTCAGTGGACCAAGTGGTTTTACTAGGAGCGGTCGACTGTTTGCTCCCCAGACTCTAAGGAATGATAAAGAGGCTGAAGCCGCTGCAAGAGCAAAAGGAAAACAGGTTGTTGATGATAAGGTGCCTGCTCAGGAAGAGGACCCTAAAGTCAATTTTGATAATGATGTTGAAGAATTTATGAGGGTTATCAAAAAGAGTGATTACAAGATCATTGACCAACTTAATCAGACACCCTCTAAAATTTCGATATTATCCCTGTTAATGAGTTCAGATGCACACCGGGCTGCTTTGTTGAAAGTTCTGAATATGGCATACGTTCCCCAAGAGATTACAGTGAATCAGTTGGAAGGAGTAATTTCTAATGTGAATGTGAGCCACGGGTTGGGATTTACGAACAGGGATTTGACACCAGATGGACGTAACCAAAACAAAGCGCTGCGCATCACACTTGAATGCAAAGGAGCTGTTTTGTCGCATGTGCTGGTTGACACAGGTTCTTCCTTAAATGTGTTACCCAAAAAGGCCCTGATGAAAACTGAAGTAGATGGATTGGTTCTGAGACCCAGCGATCTGATTGTGAGAGCTTTCGATGGATCCCAAAGATCGGTGTTTGGGGAGGTTGAACTACCAATACAGGTTGGTCCACAGATATTCAAGACGATCTTTCATGTTATGGACATTCAGCCTGCTTATAGCTGTTTGTTGGGCCGACCGTGGATTCACGCAGCAGGCGCAATTACCTCCACACTTCATCAGAAGCTCAAATATGTGTTCGAGGGTCAAGTGGTTACTGTTTGCGGCGAGGAAGATATATTCGTGAGTCATCTATCCACTTTCAAATATGTGGAAATGGATGGAGAAATTCATGAAACTTTGTGCCAATCTTTTGAAGCCCTGAATATCAATAACTTACCAGAGTCTACTTCCGCAGCAGTAGTGTCGAATGTGCCAGGCGGGCCGAGTGCATCAATTGCGTCATACAAGCAGGCCAGAGAAGTGGTCGAAAGCGGGAATGCCCAGGGTTGGGGTAAAGCTATTGACGTGTTTGTGAAAGAAGATAAGTTTGGCATTGGATACCAGCCGGGCCGGACGCCAGTTCCCCGATTCCGTGGGCCAATCAGTTTCAACAGTGGAGGAATTATCAACCCCAATCAGTCATGCTCAGCAATAGAAGATGGCGCTGAAAGCTCAGATTATCTGGACAGATGGGTATATGCACTGGCTCCAGGCGAGGCGTTGCAAAATTGGTCTAGTGAAGAAATCGTTCATGTTGTTCATCATTCAGAGTAATAATTCTTGTCTTTCATAATGCATGAAATCCCACACTCTGCCCAAGGTGTGAGGATCCATTTGTAGGGCCACCATATTTTCTCATATAATATTCAAATATCAATAAAAGGACGTTTTTGTTTACAAATTTGTGTTCCTTTACTCTTTCTTTATTTTATTTTTGCACAAAGAAAATTAAAAATGATAATGCACTTTCTTTTCTTTTGTTTTCAAGCAAAAAATAATCTAAAATAAAGCATAAACCCAATCATGCAGACTGGATTCTGTGGATTTCTCTGAAAATGATTCTGTTATGCCCACGTATGATTTCGACAATCCGATTTATCAAGCTGAGGAAGAAAGTGATGAAGACTATGAACTCCCGGAAGAGTTGGCTAGGTTGTTGAAACAGGAAGAGAAGACCATTCAGCCTCATCAGGAAGATCTTGAGATCATCAATATTGGGTCAGAGGAAAGCAAGAAAGAGATCAAGATTGGTGCGAGTCTGCGGGCCGATGTAAAGCAAGAGCTGATAGTCATGCTACGTGAATACGTTGACATCTTTGCTTGGTCATACCAAGATATGCCAGGTTTAGATACAGAAATAGTTGTGCATAGACTACCATTGAAAGAGGACTGCCCACCGGTCAAGCAGAAACTGCGCAGAACGAAACCAGAAATGGCTTTGAAGATCAAGGAAGAAGTACAGAAATAGTTGGATGCAGGTTTTCTGGCAGTAACCAACTATCCTCCCTGGGTGGCCAATATAGTACCGGTGCCGAAGAAATATGGCAAAGTCAGAATGTGTGTGGATTACAGAGATCTCAATAGGGCGAGCCCTAAAGATGATTTTCCACTCCCTCATATTGATGTGCTGGTTGATAATACCGCTCAGTTTTCAGTGTTCTCATTTATGGATGGATTCTCTGGGTACAATCAGATAAAGATGGCGCCTGAAGACATGGAGAAGACGACATTCATTACCCCGTGGGGTACCTTCTGTTACAAAGTAATTCCTTTTGGGTTGAAGAACGCAGGGGCAACTTATCAAAGAGCAATGGTGACGTTATTCCACGATCTAATTCATAAAGAGATCGAGTGCTATGTGGATGACATGATTGCTAAATCAAAGACAGAAGAGGAACACCTGATCAACTTGAAGAAGTTATTTGAGAGGCTGAGGAAATTCAGGTTGAGACTGAATCCTAACAAATGTACTTTCGGCGTGCGGTCCGGAAAATTGCTTGGTTTCATTGTCAGTGAAAAAGGGATAGAGGTTGATCCTGCTAAAGTGAAAGCTATACAAGATATGCCTGTACCGAGAACTGAGAAAGAAGTTCACGGCTTTCTAGGAAGATTGAACTATATTTCAAGGTTCATATCGCACCTAACTGCCACTTGCGAACCGATATTCAAAATGCTACGAAAAGATCAAACGGTCAGGTGGAATGATGATTGTCAAAATGCATTCGATAAAATAAAAAGATATTTGCAGGAACCTCCAATTCTGATACCTCCAGTTCAAGGGAGACCACTGATTATGTACTTGACAGTGCTCGAAGGATCCATGGGTTGTGTTCTCGGTCAACACGACGAGACAGGTAGGAAAGAACATGCTACCTACTACCTGAGCAAGAAATTTACAGATTGTGAATCGCGTTATTCAATGCTTGAAAAGACATGTTGTGCACTCGCATGGGCCGCCAAGCGATTGAGACAATACATGCTCACACATACAACCCTGTTGATCTCTAAATTGGATCCGGTCAAGTATATTTTTGAGAAACCAGCACTTACAGGCAGAGTTGCAAGGTGGCAGATGGTACTGACAGAGTACGATATTCAATTTACTTCGCAAAAGGCAATCAAAGGAAGTATACTGTCAGATTATCTGGCGCAACAGCCTCTTGATGATTACCAGCCCATGAGATTTGATTTCCCTGATGAGGACATCATGTTTCTCAAAGCGAAAGACTGCGAGGAACCACTTCTGGAGGAGGGGCCTGACCCTGAATCCAAATGGAGTTTGATGTTTGATGGGGCAGTTAATATGAATGGGTGCGGAGTTGGTGCAGTCCTTATTACGCCAGAGGGTGTTCACATGCCCTTCACTGCCCGAGTAACTTTCGGGTGTACCAACAATGAAGCAGAATACGAAGCTTGCATACTAGGGATCGAGGAAGCTATTGATTTACGAATCAAGACCCTCGATATCTTTGGTGATTCAACACTGGTAATCAATCAAGTAAAGGGAACTTGGCACACACATCAGCAGAATTTGATTCCGTATAGAGATTATACGAGGAGATTGCTGACATTCTTTACAACTGTCAAGTTGTACCATGTTCCCCGAGATGAGAATAAGTTTGCAGACGCCTTGGCCACTATCTCTTCGATGATCAAAGTGCATGGTTGGAACTTTGTGCCCAGGATTGATGTATCTCGTCTTGATAGGCCTGCTTTTGTGTTTGAGGTAGATGCAGTGTCTGACGATAAGCCTTGGTACCATGACATCAAATGCTTCTTAAAAAATCAAGAATACCCGCCTGGGGCATCTTCCAATGACAAGAAGACATTAAGAAGGCTAGCTGGTAGTTTCTTCTTGAACAAAGATGGTGTGCTGTATAAAAGGAATTTTGACACGGTTCTGCTCAGATGTGTGGATAGACACGAGGCAGACCTGTTGATGATTGAAGTGCACGAAGGCTCTTTCGGTACCCATGCCGGAGGACATGCGATGGCTAAGAAATTGTTGAGATTAGGGTATTATTGGCTGACCATGGAGTCAGATTGCTGCAAGTATGCTCGCAAGTGCCACAAATGCCAGATCTATGTAGACAAAGTGCACGTTCCTCCCAATCCGTTGAGTATCATGTCCTCTCCGTGGCCATTTGCAATGTGGGGCATTGATATGATCGAAAAAATTGACCCTACTGCTTCAAACGACCATCGTTTCATCTTGGTCGCCATTGATTACTTCACTAAATGGGTTGAAGCAGCATCCTATGCCAATGTCACTAAGCAAGTAGTGGCTCGTTTCTTGAAACGAGATATCATTTGTCGATATGGAGTGCCCGAAAGAATCATTACTGATAATGGTTCTAATTTGAACAACAAGATGATGGCTGAGCTATGCCGGGACTTCAAAATCAAGCACCACAATTCTTCTCCGTACCGCCCGAAAATGAATGGCGCGGTTGAAGCGGCCAACAAAAATATCAAGAAGATTGTGCAGAAGATGGTTGTCACGTACAAAGATTGGCATGAGATGTTACCACTGGCTTTGCATGGGTATCGAACATCAGTCCGCACGTCCACTGGGGCAACACCATACTCGCTTGTATATGGTATGGAGGCAGTTCTACCGATAGAAGTTGAGATCCCCTCTCTCCGAGTATTGATGGATGTTAAGCTAGATGAAGCTGAATGGGTACGAGCCAGATTTGATCAGCTGAGCCTTATTGAGGAGAAGCGATTAGCAGCGGTATGCCATGGCCAGTTATACCAGCGCAGAATGAAGAGGGCATTCGATCAAAAGGTTCGACCTCAAGTCTACAAGGTCAGGGACGTGGTAATCAAGAGAATACTTCCTCCGAGTACAGATCACAGGGGCAAATGGACTCCTAACTATGAAGGTCCGTTTGTGGTAAAAAAAGGTTTTCTCAGGTGGAGCCTTGTTGCTGACAACCATGGATGGTGAAGATTTTTCATCCCCTGTTAATTCAGATGCAGTTAAAAAAATACTTCGTATAAAGAGACCCGCTGGATAAAAAAAAAGAATCCAGGAAAAAAAGGGCATCCCGGCGAACCAAAAACAGAATAAAGGTTCGGGCAAAAATTAGGGATATAATTGAAAAAAATTGTACACCCGGTAAGTTGAAAACCCGAAAGGGCAACTTAGGCAAAAAAGGGTATCCCGGTGGATTGAAAACCTGAAAAGGCGATCCACACAAAAGAGGGATTAAAGCGAATGACTGCAGTCTGAATTAATCTGTACGTCTTCTACTCTTCAGCAAACTGGCAAAATTCCAAAGGAGGAATTGGTCCAATCATGAGCTTCTGAAGGCAAAGATAATCAGGAGAGTTGGAGTACATACTGGCTATAACAGAACTAGAAATCAGTTGGAATCCAATTTCCGCATTATCATTAGGATAGATTTCTTTTCTCAATTTTATGGCAATCGCCTCTTTCAGGGGTTTGCTTCTGATTGTAAATTCGCCAATTTTTGGCATTTCATCAATAAAGTTGAATATTCAGTCACGGGCTTTTATTTTCATTTTACTGTTTTGTTTGCAAAAACGTCCGATTTTTGATAATAAAACGTTACTTTGAAAATATCTTGGCCTTGCAAAAACATGCACAAAGACAATGGAAATTACGTTGCTTGTTGGACAACCTTGGATGGTGGACCCAAAAGACCACGCAATATCCTGGGGCATGTGCATATTATTTTTCTGTTGCAGGTAATGAGCACGATCGAACCAAACAGCATGATCGTAACCACGAGCAGATATTTGCTATGACTTGATACTGTTGTATCTTATTAAGTCGATTCTTCCATTCAAGAGTTCCCACTAAGTTTCGTGACGGCAACGGTGTTCGAAGATGGATTTCTTCTGTGTTGATAACGGTTATTAATGCAGTGAATACTACAGGTTGACAACAAGTGCCAATCCTCCAGTGCCTTGCAGACGATGTGAAAGGTAGTTCAAGGCAGAGTGTTTGTCTAAGAGTTTGAAAACGCTTGGTTTTCTATAAAATCCTCTTAAGAGATGAAACTTTTAGTACTAACATCCCTTATGGAGTTTACTCTTGGCAGGATGTACCAGCAAGTGGTAGTATCATGTCTCCCGTAGGTTTCGGCGGGGGAAATTTGTCAAAGAATAATCCCCAGCGGAGTTATTGACCATCCCATGCATGGGGCATGTTATCTCCCCAGCAAAGGATATTCCCGATCTATAATCCCCAGTAGAGTTTGAGGACATTTGGTCTTCTGTAAAATCCTCTCGAAGGGCAGCCCCAACAAGAGACGCTTTAAAGCGGTTTTTTCTCCAGCAGAGTGTGTTATAAACTCGTTATTCCCAGCGGAGTCGTCAAAGGGAAAGTTCGCCCAACACAGGGCATTGTGACATTTATCCTAAGCTCGACAGTCATTTTCCTCAACAAATTACCGAGGAATTGCTTTGGGTTTCCTTAGCAGATCTCTAGGGACTCTTTCTCAGTATGTTGCAATGGATTGTCTTTCAGCCAAGATTTGGATATTCCCCGCAAAGTAGCCCTGGTCCCCGGCAAGATCATATCTTTGGTAATGATATCCCCACAAAGTTCAGCATTTTGACAGAGATATCCCCAGCAAGGTTTAAATAGATCGAGGGAACTTCTTCTTCAGCAAAGTGACAGCGCATGATATTACCCAGCTGGTGGTGTAATTCTAAGCATTGCTTATTTACAACTCAAAGTCCAATTTATTTTGGCACATGAACAGTTTGTTCATATTATTCCAGCCTGTGGAATAGTATGGAAGATGGTTGTTCCAGCCAGTGGGATAATCATTATATACAGTTCGTTCATATTATTCCAGCCTGTGGAATAGTATGAAAGATGGTTGTTCCAGCCAGTGGGATGATCATTATATACAGTTTGTTCATATTATTCCAGCCTGTGGAATAGTATGGAAGATGGTTGTTCCAGCCAGTGGGATAATCATTATATACAGTTTGTTCATATTATTCCAGCCTGTGGAATAGTATGGAAGATGGTTGTTCCAGCCAGTGGGATGATCGTTATATACAGTTTGTTCATATTATTCCATCCTGTGGAATAGTATGGAAGATGGTTGTTCCAGCCAGTGGGATGATCATTATATACAGTTTGTTCATATTATTCCAGCCTGTGGAATAGTATGGAAGATGGTTGTTCCAGCCAGTGGGATGATCATTATATACAGTTTGTTCATATTATTCCAGCCTGTGGAATAGTATGGAAGATGGTTGTTCCAGCCAGTGGGATGATCATTATATACAGTTTGTTCATATTATTCCAGCCTGTGGAATAGTATGGAAGATGGTTGTTCCAGCCAGTGGGATGATCATTATATACAGTTTGTTTATCTTATCCCAGCATGTGGGATAATATTGCAGGTGGTTGTTCCAGCAGGTGGGATGATCATCTGACAAAGCTTCCAAAGCCGGTTTGGTAAGCATTAAAGTCCAAGTTTAATTTGGCAAAGCTGCAAAAGTCCATCCGAGGATGGCAATTTTGAGATTCCAAAGCCTGTTTGGTAATCATTGAAGTCCAACGACAGATTGGCAAAAATCCAGCACGAACTGGTAAAAGTCCATTATTTAGAATGGCAGAGCAGCTAAAGTCCACCAGCAGTGTGGCAAGCCAGTAGTCGTCTGGCGTCGTTCAAAAAGACATTTCTAAAGTCCACCAGCAGTATGGCAAGCCAGTAGTCGTCTGACGTCGTTCAAAAAGACATTTCTAAAGTCCACCAGCAGTGTGGCAAGCCAGTAGTCGTCTGGCATCGTTCAAAAAGACATTTGTTAGAGTCCATCAACAGTATGGCAAGCCAGTAAGTCGCCTGGCGTTGTTCAAAAGACAGATTTCTCGGACAACGTTTCACTTGAAGATTCAATCCAACAATCGCGTTGGGTTTATATCCCTTTTCTTTTTCATCATCCAGAGCAAATTTTTGGTTATATTTGGTATTCAATCACTATATACCTTGAAAGTTGGAAAGCATTCGCTTTCAGGCATTCAGGTCTACAGTGTTTGAATAGGGGCAGCTGTAATACCCCAAAATTTGCTCTCCCTTTTTTGCATCATAGCATAGCATTATCATTTACAATATCATATCCATCTCATTAGCATAGCATTATCATCTATCATATCATTAGCATTGCATTGCATTTAACATAGAAAAATAAAGCATAGCATTCCTCTTACCATCAAGGCATGTGATCAGGTGGAAAGTGGATAATCAAGGGATCATTCAAAGCTCAAAAAGGTCAATCAAGTTTCCTCAAGGCAAGCCAAGAGTCTCATGTCTCATACCATCTCAATTGATCATCCACAATCTCAAGGAAGTGAGATCCAATGGGAGATTGAAACCATACATACTTCATCATGCAAGAGGTTCAAAAACTGAAGGAAAGCCCTCAAAAGAGATAGCTCATTGATCCAAAGTCACCCTCAAATGGCATATTTCATCATCCTTTAAGAGGATACACAACATACTCTGAGGAATTTGAAATTGAAGACTGCACATTCTTCTCCTAGGAGGTGGGCACCAAAACTAGGGTTTCCAATAAAATCAGGGAATCTCTGATTTTTTGGGAAAAACTTGATGTCATGGTATTCTACATGTACTTAAGTGTATGGATGTGGAAAATTACCTCTCAATTGGTTTTAGAAGTGGTTCAATTGGAAGAAGGATAAAAAATCAGGAAATTTGGGGCCAAGTCAAATAATCAGAGGAAAAAGTCAACTCTTGACTTTTTGAGGCCAAATTCATAAAATTCATGTTATATGTGATCAATGCGCAAGATTTGATCAAGAAACTCCAAAGGAATCATGAAAAAATCAAGATGTGGAAAGTTGCCATTTTTGGATGAAGAAGGGTTACTAAAAATAGCAAGTTTTGGCCATTTTGCATCAGAGTTTGAACCAAGGCCATTTAAAATTGAAGCACCAAATGAAAATTCCACTCGGCCACAACAAAAGTTCTTTCTTTAAGCTTCAAATCCATGTGTAGAACATCTCCATTGGATAAAAATTGAGAGAGATATGGATGATCAAAGTTGGAGGAAAGTAGGGCAAAAACTAGGTCATGACCAAGGATTTTCATGTCACGCGCACATCATTTTCTCAAACAGTTGGTGGGCAGAATGTATGGGTCAATTTCTCAAGGTTAGAGGCCTCAAATGAAAACTCTTTCAACACGAAAGTTGTTCCTCTATGAGAGATCTTCAAAGTGTATGTTTATGGTTTTTTCATTAGACCAATGATTGAGAAGTTGTGGTGGCTCAAAATAAGGTCAAGATAACTGAATGTTTGGTTAGGTCACAACCAGGTCTTGTCCCACATGCGTGCATTATGAGTCAGCTTTGAGTTTACATGTTTGAAGCACATTTCCAAGTTGTTGCAAGTCTCATTTTCATTTACTTTCAACATCAAAGTTGTTGTATCATGTACACACTTTGTAATGATACCAAGATCATTCATGTCCATGGCTTGAAGAGAGAGATATCCATGCGTAAACATCACCATTTCCAACTGATGAATCACACCAGAATTTGCAGTTTGGTTTAGACATCCATCAAACAACCCTTGCACTTTATTTCCACATTAAGCCAAGCACATATCACCTCCACCTTGCACATTAGCACGTGCCTTGCATGAAAGTGGAAAGAATAAACTTGCTGAACAAGTTTCTGATACAACCAGCCGTGCCATTGCAAGCTCATTTTCAGCTCCACCATAACCCACCATGAACTATCACCACCATTAGTTAGGGATGACTCACTTAAACCACTTCAACTCAGTTAATTCACCCAGTTAACCATGGTTAAACTCACACTATAAATAGAAAACTCACACTCTAATTTCATTTCCAACTCAATTCTTCTCATTTCACTCCCAAACACTCTCTAAATCTCTCTCTGATTCTCCCACTCTTTTTCATCAAATCCCTCTCCATTGCACGAGTTCATCATTCTCTTCTAATTCCACCTTCAAGTTTCATCTTCAATAATCTCTGAACTTGAAGCAGCTTTGGATTGTTGAAGTAAGCACACTGCAAATCCATCTCCATCATCATTCTTCAGAGATTGTAAGCCTTTATTTGGCCAGATCAAGTTCAAGACTCATTGGAAAGGATCTCTGGTTTTCTGAAGACTTAAGCAACTTCAAATTTCAGGTTTCGATTCATGCTTTTGTTGCTTGATTTTTGTTGATATTCAACGTGTTTGAGCTCAATAGGAGCATTTGCTAACTCTGGCTAGTTGATAGGCCTTCTAAAGGCGTAGTTGCAAAACTTAGGGCATGATTTGATCTCTTCTGTTCTTGCTATATGTGTGTGTTTTGTGATTTTTATGAGCATATTCATGATGTACATGAGCTTAGCTTTCGATTGATATATGTATTGTGAATTTCTGGGAGAATGTGAGTTTGCAGGTGGTGGATGTTGGCCGGAGAAGATGACCGGAAGTCATCTCCGGCCGGTGATATTGAATGTTAGGGTTTATGTGCGTTTTAATCCTGTCCGTCCATTTTTCATGATCGTGTGGTCTATAGCGCGACAACGCATTAAAACGCATGTGCTTATCATGTGCTCATTCTGATTTTATTTTTAAACTTCGTGTGGCGTGGTACACGGTATGGAGTGTGGTCGTGCATGTACATGCGTTAGATTAGCCTACTTTGACTGTTTGTGTGACTTGACTTCATCCAATGGTTGTAATTACTTTGACTTGTGTTGACTGAAGAGCATGGTAGTTATTGTGTTATGCGCGCTTATTGGACCTAGTCAGATTGATATCCGCACCCCTCTGTTTTAAAGCCCAATGATATTGAACTGATGTTTTGCTATGTTTACACCCCCTGTCATTTTCTATTTCATTTTTATTTTCATTTTTTCTACACGTTCCATAATTGAATTTTAAAAATACCAAACTTCATCATAAAATTCCACAAAAATTCATGAGCCTTCTTAAAACATTTAGAAAATTTTTCATGATTTTATTTCTTGATTTTATGACCTCTTTACCCCTATTCTATAATATTCTTTGAATTTCAATTTGTATGCATGCTTAATGTGATACATAAATTTGTGCATTTTTGTTCTTGATCATTAAAAATTGTTTTGATGCTTTTCTTTTTGCATTGAGTCATTATCATCTTGAGGTATGTTAAGTGATTTTTATTTGATTTTTTTAGTTAGTTTATGGCATGTTTGGTGTTCTTTTTTGTGTTACTTTGTATGATGTGTATACTTGACCTAAGTGCATTGCATAAAGCCTTTTTGCCTTGAATTTTTTACATGATACTTTGATATGTGATTCATCTCTGATTTGAGAACCTCAATACCATGTTTTCATAATTTTCATGAACTCATTTGATTTTTGTTTATAACATTTCATTTGAAGCATTACAACATGTCATATCCTTGTAATCTTTGTGCATGTTTACATGATTGCTTTTGTGCATACTTGCATGATCATTTGCCTACTTTGTGAGCTATTCATTTGACATTATAGGTCATTGGTACATGTTGTGTGTCATCATTGCATGTTCATTTTCATTTGAACTTTGTGTGTCCTTAATATGAAGTACTTGTGTTTTCTTTTGAATTTCCATTTCAATTCTACCTCTTTTATCACTTCTTAAATGGCTTGATGTGTTATGCATGAACACTTGTGAGATGTTTGTGAATCATTTTGTATTTCATTTCAATTCTGATCCTTAGATTACATGTTCCATTCATGCATGTTTTTTTATTTCTTTTCATCTTTCATTCTCCCTTTTCTTATGGTAGCATATTCTAATGTCATGGATGATGTTTGTTGCCTATCCACTTGGACTTGCATGATAATGATCATTTGTTTTCCATATGATGTACATTCTGGTTGTGATTAATAGGATTTGATCTTTCATCTTATTCTTTTGATCTTTATGGTGCATTAAGTGTTCTTTTGCTTCTTATACTTCTTATACATGTTTACTAACCATGTAGGGGCTTTGGTAAGTTTCAATTGAGTGTGGATAAGGAATCCACATTCAAACTTCTATCCCTTCTCTTTTACAATTCCATCTTGTGTTTTGTTAAGCACTTATGTGCTTTTTCTTAATAACTCATCACTTTCCCTTTTTGAATTACAATTCATCTTCTACTTTAGAAGTGAATTGTTTAATTCATTCTTTCTTTAGACTTTAGGTTTTGAAACCTCACAAACCATTAGGATCACTCCCTTTAATCTTCAATTAGGATTGAATCTTAGTTCATATGGATTTTTTACCTTTTCTCCTCTCTTGAGTCTCTCTTCTCATCTCAAAAGAAAATTCAAAACATATAATAAAGGTAGGCATTTATTGCATTTAGGCCTTTCATATAAAGAAAAGATTATAAGGGGTCTTCTCTTGTAATCTTAGAATGTGTAGCATATAGCCCATCTTGGGTCAATGTGTTAGACATTTGATCTTGTATGATGGACTTAAATGCAATACTTGTTGAAGGTACAAATAATAAAAAACACTTCTTCATTTCTTAATCAACAAAAACACTTAATAAATACAAGTATGCTAGTGTGTTTGAACCTTGATAATTGGAACTAAGTGTGAGGGTCTTCTTCACTCTTAGTGTGCTTTCTTATCCATTCCATCTTGGAATGTGAGAATGTACACATTCCAATGACTAAGATTCAGATACACTATCATATGCAAACAAATGAAAAAACTTCTAAAAGTCAAAAAAACAAACAATTATGTCTTTCCTTCGGGAATTCTTTTCTCATCTTACTCATTCTCAACGTACGAACGTGCTCCTACTCGTTCTCTTGCAAGATGGTAACGCACTCGGACCAGCGAGCCTGCAACACCTGAGCTAGAACTTTAGTCGTTCCTTAAAAAACACAAACAATCCATCCCTAGTGAGGGGAACTACGTCGCTCTGATTCTCATGTTCCCGATGAGATACGTAGGCAGTGGGGTAGGGCCCATGCGAGCACTTCTTTTATTTTCCCTACATTTGTTTCTCGTTCCTTTTCCATCCTTTCTCCTTTCTTTCTTTCAGTTTCTTTTCCAGTATCCTTTTCTATCACCCTTTGATCGAGACAAGCAAGCGTGGATCCCATCGGGTACGATGGACGCGTGGGGGTGCTAATACCTTCCTCTCGCGTAACCGACTCCCTTACCCTTTCTCTTGGTCGCAAGACCATGTTCTTTCCTTCCTCTCAGGTTTATGCGATGTTTCCTTTCCCTCTCTTGGGATAAATACACATTGCTGGCGACTCTGTTTCGGTGCCACTTTCGCGTTTGTACTAGGATGAAAATCCCGGGAGCGACACTAAGTAGGTTTGGCCAATGTTGGCAAATGAAAATCCAAGTCTCCTCTAGCCATTGACTAGAGGTTAGGGCACAGAGCTTTGGTTCCCTTGGTCTTGGATAAGTCTTGACTGATTTCAGATGAGAATGGCTCAGTCCATGCCACCTTGATGCTTCCATTGAATGCTTCAATCCAAATTTGGAGTCTTGTCCCTATTTTGGCCATTCTAGGTTCAACATGCTATTTCTTGTTCCATGGACTTTGAAGGCTTGGCTCAGTGATTGTCTCCTTTAGATTCAATCCTCTGATGTGTCCAAGTGGATAGGAGCATTTGAATTTTCCTGATTTTGGCAAATCGAGCAAAATTGCAAATTCTGCCTTGCCTTTGACAGATTTCAGCAAGGCAACTTGCCAATGTCATATCTCATGGTGTAAGTTGAATTTGGTAATGTTCTTGACCATTTTGGAAAGCCCTTACATGAAACAACAACTGTTTGAACATGTTTGGTTTTGATCTCTTTTGAATCCAAGTGAAAAATCCCCCTACATTTGGTAAAAAGTAAGGTAAAATCTGACTTAGTGAAATTTTCACTAAGTGTTGGAACAAAGTGTTTTCTCTTGATTTTGATCACTCCATAACTCAAAATCCATGAGGAATTTGGACATAGGTCAGTATGAAGCTTTTGTAGAGGGCAATGATATCTACAAATAAAGCTTTGAATGGGGCACAATGGCCTTGTGGTTTAGGAGTTATGGTCCTCCAAAGTTGGTGCATTAGTGGCACTTTTTCATGACTTAGAAAAATTTCTAAGTTTTATGGTTACCCCTTTTACAAGTTATCCAACTTTTCTTGATTTTTCTTGATGAATGATGATTTAAATCATACATTAACATCATTTTAGGGTTAAAAATCCATTTTGGTGAAAAATCTCAAAAAGTCAAAGTTGACTTTTGTGCACAGTTGACTTTTTATCAGATGAATTCCAAACTGTGCAATTCTTCAGGAAATCATGTCCTTGACCTAAATCAAACTTGATGGACATGTTTCATGGGTGTTATAGGGTATATTGAATCATGTCTTAGGGCTTGGGAGCCTGTCCTGGTCAAAAGTCAAAGTTACAGTTGACTTTCCTCGCGAAACCCTAATTGTGGTGCAGATGAAATTGAGACTTGTTGCTCAAGCTTCTTGGATTAATCCATGGTTCCAAATGGATCAATATAGTTCATTAGAGACCCTCAAACCCTCTCTTGAGGTCTTGGCTCATGATTTGTCCCTAAAGTCAACTTAGGGGTGAATTAGGTCAAGAAACCCTAATTCCTGATTTTTGATGAATGCATCCCCTGAGGCAAGATTGACTTGATGATTGGGTCCATGAGGTTCCATGGAGTATATTAGGTTTGGTTTTGGATCATTGGCTTATGCCCAGATGAAAAATTTCCATCTGGAGGCCCTGGTCGACCAAAACCCTAATTTTGTGACACTGTCGATCTTGAGACTTGATCCACCAAGAAGGGAGCAGCCTTGTGCTTAATCCTTGAAGTGGGAGTCCTTTTGATCCATTGTGGATGTTTGAGAGGTTAGACAAGTTGAAGATCATGTCATTCCTTGATTGATCCTTTGTCTAAGAGCTCTGAGGGAGGGCTTGAAACCCTAATTTTGATTGTAGTGAATGCTCACCCATCTTTGGGGAGACTGATGAAGAATGATGGTTCCTCCATATTGTGATGATGATTTGCACAATGATGGGAAATCTTAGTGGTCAAAATTTGGGGTATGACAGGGTAATTCCGGGTTGGCTTATATGTTGATTACTTTGATGTTGTGATGATTGTTCTGGTGTTATTATGATGTATATGTTGTTGTAAGATGTTTAAGGTGCTGCTATGATATGCATTGATGTTGGAGTATGTGTAATTGTATGAGAACCAATGATGTTTTGTTGTAAATGATGATACTTACGCAGTGTTGCTTCTATGTTACTGTGATGTTATTGATAATGCTGTGATGATGTTTCTATGATGTGCATATTTGATATATATATATATATATATATATATATATATATATATATATATATATATATATATATATATATATATATATATATATATATGCTAGATGATGAATAAGATGAATGAGTACATGGATGATGATGCAAGCTTGATGACTTATGTTGAGGATTATGATGATGTTGTTGCATCATGCATTCATGGCATATTAGGACTTCGGTCCAGTGATGATGATAGGACTTCGGTCCAGTGATGATGATAGGACTTCGGTCCAAGGTGGCTTCAATCCCATTGTGTGGATTGAGGTAATTATGACGTGCTCCCTTGTGTAGTGTTAATGACCTAGTGTCCATTTTGTGACGATTGGTACCACATGCATATTCCGATGACGTTGCATTTCATATTAAGTGGCATTGCATGGGAATGAGTGAATTGTGAATTATTATGGGTGTCTGTTGATGATGAAATGAAAATGTTGTTGTTGTCCCGTTTATATCTTTTTCTTTATACCTTTTATAATGAATTGTGAATACTCACCCTGCCTGTTTGAATGTTGCCTCCACGTGGGTAACATGCAGGTGATCAAGTTTAGCCGTGGATGCTTTTGAGGACTTGAAGTTTAATTGCTTTTGGTTGATTTAGAGGGTTTTGCTCTGATAATTTAACATCGGGTTGGGGTTCTTTGAGTCGAACTATGCGGTTTCCCTATTTTGTAGATATATGATGATACGGTGTTAATTTGACTATTATGACGTTTGTCGAAAAACCTTTTTTTTTTATTTTGAAAATTTGAGTTCCGCTGCCATTGAAGGCTTTTTGTGAAACTTTGAGGAAACCCTTTTGTTTACAGGGTAATTTGTGTTATTTTGATTTAATGAGAAATGTGCACCCTTTGAGGTGATTTTTATGCCTTACTCTGATTATTTAAGTTGTTTATGCTGCAACATTATTAGGGGTAGAAAAGGGTGTTACATTAGTGGTATCAGAGCAGGTCGGTCCGTCCGGCCAGGTTGTCTAATGTTGTTTGTTTCCCTAGTGTGCGACATGTGCGTAAAAACACCGTCGATGCTTGTTTTGTTTTCCATTTGCAGGTTGGGAATGAAATAAGTGGGGGAGAAGATGGTGTTTCTCCAAGGTGTTTCGAGTGTGGAGTGTTGGCTAAGTGTGGTTTGGGCGCTGCGATAGTTGGTGGAGATAGTTTATACCGCCTCATGATATCGGTTGTTATTGACAAATTGAGGAACTAATCACCCTTAATCTCTTGTTGATAATAGACGGGATCATGTTAGGTGGGATAGACGTGTCTTGCGAACTCGAGTAGTGTGTGCAGTGAATTATTGGGGTTAAGTCGAGTGCTTGCAGATTGTTTTGTTGAGTCAATGCAGACTATTAGATTTGAAGAGGATGTGAACTAAAGTTTCTTGCCTGTCGGTCAAGTTGGGATATCTTAAGGAGAACAATCAGGTATTGTTGATGTCTGCTTTTGAGGGGTAGAGAATAGGGTGGTGGCGAGTGTTATGCCGATGGTGTGTAATTCCTGATGATCACCTGAATCTAATTTCGAAGAAGGTGAAGAGTTGGTTGTTTTGTGAAGCAAGTGGGTGAGTCTGTGAAAGATGGTGCAAAGGTGTTATGATGTTGGATTATTGGAAGGAATAAGGGATGCGGTGATGTGTGTCTATTTGGAGGTGTTCCCATGAGATACTAGTGATTTACCACTGTAGCGTGGGGTGTAACTTGCTATCGACCTAGTACTCGATGCAAGCTCGATGTCGGTGTTTGCATACAGAATGTATGTTTTTGAATAAGTGAATTAAAGGAATAGCTGGAGGAATTGTTTGAGAGGAAGTTGTTCGACCGAGTGTTTTTCTGTGAGGTGCCCCTATGATGTAGGTGAAGGAGAAAGAAGGAAGTATGAGGTTGTGTGTTGATTATCGGCAGTTGAATAAATTGATGATCTAGAATAAGTGTCTGCTTCCGAGGATTGAGGAATTGATGGATCAGTTAGTAGATGCTTGTGTGTTTATAGTAAGATTGATTTGAGGTCTGGTTATCATCAAATTTGTGTTAAGCTTGATGATATTCTGAAGACGGCTTTCAGGACGAGGTATGGTGACTATGAGTATATTGTGATGTCGTTTGGTGTGTCCAATGCACCTGGTGTGTTCATGGAGTACATGAATCAGATTTTCCATGAGTATTTGGATAAGTTTGTGGTGGTGTTTATCAATGATATCTTGATATATTCTCGATCGGAAGAAGAACATACCGAGCATTTGAGGATTGTGTTGCAAGTGTTGAGGGAGAAGAAGTTGTATGCAAAGTTGTCCAAGTGTGAGTTCTGGTTGAAGGAAGTGAGTTTCATTGGCCATGTGATTTCCAGTGGTGGAATTGATGTTGATCCTTCGAAGATTGATGTTGTGTTACAGTGGGAGACACCAAAGTCTGCTACTGAGATACGAAGTTTCCTAGGGTTAGCGGGTTATTACCGCAAGTTTATTGAAGGTTTTTCTAAGTTGGCATTACCTTTGACTCAGTTGACTCGAAAGGGTCGAGCTTTTGTGTGGGATGTAGCGTGTGAAGAGAGTTTTGTAGAATTGAAGAAGGAGTTAACGACTGCTCCAATATTGATTTTTCCCAATCCGAGTGAATAGTTTGTGGTGTACTGCGATGCGTCGAAGATGGGTCTTGGTGGAGTATTAATGCAGAATGGACAAGTTGTTGCCTATGCTTCGAGACAATTGCGAGTTCATGAGAGGAATTATCCTACACATGACTTGGAATTAGCTGCGGTGGTGTTTGTGTTGAAGATTTGGAGACATTATCTGTTTGGCTCCAAATTTGAAATGTCCAGTGATCATAAGAGTCTGAAGTACTTGTTTGATCAGAGGGATGCTGAATATGAGGTAGAGAAGGTGGTCAGAAGTGTTGAAGGATTTTGATTTTGATTTGAGTTATCATCCGGGCAAAGCAAATGTAGTGGCCGATGCATTGAGCAGGAAGTCATTGCATATGTAAATGCTTATGGTGAAAGAGCATGAACTAATTGAACAATTCTGAGATTTGAGTTTGGTGTGTGAAGAGACTCCTGACAGTGTGAAGTTGGGAATGATGAAATCGACTAGTGGTATTCTGGGAGAAATCAGAGTGGGACATCAATCTTATTTAAAGTTAGTTGATCATTTTACCTTGATTAAGCAAGGTAATGGAGGTGAATTCCGAATTGACAAGGATGGCGTGATGATGTTCAGAGACAGGATATGTGTCCCAGATGTCCCAGATATTAAGAAGAGCATTCTTGAAGAAGGACATCGAAGTAGGTTGAGTATTCATCCCGGTGCTACGAAGATGCACCAAGATTTGAAAAAGTTATTTTGGAGGCCAGGTATGAAGAAGGATGTTGCGGAGTTTGTTTATGCGTGTTTGACTCTTCAGAAGTCAAAGGTTAAGCATCAGAAGCCTTTAGGTATGATGCAACCGCTGAGGATTCCAGAATGGAAATGGGATAGTATTTCCATGGATTTTATAGTGGGGTTGCCGAAGACTGCTAAGGGAAATGATTCAATTTGGGTGATCGTGGATAGATTAACTAAGTCGGCTCATTTCTTATCGATGAAGATTAATCATTCCATGCAGAAGCTAGCCGAGATGTATATTGAGGAGATTGTGAAGTTACATGGGATACCTTCGAGTATTGTGTCGGATAGGGATCCGAGGTTTACATCGAGGTTCTGGAAGAGTTTGCAAGATGCGTTGGGTACCAAGTTAAGGATGAGTTCTGCCTATCATCCACAGACGGACGGTCAGATAGAAAGGAAGATCCAATCTTTAGAGGATTTGCTGAGGGCTTGTGTGTTGGATCATGGAGGGATCGTGGGATAGCCATTTGCCGTTGATTGAGTTCACGTACAATAATAGTTTTCATGCTAGCATTGGAATAGCGTCCTACGAAGATTTATATGGGAGAAGGTGTAGGACTCCTTTGTGTTGGTATGAGTCGGGCGAGAGTGTTGTACTCGGACCTGAAATTGTGCAAGAGGCGACTGAGAAGATTAAGAAGATCCAAAAGAGGATGAAAGCTTCACAGAGTCGTCAGAAGAGCTACCATGATAAGAGGAGGAAAACACTTAAATTCCAAGAGAGAGATCACGTGTTTCTGAGAGTGACGCCAGTGACTGGTGTGGGTCGAGCTTTGAAGTCTAGGAAGCTCACTCCACGTTTTGTTGGTCCATATCAGATATCGAAGAGGATATGAGAGGTAGCCTATCGAATTGCTTTACCACCGTCACTTGCGAATTTGCATGACGTGTTCCATGTGTCTCAATTGAGGAAGTACATTCCGGATCCATCGCATCTGATTCAGATGGATGATGTACAAGTTGGGGATAATCTGACTGTGGAAGCATTGCCTGTGCGTGTTGATGGTCGAGAGATGAAGCAGTTGCGGGGTAAAGATATTACCTTGGTGAAGGTGTGGTGGAGTGGGCCAGCTGGCGAAAGTTGGACTTGGGAACGTGAAGATCAGATGAGGGAGTCGTATCAGACTCTGTTTTCTTGAGGTAATTTTCGAGGGCGAAAATTCTTTAAGTGGGGGAGAGTTGTAGCACCCCGAAAATCTAAATTAATTATTTAATTAGTTATTTAATTGATTTAGCGTAAATTATGAGTTTATATGACGTTGGGATGGTTATGAGGCATGATGATATGAAATATGAGGATAAATTCTAAGTTATTATTTACTTAAGATTATTTAGATTTATTAGAGGATTAATCTAAATAATTAGATAAATAATCATTTTAGAGATTTAAAGGGTAAAGTGATAAAATTAGATGGAATAAGTGAGGGTAATAATGGAATAGCATAATGAGGTCTAAGGGGTAAGAATGACAAAAATAAATAACTGAGTTTGGGAGAATCATTCTGATCGATCGTGTTTTGTGAAAAGTGCTCCGAGGAACAGAAGAGGGAGAAGCTAGGGCTCAGGGAATTCTTGAAGAACTCAAAGGGGAGAATCAAGATTTTTGCATCTAAGGTATGGGGAGTATAGCTTTCATTATAATTGTTATAGAGTTAGGATGTATGTGGAATAGTTTGGAGTTTAAGAGTTTTTAGGGATTTATGATGAGTTCTTGATGAATTAGGTAGAAAGTGATGAAATTGAGGCGTATTTTTGATTTAGAATGATGTATGTGTTGCATAAACTGATGTGGTGTGGTTGTATATGATTTCATGATGAATTGATGGGGTTTTGGGGCTGTATAGAATTGAACCCGTAGGGAAAATCAGAGGTTTTTGGTGAAAAATTCGTAAAACAGCAGAAATTTGCTTCTATCACGTTGTTAACCAGTTAACGCATGGGTAGTAATCAGTTAACACGTTAAAAATTGACCTTTTGGGGCATTTTTCAACTGTGTAACCGGTTACGGCATATTTGCTAACTGGTTACCACTGAAACATACAGTTTTTGGAAAACTTGGAAAATTCATAACTTTCAAACCGTGTATCTGTTTGATGCGCCGTTCGAAGCGTTGGAAAGCTGACATTATGAAATTTAATTTGGTAAAATAAAATTAGTAAAATAAATTATTTTTCCATTATTGAATTTAGGGAAACGTCGGATTAATCTTTGGGGTAATTCTGGGTTGGCTTATATGTTGATTACTTTGATGTTGTGATGACTGTTCTGGTGTTATTATGATGTATATGTTGCTGTAAGATGTTTAAGGTGCTGCTATGATATGCATTGATGTTGGAGTGTGTGTAATTGTATGAGAACCAATGATGTTTTGTTGTAAATGATGATATTTGTTGTAAATGGTGATACTTACGCGGTGTTGCTTCTATGTTACTGTGATGTTTTTGATGATGTTGTGGTAATGTTATTGATGATGTCGTGATGATGTTTCTATGACGTGCATATTTGATATATATATATATGTTTTTGATGATGTTGTGGTAATGTTATTGATGATGTCGTGATGATGTTTCTATGACGTGCATATTTGATATATATATATATATATATATATATATATATATATATATATATATATATATATGCTAGATGATGAATAAGATGAATAAGTACATGGATGATGATGCAAGCTTGATGACTTATGTTGAGGACTATGATGATGGTGTTGCATCATGCATTCATGGCATATTAGGACTTCGGTCCAGTGATGATGATAGGACTTCGGTCCAGTGATGATGATAGGACTTTGGTCCAGTAATGATGATAGGACTTCGGTTCAAGGTGGCTTCAATCCCATTGTGTAGATTGAGGTCATTATGACGTGCTCCCTTGTGGAGGGTTAATGGCCTTGTGTCCATTTTATGACGATTGGTACCACATGCATATTCCGATGACGTTGCATTTCATATTAAGTGGCATTGCAAGGGAATGAGTGAATTGTGAATTATTATGGGTGTCTGTTGATGATGAAATGAAAATGTTGTTGTTGTCCCCTTTATATCTTTTTCTTTATACTTTTATAATGAATTGTGAATACTCACCATGTCTGTTTGAATGTTGCCTCCACGTGGGTAACGTGCAGATGATCAGGTTTAGCCATGGATGCTTTCGAGGAATTGAAGTTTAAGTGCTTTTGGTCGATTTAGAGGGTCTTGCTCTGATAGTGTAACATCGGGTTGGGGTTCTTTGAGTCGAACTATGCGGTTTCCCTATTTTGTAGATATATGATGATACGGTGTTAATTTGACTATTATGACGTTTGTCGAAAAACCTTTTTTTTTTATTTTGAAAATTTGAGTTCCGCTGCCATTGAAGGCTTTTTGTGAAACTTTGAGGAAACCCTTTTGTTTACAGGGTAATTTGTGTTATTTTGATTTAATGAGAAATGTGCACCCTTTGAGGTGATTTTTATGCCTTACTCTGATTATTTAAGTTGTTTATGCTGCAACATTATTAGGGGTAGAAAAGGGTGTTACAATATTAGGTTCATTAAATTAACATAAAATAAAATAAAATATATATCATTAATTATTATAGAAAATGAGACAAATATTTTTTAATAATAATTATTAAGCTAAATTTGTGAGTAATATTTTGTCCTTGTGGTGCACATAAGTATATATATATATATATATATATATATATATATATATATATTCTTTTTTTATATTGATAAATTAATATTTATATTTGTTTCAACAATTTAGATATCTGCATCGCTGGTGTATCTCCAATTCCTCTAGCGAGAAATTTGGTTTCTTTGATCCTTTTAGGAAATTTAATTACAAATCAGGTGGCCATAATGATGAAGCTATGCAAGCATTCATACAAAATAAGATGTATAATCAGCCTAAAAAATGTTTTTTAGGACCACGTTTGAATGTGTAAGTGCATATTACTTATTAGATTGTCAAATGTTTGCATGTTATATTTTTATTTATATGTTCTTCTAACAAAACTTTTGTAAATTCACAGCAATCACTGGCAATTATTTGTAATTTGTCCAGATGATAATTTTTTTTTATTGGTTTTGTTCACTTGGAAATCAATCAAACAAGTCTTTTAAGGACACACTTCTAAGGTAAAATGTCTCTTTCAAAATTTATGTTGAGATTTCTCTACTATTTAGCTTGATATGTTTACTAAACATGATTGGATTTTTGTTAAATATATATCATTTTATTTATTTATTTAATTTGTAGGCATACCAACAAGACAATAGTTGGGCTTGTGGTTATTATATAATGAAAAATATGTTTGGCATTATCCAGACGAGCATATTTCAAGGATTATATGAGGTAATAACAAAAGATTCCAATGCTTAATATGTAAATCATATCACTTCATGGTTTAATATGTTCTCGTTTAATTTATTGTATTGTTTGCATTTGTAGATATATGATGATTCATCATCATATGACAAGGATGTTATTGATAATATTCGACAACTTTGGGCTCAATTCTTTTTGCAAATAATTGAAGAACAACATCAACTTGAAGAGAAAGAAACAGGGAATTCGATAAAAGATGGCGTTTTATAAGAATTAATATTGAATTATCAATTTACGTTGTTTTTTAATATATTTTTTATTTTAATTTGAATTTACACTCTTTGGTATAATTTGTTAAAATTAAATCAAAAATTGTGAGTTTAATTTTGTTCAGTTAAAATGATAATAAAAGATTTGCAGTTGTCATATATGACCTCAACTTTATTTAAGACTAAACATTTGTGTTATATATTTTTTTGTCATCCATTTTAGAGAATAATATTTGTTGATAGTTTATTTAAAATCAAATCACACTCGATGTCATTTATAACACTAACTTCAGTAAAGAACAAGTGTGATATATACGCTATACAAATATTATAAGAAAAGTTTATACACCTAATTTAAGGAAATAAACAGGTGTGAAAGTTTGGTTTCTAACCATATAACTCCATTAAACTTTTAACACCCAATTTTAGAGAAAATTGATATGATATATATGTTCTACATCTTTTTTAGGTAAAATCAGGTGTTATAAGTTGGTTTCTAATCAAAACTCTCCATTAAACTTTAACACCGGTTTTTAGAAAAAGTAGGTATGATTTATAAGTGTTTACACCTATTTGAAGGAGAAAAACGGTGTCGAATGTTAGTTTTAACACCAAAATGTAGTAGTTATAACACCTGTTTATTATCGGTGTTAAATCAATTTACCATACCTTTTTAAAACCGGTGTTAAAATCATACTTACAATACCGGTAGCAACAACACCGAAAAAAATCAGGTATTAAATCTCTAAAAAATAGGTGTTAAATCCCTTATCTACACTAGTGAGGGTTTGTGTGGCAGCGGCGGAAGCATGGTTTTAGGGTTAGAAAAAGAGGAAAATAATCATGTTTCTGAGAAATTAAACAATGAATCACAAGTAAGGAGGATTAGTTGTTTTATTTGTGTGTAATTAGTTATTTATCTATCGGGTTTGGGGATCGACAAGCCCAACTTATTGATCGAACCCGACAACACTTGCCCAGCCATACCGAACATCCAAATTGGCTAACCCATGGATAAAAAAACCGACCCGATGCAGAAATTCCTTTTCGATTCGGTCGGTTAGGCTCGGGTGTTTCCTCTTTGTCCACTTCTAGGGTAAAGTGTGTGATTTGAGAATCTTCTCTTTTTTCTTAGTTGCCTTCATCATAGACTGTGTTGGTATATATGTAGTCCACGTCATATGACCATTTTATAATATTATTTTGTTCAATTATGTTTCCTCTATTCTAAATTATAAATTACCTAACTAAAAAAATTTATTCTAAATTATAAATCATTTTATAATCCTAATGCAACATTAATCACTTCTTTTCAAACATGTTTTCTATCATTTATTATTAATTAATATTCCAATTTTTTTAAATTTCCCTTTTATCTATTATAAATGAATGACAATATTATAAAGGCGTGTTCAATTTATCTTTTCTATTCTATAAAACAATAATTAGATTTCTTAAATTACGTAAAAAAAATATTCAAAACCTATGATAATTTGGGATAGAGGAGTAACATAGGTCAAGTCATCTAATAAACACAAATTAATACTAAAATATATTTGTACATCAATATTGCGACTTATTAATTCTTTCACACTTTCGCATATAAGCAGCGTGAGACTGCATAGTACTAGACTTTTAACAACTTTTACGGAGACTTCAAGTACTTTTATTATAGGCAAAATAAATGTTTGGGTCATTTAAGTTATTTTTTTTAACAAGTCAGTCACTTATATTTTTTTTTCTACAATTAGGTCTCATTTATTTTTAAATTGTAACGAACAGATCTTCAAATTTTGTCTTTTGTACAAGTTATGATCGTACTGTAACAAAAATGATATAGAACTGCAACAAGTGATACATGAAGGTATCAAAAATCATGTCTTACGACAAGTGTTATATGAAGGTACCAAAAGTCATGTCTTACGACACTAACATCAAAATTAACAATGATCACCACTTTCGATCTAAAATACACATCAACACTACAAAAATCAAAACTAACAACATTATGTTATAGACTAGCATCTTCAACATCTTCAACATATTCTTCATCATCTTCTTAAATGACACATCAATGTCGTTTGTACCACATAAGTGTTTTTAGAATGAACTTTATGAAAAAGGTCAACAGTAAAAACATTAGTTTGAAGGTGCGAGAAAGACACAAGAAAGGGGGTTTGAATTGTGCTTTAACTCTTAACATCTTTTTTACTCTTATCGTTAACGCGCTAAGAGAATATCAGAGTTGCGTTGAGAGACTCTGACTTGTGATGCGTCATTCAGATTGTGTGATGCATGAAGCATAAGCAACAGGGAGAATCTGAATAAGCGATGCATTAATCAGACTTGCAATGCGGAAGCTTATCAGAGTTAAGTTGCAAGGTTCTGACTTGTTATGCAAGGTTCTGATAACAGATACAAAAACATAAATAATAATTCAAAGCATAAGCAAAAGTAAAGAACACATGATATATCCTGGTTCACTTGAGCCATTCTCAAGCTAGTCCAGTCCACCCTTCCAAGGTGATTTCGCCTTGAACACAAGGTCTTAATCCACTATAATTAAACACCGATTACAGATGCAGGGGCTAACGCCGGTGACTAACAACCTGCACAACCGCAGCTGTGATTAACCCACAATGAACCGTTCAGGGATCTAAGTTAATGGATATAACGAACATTGACCCAATAGGTTCCAATCTCGCAAGATCTACTACCAAGATTTCACAGCTAAACGTTCAGTGATCCGAGTTAACGAATATAACGTTTACTGACCATTTTTCCAGGATTTTCAATGAGTTCCATCAGTGATCTCACAAGAGTCTGGCCCACAATTGGTCCTCTTTGAGATATGACTATCATTGACCATATTTCAAGATTTCCACAATGACACCAAGCCATTGTCTTCTCAAGTCTTCGATCACACTGATCACTTGAGGAATCCTAATTCACATAGAATCTGGAGATTACATTGATTGCTTCTAAATAAGCAGATAACTCCTAAGTTTAAGTACAAATGAATACAAAGTGTTCTAGCAAGATATGAGCAACATCTCCTTGCTATCTTCAGATTCTACAAATATGTATGTTGATTTGACAATTGATGACATCTTGTATATCTTCTTCATCTTCTTTGTTGAGCAAGCTTCGAGCAACAACTCCTTGCTTCAAATCTTCAATATAGCCCATATGATGAAGTTGGTTGATGACTTGACTGATTTGCAATGTTGTCTTGTTCATCAACAACTTCTGTTCCAGTTGATTGTTGTTGTGTTGAATGATGATCTTTGAGCTTCAACAACAATGGTCGTGTGTTAATGGTGATAACTTTAAATGTTTAGTGTAACAACGATAATTGATCGTTGCGACTATCATCACATCGACACCTTCAGAAGCGCATACTCCTTTCCTTTAAATAGCCAAGTAAAATATATTCGTTGAAGAGCTGTTGGCTGTTTGAAAAGAGTCGTTATGCAATGATGAAAGTTGAACTGCCATATCTTCTTTTTACTATAGAAGAAGTGATGGGATAAATCTTTTTAGAACGGTGTACAGTCATTGCTAATGGTAACATTTGTCTTCAAATCTTCAGAGGCTTCTGATGGTAATTAATTGAAGCATGAGTAGAGACTTTATAACTAGGTCTTCAGAATCTTCAAGTCTTCATTCTTCAGAACTTGTCCATTAGGAATCTGTCTTCAGAGCTTCATCACTTGTCTTGAAACACGTTATCTTCACTGCTTCAAGTCTTTAGAATCTTCAGAACCTTGTTCACTCAGAACGTTGTCATCAGAGTCTTCAGCACTTGATCATTTGAATCTTAATCTTCAGAACACTTCAGTCTTCAGAGTCTTTCTGCACTTGGTCTTCAGAGCCTTCAGCCTTCAGAACTTCAAGTCATGAGAATCTTCATCACTTCGGTTCTCTAGAAGATTATCTCTTCAGAAGCTTCGCTATCTTCAGAATCATAACCACTTTCAGAGTAGCATCCACAAAAGCATTGCAACAGCAATATCGACATCCTTGGATCTATCTGATTATGATCAGATATAGAAGCATACTTGCTTCTTGTGACTTGTGTTACACAAAGTAACTCGCATATGATCATTTACGCACATCTTGCTGGTGTTTGTTGGATCTGATATCTTCTATGATTATGATCTGCACACAACATACATTAGAACATAAAATAGTTCTTTCACAAATACTCATTGTTATCATCAAAACATAGAGACGACTTACAGAGACAACTCTTGCTCTTACATAGTTAACCTAAAGGACTAAAACAAGGGTTAGGGTTTAACGGAAAAGAAAACAAGAAGAAGAAGAATAAGGAACAACAAGGATTGGGCAAATAAATTCTGTTTACTATTCAGTTTCTCTTTAAAGTCACAAATGATTACAAGTGAATATCACAATTTGCCACACTCAACAAATTGAGTGTACTAGCCTATTTATAGACTAACTAGGTAACTTGCAGCCCAAGAAACCTAAACAATTGGATCCTTAACACAAGGCCCAATTCAACAGAATAACATTTCAACAATACATACATACTAGAACAGACTTCGACTACAGTATGTAACAATAAGGCATCAGCATGTGAATAAGCTTTGACTGCATGCTTGCCCCCTGTCGAAATACATGAAAGCTTCTCCTTTGACACAACATGAGTTCGACCCAAATCTCACAAATCCCCACCTTGGATCTAACTCAGCAACAAGAGAATTAACTAGCTTTCATCATGCAGCTTTATCAACTGCATACAGTGGAAGAACTTGCAACTTGGCAACGTCTTGGTGATCATATCAGCAGCATTATCTTCAGTCAAAACCTTCAGCACCTGGACTTCACCACGCTCGATTATCTCTCTGACGAAATGCAGCCTCACATCAATGTGCTTAGTTTGCTCATGATGGGCTGAATTCTTCGACAGGTGTATTGCACTTTGACTATCACATTTAATAGTGATACTTCGACCTTGAAGTTTCAGCTCCTTTGCAAAACCTTCAAGCCACAATGCTTCTTTCACAGCTTTAGTGAGGGCAATATATTCAGCTTCAGTGGTTGATAAGGCAACAACCTTCTGAAGCATCTCTTTCCAACTGATTGATGTGCCAAACATTGTGAAAACATATCCAGAAATAGAGTTTCTGGAATCCATACAACCTGTATAATCAGACTCAACAAATCCTTCGATTTCGACTATGCTATCACCATCACAGGCTCCACCATAAATCAAGACTCTTTTTAGAGACCCATTTATGTACCTGAGAATCCCCTTTCCAGCTTGCCAGTGTACCTTTCCAGGATTGGCCATTTACCTGCTCACAAGGCTCACTCCATATGTTATGTCTGGCCTTGTACAGACCATAGCATACATCAAAGAACCCACTACACTAGCATATGGGATGCTATTCATATAGATTCTTTCAGCTTCAGTACTCGAACTTTGAGTAGTACTAAGTTTAAACTGAGGATTTGTAGGTGTCACAACAGGCTTTGAATTCGACATACCAAACTTGTCGAGAAGCTTCTGTAGGTATGTCTCTTGAGATAAGCACAACTTCGACTGCTTTCTATCTCTCCGGATGTCAATCCCAAGAATCCTGGTTGTAGCTCCCAGTTCCTTCATTTTGAACTCCTTACTGAGTTCAACCTTTACCTTCGTTACATCCTTAACACTGTTGCTAGCTATGAGGATATCATCCACATACAGCAGCAACATAACAAGTGAGTTTCCAGGTCGAAATTTGAAGTAAACACAGTGATCGAACTGACTTCTAGTGAAACCAATGTGTGCCATGAACTTGTCGAATCTCCTGTTCCACTATCGAGGAGATTGTTTCAGGCCATACAAAGACCTATTCAGCTTGCACACATAATCTTCTTTACCCTTTTCTGCATACCCTTCAGGTTGACGCATCAGGATCGTTTCATCTAGATCACCATACAGAAATGATGTCTTCACATCCATTTGCTCAAGTTCCAAGTCGAACTTTGCCACCATGGCCAACAACATTCGAATGGATCTATACTTTACAACAGGTGAGAACACATCAT
Organism: Lathyrus tuberosus; assembly: GCA_022829125.1. Lineage (NCBI taxonomy): Eukaryota > Viridiplantae > Streptophyta > Magnoliopsida > Fabales > Fabaceae > Lathyrus > Lathyrus tuberosus. Next base: position 9,460,856 of record JALAZF010000203.1, on the reverse strand, counting down.
TGAAGTCGACTCCTTCTTTCTGAGTGAACCCCCTAGCAACCAGCCTCGCCTTAAAGCGCTTCGAGATCACTCCTTCGATTCCTTCCTTGACCTTGAAAATCCAGTTATAGCTTACTAACCTTGCTCCTGCAGGTTTCTCAATCAGCTCCCAAGTGTTATTGTCATGAAGAAATTTCATCTCATCATCCATGGGTTTTCGCCATTCAGTCTTGTTTCGACTCCTTATAGCTTCCTTGTAATCTTTAGATTCTTCCTCAAGTACCTCACTTGCAGAGATCAAGGCAAAAGCTATAAGATCTGCATAACCGAGTCTCTGAGGTGGCTTGATGACTCTTCTCGACCTATCTCTTGCCAGTAGGTAGTCATCGATAGTCTCCTCAGCCTCTTCAGCATCTTGCTCTTTGACTTCATCAGGGCTATGCACTTCAGCATCACTATGCTCCACCTCAACAGGCATCTCTACCTGTTCCGGCTCCTCTTCATAGATTTCTGCACTTCGACCAACATCACCAGTTTTCTTGAAAGCCATTTCGACCTCATTGAAAACTACATCACGACTTGTGATACATCTTCTGTGACCTGGTTCTAGGCACCACAGCCTATAACCCTTGACTCTGTAACGCCCCAACTTTATTTAATTATTATTTGCGAATATAACTATGAGTTGTTATGTTTGATTGTATGTTTTAGTGTGTTTTAATTTCGTTTAAGTACCCGTAGTAGGGGTAGCGGCCTTAAAGATAAGTCTCGGGGTTAGTAGGGGGTGTGCGACTAAAAGCGTAGAGAATTGGTGGTGTAGAGTGTAAGATTAACTAATCTATTTTTAATTAATTAGAATGGTGTAAAGTTGGATATTATTGGAATTATGTGAGTAATGTGAATTATTATTATTATTATTATTATTATTATTTTATAATATAGATCAAAAATATTATTAATAATATAATAAGATAATTAAAATAATTAAGAGGTGTAGTGAGTGGAAGGGCTTTGTGGTAATTGTAGAAGGATGAGTGAAGGCAATTAAGGCGATTCATTAATTGGGGTATATGAGAGAATTAGAGAGTGAGAGTTCATTATTCTAATTGTACGTGAAAAAGTGAAAGAGGGAGAAGAGCTAGGGCAAGAGGAAGAAAGGGAGAATCCATTGAAGTTAGGAAAGCTCATCACTTTAAGGTAAGGGTGAGAATTCTTTATCTCTTAAGGGTTTGAGGATACATGTATGTGGGTAGATTTGTTAGGTTGAATCCATAAGAATGTTGTTTGTGGGTTGATTGGGGTTTTGAGGAGAATTCATAATTACATGATTGGAATTGATGAAATTAGTGTAGTTGAATTGTGTTGTTGGAATGCATATGTTAGAAATAGGTTTTAATGGCATAATCTATGGAAAAAGTGTTTAAAGGTCAGTTTGAGTGCAGAAAATTGCAGTTGGGGAGATGCTATTATCGCAGGGTTTTTTTACTAAAATCGCAGGGCCAGCTTAGCACGGTATAGCGCACTTAGCGCGGTCTGGAGGAATTTCGCCTCCTCGAGGCAGTGAGTAGCACGCTTAGCGCGGGTGGGTCGCGCTTAGTGCGGTCTGGGACTGAAAAATATTGTTTTTATTAACTTGAAATTCATAGAAAATATCTGTTTTATATTATATTAATGCTGCGTTGTTGTTTTGGTATAGTGAGCATGTATTGAGGTGTTATGTGCTTGTTTGTTGATGTTGATGTGATAATATGAAATGCATGATTAAATGATGTAAAGGTGTGTAGTGGTTGTAGGGCATAATGAGGTATGTTCGATAAATGTGTGTTGATTGTTGATTGATGATGTGATGTAATAATGGTATGCCATGTGTTCGGATTTGTCGTTGTTGCATGTTGTCGTTGAAGGTACATAAGCATATGCGTGAGTTGAGGGATGACGTGTGCCTATGTGGGGTGTGAGCGTTTATTCGGATTCCTTGATGAAATCAATGTTATTGTTGTTAAGGTGATTGTGTGCCCATGTGAGGTGTGAGCAATCACGGATGTCGTGTGCCCATGTGGGGTGTGAGCGATCTAAATAGACGTTTCGACGGGAATTGTGATCATGAAACAGGGATCGATATTGGTACCACATGCATTGAGTCTAGTTGGTGTCTCATTGCATTCGTTGATAGTTGTGTTGCATTATGCTTTGTGTGATTACCTGTGTTTGTGTTGAAGTATGTGATTCTTGTTGAAAGTTGTGATTGGGTGAATTACTTGATGATTTATACTTGCATATTATATCATCTTATTCTTTTGATTGATTGAGAATCTCACCCCTTCTGTTTGAATGTTGCCTCCACGTGGGTAACGTGCAGATAATCAGGAGTAGTGTGGAAGTCGTGGTCGGTGAAGACGAGGTGCTTCACTTTAGTTGGCGTCTGCTCTGATATGTAATGTTAGGAGTCGGGAACACTTTTATGCTTGATTTTACTTTGTTAAAGAATTACAGTTGTTTTTTATATTTTCGAAAACTAATATTTTGGTTATTTGGAACTGTTACATTTATGTTTGAAATGAATAATTTTCCGCTGCGTAGTAAGGATTCTTTTGTTGGATTCGAATTGTTCTATTGTTTCTATCTATATGTTACATGTCTACTTATGATCAAGTTCTTTTTGAAAGTAATGCCTTTTATTTCCGAGTTGTATTATTTTACTCTGATTTTTTGATTAATTTACGCGGGGGAATTTAGGGTGTTACAAAGTGGTATCAGAGCAGGTCGGTCAGTTCGGCCAAGTCGTCGAGTCATTGAGTTGTTGTTGTTGTTATGTGTGATAGTTTATTACTGTCGATGTAGGTTCCTTAACCACTGTTTTCTGTTGTTGATGCGTAACAGATTTAGAATTGCTGGGACGAACGACGCTGCACTTGCTGCTGCTATGCAAGTTATGGCTCAAGCAGTACAGAATCCACCGCGTGCTAACGAATGATGAGTTTCGAAAGAACAACCCGTCTACCTTCAAGGGAAGATATGATTCGGATGGAGCGCAGACTTGGCTCAAAGAGATCGAGAGGATCTTCCGGGTTATGGAATGCCCTGATGCACGGAAGGTACGATTGGGTACTCACATGTTAGCTGGAGAAGCCGATGACTGTTGCGTTAGCACCCGTCAATTGTTGGATGCGGCCGGGGAAGTGATCACTTGGGTTGTGTTCAGTAGGGAGTTCTTGAGGAAGTACTTTCTTGAAGATGTTCGGGGAAAGAAAGAGATCGAATTTCTGGAGTTGAAGCAGGGTAGTATGTCAGTTACGGATTATGCTGCCAAGTTCTCAGATTTGGCTAAGTTTTATCCGCACTACAATGAGGCGACTGCTGAGTTCTCGAAGTGTATCAAGTTCGAGAATGGTTTGAGGCCTGAGATCAAACAGGCGATTTGGTATCAGCGAATCAGGAGGTTTCCAGATTTGGTTGACTGTTGTAGGATCTTTGAGAAAGATAGCAAAGCTCGATCGGCTCACTTTAAGGGGTTGACCGAGAGGAAAGGAAAACAAAAGATGCACTATGGGAAGCCGTATGCAGCTCCTGCTGATAAAGGTAAGCAGAGGTATACTGATGGCAAGAAGCCAAGTGGGGGAGGTGCCCCTGTTCCTCTGAAGTGCTACCGATGTGGTGAGTTGGGTCATCTTATCAGTGAGTGCACGAGTGACGTGAAGAAGTGTTTCAAGTGTGGACAATATGGACATTTGATTGTTGATTGCAAGGTTAATACGGCGACTTGCTACAATTGTGGAGAGCAGGGCCATATTAGTACCTGTTATCAACAGCCAAAGAAAGCTTCAACTGGAGGAAAGGTGTTCGGTTTGACAGGAACTCAGACTTCCACTGAAGACAGACTGATCATAGGTATTTTTTACATTAATGATACTCCTTTGATTGCTATAATTGATACAGGTGCTACGCATTGTTTTATTGCTGCTGATTGTGTGAAAAGATTAGGCCTTGTTGTTTCTCCTATGAAGGGAGAAATGGTTATCTAAACTCCTGCGAAGGGATCGGTGACTACTTCTCTAGTTTGTTTGAAATGTCCTTTGTCGATTTACGGTAAGGACTTTGGTGTCGATCTTGTTTGTTTGTCGTTGGAGGGTCTTGATGTGATTTTGGGAATGAAGTGATTGGAATTCAATCATGTTCATATCAATTGTTACAATAAGACGGTGCGGTTCCTTGATCCAGAAGAAGAAGAGGAAGATGGTTACTTATCTGCTAGAGAGTTGAAGGAGCTCTTAGATGAAGAAGCTCAACTTTTAGCATTGTTTGCATCCTTGTCGGTGGAGAACGAGTCTGTGATTAATGAGTTGCAAGTGGTACGAGAATTCCCATAAGTGTTTCCGGATGATGTTGTTGATGTACCGCTAGAGAGAGAAGTGGAGTTTAGCATTGATCTTGTACCTGGTACTAGACCTATTTCTATGGCTCCATATCGGATGACGGCGTCAGAATTAGTAGAACTGAAGAAACAGTTGGAAGAATTGTTAGCAAAGAAGTTTGTGAGACCAAGTGTGTCACCTTGGGGATCTCCAGTGTTGCTGGTGAAGAAAAAGGATGGTAGTATGAGGTTGTGTATTGACTACAGACAGCTGAATAAAGTGACGATTAAGAACAAGTATCCGCTTCCAAGAATAGATGATTTGATGGATCAGTTAGTGGGCGCTCGTGTGTTTAGTAAGATTGATTTGAGATCGGGTTATCATCAGATACGAGTGAAGGACGAATATATTCAGATACGGTATGGACATTACGAGTATGTTGTGATGCCATTTGGAGTTACTAATGCACCTGGTGTATTCATGGAATATATGAATCGGATTTTTCATAATTATTTGGACCAGTTCGTGGTTGTGTTTATTGATGACATTCTGATTTATTCTAAATCAGAAGAAGAGCATGCTGAACATCTACGGATTGTATTGCAAGTGCTGAAAGAGAAGAGACTGTATGCTAAGTTGTCCAAGTGCGAGTTCTGGTTGAAAGAGGTGATTTTTCTTGGTCATGTTATTTCAGGTAAGGGTATTGTTGTAGACCCGTCCAAGGTAGATGCAGTTCTACAGTGGGAGGCTCCGAAGTCAGTGACTGAGATTCGAAGCTTTTTGGGGTTAGGTGGTTATTACCGCAGGTTCATTGAAGGTTTTTCAAAGTTGGCACTTCCGTTAATCCACTTGACTTGCAAGAGTAAAGCTTTCGTATGGGATGTTCATTGTGAACAGAGTTTCGTCGAGCTGAAGAAGAGGTTGACTACAACTCTTGTTTTGATTTTACCTAAACCAGATGAACCATTTGTGGTGTATTGCGATGCTTCTTTGTTGGGTTTGGGTGGTGTGTTGATGCAGGACGGTCAAGTGGTAGCTTATGCTTCTCGACAATTGAGAATTCATGAGAGGAATTATCCTACGCATGATCTAGAGTTAGCTTGAGTGGTGTTCATGTTGAAAATTTGGAGGCATTATCTGTATGGTTCCAGATTTGAAGTGTATAGCGATCATAAGAGTTTGAAGTATCTATTTGATCAGAAAGAATTGAATATGAGACAGAGACGTTGGTTAGAATTCTTAAAGGATTATGATTTCGGCTTGAACTATCATCCTGATAAAGCTAATGTCGTGGCGGATGCTTTAAGTCGGAAAACTTTGCATATGTCGGCTATGATGATTAAAGAGTTGGAATTGATTGAATAGTTTAGAGATATGAGTTTGGTTTGTGAACGGACACCACATAGTGTAATGTTGGGTATGCTAAAGGTTAACAACGATTTTCTTAACAGCATCAGAGAGGGTCAGATGTTGGATGTAAAATTAGTAGACCTAATGGTTGGGAACGAACATGCAGGAAGTAGTGATTTCCGAATTGATGAACAAGGTGTGTTGAGATTCCGTGATAGGATTTGTATTCCTGATGATGCCGAGTTGAAAAGAATGATTCTTGAGGAGAGCCACAGAAGTAGCTTGAGTATTCATCCAGGAGCTACAAAGATGTATCAAGACTTGAAGAGAATATTTTGGTGGCCTGGACTGAAACGTGATGTGGCGCAGTTTGTGTTTGCTTGTCTGACTTGCCAGAAGTCGAAAGTGGAACATCAGAAACCTGCTGGTTTGATGCAACCGTTAGACATTCCCGGGGGGAAATGGGACAGTATTTCTATGGATTTTGTGATAGGGTTACCTAATACTCCAAGGGGACATGATGCGATTTGGGTAATAGTGGATAACCTAACGAATTCGGCACATTTTATACGGATTAATATCAGTTTTCCTTTGCAGAGGTTGGCAGAGATTTATATCCGCGTGATTGTGAAGTTGCATGAAATTCCTTTGAGCATTGGGTCGGATAGAGATCCGAGGTTCACCTCTAGATTTTGGGAGAGTTTGCAAGAAGCTTTGGGTTCGAAGTTGAGGTTGAGTTCCACTTATCATCCGCAGACGAAAGGGCATACAGAGAGGACTATACAATCCTTGGAGGATTTGTTGAGGGCTTGTGTGCTTGAACAAGGAGGTGCTTGGGATAACCATTTATCGCTGATTGAATTCACGTATAACAACAGTTATCATTCCAGTATCGGAATGGCACCTTTTGAGGCTTTGTATGGTCGGAGGTGTCAGACGCCTTTGTGTTGGCATGAGTCAGGTGAGAGCGTGGTACTTGGGCCTGATATTGTCTAGCAGACGACTGAGACTGTGAAATTGATCCGAGAGAAGATGAAAACTTCACAGAGTAGACAGAAGAGTTATTACGATAAGAGACGGAAAGATCTCGAGTTTCAAGAAGGAGACCATGTGTTTTTTAGAGTCACTCTGGTGATCGGTGTTGGACGTGCTTTGAAGTCGAGGAAGCTTACTCCTAGATTTATTGGTTCGTATCAGATTTCGGCAAGAGTTGGACATGTTTCTTATAGAGTGGCGTTACCGCCGCGTTTGTCGAATTTGCATGATGTGTTCCATGTTTTGCAGCTTCAGAAGTATGTTCCGGATCCGTCACATGTGATTCTGATGGATGATGTGGAAGTGAGAGATAATCTCACAGTTGAGGCCTTGCCAGAGCGTATTGATGATCGCGAGGTAAAGCAGTTGAGGGGCAAGGAGATTGTTCTCGTGAAGGTGGTGTGGGGAGGTGCTGCCGGTGGGAACATGACTTGGGAATTAGAGGGTAAGATGCGAGAGTCGTATCCGAGTTTGTTTGCGTCAGGTAAATTTTCGAGGACGAAAATATTCCAAGTGGGGGAGAGTTGTAACGCCTCAACTTTATTTAATTATTATTTGCGAATATAACTATGAGTTGTTATGTTTGATTGTGTGTTTTGGTATGTTTTAATTTCGTTTAAGTACCAGTAGTAGGGGTAGCGGCCTTAAAGATAAGTCTCAGGGTTAGTAGGGGGTGTGCGACTAAAAGCGTAGAGAATTGGTCGTGTAGAGTGTAAGATTAACTAATCTATTTTTAATTAATTAGAAATGTGTAAAGTTGAATATTAGTGGAATTATGTGAGTAATGTGAATTATTATTATTATTATTATAATTATTTGATAATATAGATCAAAAATATTAATAATAATATAATAAGATAATTAAAATAATTAAGAGGTGTAGTGAGTGGAAGGGCTTTGTGGTAATTGTAGAAGGACGAGTGAGGGCAATTAAGGCAATTCATTAATTGGGGTATATGAGAGAATTAGATAGTGAGAGTTCATTATTCTGATTGTACGTGAAAAAGTGAAAGAGGGAGAAGAGCTAGGGCAAGAGGAAGAAAGGGAGAATCCATTGAAGTTAGGAAAGCTTATCACTTTAAGGTAAGGGTGGGAATTCTTTATCTCTTAAGGGTTTGATGATACATGTATGTGGGTAGATTTGTTAGGTTGAATCCATAAGAATGTTATTTGTGGGTTGATTGGGGTTTTGAGGAGAATTCATAATTACATGATTGGAATTGATGAAATTAGTGTAGTTGAATTGTGTTGTTGGAATGCATATGTTAGAAATAGGTTTTAATGGCATAATCTATGGAAAAAGTGTGTTAAAAGTCAGTTTAAGTGCAGAAAATCGCAGTTGGGGAGATGATGTTATCGTAGGGTTTTTCTGCCAAAATCGTAGGGCCCACTTAGCGCGGTATAGCGCGCTTAGCGCGGCCTAGAGGAATTTTGCCTCCTCGAGGAAGTGAGTAGCGCGCTTAGCGCGGTCTGGGACTGAAAAATATTATTTTTATTAACTTGAAATTCATGGAAAATATTTGTTTTATATTATATTAATGTTGTGTTGTTGCTGTTGTATGGTGAGCATGTATTGAGGTGTTATGTGCTTGTTTGTTGATGTTGATGTGATAATATGAAATGCATGATTAAATGATGCAAAGGTGTGTAGTGGTTGTAGGGCATAATGAGGTGTGTTCGATAAATGCGTGCTGATTGTTGATTGATGATGTGATGTAATAATGGTATGCCATGTGTTCGGATTTGTCGTTGTTGCATGTTATCGTTGAAGGTGCATAAGCATATGCATGAGTTGAGGGATGGCGTGTGCCTATGTGGGGTGTGAGCGTTTATTCGGATTCCTTGATGGAATCAATGTTGTTGTTGTTGAGGTGATTGTGTGCCCATGTGGGGTGTGAGAAATCACAGATGTCGTGTGCCCATGTGGGGTGTGATCGATCTAAATAGACGTTCCGACGGGAATTGTGATCATGAAACATGGATCAATATTGGTACCACATGCATTGAGTCTAGTTGGTGTCTCATGGCATTTGTTGATAGTTGTGTTGCATTATGCTTTGTATGATTGCCTGTGTTTGTGATGAAGTATGTGATTCTTGTTGAAAGTTGTGATTGGGTGAATTACTTGATGATTTATACTTGCATATTATATCATCTTATTCTTTTGATTGATTGAGAATCTCACCCCTTCTGTTTGAATGTTTCCTCCACGTGGGTAACGTGCAGATAATCAGGAGTAGTGTGGAAGTCGTGGTCGGTGAAGACGAGGTGCTTCACTTTAGTTGGCGTCTGCTCTGATATGTAACGTTAGGAGTCGGGAACGCTTTTATGATTGATTTTACTTTGTTAAAGAATTACAGTTGTTTTTATATTTTCGAAAACTAATATTTTGGTTATTTGGAACCGTTACATTTATGTTTGAAATGAATAATTTTCCGCTGCGTAGTAAGGATTCTTTTGTTGGATTCGAATTGTTCTATTGTTTCTATCTATATGTTACATGTCTACTTATGAGCAAGTTCTTGTTGAAAGTAATGCCCTTTATTTTCGAGTTGTATTATTTTACTCTGATTTTTCGATTAATTTATGCGGGGGAATTTAGGGTGTTACAGACTCCTTCAGGATATCCAAGGAACATGCATCTCAGAGCTCTAGGTTCGACCTTGTCTTGCCTAATGTGAGCATAGGCTAAACAGACAAATACTCTCAGTTTGTCGAGATCTGGTGGATGATTCGACCAAACTTCTTCAGTCAAGGGACATCTATTTATCAGATAAGCTGCTGTCGAAACAGCCTCCGCCCAAAACACCTTCTTCAATCCAGCACTAACCAACATGCATCTACTCCTTTCAAGGATTGTTCGATTGAATATCTTAGCTAAGCCATTTTGTTGAGGAGTACCTGCTACAGTCTTATGCCTTATAATCCCAGACTCAATACAGTAACTGTCAAACGCTTTGTTGCAGAATTCAAGGCCATTGTCGGTTCTCAACCTCTTAACCTTTCTGCCAGTTTAAGTTTCGACTAGAACCTTCCAACTTTTGAAATTCTCAAAAGTTTCATCCTTCGTCTTCTGAATGAATACCCATAGCTTTCTGGAATAGCCATCAACGATGGATAGGAAATACCTTGCACCTGAGTGTGAAGGATTCCTTGCAGGCCCCCAAAGATCAGGATGAATGTAATCAAGGGATCCATGTGTTCTTTGCTTGCCTTTGTTAAACTTCGCCCTACAGGATTTACCAAATACACAAGATTCACAAAACTCCAGCTTTTCGACTTTGTCACCACCTAGCAGGTTCTGCTTCCCCAATTCGACCAGGCCTCTTTCGTTGACATGGCCCAATCTCATGTGCCATAACTCTGTCTTCGACACAGGTTTCGTGAATACAACATTTGTCGAACCACTTACAACCTCAGCCTCAAGGGTATACAAGTCTTGTTTCTTCACGCCTCTCAAGACTCCTTCAACCCCTTCATGACTTTCAGGATACCTTGCTCTCCTTTGAAGACATATCCTTTCTTGTCGGATTCACCAAGAGAAATTAAATTCCTCTTAAGGTCAGGTACAAACCTAACCCTAGTCAATAACCTTATTGACTCATCATGGAGCTTGAATCTAACAGATCCAATACCTGCAATCTTGCAAGCTTTATTGTTCCCCAGCAACACTGATCCTCCATCTTGATCACATAATTCTTCAAACACATTCTTGTTTGGAGTCATATGCCAAGTACATCCAAAATCCATAATCCACTCTTTGCAGGAGTTGCTGCTCGACACCACAAGGACATCAGATGATTCATAACCATCTTGCACAATAGTTGCATTCCCATTGTCCTTACCTCCATGATTATTCAGGCGCTCAGGGCACACCTTTCTTGTGTGACCCTCCTTCTTACAGTGATAACATTTGATACCAGACATATCACCACCATAAGACTTCTTCTGAACCTTTCCTTTCTTCTTGTCAAACCTACTATCTTTCTTCGACGATCTTCCTTTCACGGACAACCCTTCGCCAATTGATGAAGGTTTCTGCTCCTTTCTTTCGTTCAAGTCCTTTGAATACAAGGTTGCTTGAACTTCTTCAAAGGTTAGGGACTCTCTTCCATACAAGAGAGTTTCTTTGAAGTGAGCATACGATCTGGGCAAAGCACACAACAACAACAGCGCTTGATCTTCGTCATCGATCTTCACATCAATATTTTCAAGATCAAGAATCAGCTTGTTGAACATATCCAACTGCTCAGCCAAAGCTTTGTATTCACTCATCTTGAATGAATACAGAGCTTGCTTCAGGTACAAGCGATTTACCAACGATTTGGTCATGTACAAGCTTTCAAGCTTCACCCATAATCTCGACGCCGTCGTCTCCTTTGATACCTGCCGAAGAACCTTATCACCAAGGCTCAACAATATCACGATGTGTGCTTTCTCGATCATGGCCGTCTTTTCTATTTTCGTTAACGCAACATCCATGGCTGTCAATCCCTTCAACACTTCCAAACAATCCTGCTGTACCAGTAGGGCTTTCATCTTCAAGCGCCACAGACCGAAATCGTTCACTCCGGTGAACTTTTCAATCTCATACTTTGTTGAAGACATCTTCTCCACGCTCACCGCACCAATTTGTTGTGAAAAACTATATCTTTAAGCAAAGTATAAAACGGTTTCTTGATAATCATGAACCAATACAAGGGTTAGGCTTTAACGGAAAAGAAAACAAGAAGAAGAATAAGGAACAACAAGGATTGGGCAAATAAATTATGTTTACTATTCACTTTCTCATTAAAGTCACAAATGATTACAAGTGAATATCATAATTTGCCACACTCAACAAACTGAGTGTACTAGCCTATTTATAGACTAACTAGGTAACTTGCAGCTCAAGAAACCTAAACAATTGGATCCTTAACACAAGGCCCAATTCGACAGAATAACATTTCGACAATACATACATACTAGAACAGACTTCGACTACAGTATGTAACAATAAGGCATCAACATGTGAACAAGCTTTGACTGCATGCTTGCCTCCCGTCAAAATACATGAAAGCTTCTCCTTCGACACGACATGAGTTCGACCCAAATCTCACAGATATCTTCTATGATTATGATCTGCACACAACACACATTAGAACATAAAATAGTTCTTTCACAAATACTCATTGTTATCATCAAAACATAGAGATGACTTGCAGAAACAACTCTTGCTCTTACATAGTTAACCTAAAGGACTAAATTGTAACATAAAAAAAAAACATAAAAAACTGATTATAATTATAAAATAACTTAAAGACACAGACAATATTTTTGCTTTTATTTTATATTATTATTATCTTACTATATAAGAAAATTTGAGGTTCTAGAAATCTCTTTTCTACCATTCTCTATATTTCTGCCACCTCCTCAAAATGAGGGTATTTTTTGTCCACAAATTACTTTTTGCAACCAAATTACCATAGTTTGCAAATTTCAAACTATGTTGTTTCTCTTTACACACATATTTCATTTGTTTTCTTCCAATTAGTTAACTTCCAACTATATCTTTCTACTATTTTTCTACTTTTTCTCTTCCCAATGTTGTCTACTCCATCTGAACTTTCTCTCTTTCTTCCTTATCACTGTCCCTCTTTCTCTCTCTTTCTCGTCCTTTCTCCCATACTCTCTCTCTCGCACTGCTTCCGTTTCTTCTTCATCCATGTTCCTCTTCTTCTTCTTCCATCTTCCTCTTCTACACTTCTTTATAGACATCAAATGCAAAAAAGCGATGATCTGCGAGTTTGATTTACAAATATTAATGATGATCCGAAAAAGCCAGATCTGTTTTCAACAAAACTCTTACGAAGCCCTAGCGGAAACTGAAAAGGCCATCAACTCCTCCTACAGATGCCGCTTCGTACATTGTCAAAGGTATGTTCTAAAATCTGGAAGATTTTTGAACTTTCGTTCTTGAATCCTTTGATATGGCATTGTGGGTTTCTCGCTGGTGGTTGAAGAATAACGTGTTGGCTGAGGAATAACTTTGTAGAAACTTATTTTTGTTTGAGTTATTACATATTTGGCTGATGATGGATATAAAAGTGGTTGCAGTTTTGATTTGATTTATTGTTTATACAAAGGTCATATACTTTGATATGTTTTCTAAGCAAACTTTCTAAAATGCTTACAGAAACGTGGTTGCAGATTCGAAGATGGATTTATGAGAATATTCACAGAATTGGACCAAAAGAATGCTCAAAGAATGGAAGATTTTTTAGAACAATCTTGCAGGTTACTTTTTCAAAATAGCTTGTAATATTCAACTTAATACTATATTTCCTTTTTTTAAGTATTGACTCTTTTCTTTTTCCCTCATTAGATTCAATACACGTTCGAGTATATGAATGAAATACGGATTTCATGAAGGTTGTAATTATTGGAGCAGAAGGGACTCCTTACCACGATGGTCTTTTCTTTTCAGATATTTATGGAAATGAAATTTAGGTCAGTATTGAATATGAGGCTTTATTAATGTTTGATCTGCAGAATAGTGTGGTTTCAGAAGCTCTAATACACTTTGCTAGCCTTTCACTATTTGTTTTTCTACTTCCACATGGTTGCAGATTCGAAGATGGATTTATGAGGAATTTCTAATGCTTAAAGTAAATCAATGCTTGAGATTGTCGTCCCAATATAAAGAAGGTAACATTTTCCTTTTTCCATAGCTTTAAACCTATGTTGTTGATCATCGTGTAATTATATGGATTTGCAGCCAATAGGTTAGGAATATTCACAGAATTGGAACAAAAGAATGCTCCAAGAATGGAAGATTTTTTAGAACAATCTTCCAGGTTACTTTTGCAAAATAGCTAGTAATATTCAACTTAATACTATATTTCCCTTTTTTAAGTATTGACTCTATTCTTTTTCCCTCATTAGATTCAATACACGTTTGAGTATATGAATGAAATACAAATTTCATGAAGGTTGTAATTATTGGAGCAGAAGGGACTCCTTACCACGATGGTCTTTTCTTTTCCGATATTTATGGAAATGAAATTTAGGTCAGTATTGAATATGAGCCTTTATCAATGTTTGATCTGCAGAATATTGTGGTTTCAGTACCTGTGATAGACTTCGATGGCCTTTCAGTACCTCTGTTATTGGAAGTGAGTCAGTGTCTTCCATCAGTGATGGCTTAGGGACTATACCGGCATTGTTATCATTTGATGTTCTTTGGTAGATGTGTTCCCTTCCAATTTGTACATTTTTTATACCTTGAGGATTTAAATCGTTCAATTGTATTATTTCCTCTCAAAGTATCATTGAGGTTATGTTTTTGTAATTATGATAGGTCATGGCACTGAGTTGGCTCCTTTCAGAGGTTTCTTGCAGGTTTGAAATAACAGACTTGATGTTCATTCTGTTAAGTATCTCTTATATCCAACAGTCTATATGCTAATTGCCCATGTGTTTTTAATTTTTGCTTCAGGCATGATTAGGTCTGAAAGAAGGTGGAGCTAAACTCGGTCCCTCTGATTTATGAGTAGAAATTAAAGGAGACTTCTTTGAGATAAACTGGGTCAGTGATTGGTGCAAATTACATTCCTTCTTCTTCTTCTTTCACTTAGCATTGTCAATATTTTGCGTTGGTTTTTGAGCAGGGTAGGGCAAACATTAGGTTTTTGAATTTATATGGTACAAAAATGGGGTAATTGTGTTATTTGAATTCTTACGTTCATGTCTATCACTATTTAAAAGTGTTTTGGCTATTTCATATTTTAGTGCATAGTTTCTATGGACCTTTGGTTTTGTGACAGAAGGAACTATTTAAGAGGCATGGTTTGATTCATCTATAGTGTTTGAGCAGGTCCTTAGTATCATTTTAGATTCACAACCTGTTGTGTTTCTAAAATCTGTAGTGTTTCTTTAAAATAGGTGATTCAAATACGTGTTTCTTTAAAATCAATAGTGTTTCTAACATCTGTTGATCCATCTCATTGTCGGTGTTTGAGTGCAGGTTGGGCCTGGAAGCAGAGTCTAAAGGATTCACGGTTCATGATACATGGTTGGTGCTGTTACAGCTGCTATTGAAGTCACAGGAGAAACTACCTTTTGATGTGAGTGCATTATAGTTTATAACCTTTTCTATTTCTTAGTCACTTCCATATGGCTTTAATGCAAAATAATATCAGTACACGTTTTCCAACTTATCATTATTCTTCCCTATGGCAGCCTATTAGTCGAAAACTGTTTGTAGTTTAAATAACAGTTTGTTTCATTCATGTTTCTATAACATGTTGTAATTTTCAATAACAGTTACGACGTTTCTTTTGTCATTTGTTTTCTAACTAATGTTTTGCAGTTTAAACCACCGTTAAGACATTACCAAATATTATTGACTCATTCAGATAATGATCACAAACTATAAGTCTGACATTCTCATCAAGCAAGGAGCTGAGCCTGTAAGTTTGAATGACCTTTCTAATTGTTGAATACATATACAGATGCCTGTTATGCAAATTGATGTTTAGTATCTCTGCTGTAAAATCTATTGTTGATGAAATTGCTCCTGTGTTTCTTTTTTTAGGAAGCATAACCTATCATCTTTGTTTAATGCTGCAAAATCACCTGAAGAAACAGGAGGCGAAACCATTCTAAAGGGATGTTACTAGACTAAACCATCCAATTCGATATTTTGTTTCATTCATGGTTACTTTGTTTTTGCATTTAGATTACATTAAGCTTTCAAATCTGTTAATTTGAGTATTCTAATGTAAGTCCACTAAAATGTTTATCTATTTTTTTCTCATTTGTTATTTATATCTCATGTTACGGTACAAATTAATTTTTCATGGATACTTTTCATTTCCTTTAATGGCCATTAGTTATGTACATTGTATTAGCAACTACATGGTACACTTAACCATCAACCCTTATTATTAATTTGCCTCTCAGTATTCCAACTTTACATTTTCTAAACTATTAATTCATTTCCATTTCCAATGTAGAGGGAAGGTGTAGAGTCTGAACCCTCATTATATATTCATGCCTCCTATACTCTATATAAGACACCAAAGTTGAAGAAGACATCACATTTTCTATGGCATCCACCCACAATATCAATGCACTAGGGCCTGCTGATGTCCAGACACCGCCACGAGAGCCTACTGATGTCCAGACACCGCCTCACCTGCAACCTTCACCCAATTTGCAACTACCAGACGGTAACGATCATTGTGTCGAGGAGCAACCACCTCTACAGGTTTTGCCTTTACAATTTCTGCACGTTTTGTTCATCAATATATCTTTGTCTGCATTTCTTAATCACTAAGTCTTTATGTACATAACATCAATAGACCCAACAAGATATCCAACCTGATGTCCACAATGAACACCTTCGGATGTCTAACCACATACGGATTCCCCCCCCCGCTGAACCCGACCAACAGCCTCCCCAGTTTCAACCACTTCTGCAGCTGCGACCGGTACAGATTTCTTTTCCAATTGATTTTTTTGCACTTTCTTATATTGCATGAACAACACCCGATTTGCCTTTTCGTGTCACTAAATGTTAACATATCTCATTGATATTAGCAGACAGTCCCTTATTTTGTAATGTTTACAATTTTGATTAACTGCTTTGCTTTTCTTCTTAAGGTACACGTCCCTCCTGCTATACAACACAAAAGAAAGAGGAAAATAAGAACAAAAGCATCCAGATATCTGACGAAAGTTACATTTTATGATTCGGATGAACCCGAAGAACAAAACTACGAGCCACTTGATTCTGACGATGACGATGAGCGGGACTATACATGGGAGAACTCTATGTCAGCCTGGAGATTTAGAGATGGTTGATAAAATATGCAACTTAGTTTATTAGTCCCTTATTTTGCAATTCCTTTTTTGGTGATGTTACTAATACTTTTGAATTATTACGTATCATGTAGTGCTTTTTCCCTCAATACTTTGCATCAGAGATCACTACACCAATATTTGTTTTAAATTCTTCTATCAAACCATGGCATGTAAGATTATTCTGTTACTCAACTCAATTTATTTGAGTAGCCATGCCGAGAAGTTTAACACTCTTTTAATACTAAAACACTGCAATTTAGAGATGAAAATTAGAGAGGGAAAATGTATGAACCTTTGTCCATTGAGCATAAATGTCATTTATTTTTGTAAGCAGGCTTCAATTTTTGACCAGTTTCATGTCCTTAGCATATGTAGAATTGATGTGTCGCTAAGTTCCATAACACCAATTGGCTGGCTGAACAGAATGATACAGTTTAAAGAGAAGTCTCGTAAGGCAGTGCGTTTATAGTTGTAGGCAACTATGTTCGAATACATTGCACTATATACATTGTGACATATTTTATGACTACTGGCATTTTCATACCACAATTTCCTGTGCCCAAGAATAATGTTACAGTTCATTAATTTAGTTGTTAACCATTGTGTGCAGATGTTGATATAATGCTTTATAAGTATAGTCATTTGCTTTCAAGTTCTATGATTATGCAAATGCAAATGGATTATGCATGCCAAAGTTGCTGAGAGTTTTACATGTTGTGGCAACCAAATATAATGCTTTGAGAATGATTCAGATACTTTATAATATCTATTTTTTTTTTATATATGAAACTATAATATCAGCTTTCAAAATATTTGGCATACTAATTTCCTAAATTTAAAAGTGACTGAATAAATTATTTTTACAATATTTGACATAGTACTTTCCTAAATTATTTTGAAAGTGCACTTGTATTAGTGTGCCTTTTAGCTATGACTCCTTCTAGCATGCAATTCGAATGGAAGAGAAAATGTAGATACTGTTAGGGGATGACTATATCAATTAGGTTATGGGATCATCACTATTATTGAAGATAAAGTTTCCATTCATGAAGAAGCTGATAAGATTGGTTGCATTATATGATCTCTCTTATATATTTTAATCTAATAATGTTTTTAGGATTATAACATCAAATTTATAATTTTCTCTACCTTACTGAAACTTGAATAGCCAGGCTAAACGTTCGCATCAAGATTCTAACATGATTTGCAATGTCATTTTTTTCAAACATAAATAATTAATAATTTTCGTAAAATAATATTGTTTTTCTTATTAACATTTTAATTATATTTTAAAAACACAATCATGCGTACCACATCGGTATCGTGCGAATGCACGGGTCACACCAGTACCGTGTGAGCGCACGGGTAATCAGACCAAAATAAGCGTGAACGCACGGGTAATACACCAGTACCGCGTGAACGCACGGATAATACACCAATACCGTGTGAACGCACGGGTAACCAGACCAAATGCACGGGTAACACATCACTACCGTGTGAACTCACGGATAACACACAGTACTGTGTGAATGCACGGGTAGCCAGGCCAAAATTATTGTGAACGCACGGGTAGTACACGAGTACCGTGTAAACGCAGTGACGACCGGGGCAAAATCGGTGTGAACGCATTGATATCTAATATTTTCTATTTATTATTTGAATTTCATAATCTAACCGGTGACAATTCCGCAGTCCACTACTCTTTTTACAACTTATAGTAAATATTTTATTTTCTTCTGTGCTTTTTTATTCTTCTTAATAGCTGCCTATACCTAACATCTTTATCTTCATAATATGAATTTTTTTGTCTAACCTTTTGTGACTTATCAATATTGGATATTACATTTTTTTATTAAAACAATTCTTTAAAAATTGTGAATTTAAATTTTTCCCTGTCAAAATATATTTGTCCAATTTCAAAGGTCCGCAGCGGAACCCGTGCAGACGCACGGGTATCCCACTAGTTCTAAAAAAAAAAAAAGGAAAAACCACTTCAATTCAACAATACTTGCTTATCATCACATGAAAAACGATTGCTCATATGCCAATCTCGTTGAAACTATTGGTTAGTACGCCATCATAACAATTACTCTATTTTTAGGCTTTATAAGGTAAAGTCTTATCTTATTATAAAAAGAAAATTTGAAGACGCCATTTTTAAAATAAAATACAAGTTTAAGTACATTTTTAATTTCTCTTTTAAAGTGTTTTTAACATTTTAAACTTTTTTTTACAAAGTGATGTTTAGAATATTTTTTTTTAATGGAGTGGCAATAATTATTAAAATAATTTATTAATTAATATTTTTTATAAAATAAATTAATAATTAATTATTTTAATTATTTTAAAAAAAATATTTAAAATTAATTACTACAAAATTTAAAAATAAAATTAAACTTAACGCCATGTCTTTGCAACATCTCCAGCTCACGACTAAACATTTATCTATATTTGTGTAAGTTATATAACCACTAAAATTAAATGAAATCAAAACAATATGAAATTCGATTAGTAACATATTTTTAAATTGTATTCCGCAACCACAATTGCGGTTGTAGTAACATATTTTTAAATTGTATTCCGAAACCACAATTGCGGTTGTAATATTGTGGATGTAGTAGCATCCACAATCGAATCAAACTACAATTGAGATATGATTGAAGATTACGTGTCTGACCAAATTAAAATTCACATAGGACAATATCAGCAATGTTTATTTCAGAATTTTTCATGGAATCTCAAAATGTCATACGCCAAAACTCAATTTATGACAACTATTTTACATTAAGTGTTTTTGAACGTTGTATTTCAAACACCACTAAATAAAAATTTATGCCGGAACGACGACTATATGCATCGCAACAACCACAATGACAACAAACCAACAACCGCAACCGCAAACGTAATTTAAAATCATAGTTAATAGAGTTGGTGTAAGTTCTTCAAATGCATCTGCTCATGGAGATAATGAAATGTAAAATCATTTGAGAACCTTAAATCAATTGTATTGTCGCCAAGTGATGGAACTAGGCCTAACATTAGAGAGAACTTCAACTTCAAGTAAATTTGATAGGAAAAACGATTTTCTTCGTGAACCTGAGACCAAAAGCGTGAGAAAAAGGTTTTTCTTTATGGGAGAAGTACATCCTTAGTTGAAAAGACATAATCATTGGAGTACTAAATTGCTTTCTTATGCTGGAAGATTCCAATTGATAAAGAGTGTGATTGCTCACATTGAGGGCCTATGTAGAAACTTTCTTTGGACTGGGAAAGAGACTCATAGCTGGAAAGCTCCAATTTCGTGGGAGTATGTTTATGACCCCTGCAATGCTGGTGGGCTGAATATAATCTTTCTGGCAGTTTGGAATGTTTCCACAATTGGAAAACTCTTATGGAATATTTGGTCTAAAAAGGATAAGCTCTGGATAAGACGGATACATATATATTATATGAAGAGAGCTGATGTTGCAGATTACTAGCCACTTGCTAATACTTCTTGGATCATGAAAGTCATATTCAAGAACAAAGAAAAATTGATAAATATTGAGGCTTGGGAAGACTTCCAAAGGCTGGACAGATATAAAACAAGGCAAATGTACAATGAGCTAAGAGGAGAAAACCCTAGAATGCCTTGGAGGAAGGTGTTTACTCCTAATATAGCTAGACCTAGAGCAGCTGTCTTTAACTTGTGGTTAGAATGTAACAACCGTCTACCTACCAAAGACAGACTACAGAGATTTGACATACAAACTGGTGAGAATTGTGTTTTATGTGGTGTTCAAGAAATTTGCAGCCATCTTTTTTTCGAATGTGCAGTGACAAGAAGTATCTGGAAACAAATGTTGATGAAGATTAGAGTTGTGCATGAACCAATGGGCTGGCAGAATGAGCTGAATTGGGTGAATCAAGCTACAAAAGGAAAAGGTACTAGGCGCAAATTGATGAAAATGATCATTGCTGAAACAATATATAAGATTTGGACATTGAGGAATAATATCATTTTTCAAGATTGGAAAGTTGAGGACCTTAAAGTCAAAGATATTATTGATATAGTCAAGATAAGAGCAATGAGTGATAGGAAAGTTTCACATTTTTGTAATAGATTATGATGTAATCTTTGTGTTTTCGTAGCCTCTTAGTCTTTTGGAAGCATGGATCTTTGGATCGGCTTGTGATGTAATTGTTTTTTGGTAGTATAATCCCCTTTATTAAAATAAAAAAAGAAGTACATCCTTATCTAACATGAGGTTCAATTGCATTCTTTGTCTACGATGAAGGTAAAACTTGTTGACCACTATACTTTTCTAGATTTGATAGTATGTTTTAAATTTCGAGTGAAAAAATGGATGGATTGAATGAATATGTAATTTAACAAGTGAAGAAAAATTACATATTAAAAAATTTGATTGCAAATTATTTAGTGAAGAAAAAATACATATCGGAAAACTTGATTGCAAGTTATTTGGTGAAGAAAAAATACTTATCGGAAAATTTGATTGCAAGTTATTTGGTGAAGAAAAAATACATATTAGAAAACTTGATTGCAAGTTATTTGGTGAAGAAAAAATACATACCGCAAAATAATAAATATTAAATAATAAAATTATTTGATAATTGAAAGGTATAGAATTGAAATATTTTTAAAAAAATTTTAAGTGTAGAGAGATAATGGTAGGAGTATGAGGTAACATTTTCTCCATTAACAATCAATAAAATTTTCCTAAAACAAATTCAATCCAATTCATCTGCTAACAATAGAATTTAGTGAATCAATCCATTAACATATTTTCAATGGATGAATATCCATCCATGGAATTAATTAACTTTTTTTTACAATAATTATTTTATTTTATAGATTTTACAAAAAAAATATATTCTTTTTATAATATCTCTCTCAAACAAATATTTTGACATTGTTTTTTTTTTAAATTACATAATTCTCTCTTTCTATATTACAATTTGTAAGGGGTGGATTAAATATATATTTTTCAATATAAATATTCATTAATGCAAGAAACAAAACAAGAGAAAATTTCAATTATTTCACACAATGTTTCACCAACATTCCACTTTAACGGATGAGTAACCAATTGTCTCCTATGGTTCATTCTAAATCTAAATCTGACAGTTTATTTTTGTTTTGACCTACACAAAATAGGTACAACAAATAATAATTCTAGACAAGGATCCACGACTTTATAATAAAATAAACATTACATACTTTAGGGTAACATGTCAATTAAAGAATTAACAGCAACAACCATTTAACACAATGAATTCTACATGAACATAATATTTGGAGATATGATACATGTTTCAGAAATTTGGCTTCGAATAAAAAAATGCAAAAAGAATAGAAGACATAACTACTTACCTCTCGATGTGTTTGACAGTCCTAAAGAATAGAAAAATGTTATTTCTACACCAAAATCATATACTTATACCGTATTTTGTATCGTATTTTACTGGTCATCTGTATGGTGAAGAGTAAATATTATAATAATATTTTTTTTAAATAAAAAATAAAAAAAATTATTATTTTAATACTTTTTTTTATATTTTTAATTTTTAAATTAAATAATATTGATATAAAATTGTATGATTAACCAATTTCACAACTCTATTAACCAACTTTATACATTTTATTAACCAACTTTGTTTGTTCTTAAAAATTATTTTTTAAAACTGAACGTTTATTAACCAATTTTATAAATTTATTAACCAATTTTTTATATTGTATTAACCAATTTCATTGACTGTTTGAAATTATTCTTAATATCTGGACCCTTATTAACCAATTTCATAACTTCATTAACCAACTTTTTATATTCCATTAATCAATTTTGATTTATTACTAAAAATTATTTTTAACATCTAGACGTTTATTAACCAATTTTTTATATTTCATTACCTAATTTTATTTCACTATTTTAAAAATACTGTTCATGCACTGTTCACGCACGGTTAATGTATTATAAATAATATTTTTTATTTATTAATAAAATAAAAATACTATTTACTGTATAAATACGATGAACAATGTTTGGTGTAGGTATTTAGTGAGCACACCTGTAAAGATTAAGTAGAAAATTAGCAATCAAATTGAAGAATTAGCTGAAGATCGAGGTGGACGCAATATTTGACAAATTAATCACATTGAAAATTGTGACAACAAAACAGTGTAGGCACGTGTGAGAATATGCATGTAAGGTCGAATAGATGACATGTTTGTCTTGTTCTTTGCTTCCCTACTTATTTTATAAATCACTAACTAAATCATATCATATAATTAACTATATAAAAGCATAAACAATTCAATTAACTTTCTCATCATAATCCTAACTAAGAAAAATTTAGGGTTGTTTTTCAATGGATCCCTATCAACAAGCAGGTCAACCTTGTTCTTCAACAAAAGTGGAAAGAAAGATTGTTGAGAAAAATAGGAGAAATAAGATGAAGAGTCTCTATTCCAAACTCAACTCTCTTCTTCCTAACTACAATCCCAAGGTGCATCCATCATCACTTCTTGAAAACATTTATAATGTATATTGTTTGATAATACTTTATAATTTGGTATTATTTTTTATTTAATGTAGGAAGCTTTACCACTAATAGATCAAGTAGACGATGCTATAAACTACATAAAGAGCTTAGAGACAAATTTGAAATTGGCGAAGGAGAAGAAAGAAAGTTTAATGCGAAGCATGAGATCACGTAGTGGCTGTTCGAGTTCTTCTGGAGTAAAAGGAAGCATGAAATCACCATATATTGAGATCCATGAAAATGGTTCTTCTATACAAGTTATTTTAACATGTGGGGTTGATGATAAGTTCATTTTCTATGAAATTCTAAGAATACTGCATCAAGATTACGTCGAGGTCATCTCTGCAAATTCTTCACTGGTTGGAGATTCAGTTATTCATGTTGTGCATGCAGAGGTATAAATATACATGTTTTGATGGCTATAAATTGTTGTTGTGACCATGCTTTTAAATTGTAGTCTGTAACAGCTATTGCAACTGCAATTTTTCTGATGTGGTAGTCTCTATAATTTTATTGGTGAATTCTTATTTACCCAACTCAAAAAGTTGGGTAAGGTTACTTTCAATGTAAAATGCTTTGAAAATAACATGCAATTGTACTATTTAATAAATAATTAAATATGTTAAACATAGATGGTATTATGTGCTTGGTTGAAGGTACATTACTCATCTTTTGGTGATGGGTAGAGAAGTTGTTCCCAATTTTATTACACTGCAATTGCAGTGTAATTTAAAATCACGTGTCCGACCACATTGATCGCATTAAAAGGAGGCTCTTTTTTTAACAACCCTAATGGCATAAACTTTTTAAAGCGTGGTAATTTCAGTTGAAGAACACATGCATATTCTTTAGTCAACATTTTAATAATGTTTTTTGAAGGTAATTAATCAGTTAGCCTCTCAACATAAAGAAACTTATGATTGATTTGTTTTCTTTGGCTATTACTTGTGTAGATTCAGCAATCTTTGTTTCAATTTGGAGCAACCAAAGTAAGTGAGAGATTAAAAAGGATTGTGAATGGATCCACGAGCAAGGTGCAATTAATAGAGCCTCCATTGTGGGATTTTGAGAATGGAACTGAGACTTGGGAGCTAAGTTCTATAGTAAACAAGTGTTTCCCAAATTCATAATGAAGAACAAGATGAGATACAACACACAAATGCAGCGGAGATTCTGACTAATTTAAGAAGAAAACTTAGAAGATGACGGAGCTTCGACAGGAATGTGGTGTTTCTATGATCCGTTGCATGTAGTAAGCAGAGCTCGAGAAGAGAAGAAAAATGACAGTGTTGAGGCCGTTGCAAAGAATTTTGAGATTAGTATGTATGATATATGATACATAGTTGCGATGATGTATTGTTGAATATTATTGTTGTTTGGTATTATGATTGTACTTCAAATTAAGTACTTAGATATTGGCTTAGTATAAGATTGAGTAGAAATTACCACTTTTGATCTTTAAGCTTTATGCATTATTATTAAGTGTGTCCAGAGTTCATTGTTGAGAAGAATTTGAAAGAGAGACTATTTAATAGAATGATAATTTTTATTGTTTGAGAGGATATTTTGCAAACTTGTTTACTTGCTTCTACATGTTTTGCTTCTAAATATTTTAACTAGCAATTTTATTTGTTTCTACTAGCTTCTATTAACTAGGTTTACAAAAGATAAGTGTTTTGAATTTTATTGTGAATTACGATAAAATTCAATATCAATTTGTGAGGTAAAAAACAGTAGTAACCAAAATAAATGGTTTTCAGCAATAATAATTCGTACACAGATAATATAACAGAATAAGGCAAGATAAAACCGAAGGTTTGTTTATCCAGTTCGATCAAACGATCTCTCCCTTGTTGGTGTAAACCATAAGATTATCACAAACCAAGTATATAAGAGATACATATTTATAATAGCAAATACCCAACAAACAAAGCCCAAAATCACATGGATCCATGGACCGAATCGAAAAAGCCCGAAAACTCGAAAATACTATTCACCGTACGGATAACACTATTCACCGTACACACATCACTATTCATCTGTACAGATAACACTATTCACCGTATGGACGACACTATTCACCGACCGGTTTTTTTCCTGACGTTTCGTCCGATTTTCGCGTTAAATGCAATCTCCAAAATATGTTTTCTTTCTCTTCATCAACAAAGGTTTTAAGACACATTTACAACAATCTCCACCTTGACTTTAAACCGTCTTAATACCAGTTTAACAATCAACAACATTGTTGCTCTCTACCAAGTTGAAACTTTAATAAATAATTTTGATCAAATTCAAGCAACCCTTGAATCTTGATCTCGCAACTTGCATCCACTTGTTCCCAATTATCCTTTTCTGCCTAGGTAATTTAACAAACCTACAAGTATGATTTTTCAACCACCCTTGACTCCACCTATTTTCAAATGCCTCCCTGAAGGTTTTTCTTCTTTTATTTTGCAGTCTTTCAGCCACATTAAAAACATAATATCCAAGGCTAACATCCCTTTGAGATGCTACCATAACCCTCCTTACCTTATCATGAGTCAAATGATAATCAGAGATCTCTGTAACCGTTCCCTCTCTACTGCTAGCATCCATAGTAGGAAACTCCACCTCAAACTGAGTTTTCTCCGTTATAGTTTCTCCCAGGTTTCTCCCTTGGTTTTCACTATTCTTCTTTTGAAGAAATTCTCTACCAACCAAGTAAGTTGTTTTAACCTCAGCTCTTCCCCAAAAACTGAATAACAACTCAGCGGTAACATGCATTTTTATCCCTTGATTTCTGTAAAATTCATTGTATTCCTCTGAAACTTTCTCAAAGCATTCATAACTCCTTAAACTCAAATCCTATAGCTCTTCCTTGTCATGAAAGCCTCCACTAGTTAACGATGAATGAATAATAACATTTGAACCTTCTAAAATATATAGACCATATATTTTAGACCCTTTAGCAATAATCAATTCATCACGCGAAATCTTCAACACTCTACGTTCAACTCTAGTACAATAGACTAGATCATCAAACATACTTATAGATAACAAATTTCGCTTGAGTTCTGAAACATACCTCACATTGTGAATAAGAAGTTCACGATCATTAAATATTTTAAATCTGACCGTACCAATACTATGAACCTTGCATGCCTTATTATTACCAAGGCGAACTACTCCACCTTGCACCATCTTCAAAGTTTCAAAGTATTCTAATCTTGGACACATGAGATAAGAGCAACCTGAGTCAATGACCCAACTATCTTTAGTTTCCAAACTCGATACTACTAGTGCTTTGACATCCTCATAACTTTCCTCACCCAATGCAACTACAGCTTGAACATAATCTTCAGTGACCTTTCTTTCAGGACAATCCCTTTTAAAGTGACCGATTTTATGACAATTAAAACATTTTACCTTTGACTTGTCTGACCTCTTTGATTTGGACATCCCTTTACGCCCACCTCCTCCTCTTGACACATATAAGCCTTCACCACTATCTTCAATTAATCTTCAAATCTTTCGACTTTGAAAATTATTTGGATTTCACCGTCGTCTGGACTTCATCCAAAGTAATAGTACCTTCCTTACAATAAAGAAGAGCATCCTTAAAGTTCTTAAAGGATCTGGGTAATGAACTCAACACAGGCAAAGCCTTGTCCTCATCATCAATCTTCACTTTAATATTCTCAAGATCATTGATAATCTTGTGAAATTCTACGAGCTGCTCAACTATGGATTTGTTCTCCACCATTCAGAATGAATAGAGTTGTTGTTTCAGATACAACCTGTGAACCAAAGACTTTGTCATATACAATAATTCAATTTTTGCCCACATAGCAGCCGCAGTTTGCTCCCTGGCAACTTCTCTTAGAACTTTATCCCCGAGGCACAAGATAATGGCACTCTTGGCCTTATCCACCATCTCGGTCTTCTATATCTGTGTAAGCCTTGCAGGCAAAAATGCTTCACTTTTCAAAGCATCGATACACTTCTCTTGAATTAACATTGCTTGTATCTTAATTTTCCACAACCCAAAGTTGTTGTTACCGGAAAATTACTCGATTTGCCATCTACTAACCATAGTGTTCACTTGTCAACAATATCTCTTTGCTACACGCTCACCGCACCACTTATTGTGAATCTTGTTGTGAATTACGACAAAAATCAATATCAATTTGTGAGGCAAAGAACAATAGCAACCACAATAAATGGTTTTCAACAATAATAATCTGTACACAGATAATATAACAGAATAACGCAAGAAAAAACCGAAGGTTTGTTTACCTAGTTCAATTAAACGATTTACTATGGGGGAGAGAGCAGCTCTCCAATTCACTATACTAAGAAAATTGTTATAAGAGATTACAGATGAGTTACAAGAAAATAGCCTTCGCCTTCAGGTTCCCAAGAACAATCCTATTTTCTACCCAAGTGTTTCGCAACCTCTCCAACTCTCAATATATGAATTTCTCTAACCCAAGGTGTAACTGTGTTTCACAATAACCTTAAACAACTCCAAAGGTTTTCCTAAACCTTTGATTTTCTAAGGTTTTCCTTGTGAATAGCTGAAACCCTATACTATACCTTTAAACCCTTGCTCTCCCTTGTTGGTGTAAACTCTAAGATTATCACACACCAAGCATATAAGAGATACATATTTATAATAGCAAATACCCAACAAACAAAAACCAAAATCACATGGATCCATGGACCGAATCAGAAAAGCTCAAAAAATCGAAAACACTATTCACCATACGGACAACACTATTCATTGTACGCTGTCACTATTCATCTGTACGGATAATACTATTCACCGTACGAACGACACTATTCACCGGCCGATTTTTTTCCCGGATTTTCGCAGTAAATGCAATCTCCAAAATATGTTTTCTTTCTCTTCATCAACAAAGGTTTTAAGTCACATTTACAACAATAAGTTTTGTAGGGAGAAACAATAACTTAAGATTAGAGAAATTTTTCTGAAAGTTAAAAAACGTTTAGAAGAGAGAGAAACTCTCCCTTCTCTCAAGATGTTTTTCTGGTTTTTCATCGAAACTTCTACGAGCTTCAACTGAACGACCTTTGGGATTACAACTTCCATGGAGTGGACGCGTGTTAAGAAGAAGGGATTCAAATGGGGAAGAAATGGTCACGTGCGCTGGGAAATTTTTCCTCTTCAGAAAGGGAACGAAACTTCTCCTGAGGGGTGCGATTAAGTGTATGTGTCGAAGTTTCCTGATAGATACGGTGTCTTGGAGTTATTCAAAAAATTTAGGAAACACTGGGACTTAATGGAAGTAGTGATTCCACCGAAAAAAAAACAAATTCCTAATGAGATTTGGATTTGCTAGATTTCTGAATGTAGTTGATTTAAGGTTCATAGCTTTAAGGTTGGCCAATTTGTTTATCAATGATAAGAAGATTCGTGATAATTTCCATAGGTTTGAAAGAAATGAGGTTTATCTGAAGAAGAACCTTAGCATCTCTCGTGCCCATGCAGCTGCTGGTGTGGATAAACAGGGATGTCGTGTTAAAGGATCCTCGCTCCTTTCTGGTAATCTTTGTTGTGATAAGTCTTATGCATATGTTACTAATAGTTTCCAAGGAGGTCAGGCTATAAAAGAGGGAAATAAGGAGGTTTGTATCAGTTTTCCACTAAGAAAGAAGATGCAGTGAGGCTTAAGAAGGCTTTCGTGGGAACTATCGTCAATCCTGGATCGTCTTACAACATCCAAACTCACTTTGAGGTGGAGGGGGTTGTAACACCCTTTTCTACCCCACGAATAAACACGGGAAAATATACAATTTATCAGAGTAAAATAAAAAAGCACCTCGAAGGGTGCACATTTCTCAATAAATTCAAATTAAACACTTGCTCCGTAAACACGGGTTTTCCTCAAAAATACTCAAAAAGCCTTCATATGGCAGCGAGACTCAATAATTCAAAATAAAAAGGTTTTCAACAAGAGCCATCAAAGTTAGCAGCAGAACCACCATAACCACAATAGTCAAAAGGTTTCAAAATAACCCATAGTCATCAAATTTCACAAAACAACAACGCAACAATGGTTCGACTCAACAACCCGACCCGATGTTACACTATCAGAGCAAGACCCTCTACATTGACCAAAAGTAAAGTACATCTCCAAAAGTACTCGAAGGCATCCACAGCTAAACCTGATCACCTGCACGTTACCCACGTGGAGGCAACATTCAAACAGGCAGGGTGAGTAGTCACAATTCATTATAATCAATATAAAAACAGGATATACAAAATGGCGTCATCATCATATATAACATCATCAGGGTCATCATAAAGGAAAACGTCAGGGATCACTATATCACTAAATCACGTCAATGCCACATAAAATGCAATGCACAACAAGACTCATGCATGTGGTACCAATCGTCACAAAAAATGGACACTAGGCCATAAACCCTCCACAAGGGAGCACGTCTTAAACACTTCAATCCACACAATGGGATTGAAGCCACCACTGGACCGAAGTCCGAACATCATCACTGGATCGAAGTCCTAACATCATCAATAGACCGAAGTCTAAATGCTATGAATGCATGATGCACAACATCTTAATCATCATCATCAACAAAAGTCATTACGTGCATCATCATCCATCAAACTCACATATTCATCATATCATCAAATACGTCGTCAAAACATCATTAATCAGCATCTCGTAATCACCAATATAACTCATGGTAATTCACATCAAAATATTCATGTATCATCATCATAAAATCATTCACATATCTCATAGTAACTCACATCATCAATTATTCATCAAAACATCACAATATCATAATCTCATATTCATCAATAACATCATGGTAAATCATCATAAACATCACAACATCAAAACATCAAAACAACACAGCAACACAAAACAAATTCGCGAACAGCATATGTTCGCTCCAGGATTTGCTAGGCGAACCAGTTCGCTAAAACCTTTGCTTTGCGAAGCGGCCAGCGAATCCCACAGTCACCACACCAAGACGCCAGAAGACACCATCTGTCATACTCGCTGGTTCGTTCGCTGGGCGAAGCTACTCGTTGATTCATTCGCTTAGATAAGCTTCCAGCGAATCCCCAATTCCACACCAGAATCATCTCAGTACCCACACTCATGTTATCGCACATTCGCTGCGCTGCTCGCTTTGCGAGCCTTGGCGAACATTCGCCTAGCGAAGCAATGGTTCGCTTAGCAAACCTGATGTAGCGAGCGATTTTGGACGCGGTTCTTAAGCGCTGGTCGCTCTCTGCGGTTGAGCTTAAAACTACAGGTCGATTCATTTTTTATCCTATTGTGAGCTGAATAAGGAAGGGAAATAGATGTCTCCAATTAACCCTGCTTTGCATACTGAGTTTAAACAGCGGTCTGTTAGGTTACGGATGCTATCAATGTGGGGGGGCCTTTGTACTGGTTATTTGTATTTTCGCCAATACGGTTTCTTTCTTTTTATCTGGGTAGAAGGTTTCTGGCGGGGAACAAGGATCAGGATGTTTAGGACGGATGCTTTTGAGTTACTGCTTTTTGATTGACAGAGATATGGGATTTTGGTTTTTTGTTGATTGTGCTTGCTAAGATCTTTTTCTTTCGATCTTATGCCTACGTATTCCCGTTTACCGAAACAGGGAAATCAGAGCGTTCGTAGTTCCTCCTATTCTATGGGAGGAAGTGGTTGTTTTGGTGTCTTGTTCAAAACCCAAGACGTGAAGCGAAAGGTGATTTGTATCTTGTTCAAAGCCCAAGATGTGAAGCTGAAAAGTTTATTTGTATCTTGTTCAAAGCCCAAGATGTGAAGCTAAAAGGTCTGACCTTAGAGAGAATTTGTCATCTCTAAAGAAGGGGTTGTATGTCACAACTGTTTTATAAAGGAGAATTACTTTAACCGGGATACGCGGACCCTAGTAATGCCATAATTTCCTTTAAAGGGGATTTTAACCTGAAGGAGAAGACTTTAACTCAGTGTAGAGCAATGCTATCTTTCCTTAGGAATTTCTCATGCTAAAAGAGGGACAGTGGCATGGATGTAGATTGTAACACCCCCTTTCTATACCCCCAAATAATCGCATAACTCATTTAGGCACATATTAAGAATTTCGTCAGAGTATAATTATGAACATGGTATAAAAGAGGCATGTCACATTATCCGTAAAATTAAAACATTCAACACCTGCTCAACAATTGATATGCAACAGTGGGGTAACTTTGCAATAGAGAAACTTAGTCCTTACACCCACATCTCAATATTTAGAATAAAAGCAGAAAATCTAAACATTGAATAATATATAACATATATATATACATCATCAAGTATTATCCACCAACATAATTCATGTTTACATAAACATTCATCAACAAGATACATGTACACTGTATCACAAAAGAATCATATACATCCTAGCTACCCGGTGCTACATATCAGAGCCGACCGACCAAAAGAATGAAGACACGCTTCACAAAAGACCGCCATCATACCTACTCTGCAATGCCTCATAGAGAATCATAAAACAACAGAAGGGTGAGAAATATTATCATAATAACAATGCATATAATTATATATATCTTAGCATAAAAATACACATATTCCACATTCTCACCATAATTCATCACGATTCACTCATGTACATTACAATGTATATATATATATATATATATATATATATATATATATATATATATATATATATATATATATATATATATATATATATATAACCAGGCATATTCATCATGCACACTTTCACAATTCTCCATCATTCCACATAAACATACATATTCATGTTTATTCATCAATGCATCATATAAAGATGACAAATGCAAATCATAGAGACCGACTCAAGACTCTATGCAAATGCAATGCGGTACCGACTCAATCATCTCAAGTTCACTCAGGAACTTATTGGAATCATCGCTCGTTACTTAATGTAACTCCCCGTCGGGCCTACGATGTTCACCCACCGCTCACAGCTCCACCAAGAGAGGCTCACGGTGTTTATGGATCGCTCACACCTCCACCGAGAGAGGCTCACGACCCGATCGCTCACACCTCCACCAAGAGAGGCTCACGGTCGTCTATAATCATCGCTCACACCCCACATGCTGGCACACGATGTTATAGCTGATTCCCCACCGGAACCGCCGTCCCACAGGACGCAACAACAATGCATATCACAATGATTCCCCACCGGAACCGTCGTCCCACAGGACGCACCAACAATGCATTTTCACACATATATGCAACCATAAACACGCATATATAATCAAATACAACACATTGCATTTATTCTTGCCTTTCGGCCACAATTCATCACCACGACATGTCATCACATGCATTCACATCATATAACGTCATACAAGTCATACGATATCCATATCAAAAGCACATTGCATGAACACATCAATTACGCACACTTACAACGACAAAAGTCGACAAAACGACACTATTCCCAATTCCCAACATAATTAAATCGGCTAAAAATTTCCAAATCATCATAATAAGAAAGAACATTTCATAAGCTTTCCAACGCTTTGAACGGGGATCAAAACCGACTTACGGTTTAGAAGATATGAATTTCTGAAGTTTTGGATTTTTCAAAGTTTTGCCTCTGTTAATCGGTTAACCCATTTGGTTAACCGGTTAACAGAATGGAACTCACGCAAAACACTCAAATTTTTCACGTGTTAATCGATTAACACATTTGGTTAATCGATTAACACTGCTGCAGAACCACCAAAAACTCTGTTTTAATGACAGAAAAACCAACCAAACCCCGATTAAATCCCGTAGACTCATTCCAACAATTCCACCCGATTAAATACCAGCCAAAGACAATTATATCAGACCTATCCAAACACCATTCAATCAATCACTCCTCAATTCACACCAAATTCCTCAATATATATATAAAATGCAAAAGTTACAACATCAACCAACTCAATCAAACAATCATACTAAATCACGGCCTAACATCACTCGACTCCACTACGCGACTTAATCCGACTTTCGTCTGTGAAAATATCGATTTCTATCGACTTTGTCCAATTCGACCTAACCACATATATCTCTAAAACAATCTAAACAATTCAAACACACACATACATAATCATACACATGGATAAGATAATAATATTTCACACCCTTACCCGATTAAATTCGATTCCTAGAGTTGTCTTGACGATTTCCTAGCTTTTCCAATCTTTTCTTCTCTTTTTCTTCTCTTGTTCTTCTTTCTCTCTATTTTTCCTTTCTATCTCTTTCTCTCCTATTTCCTCTTCTTATATCTTTTCTTTTCTATTT
The DNA here is from genome assembly GCA_022829125.1 of Lathyrus tuberosus. Lineage (NCBI taxonomy): Eukaryota > Viridiplantae > Streptophyta > Magnoliopsida > Fabales > Fabaceae > Lathyrus > Lathyrus tuberosus. The sequence continues at coordinate 9,427,437 of JALAZF010000203.1, read as the reverse complement.
CTTATTTTTCCACACAACTTAAATTAATTCATTTTCTCACACAATTCTATTTCTACTAAATTTCTAACTTATCATTAATTGAGAAATGTCTAAAATACCCTCCATTCTAATTTTTCCCAAAAACGGTAAAATAACATAACATGTCCACATAACACATTAACACACCAATTTCACAAACAAAATAATTTATCACTTAATTTAAATAAAAGACTCAACAAAATGGGAAAAATCGGAATCGGGGCGTTACAACTCTCCCCCACTTTAGAAATTTTCGTCCTCGAAAATATTACCTAATTCAAACAACTCCGGATACGACTCTCGCATCATACTCTCTAGTTCCCAAGTCATATTGCCTCCCGCAGCGCTTCCCCACGCTACTTTCACAAGCGCAATATCCTTGCCTCTTAGCTTCTTAACTTCATGGTCCAAAATCTTAATCGGTAAAACTTCAACCGTAAGATTATCTCTCACTTCTACCTCGTCCATAGGAATAATATGTGACGGATCTGGAACATACTTCCGAAGTTGCGAAACATGGAAAACGTCATGTAAATTCGAAAGATTCGGAGGCAACGCCACACGATAAGCCACAGCGCCAACACGTGCAGTAATCTGATACGGACCAATAAAACGAGAAGTCAACTTCTTCGATTTCAAAGCACGACCCACACCCGTAACCGGTGTAACTCTCAAAAACACATGGTCGCCTTCTTGAAACTCAAGATCTTTCCTTCTCTTGTCATGATAGCTCTTTTATCTACTTTGAGAAGCTTTCATCTTCTCCCGAATAAACTTCACTTTCTCCGTCGTTTGTTGTACCATCTCCGGTCCAACTATCGTCCTTTCACCCGTTTCATGCCAACACAAAGGTGTTCGACATCTCCGACCATAAAAAGCCTCAAATGGTGCCATACTTATACTTGAATGAAAACTGTTATTGTAGGTGAACTCAATCAACGCCAAATAACTATCCCAAGCACCACCTTGCTCGAGCACACAAGCACGTAATAAATCTTCCAACGATTGAATTGTCTTCTCGGTTTGACCATCCGTTTGCGAATGATAAGCCGAACTCAATCTTAGCTTAGAAACCAAAGCCTTTTGTAAACTCTCCCAAAACCTCGATGTAAATCTAGGATCTCTATCTGATACAATACTCTTAGGAACTCCATGTAACTTCACAACCACAAGGATATAAATCTCGGCTAACTTCTCAAAAGGATAACTAATATCAATTGGAATGAAGTGAGCAGATTTAGTAAGCCTATCAACGATTACCCAAATAGCATTATGACCTCTTTGCGTATTCGGCAATCCCGTAACAAAATCCATCGATATATTATCCCATTTCCACTCCGGAATGTCCAACGGTTGCATCAATCCACTAGGCTTTTGATGTTCCACCTTAGACTTTTCACAAGTTAAGCACGCATACACAAATCGAGCCACATCCCTCTTTAATCTGGACCACCAAAAGATTTTCTTCAAATCTTGATACATTTTATTCGCTCCTGGATGAATACTTAAGTTACTTCGGTGTCCTTCCTCCAATATCATCTTTTTCAACTCCGCATCATCGGGAATACAAATACGACCACGAAATCTCAAGACTCCAAAATTATCAACCTTGAAATCCTCATTCTCATTCAACATCAAATCAACGAATTTCAAATCCAACTTTTGTTTTTCACATACGGTTGCAAGAAAATCATTCGTAACATGTAGCATACCAAGTCTCACACTTCTCGGCGTCATTTCACAAACCAAACTCAAGTCTCTAAAATTCTCTAAAAGTTCCCATTCATTCATCATCAAGGCGGACATATGTAACGATTTCCGACTCAAAGCATCGGCCACCATGTTTGCCTTACCCGGATGGTAATTCAAACCAAAATCATAATCCTTCAAAAGCTCTAACCACCTTCTTTGTCTCATGTTCAATTCTTTTTGATCAAATAAATATTTGAAGCTCTTGTGATCACTAAAAACTTCAAATCTCGCACCATAAAGATAATGCCTCCATATTTTCAAAACAAACACCACGGCCGCTAACTCCAAGTCATGTGTAGGATAATTCTTTTCATGCACTCTCAATTGTCTTGAAGCATAAGCCACAACTTTTCCATCTTGCATCAAAACACCACCTAAACCAATCAACGAAGCATCACAATACACAACGAATGGTTCATTAGGATTTGGTAAAATCAAGATCGGAGTCGTTGTCAACCTCCTTTTCAGCTCATTGAAACTCTCTTCACAATGAATATCCCAAATGAAAACCTTTCCTTTACAAGTCAATTGCGTTAACGGAAGTGCCAACTTCGAAAATCCTTCAATAAACCTCCGATAATAACCCACAAAGCCTAAAAAGCTTCAAATCTCCGTAACTGACCTAGGAACCTCCCATTGCATCACCGCATCAATCTTGGATGGATCCACACTAATACCACTACCGAAAATAACATGTCCAAGAAAACTTACTTCCGACAACCAAAATTCACATTTCGACAACTTAGCATACAATTGCTTCTCTTTCAACATTTGTAACACAATCCTCAAATGCTCTTCATGCTCCTCTTGAGTCTTAGAGTAAATCAAAATATCGTCGATGAACACAACCACAAAACGATCTAACTGTTCATGAAAAATACGATTCATGTATTCCATAAACACGCCCGGCGCATTAGAAACCCCGAATGGCATCACGGAATATTCGTAATGGCCATACCGTGTCCTAAAGGCCGTCTTTTGAATATCCTCTTCTTTCACACGAATCTGGTGATACCCCGATCTCAAATCAATCTTGCTAAAAACACACGCACCACCCAATTGGTCCATCAAATCATCGATCCTTGGAAGCGGATACTTGTTCTTAATTGTCACCTTGTTCAATTGTCGATAATCAATGCATAACCGCATACTCCCATCCTTCTTCTTTACGTACAATACCGGAGCACCCCAAGGAGAAACACTTGGCCTTACAAATCTCTTGTCCAACAAGTCATTCAATTGCTTCTTCAATTCTACCAACTCCGATGCCGACATACGATACGGTGCCATTGAAACCGGTCTAGTACCCGGAACTAGATCAATAGAAAACTCAACTTCTCTTTCCGGCGGTACATCCGTAATATCCTCCGGAAATACTTCTGGAAAATCACACACCACTGGGAACATATCGAGCTCCACTTTGCTCTCCACCGACAATGATGCAAACAAGCCGAACAATTGAGCTTCGTCCGCTAAAAGTTTCTTCAACTCTTTAGTGGATAGGAAACTCTCATCTTCGTCATCTTCCAAAGAAGGAAACCTTACTAACTTGTGATAGCAATCTATATGAACTCGATTAAATTGCAACCAGTTCATACCCAAGATTACGTCCAATCCCTCTAACGGCAAACACACTAAATCCATAATGAAGTCTTTACCATACATGGTCAAAGGACAACTTACACACACCAAAGACGTAGTTACCGACCCTGAAGTGGGAGTCTCAATAACCATCTCACCACCCCAAGAAGTCATAAACAAACTCAAACGCTTAGCGCACTCATGAGAAATGAATGAATGAGTCGCTCCCGTATCAATAATAGCAACTAAAGGTGTACTATTAATAAAGCATGTACCTTTAATCAAACGGTCTGCACTAGTAGTCTGAGTCCCCGCCAATGCAAACACCTTTCCGCCCGCTTGAGCTTGTTTCGGCTTAGTACACTTAGTACTAATGTGACCCACTTCTCCACAATTATAGCACTTCACTATATTCCTTCTACAATCCGTAGTAGCATGCCCAAGGCCTCCACAGTTAGAACATTTCGCCACGGTCTTCCCGCACTCAAATGATTTATGACCCATTCCACCACACTTGTAACACTTAACGGAACTGGAACTTCCTCCTCCAGATCTCCTCTCAAAGTTTCCCCTATGCTTGCCCTTATCAACGAGTGTCACATAAGGTCCACCTCTAGCTTGTTGCTTTCCCTTCCTCTCATTCAAACTTTTGTAATGTGTAGAACGAGCCTTGCTATCTTCCTCGAAGATTCTACAACATTCCGTCAAATCCGTAAACCTTCTTATCCTTTGATATCCCACAGCTTGCTTAATCTCAGGACGTAAACCATTCTCATACTTAATACACTTAGAGAACTCAGCAGTAATTGCAGCATAGTGAGGATGGAATTGAACCAACTCCACAAACTTAGCACTATAGTCCACCACGGACATACTACCTTGTTTCAGTTCTAGGAACTCCATCTCCTTCTTCCCTTTCACACTTTCAGGGTAATACTTCCTCAAGAACTCGGTACGAAATAAATTCCAAGTTATCTCTTCATCATCCACCTCAAGAACTTGACGCATACCGACCCACCAATCGTCGGCTTCTTCCTTCAACATGTGAGACCCAAGCGCACCTTATTCTCCTCCGCACAACCCATGACTCTGAAGATCCTTTCAATCTCTTTCAACCACAATTGAGCTCCATCGGGATCAAATCTTCCCTTGAAGACCGGTGGTTGATTCTTCCTGAATTCGTCATTAGCATTCACGTTCGGCGCACCTTGCACCGTCCTAGCCATTGCTTCTAAAGCAGCAGCCATCGCATTGTCGTTTCTACCAGCCATATTCTGATCATTCCCAAAAATGACAACAAGGTTAAACAACAGTTCAACCATCACAACAACAAGACAGACACAACTGACTCAACACTGGCTCTGATACCACTTAATGTAACACTCCCTTTCTATACCCCCAAATAATCGCATAACTCATTTAGGTACATATTAAGAATTTCGTCAGAGTATAATTATGAACATGGTATAAAAGAGGCATGTCACATTATCCGTAAAATTAAAACATTCAACACCTGCTCAACAATTGATATGCAACAGTGGGGTAACTTTGCAACAGAGGAACTTAGTCCTTACACCCACATCTCAATATTTAGAATAAAAGCGGAAAATCTAAACATTGAATAATATATAACATATATATATACATCATCAAGTATTATCCACCAACATAATTCATGTTTACATAAACATTCATCAACAAGATACATGTACACTGTATCACAAAAGAATCATATACATCCTAGCTACCCGGTGCTACATATCAGAGCCGACCGACCAAAAGAATGAAGACACGCTTCACAAAAGACCGCCAGCATACCTACTCTGCAATGCCTCATAGAGCATCATAAAATAGCAGAAGGGTGAGAAATATTATCATAATAACAATGCATATAATTATATATATCTTAGCATAAAAATACACATATTCCACATTCTCACCATAATTCATCACGATTCACTCATGTACATTACAATGTATATATATATATATAAAACCAGGCATATTCATCATGCACACTTTCACAATTCTCCATCATTCCACATAAACATACATATTCATGTTTATTCATCAATGCATCATATAAAGATGACAAATGCAAATCATAGAGACCGACTCACGACTCTATGCAAATACAATGCGGTACCGACTCAATCATCTCAAGTTCACTCAGGAACTTATTGGAATCATCGCTCGTTACTTAATATAACTCCCCGTCGGGCCTACGATGTTCACCCACCGCTCACACCTCCACCAAGAGAGGCTCACGGTGTTTATGGATCGCTCACACCTCCTGTAGCGAGCGATTTTGGACGCGGTTCTTAAGCGCTGGTCGTTCTCTGCGGTTTGAGCTTTGACTACAGGTCGATTCATTTTTTATCCTATTGTGAGCTGAATAAGGAAGGGAAATAGATGTCTCCAATTAACCCTGCTTTGCATACTGAGTTTAAATAGCGGTCTGTTAGGTTACGAATGCTATCAATGTGGGGGGCCTTGTACTGGTTATTTGTATTTTCGCCAATACGGTTTTCTTTCTTTTTATCTAGGCAGAAGGTTTCTGGCGGGGAACAAGGATTAGGATGTTAGGACTGATGCTTTTGAATCACTGCTTTTTGATTGATGGAGATATGGGATTTGGGTTTTTTGTTGATTGCGCTCGCTAAGATCTTTTCTTTCGATCTTATGCCTACGTATTCCCGTTTACCGAAATAGGGAAATCAGAGCGTTCGTAGTTCCTCCTATTCTATGTGAGGAAATGGGTGTTTTGGTGTCTTGTTCAAAGCCCAAGACGTGAAGCGAAAGGTGATTTGTATCTTGTTCAAAGCCCAAGATGTGAAGCTGAAAGGTCTATTTGTGTCTTGTTCAAAGCCCAAGACGTGAAGCTGAAAGACCTCGGATTTAGAGAGAATTTGTCATCTCTAAAGAGGGGAGAAGGAGAATTACTTTAACTGGGATACGTGGATCCGAGCAATGCCATAATTTCCGAAGAAAGGGTTTTAACCTGAAGGAGAAGACTTTAACTCAGTCTAGAGCAATGCCATCTTTCCTTAGGAATTTCTCATGCTAAAAGAGGGACAGTGGCGTGGATATAGATGATCCAGAGGCTTGCCGCTTACAGCGATTAGATGAAGGGAAAGGAGTTGTTGATGTTTGTGTACTGTGAACGAGGCACAGGTTTGATGATAAAAGGTTGATTGGATCAACCAGTGGTTTTCTTATACAAAGCCTAAGAGGAGGCTAATTTCCTCTAGGAAAATCATTATACAAAGCCTAAGAGGAGGCTAATTTGTGTCCCGTACAAAGCCCGAGAGAGAGGCTAAAAGGTTTTGACTCAACGGTGGAATCTTTTGGTATCTCGTATAAAGCCCGAGATGGAGGCTAAAAATGTTTGACTCAACAAGAGAGTCTTTGTATCTCGTACGAAGCCCGAGATGGAGGCGAAAGGGGTAATTGGCTCAACGAGGGAGTCTCTTATGTGTCTCGTATAAAGCCCGAGAAAGAGGCTAAACGTCGTTTGACTCCGCTGGGGAGAATCATTGTACAAAGCCCAAAAGAAGGCTATTGTAACTGTTTCAGTTGAGTGACAGATCCAATATACTGATTTTAAAAGAGAAAATCAGTTCTTATATGAGCAACACTGTACTCAGGGATTTGATTTGAGGATCAGGGATATCTCCTTCTCTTTGAGGAAACAGGAAATCCAAAGAGTATTGAGATTGTCCGAGTCTGCGGGTTTCCTTCCTATTTTTGAAGAGTGCTTAAGAATGTATTTGAGACTCAAGGAAGTTAGACTGTCCGTGTCTAGAGTTTTATCTTTTGTACTATGCTTTGAGAAACAGTAGTAGACTCTTTGAAAGGACTGTTCTATGAAGATGACTAGGTTCTGTTCCTATACCTCTAGGAGGTCGTTGGGACAATTTGTACGAAGCCCAAGAGGAGGCTGGAAACTTTTAAGAAGCTGACGGGTCCTTGTACGAAGCCCAAGAGGAGGTTATCATTCCCGGAGGAAGAGATTATTATACGAAGCCTAAGAGGAGGCTGTGAATACTTCTAAGAAGCCGTAGTGTCCTTGTACTAAGCCCAAGAGGAGGCGGGGTTGCTTTTAGGAAGCCTGTGGGTCCTTGTATGATGCCCAAGAGGAGGCCGATGATTTTAAGAAGCCCGTGGGTCTATCTTTCCATTAGGAGAGATAACTCTTTTAAAGGTAAAAACCACTGGTAAACGTGCGAGGTTTACTATCCAGCGACTTTTAGCTTTTAAAGAGGGTTCCTTAGTTAAGGTCCAAGATTATGACCGTAGTGGGTACCCAAACCCCGAGACAGTCAAGGCAAGTTATCCACAAGGAATAGATCAAGTCAGGAAAGTTCGAGAATTTGGAAGAAACTCAAAGATGCCATTTCACGGAGAATACATTCATCTTGGGGAGTAGAGCTTCTTGACGATTCCTAAGGAGGACAGCCGAAGATAAGACTGTATCTGGTGCTCCTATTGGGGATCTAGGCGTCTATTTCTACGAATAAATGAAACGGCGTCACCTAGTTCTAGACGTAGTTGTCGGGGAAACTCGAAATATCTATACTATTATTACACAGTAGATATGAGTTTATGAAAGGAGACTTACAGTGAGCAGCCCCACAATACAGTTTATAATATGAAAGCAGTAAACGAAAGCGATAAACACTTACTCGGTTGTAGTGCTTCCATGCTGTTTGGTTAGTTGTTCAACAAAGAAAGATTGAAAACAACAGTTTATTCAAAATCAAAGGAGAAAGTGCTTTGAAAAAGAAAGATTTGGGGCTTACAGCTCAAGGAGAGGCCCAGGGTTTTATCAGTGAGCGCACTGTTTGACTTTGTACAAAGGGACTTATACAAGTGACTGGGGCCCAAAATGGTTTCCTGTACAAAGGGATGGGTCTTACACTCTCTCAAGAGGCCCAAAAAGGTTTAAAGGAAAAAGAGTGGGGCTTATAACACGAGGGTAGGCCCAAATGATTTTTCGTTTAAAAATGGCGATCGCGCCGAGGTTTTCTTTTAACGCAGAGGGACTTATACAATAAGTGAGGCCCAAATGATTTTGGTTAAAAGGGGATTGGGTCTTACACTCTAATAGAGGCCCAAAAGTTTTAAGAAAAAGAAATGGGTCTTACTACTCAAGGGTAGGCCCAGGTTTATTTTAAAAAAGGCGACGATCGCGCAGTTTACTTGTACAGAGGGACTTATACAATGAATGAGGCCCAAAAAGTTTTTGTACAAGGGGGGATGGGTCTTACACTCTCTCAAGAGGCCCAAAAGTTTTAAGAAAAAGAAATGGCTCTTACTACTCGAGAGTAGGCCCAAGGTGATTTTTCAAAAGGCGATGATCGTGTCGTTTATTTGAAAATGTACAGAGGGACTTATACAACGAATGAGGCCCAAAATGTTTCTGTACAAGTGGGTTGGGTCTTACACTCTCTCAAGAGGCCCAAAAGTTTTAAAATGATTTATGAGGGTTGAATTAATTCAAAACCCTAATTTGTTTTCAAAATGTATTTAATTGAATAAAAATTCAATTAAAATGATCAAAAATTGTTTAACACATGGAAAACAAATTGTGATCTTGGATTAATGCTTCAAAAATTAAGTATTGACCTACAAAATAATTAGAAAGCATTAAAAGTTGCAAAATCAATGTAGAAAAAATATTTAAAATGCCAAAAACAATTAAAACATTAATTCTTTGCAAAAATATCAATTATATGAAATAAATAATATTTTTGGGATTTTTTGGGAAAATAAAATATTTTAACATTTTTGTGAATTATTAAAAAAAGAATCAACTCAAAATCATTAAAACTCAGAGAGAAATTAATTTTTGAATCAATTAAACAAAATCACAAAATTCAAATATTTGAATTTCTAAAAATGGCGCCAAGAACAAGCTGAAGAACACGCGCGTGTTCTTGGTTTCTCAGATTTGCATTTTCTATCCAATCTCCATGAATACGTAATCATATCATGCAATCCACATATCATTATGCTCGTCTCAACCTCACGATCATGTCTATGTACTTTAATTTCATTTAAATTAAACATACAACAAGAAATCACGAAGAGACCTCAAGAACCCTAATTTCTGCATGAAGGATAGGATTTTTGATACACGATTCAAACAATGCAATTAATTGAGGGAAAACATTCCATGCATGATTATGAACATATGGCCAAATTATTGTGCGAGGAAATATGCATAGATTGAGAGATGACCAAGCATGTGCTTACCTCCAAGCCGTGACAGCCAGTTCAAAGTGATTTTTGATTTGGAGGTGTTACAGATGGGTTGTGATGATCTGAACAGCTTCCCTACACCCTATGGATTGTGTTTGGATGGTTGGACTTGATTGAAATTGGCTGGATCATTTTGTGGTACCTCAGCTGCACTTTGGTTAAAACCTTGAGCAACCAGCTGGTGATTTTGTGAAATTGATGTTTCAGAAGTAATCTAAGTGTTTGATTAGCTCATATGTGATGTATGTGAGGTGTGTGAGTGATTGGTTTGATTGGAATTGCTCTCAAACTCAAAACCCGATAGTGACTTGCCTTAGAAGGCAAAATTGGAGTGAAAGAAGGGATTTTGAGGAAAGCATCTGTTTGATGGCTTTGGTGTACTTAAACTGACCACAATTGAGCTCTATTTATAGTAGAGCAAGTTTGTTTTGCAAGGAATAGTGCATGGCAGCTGGTAAGTAGGTTTGGCCAATGTTGGCAAATGAAAATCCAAGTCTCCTCTAGCCATTGACTAGAGGTTAGGGCACAGAGCTTTGGTCCCCTTGGTCTTGGATAAGTCTTGACTGATTTCAGATGAGAATGGCTCAGTCCATGCCACCTTGATGGTTCCATTGAATTCCTCATTCCAAATTTGAAGTCTTGTCCCTATTTTGGCCATTCTAGGTTCAACATGCTATTTCTTGTTCCATGGACTTTGGAGGCTTGGCTCAGTGATTGTCCCCTTTAGATTCAATCCTCTGAGGTGTCCAAGTGGATAGGAGCAATTGAATTTGGCTGATTTTGGCAAATCGACCAAAGTTGCAAATTCTGCCTTGCCTTGACAGATTTTAGCAAGGCAACTTGGCAATGTTGTATCTCATGGTGTAGGTTTAATTTGGCAATGTTCTTGGCCATTTTGGAAAGCTCTTACATGATACAACAACTGTTTGACCAAGTTTGGTTTTGATCTCTTTTGATTCCAAGTGAAAAATCCCCCTACATTTGGCAAAAAGTGAGGAAGAATCTGACTTAGTGAAAATTTCACTAAGTGTTGGAAAAAGTGACATTTTCACTTTTCAGCCACTTTGATCACTCCATAAATCAAAATCCTTAATGAATTGGAATGACTTGTAGTTGAAGTTTTTGTAGGTGATAATGAGGGCTACAAATCCATCTTTGGATGAGAAAAAATAGCCTTGTGGTTTAGGAGTTATGGTCCTTCAAAGTTGGTACCCTTGCCACTTTATTTTTAACCTAGAAAAATTTCTAAGTTTTATGGTTACCCCTTTTACAAGTTATCTCACTTTTCTTGATTTTTCTTGATGAATGATGATTCAAATCATACATTAACATCATTTTAGGGTTAAAAATCCATTTTGGTGAAAAATCTCAAAAAGTCAAAGTTGACTTTTGTGCACGGTTGACTTTTTATCAGATGAATTCCAAACTGTGCAATTCTTCAGGAAATCATGTCCTTGACCTAAATCAAACTTGATGGACATGTTGCATGGGTGTCATAGGGTATATTCAATCATGTATTAGGGTTTGGGAGCATGTCTTGGTCAAAAGTTAAAGTTACAGTTGACTTTTCCCTCAAAACCCTGATTGTGGTGCAGATGGAATTGAGACTTGTTGCTCAAACTTCTTGGATTAATCCATTGTCCCAAATGGATCAATATGGTATATTAGAGACCCTCAAATCATCTCTTGAGGTCTTGGCTCATGGTTTGTCCCAAAAGTCAACTTAGGGGTAAATTAGGTCAAGAAACCCTAATTCCTGATTTTTGATGAATGCATCCCTTGAGGAAAAATTGACTTGATGCATGGGTTCATGAGGTTCCATGAAGTATATTAGGTCATGTTTTGGATCAATGGCTTGTGCCCAGATGAAACTTTTCATCTGGAGGCCCTGGGTGATCAAAACCCTAATTTGGTGACAGTGGCGATCTTGAGGCTTGATCCACCTAGAAGGGAGCAACCTTGTGCTTAATCCTTGAAGTGGGAGTCCTTTTGATCCTTTGAGGATGTTTGAGAGATTAGACAAGTTGAAAATCAAATCATTTCTTGATTGAGCCTTTGTCTAAAGCTCAGAGAGGGCTTAAAACCCTAATTTTGATTGTAGTGGATGCTCACCCATCTTTGGGGAGACTGATGAAGCATGATGGTTCATCCATATTGTGATGATGATTTGCACAATGATGGGAAACCTTAGTGGTCAAAATTTGGGGTATGACACCTCCACTGAGACAGGCTCACGACCCGATCGCTCACACCTCCACCAAGAGAGGCTCACGATCGTCTATAATCATCGCTCACACCCCACACGCGGGCACACGATGTTATAGCTGATTCCCCACCGGAACCGCCGTCCCACAGGACGCAACAATAATGCATATCACAATGATTCCCCACCGGAACCGCCGTCCCACAGGACGCACCAACAATGCATTTTCACACATATATGCAACCATAAACACGCATATATAATCAAATACAACACATTGCATTTATTCTTGCCTTTCGGCCACAATTCATCACCACGACATGTCATCACATGCATTCACATCATATAACGTCATACAAGTCATACCATATCCATATCAAAAGCACATTGCATGAACACATCAATTACGCACACTTACAACGACAAAAGTCGACAAAACGACACTATTCCCAATTCCCAACATAATTAAATCGGCTAAAAATTTCCAAATCATCATAATAAGAAAGAACATTTCATAAGCTTTCCAACGCTTCGAACGGGGATCAAAACCGACTTACGGTTTAGAAGATATGAATTTCCGAAGTTTTGGATTTTTCAAAGTTTTGCCTCTGTTAATCGGTTAACCCATTTGGTTAACCAGTTAACAGAATGGAACTCACGCAAAACACTCAAATTTTTCACGTGTTAATCGATTAGCACATTTGGTTAATCGATTAACACAGCTGCAGAACCACCAAAAACTCTGTTTTAATGATAGAAAAACCAACCAAACCCCGATTAAATCCCGTAACTCATTCCAACAATTCCACCCGATTAAATACCAGCCAAAGACAATTATATCAGACCTATCCAAACACCATTCAATCAATCACTCCTCAATTCACACCAAATTCCTCAATATATATATAAAATGTAAAAGTTACAACATCAACCAACTCAATCAAACAATCATACTAAATCACGGCCTAACATCACTCGACTCCACTACGCGACTTAATCCGACTTTCGTCCGCGAAAACATCGATTTCTATCGACTTTGTCCAATTCGACCTAACCACATATATCTCTAAAACAATCTAAACAATTCAAACACACACATACATAATCATACACATGGATAAGATAATAATATTTCACACCCTTACCCGATTAAATTCGATTCCTAGAGTTGTCTTGACGATTTCCTAGCTTTTCCAATCTTTTCTTCTCTTTTTCTTCTCTTGTTCATCTTTCTCTCTATTTTTCCTTTCTATCTCTTTCTCTCCTATTTCCTCTTCTTATATCTTTTCTTTTCTATTTCTTATTTTTCCACACAACATAAATTAATTCATTTTCTCACACAATTCTATTTCTACTAAATTTCTAACTTATCATTAATTGAGAAATGTCTAAAATACCCTCTATTCTAATTTTTCCCAAAAACTCTCAAAAACGGTAAAATAACATAACATGTCCACATAACACATTAACACACCAATTTCACAAACAAAATAATGTATCACTTAATTTAAATAAAAGACTCAACAAAATGGGAAAAATCGGAATCGGGGCGTTACATAGATGATCCAGAGGCTTTCCATTTACAACGATTAGATGAAGGTGAAGGAGTTGTTGATGTTTGTGTACTGTGAACGAGGCACAACTTTGATGCTAAAAGGTTGATTAGATCAACCAGTGGTTTTCTTATACAAAGCCTAAGAGGAGGCTAATATGTGTCTCATACAAAGCCCGAGAAAGAGGCTAAAAGGTTTTGACTTGACGATGAAGTATTTTGGTATCTCGTACGAAGCCCGAGATGGAGGCTAAAGAGGTGATTGACTCAACGAGGGAGTCTCTTATGTGTCTCGTACAAAGCCCGAGAGAGAGGCTAAACGTTGTTTGACTCCGCTGGGGAGAATCATTGTACCAAGCCCAAGAGGAGGCTAAGATGACTGTTTCAGTTGAGTGACAGGTCCAATATACTGATTTTGAAAGAGAAAATCAGTTCTTATATGAGCAACATTGTACTCATGCATTTGATTCAAGGATCCAAGTTATTCCTGTTTTTTTAAGGAAGCGGGAAATTCGAAGGGTATTGAGACTGTCCGAGTCTACGGGTTTCCTTCCTATTTTTTGAAGGGTGCTTGAGAATGTCTTTGAGACTCAAGGAGATTAGACTGTCCAAGTCTAGAGTTTCACTTTTTATGCTTTGAGAAATAGTAGTAGACTCTATGAAAGGACTGTGCTATGAAGATGACTAGGTTCTGTTCCTATACCTCTAAGAGGTCATCGGGACAATTTGTACGAAGCCCAAGAGGAGGCTGGAAACTTTTAAGAAGCCGATCGATCCTTGTACGATGCCCAAGAGGAGGCTATCATTCCCGGAGGAAGAGATCATTATACGAAGCCTAAGAGGAGGCTGTGAATACTTCTATGAAGCCGTAGGGTCCTTGTACTATGCCCAAGAGGAGGCTGGGAACTTTTAGGAAGCCTGTGGGTCCTTGTACGATGCCCAAGAGGAGGCTGATGCTTTTAAGAAGCCCGTGGGTCCCCAAACCCCGAGAAATTCAAGGCAAGCTATTCACAAGGAATAGATCAAGTCAGGAAAGTTCGAGAATTTGGAAGAAACTCAAAGATGCCATTCACGGAGAAGACATTCATCTTTGGGGAGTAGAGTTTCTTGACAATTCCTAATGAGGACAGCCGAAGAGAAGACTGTATCTGGTGATCCTATTGGGGATCTAGTTGTCTATTTCTACGAATAAACGAAACGGCGTCACCTAGTTCTAGACGTAGTTGCCGGGGAAACTCTAAATATCTATACTATTATTACACAGTTGATATGAGTTTATGAAAGAAGACTTACAGTGAAACAGCCCCACAATACAGTTATATGTATATGAAAGCGGTAAATGAAAGCAATAACCACTTACTCGGTTGTAGAGCTTCCATGCTGTTTGGTTAGTTGTTCAATAAAGAGAGATTGAAAACAATAGTATATCCAAAATCAAAGGAGAAAGTGCTTTGAAAAAAAGAAATAATGGGTCTTATAGCTCAAGGAGAGGCCCAGGGTTTTATCAGTGAGCGCACTGTTATTTGTACAGAGGGACTTATACAAGTGACTGAGGCCAAAAAATGTTTTCTGTACAAAGGGATGGGTCTTACACTCTTTCAAGAGGCCCAAAAAAGTTTAAAGAAAAAGAGTGGGGCTTATAACACGAGGGTAGGCCCAATTGATTTTCCGTTTAAAATGGCAATCGCGCCAAGGTTTTCTTTTAACGCAGAGGGACTTATACGATAAGTGAGGCCCAAAAATTATTTTGGTTAAAAGAGGATTGGGTCTTACACTCTAATAGAGGCCCAAGAGTTTTGAATGGGTCTTATAGCTCAAGGAGAGGCCCAAGGTTATTTTTTAAAAGGCGATGATCGTGCCGTTTATTTGAAAATGTACAGAGGGACTTATACAACGAATGAGGCCCAAAATATTTCTGTACAAGTGGGTTGGGTCTTACACTCTCTCAAGAGGCCCAAAAAAGTTTTTGAAAATCAATTTTGAAAGTTGAATCAAGAAAAACCCTAATTTTAATCTTTAAAAATAAATATTTAAAGAAAATCAAACAAAATTCAAAATAAATTTGAATAATCCACTTATGATTTTGCTTAAGGTTTTAAAAAAAATGAGGGATAATCACAAGGAATATTTAAACTCATTAGGTTTTGATTTTCAAAGTAAATATTCATTTTTAGAATGTTTAAAAACAATTAAAAATGAATTTATTCACAAAAATACTAATTATATTAAATAAATAATATAAATCTAATTTTTTAGTGGAATAAAATATTTCAACATTTTTTTGAATTGTTGCAAAAAGAACCAATAAAAAATGATAAAAATTGAAGGAGTTATTAATTTTTCAAATTATTAAAAATAATAATATGAAAAATAACAAAATAAAAAAGTGGTAAAAAGAAGTCTGGAGCGAGGGGGATTCGAACCCCAAACCTCTCGCTTGCCAATACTCACAAAACCAGCTGATGAACCGCTGGGGCGCAATGCCAATTCATTAATAACATGGCAAGTGAAAAATATATATCAAACTTGTTGGATTTTCTGAAGAATGGCGCCATGGCCATCTTCTTCCTCGAGTTCGTGCGTGAAGCACCATCTCACTCATCTCTCAACCATTGGACATGATTCAAACACCAAACCCGTGCGTTTTTTCACAAGGAATAAGATGGCAATACCCAATTTTATTTATTTTCAGTGTGGAGTAAAATAATCATGATGAACACAGATGAACCCTAATATGCAAAAGCAATCGTGCAGGCATGGTTATAAGGTCTATGATCCAATTTCTTGAGGAAAAACAATCAACACATGATGGCAAGCAAATGGCAAAAATATCATGCTAGGAAATATGCATGGATCATGAAGTTTGAGTTTGAAGCTCACCTTGATACAAGCTGAAATGGAACTTTGCCCAGATGGTGTTCCAGTCGTGAATTGATGATCCCTACAGCTTCAATGGATGTTATGGAGTGTGTTACAAGCTTTGGAACACTCTGAAACCTTCTGGATCAAGCTAGAGACCTCCACTTGTAAAATTGAAGCATAATGGCTTGGTTTAAGAGTGATTTTGAGCCTGGGGTGTTACAGTTGGTGTTTAAGTGTTTGGACACCACAAATACATCATATGTGATGTGTTTGAGCAATTGGAATGGATTGATTGTGGCTGCAACTCAAAACCCGATAATGGTTACTCCAAAACAAGAAAACTTGAGGTTTAAGAAAGAATGAGAGAAAGCAGTGCTGTAACTGGCTTTGGTGTGAGTTGAATGATCCATTGGGACCTCTATTTATAGGTGATCAACTTTTGTTTTGGAGGAATAGTGAATGGCTGCTGGATCAGATCACATTTGCATGGATTGGCTTGGAGGATTTCTTCTAAAGCAAGGCAAGCTAGCCATTCCCAAGAGAAGGGCTATGCCTTGACCAAAACCACATTCCTCAGATCTTTTTAATGTTGTTTAATCAGAGAAATTGACTGAGTAGGGTAGCTACCTTGACAATGCACTATTCCACACTAATGCCCTTTGAATTCAAGGCAAAATGTGCCAAAGTGGATGAACTTCAAGTTGGAAGATTCCTTGGCTTTTTGACCCAAATTTATCACTTGGACCAGATGCAATGTGATTGGTTTGAACACAGGTGGCATAGTGATCTTTAGTCTTTGGCTCAAAATCATGTGTGGCAAGCAAACATGCAAACTGATTTTCTCAAAACAGCCTGCAGCAGCATGACTTTGGGCAAGGATTTTTCTTGGCTCAAGTTGAATCAATTCATGCTGTTGAGCTCTTTGAATTCTTGGCAACATGTGTAACAACATTGATGTTTAACTTTGGACTTGATTTAGCTTGCAACTGTGTGAAAAAATCCCACAAGTTTTGGTGTTTCAACAAAATCTGTCTTGGACAGAATTTTTCTAAGTGTTGGAAAATGGTACATTTTCATGTTTTAAGCCACTTTGGCTCACTCATAACTCAAAATCCATAATGAATTGGAGTTAGGCCTAGTTGAAGTTTTTGTAGATGGTAATGAGATCTAAAAATCAAGCTTTGGATGAAAAAAAATGGCCTTGTGGTTTAGGAGTTATGGTCCTTCAAAGTTGGTACCTTTGTCACTTTATCTTTTAACTTAGAAAATTTTCAAAGTTTTTATGGTTACCCCTTTTACAAGTTATCCAACTTTTCTTGATTTTTCTTGATGAATGATGATTCAAATCATACATAAACATCATTTTAGGGTTAAAAATCCATTTTGGTGAAAAATCTCAAAAAGTCAAAGTTGACTTTTGTGCACAGTTGACTTTTTTATCAAATGAATTCCAAACTGTGCAATTCTTCAGGAAATCATGTCCTTGACCTAAATCAAACTTGATGGACATGTTCCAAGGGTGTCATAGGGTGTATTGAGGTATGTCCTAGGGTTTAGGAGCATGTCTTGGTCAAAAGTCAAAGTTACAGTTGACTTTTCCCTAAAAACCCTAATTGTGGTGCAGATGAAATTGAGACTTGTTGCTCAAGCCTATTGGCTTAATCCATTGTTCCAAATGGATCAATTTGGTTTATTAGAGACCCTCAAACCCTCTCTTGAGGTCTTGGCTCATGATTTTCCCCAAAAGTCAACTTAGGGGTGAATTAGGTCAAGAAACCCTAATTCCTGATTTTTGATGTATGCATCCCCTAAGGTCAAATTGACTTGATGATTGGGTCCATGAGGTTCCATGGAGCATATTAGGTTATGTTTTGGATCATTGGCTTGTGCCCAGATGAAAATTTCCATCTGGAGGCCCTGGTCGATCAAAACCCTAATTTGGTGACACTGGCGATCTTGAGGCTTGATCCACCTAGAAGGGAGCAGCTTTGTGCTTAATCCTTAAAGTGGGAGTCCTTTTGATCCTTTGTGGATGTTTGAGAGGTTTAGACAAGTTGAAGATCATGTCATTCCTTGATTGATCCTTTGTCTAAGAGCTCTGAGAGGGCTTAAAACCCTAATTTTGATTGTAGTGAATGCTCAATAACCCTTGAGGCATTTGGTGAGGCATGATGGTTCATCCATATTGTGATGATGATTTGCACAATGATGGGAAATCTTAGTGGTCAAAATTTGGGGTATGACACCTGCGATTACAGTAAATCGCTGCTACGCATCAATAACTCCACAACCTCAAAGGTACCTGCGATTACAGCCCCAAATGATCCAAAAACATCCCTACAACAACCCCAATACATCACGGAAATTAAAGGCCTAAAACCTACGTCTATTAGGTCGATTCAAGACACTACGGGAAACCTTAATTTCCCTAAAACCTTCAAAACTCTCAAGTTTCCTATAAACTCCATAAATCCCTTTCGCCACAAGGTCGAAACAACATCGACAAGGAAGTCATCCCCAAGGTCTATTTTACTGATCAATTCAACCCTTAATAATCGATTTCACAAAAAGCCCTCAAAATCATCAGTTTATCACAAAAACCCATAAACCCTCACAATCCCCTTTTTCTACAAGGTCAAAACAACATAAAAGAAACATTAGCCTCAAAGGCCTAATTTTTTCCAATTCAATCCAACCAATCATATTCATCATCAATTCACAAAAACAACACCTAAATCATCACTATAATCATAAACCCACATAAACCTCAAAATCGGCCTTAAACACATCGAATCACTATATTGAAAACAATGAAAGACAATACTCCCCATACCTTAGATTGTCGATTCGAAGCTTTCTCTCTTGAGCCTTCGGAAACCTTCTCGAATTCCTCGCCTCTTCCTTTTTCCTCAGAGCTCTCACCTTCTTTCCTTCTTTTCACGGTTTACCAAAAAGTGAACCCTATTCTCAAAATCCTCTTTTTATATTCACTCTAACCCTTAGGCCTCAAAATTGGGCTTTCTCCATAACAACCTCACTAATCCACCTCAAAAGTCCAATTTACCCTTAATTCTTCTAATGTTATTTAAATTAATAATAATAGATTATACCCCCTCATATATACTATTATTTAATTAAATAAACAAACTCCACAAAATTCCATGCAATGCCCCAAAACACCAAAATTCACCAAAAATCGCGAATATTATATTTAAATAAATTAAATAAATATTCTCTCGAATTTGGGGTGTTACAACTCTCCCCCACTTAAAGAATTTTCGCCCTCGAAAATTACCTCAATGAAACAAAGTCGGATACGACTCCCTCATCTGATATTCACATCTCAAGCCCAACTTTCCTCCTTTTTGGATCATCTTAGCCTTTTTAGGTGTCTTCTTACACCACTTCAGGTCCGAGTACAACACTCTCGTCCGATTCATACCAACACACTGGAGTCCTACACCTCCTTCCACACAAAGCTTCATACAGCGTCATCCCAATACTAGCACAAAAACTGTTGCTGTAGGTAAGCTCGATCGATTGCAAATAACTATCCCATGGCCCCCCTTGATCCAACTCACAAGCTCTCGGTAAATCTTCTAAAGACTGGGTAGTCCTCTATGTCTGACCATCCGTCTGCGGATGATAGGCAGAACTCAACCTCAAATTAGTACTCAAAGCATCTTGCAACTCTTCCAAAACCTAGACAAAATCTCGGATCTCTATCCGACACAATACTCGAAGGTACCCCGTGTAACTTCACAATCTCTTCAATATACATCTCGGCTAACTTCTGCATAGAATGATTAATATTCATCAGTAAGAAATGAGCCGACTTAGTTAATCTATCCACGATCACCCAAATTGAATTATTTCCCTTAGCAGTCTTCGGCAATCCAACCATAAAATCCATGGAAATACTATCCCATTTCCATTCTGGAATCCTCAATGGCTGCATCTTACCTAAAGGCTTCTGATGCTCAACCTTCGACTTCTGACAAGTCAAACACGCATAAACAAACTCCACAACATCCTTCTTCATACCTGGCCACCAAAACATTTTTTTCAAATCTTGGTACATCTTCGTAGCACCGGGATGAATACTCAACCTACTTCGATGTCCTTCTTCAAGAATGCTCTTTTTAATATCTGGGACATCTGGAACACACACTCTGTCTCTGAACATCATCACACCATTCTCATCAATCCGGAAGTCACCTTCGTTGCCTTGGTTAATCAAAGTCAATTGGTCAACCAACTTTAAATCAGATTGCTGTCCTGCTCTGATTTCTTCTAAAATACCACTTGTCAACTTTAACATTCTCAAATTCACACTGTCAGGAGTCTTCTCACAAACCAAACTCAAATCTCTGAATTGTCCAATTAATTCCAACTCTTTCACCATAAGCATCGACATATGCAATGACTTTCTGCTCAACGCATCGGCCACCACATTTGCTTTGCCTGGATGATAACTCAAATCAAAATCAAAATCCTTCAACAGTTTTAACCACCTCCTCTACCTCATATTCAATTCTTTCTGATTAAACAAGTACTTTAGACTCTTATGATCACTGAACACTTCAAATTTAGAGCCAAACAGATAATGTCTCCAAATCTTCAACACAAACACCACAGTGGCCAATTCCAAGTCATGTGTAGGATAATTCCTCTAATGAACTCGTAATTGTCTCGAAGCATAGGCAACAACCTGTCCATTTTGCATCAATACTCCACCAAGGCCTATCTTCGACGCATCACAATACACCACAAAAGATTCACTCGGATTAGGAAAAATCAACACTGGAGCAGTCGTCAACCTCTTCTTCAATTCCACAAAACTCTCTTCACAAGCTACATCCCACACAAAAGTTCGACCCTTTCGAGTCAACTGAGTCAAAGGTAATGTCAGCTTAGAAAAGCCTTCAATAAACTTGCGGTAATAACCCGTTAATCCCAGAAAACTTCGTATCTCAATAGCAGACTTCGAAGTCTCCCACTGTAACACAACATCAATCTTAGAAGGATCCACAGTAATACCACCACTTAAAATCACATGGCCAAGGAAACTCACTTCCTTCAACCAAAACTCGCACTTTGACTGCTTTGCATACAACTTCTTCTCTTTCAACACTTGCAACACAATTCTCAATGTTCGGCATGCTCTTCTTTAAATTTTGAGTCTATCAGAAGATTGTCAATGAAACCCACTACAAACTTATCCAAATACTCAAGAAAATTCCGATTCATATACTCCATGAATACCAGGTGCATTAGACACACCAAACAACATCACAGTATACTCATAGGCATCATACCTCATCCCGAAAACCATCTTCGGAACACCATCAGACTTAACACGAATCTGATGATAACCAGACCTCAAATCAATCTTGGTAAACACACAGGCACCTACTAACTGATCCATCAAATCCTCAATCCTCGGAAGCAGACACCTATTCTAGATCGTCACTTTATTCAACTTCCGATAATCAACACACAACCTCATACTTCCATCTTTCTTCTTCACCTACATCACAGGGGAACCTCACAAGAAAACACTCGGTTGAACAACTTCCTCTCAAACAATTCTTCCAGCTATTTCTTCAATTCACTTATTCAGAAATATACATTCGGTATACAAACACCGACATCGAGCTTACATCGAGTACCAGGTCGATAGCAAGTTACACTCCACACTACGGTGGTAAATAACTGATATCTCATGGGAACACCTCCAAATAGTCACACACCATCGCATCCCCTATGCCTTCCAATACTCTAACATCATAACACCTTTGCACCATCTTTCACAGACTCACCCACTTGCTTCACAGAACAAACAACTCTTCACCTTCGTCAAAATTAGATTCAGGTGATCGTCATGAATTACACACCACCGGCATATCACTAGCCACCACCCTATTCTCTATCCCTCAAAAGCAGACATCAACAATACCTGATTGTTCTCCTCAAGATATTCCAACTGGACCGACAGGCAAGAAACTCTAATTCGCCTCATCTTCAAGTCTATTAGTCTGCATCGACTCATCAAAACAATCCTTTAGCACTCAGCTTAACCCCAACAATTCACTGCGCACACTACTCAAGCTCGCAGGACACACCTATCTCATCCAACATGACCCCGTCTATTATCAACAAGAGATTAAGGGTGATCGGTTCCCCAATTTTTCAATAACAGTGGATATCATGAGGTGGTACAAACTATCTTTACATACTATCGCAGCGTCCAACACCACCCTTAGCCATCGCTCCACACTCAAAGCACCTTGGAGAAACACCATCTTCTCCCCCACTTGTTTCATTCCCAACCTGCAATTGGAAAACAAAACAAGTATCGACAGTGTTTTCACACACATGTCGCACACTAGGGAATAAACAACATTAGACAACCTGGCCGGACGGACCGACCTGCTCTGATACCACTAATGTAACACTCTTTTCTACCCCACGAATAAACACGGGAAAATATACAATTTATCAGAGTAAAATCAAAAACCACCTCGAAGGGTGCAAATTTCTCAATAAATTCAAATTAAACACTTGCTCCGTAAACACGGGTTTTCCTCAAAAATACTCAAAAAAACGTTCATATGGCAGCAGAACTCAATAATTCAAAATAAAAAGTTTTTTAACAAGAGCCATCAAAGTTAGCAGCAGAACCACCATAACCACAATATTCAAAAGGTTTCAAAATAACCCATAGTCATCAAATATCACAAAACAACAACTAAACAATGGTTCGAATTAACAACCTGACCCGATGTTACACTATCAGAGCAAGACCCTCTACATCGACCAAAAGTAAAGTACAACTATCAAAAGTCCTCGAAGGCATCCACAGCTAAACCTGATCACCTGCACGTTACCCACGTGGAGGCAACATTCAAACAGGCAGGGTGAGTAATCACAATTCATTATGATAAATATAAAAATAGGATATGCAAAATGGCGTCATCATCATATATAACATCATCAGGGTCATCATAAAGGAAAACGTCAGGGATCACTATATCACTAAATCACGTTAATGCCACATAAAATGCAATGCACAACAAGACTCGAGCATGTGGTACCAATCGTCACAAAAGATGGACACAAGGCCATCAACCCTCCACAAGGGAGCACGTCATAAACACCTCAATCCACACAATGGGATTGAAGCCACCACTGGACCGAAGTCCTAACATCGTCACTGGACCGAAGTCCTAACATCATCAATAGACCGAAGTCTAAATGCTATGAATGCATGATGCACAATGTCCTAATCATCATCATCAACAAAAGTCATTATGTGCATCATCATCCATCAAACTCACATATTCATTATATCATCAAATACGTCGTCAAAACATCATTAATCAGCATCTCTTAATCATCAATATAACTCATGGTAATTCACATCAAAATAGTCATGTATCATCATCATAAAATCATTAACATATCTCATAGTAATTCACATCATCAATTATTCATCAAAACATCACAATATCATAATCTCATATTCATCAATAACATCATGGTAAATCATCATAAACATCACAGCATTAAAACATCAAAACAGCACAGCAACACAAAACAAATTCGCGAATAGCAGATGTTCGCTCCAGGATTCGCTAGGCAAACCAGTTCGCTAAAACCTTTAATTTGCGAAGCGGCCAGCGAATCCAACAGTCACCACACCAAGACACCAGAAGACACCATCTGTCATACACGCTGGTTCATTCGCTGGGCGAAGCTACTCGCTGATTCATTCGCTTAGCGAGGCTTCCAGCGAATCCCCAATTCCACACCAGAATCATCTCAGTACCCACAGTCATGTTATCGTGCATTCACTGTGCTGCTCGCTTTGCGAGCCTTGGCGAACATTCGCCTAGCGAAGCATTGGTTCGCTTAGCGAACCTGCGATTATAACAAATCGCTGCTACGCATCAATAACTCCACAACCTCAAATGTACCTGCGATTACAGCCCCAAATGACCCAAAAAATCCCTACAACAGCCCCAATACATCACGGAAATTAAAGGCCTAAAACCTACGTCTATTAGGTCGATTCAAGACACTACGGGAAACCTTAATTTCCCTAAAACCTTCAAAACTCTCAAGTTTCCTATAAACTCCATAAATCCCTTTCGCCACAAGTTCGAAACAACATCGACAGGGAAGTCAGTCCCAAGGTCTATTTTACTGATCAATTCAACCCTTAATAATCGATTTCACAAAAAGCCCTCAAAATCATCAGTTTATTACAAAAACCCATAAACTCTCACAATCTGTTTTTTCTACAAGGTCAAAACCACATAAAAGAAACATTATCCTCAAAGGCCTAATTTTTTCCAATTCAATCCAACCAATCATATTCATCATCAATTCACAAAAATAACACCTAAATCATCACTATAATCATAAACCCACATAAACCTCAAAATCGGCCTTAAACACACCGATTCCCTATATTGAAAACAATAAAAGGCAATACTCCCCATACCTTAGATTGTCGATTCGAAGCTTTCTCTCTTGAGCCTTCGGAAACCTTCTCGAATTCCTCGCCTCTTCGTTTTTCCTTAGAGCTCTCACCTTCTTTCCTTCTTTTTACGGTTTACAAAAAAGTGAACCCTATTCTCAAAATCCTCCTTTTATATTCACTCTAACCCTTGGGCCTCAAAATTGGGCTTTCTCCATAACACCCTCACTAATCCACCTCAAAAGTCTAATTTACCCTTAATTCTTCTAATATTATTTAAATTAATAATAATATATTATACCCCCTCATATATACTATTATTTAATTAAATAACCAAACTCCACAAAATTCCACGCAATGCCCCAAAACACCAAAATTCACCAAAAATCACGAATATTATATTTAAATAAATTAAATAAATATTCTCTCGAATTTGGGGTGTTACAGGGGTACTATTTAATTAAAGTTACTCCTCCTGGAGCTAACTTATGTCTGCTTGAAGAAATGGAGGAAGGTGAATTCAGAGACCTCATTAGAGAAGGCAAAGACTGGTGGAGTCAGTGGTTCTCTGAGATTAGGGAGTGCAAAGAAGAATATGTGGACAATGAAAGGGTGTCGTGGATCAGATGTTTTTGGATTCCTTTCCATGCTTGGAACACTTATTTTTTTCAGTTTCTTGGTAAGACGGTGGGAACATTTATTTGATCCCATGAGTCCACGATGAAGAAGGAAAGCTTGGATGTCTCCAGGATCCTAGTTAGGACAATGTGTGCTTCTGTTATTAACGAATCTTTTTCTATCTGTATTAATGGTAGTTCATTGAAAATAAAGATACTGGAAGATTCTCATGCTCCCCTCTGGATCTCTGTTAAGCTGGTGGGTGTTAAGGAGGAGAACCTAAATATTTCTTCTGGATTGGAAAGCTCTTGGGAGAAGAATGATTGTTTTCGAGGCGAAGATTGTAGGATTGAACAATTTGAGTGTGAATCAGAAGGAGGAGATAACTCTTTTTTTAGCCTTATGGACGCAGTAGCTGGGGTGTTTGAGCATCGTGATTGTAGTGCTGGAGTGGCAAAAAGTGGTGGTTTGTATGCTCGCGTTTATGACAAAGCTTTCTGCTCTGACTTTGACCTAGCTGTGAAAGGGATTAAGGATGTTAGGAAGGTAGGTAATAATTCGTTTGGGATAACGTGTTCAGAGGAGATTGTGGGACATGATAAAGTTGAAGGGTTTATAGTGGCAAATCCTTTAGTCACGTGTCTGGTGGGCTTAGTAAACATGTTTTCAACTGAGTTGGACTTGGGTTTGGATATTGAGTTACCTATTAGGCTTGATCTTGTTTCCCCAAAAAAGCCCAAAATAAAAAAGAAGAAAAATAAGGGTTCTACTAAGATTAGGCCTGGATTCTGGTCTCCTTCGTATAATGCGTCTAAATCTTCTTTCTTCACGGCGTTGAGACATAAAGCTCCTAACCATTCTCTTAGGGTCTCTTCGATCTCTAAGGACCCTTCGTTGTCAAAGGGGAGCGATGAGGTGCAATACTCGGATGGTTCTATTTTGTGTTGTGAATCAATCAACGACTCAGACGTCTATTAAGGGAACGGTAGATTTTGGGAGAATTTGGAATCAAACGTTGAAGGTAAACTGTGGAAGGCTATTTCTAACATGGGATTTGTTTGCAATGATTCTAGTAGGGAATTCCATAATAAAATATCGGATATGGAAGCAGCAGATAAAGAGAAGAAGAGATATTTGAAAGAGGTATCTAAGTGTTACCAATGATTATCGGTTCACTTAATATTAGAGGGGAGGAAATAAACTGAAGAGAAAAAGGATCAGTCATCTTATAAGGTCTAGCAATGCAGATATTATTTTGATTCAAGAAACCAAAATCAAGAATTTTGATTGTTCTTTGGTTTCGAGTTTCTCGAGTGAAGAAAACATTGGTTGGTTGTATGTTAATTCAGAAGGTCGGTCTGGAGGTTTGCTAACTTTGTGGAGGGAGGACATCTGTGAGCCTGTTTGCTGCTTCAATGAGGGCGGTTTTCTGGGTATTAAGTTGAGGTCGAAAAATCAAGTATTTTAGGTAGTGAATGTCTATTCCCCTTGTTCTTTGTCTCTCAAAAGGTCTATGTGAAAGGAAATTCTGTTTCTTAAAATAAATTCTCGAAAGGCGAATTGTGTGTAGGCGGAGACTTTAATGCAGTTTCTTGTGTGAAGGAGAGAAATGGGCCCTATCTTGTGATCCATAGTACATAACTGAGGGAATTTTTTTAGTTTATTTCTGAATTGAACTTGGTTGATGTCCCTCTCAAGGAGAGTAAATTCAGCTGGTATAGTGGGGATGGTTTATCTATGAGTAGGGTTGATCATTTCTTACTATTCGATGTTCTAATTTATTCTTAGGGAGTTTTCGGTCAAAGGATAGGGAAGAGAGACATTTCAGATCACTACCCGATTTGGATAGTTTCCAAGTTCCTTGATTGGGGACCGAAGCCCTTTAGGTATAATGACTACCGGTTTGATTATAAATATTTTACTGTGTTAGTGAAAAATCAATGGAGAACATGAGTATTAAGGGTCCCAATGAATTTTTCTTTTAAGGAAAAGCTTAAGCTTCTTAAGTTTTACCTTAGAAAGTGGGACTCAGAAGTTTTTGGTAGGGTGAATCTTTCAGTGGAAGACAATGTGGCTGAGATCAATGTAGTCGACGACTTTTTAGCTTTCTGCAAGGGATCAGAGGTGAAAGATTTAGTGTGTAAAAGGAGTACTGCTACATGTCTTATGTGGAAGAACATGGTCTTAAGAGAAAGGAATTTGATTCAAAAGTCTAGATTGTATTGGATCAGAGATGGGGACATCAATAGTATATTCTTTCATCGCATTATAAACAGTAGATCTCAGAGGAATTTCATTAGTTCTGTTGTAACAGAGGAGGGGGAGGTCAATTAAGTTGTAGATGTGAAAGAGGTTGTTATGAAGCACTTCTTGGAGAAATTCCTTGAACCTTGTCCAAACAGACCTTCTCTTGACAGTGTGTCTTTTAACTATTTTTCTGTTTCTGATAATGTTGCTTTAAAAGCCTACTTTTCGAAAGAAGAGATCCAGTCAGCTGTTTGGGATTGTGAAGGTTCTAAGAGTCCCGTTCCGAACGGGTACAACTTTGTTTTCATTAGGCACTGTTGGGAATTTTTAGGGAAAGACTTTTGCAGATTTTTCCAGGACTTCCACAACAATTATAAGATGCCTAAGGCTTTTTCTTCATCCTTCTTGACCCTTATTCCGAAGAAAAAGCACCCTGATGATCTAGATGACTACAAACCCATTTGTTTGGTAGGTTGTGTTCAAAAGATTTTATCCAAGATCCTTGCTACAAGGCTTAAAATAATGATTGGTAAGCTAATATCCAGTAGTCATACTGCTTTCATTCCTGGGAAACAACTCTTGGATGAGGTGTCTGTGGCTAATGAAGTTGTCGATTTCGCAACTAAGAATAAGAAGGATTGTTTGCTTTTTAAAGTAGACTTTAAAAAGGCTTATGACAAGGTTAGCTGGGAGTACCTTAGGAATTTGTTGAAGAGGATGAATTTTGGGGATAGGTGGTTAGAATGGATGGAGGAAATCGTGTTTACTAGTCATATCTCTATATTGGTTAATGGTAGCCCAACTAAGGACTTCGAGGCGCAAAGGGGTTTAAGACAAGGAGACCATCTTTCACTTTTCTTGTTTGTCATTGTTACAAAGGGTTGGCAGGTCTTATTAGAAATTCTCCGGTTTCTGGATCATTCAAAGGATTCAGTTTCAGTGGGGATTGCAAAGTGGTGCTTTTACAATTTGCAGATGACATGTTGTTCATAGGTGAAGGAAGTTGGAATAATCTTTGGGCGTTAAATCTTGTTGAGAGGGTTTGAAATGGTCTTAGGATTAGGAGTTAACTTCATTAAGAGTAGAGTGATTAGCATTAATGTCAATCAAAATTTTGTGATAGCGGCTGCGCATTTTGGAAGTTTCTCGTTGATAAATTTAGAGCGAGGATATCCAAGTGGAAAGGGAAGATTGTGTCCTTTGGTGGTAGAACTACTTTAACTAAATATGTTCTGAACATTTTGTCAATCTTCTTCCTTTCTTTTTACAAAGCTACGACCAAGATTTTGAAAGAAATAGAGAAGATCCAGAAGCAGTTTCTATAGGGGCAATTTGGAGATGAGAAGAAGATACATTGGGTTGGGTGGGAAAAGGTCTGCAAACCTCATCACTTGGGCGGTTTAGGGGTGAAGAATTTAAAGGTTTTTAATTTAGCTCTGTTGAATAAACGAAAATGGAGAATCATGCACGAAAATGTTGCGTTTCGGTATAAGTGTCATACCCTAATTTTTGACCATAAGATTCCACCTTTGTGTGCATCATCTCGCATATCTGCATGCTTTATCACTAATGGGTTTGTGTAGGAATTTTAATTTCAAGTGGAGATAGTCCTCTTTCTCATAATTCAGTGTTTCAAGACGTGACCATTGGATCCTTATTCATGGAGAACCTAGGGTTTTCTACTGGTCATTCTCTTCAAGGTTTCTCAGAAGCTCTGCGTATGTCTCAAGGAAAATCAGTGTCTTTCTCGCTATTAGTGTTGAGCATGGTTATTTGAAGATTGGTTGTGAGTTTTGCGGCAAGCCATATCACAAGATTGTATCCCCATTTCCATAGATTCTTCAAGATCAAGAAATGTGTTTGTTCTATGACATGAGCGCGGCATGAAAAGATAATGAATTTATGGATTCTAGAATTCTCAAATGTCATTAATTTCTTACTCATATACTTTGCCCTAGAATTTGGTTTATGTCTCAAGTGGTTCACTCAAGTGTGTTTCAAATTCAATATGTTTAAAGTGACAAAGTGGCATGACTTGGTTTATGGTTCTCCTATGGCATCATCTTGGATTCAAATGGTTTGAATTAATTAATAAATGAGCTTAGTTGGAAAAAGGATTCATTTGGATTGAAGTGCTAGTACGCAAATTATAGTACATCATACATGTTCATGAAATGTTGCAAGTTCATTTAGAGTGCAAATATTGGTGAGAAGTACAAGATTGTTCAAGCTAATTCAAAATTACAAGATTCTAATGATGGTGTATCTTTTCACCCATTTTTTGTTTGAGATTTGCAACTGAATTTGTTGATTGGTAAAAACAAAACCCATTCCAGTCTTTAACTATCATTCAAGTTTTGAAAATTACAAGAGTGTTCAAAGTTTATTCACAAAGCCAAGTTCTTACAAATGGGACCCAAAAGTGTAGCACTTTACAATTTCAAATTAATTCCAAAAAAACAAGGAGTAAAATTTTCATTCATTCAAAAGAGAAACACTAGTTCCAATTCCGAAACCTTTGCCAAATTCAAGAGAAGTGCTCTACTTGGAGTTATATCAAGGATCATGCTCATTCCTATGAGACACTGGTACGCTACTCTTGGTGTGTATGATGTAGCAGTTAAGCATATGACAGAAACCTTGCTTGCAGCTACCATTCCAAGACAACACAAGAAGATGGCGGCACACATTGAAGAAAAGCACGTAAGAAGTGTACCTCAAATCTTCTGCAGATGTGAAAATTCAGGTCATTTGTGAGTATTCAAATCTCTCAAGCATAACGGGAAAATCGAACAAGGAAAGGAATCAACAGAATCAATGGCCAGAGATAATCAGTAATCATGTTTCCAAAACCATCTCCAAAACATAATAAAACAAAAGTAGAAAATCCATCAAACATTCACGGCAAGTTTTCGAATTTGTTCAACAGAATCAGACATGTCGATACGAAAACGGAATGCATTCATGACAAAATCATTTCCAAAACAATAATCAACAAGTCATGACCTTCAATAATCAGTACCATCACAAAATTAAAAGAGGCATTGAATCAAATCTTCATGAGGATCATAAGTTTCGCAGACAGGATAAAGTGAAAATGGAAACATTGTCATTACACAAATCAAAACTCAGAACGACAATAATTTTGCACATTCAATGTCGACATCAGAGTGGAAACTCACATGTGCTTATAAAAGGGTTGGTTTGCGAAAGAGAAGGGAGGAGTAATATTCACACATCAGCACAGAGAAGAAAAAGCCATACTAGTAGAGTCACGATACTACACATATAAACACTTCAAAGAAAAAATCACAGGTCTGAGATACATTCACATGAACAAAGCCGCAAAAGCCCCAGCATCAGTGATTATCAACCGCACACCAGCACGCAAAGCATAAAAGGAAATTTGAAGAAGAAGATAAGCGAAGGGTATAGAAGCGAAGTTTTACCGGTGAGATTGGCGTCGGACATCACCACCTCCGCACCGAACTCATCCATTTCTGGTGGACAAGCTCAGCTAGGTATCTTTTCTCCTCTCTTATGAATTGATTGTTGTGATTAACTTGTGTAAGGTTTCGTTCATGCTTTGGAAAGATCGGTCGTGTTGCTGTTTGAACTAGAAAGGGTTTTGTTGCGATGTTTTGCGAATTGGTAAACAAGGAAGCACCGACGAAAGAGAGTGAGCTGGAGATGAATGTCATGTGGAAAAGAAAAAAACATTGAAGATGATGTTGTTTTTGCCAACGCATTTGATATGGTCCTTTGAATCCGGTTGGGCTTTGTCACGGCCTATGTCCATTTAGCACACACCTAAATCACAAACACCCCCCTTTAATTTAATTAGATTTTTTAACTTTTATTTAACTAGTTGTTTTTATTATTTTAATTTAATTAGTTTTATTTAGAATTTATTTAGAACTTATTTATTTAGTTAATTAGTTTTTAAATAGGTTTTAGTTTAATTAAGTTTTAATTAACTTTTAGTTTAATTAGCTATTTTAGTTTTTTTATTTAGATTTTGATTTATTTCAACTTTAATTAGATTTTGTTTATTTAGTTTTTTTAAAAATTTATCTTGACATTTTCACATTTTCATTGTAGCTAATTCTTGACTCTTTTGATGTAATTCCTGATGCTTACCTTGATTCCAAAGGAAAGGTTTCCCTCTATTGACTCCATTTAGGTTATCAACCCATCTTTTATCCTAGCCTTAGGATCGGAGTCGCCGCACTCCATGTAGGTTCCTACCATGGACACTTACATTCTTTACATCCATTTTCAACTTAAACCTTAAATTTAGAGTCGCCGCACTCTATGTAAGTATCTTGCCATGGATACTTACCTCCCCACTGGAACCTTAATCACAATCAAGAGTTCCTCACCCTCATTGAGGGGAACTACGAATGCTCTGATTCCACTCCCGTCAGGATACGTAGGCACGAGATGCGATGTCTTGGCGAGCATACTTAGATACTAACCCTTAGGTCTTTCCCTTAGTAGATACCCTTAGCAAGCAAGCAATAGAATAACACAAATACTAACAAGAGGTTACTGTAGAGTACTACATATGCTTAGGATGCTAACACCTTCCCTAGGTATAACCAACCCCCGAACCTTAGATCTCTTATTAGGGTTTTCAATCTTTACCCCTTCCTTTGGATAAATCAAAGTTTGGTGGTGAACTTTAAGATTTGTGATTCAAGTTAATACAATAGCTTGATATCCGATTCTCACCGCGATAATAAGGCGCGATAATAAGGATCTGTTGGCTCGATATGGAAACATCTGCTCTTTAATTCTGTCAGGTCAAAGGGTTATGGTTAGGGGATCGGCATCAGCGTGGTGGAAGGACATGGTTAAAACAAATTTGTTTTCTCAGTTGCTAGATTCTGGTTTTGCAAGCAGTACCTCTGTTAAACATGGTGATGGAACATCTATTCCATTTTGGTTGTCGGATTGGACAGTTTTGGGTAAATTGGTTGATATTTTTCCTGATCTTTTTTGTTTTAGCAGCAGTAAACTTAATGCCATTTCGCAAATAGGGAGGTGGTAGAAGGTTTGATGGTGTTAGCGAGATTTTGGGATTAAATCTGAGTTGAGGCTTTCTTATCAATCTGATTTGCAGTACCTAATGTGTGCATTAGGCTTAATTTGTCCAAACAAATTATTGAATGATGAATTCATGTGGGGTTCAGACCAGGATGAAGGCTACACGGTCAAGTCAGGATACGATACTCTCATGAAGGCATCAGTTCACTCCCTTATCTCTGAAGATTTCAGCAACGCGTTCTTGCTTATTTGGAAAACTCATGCTCCTTTTAGTGTTAACACGTTTGGGTGGAGGAGCTTTCATAATAGGCTTCCTACGAAGGATAAGTTGTGAACGCGAAAAGGCGAACAATATGTTGGCTCTCTATATAAGGTCATTGCCACTCAATGAGGCGGTCAAATCGTTGGACCTCTATGTGAGATACTTGTTGCCCAATAAGGAGATCAATATGCTAGATCTCCATGTGAGATCCTTGTCGTTAATTGAGGCGATCAATATGCTAGATCTTTGTGAAAGACCGTTGTCTCCTATTAAGGAAATATGACGTATGATGGACTTCCACATGAATATCCTTGCTGCCTATTAAGGAAGTATAATGAATTTCAGATTTTCACAGAAAGATCTTATATGCCTATTAAGGAAATATGACGTATATTAGACTCCCATAGGAAGATACTGGCCACCCTTCTGGTCAATACAAACAAGTTCAATTAAACTCCCCGCCTAAGGGACTTAAAGTTTCCTCAGACAGGATCCAACATATGAATCTCTCCCAAGAGGTGCGACTAAAGTCCAGCCCAATAGACTTAACTTAAAGTATAGTTTTAGGGCTTGATAGAAGTCCCACCTAGGAGGTCTAACGCAACACCTGAGATACTTATAGTCTCGTAAACCATACTCAATATAACTTTTCATGTGGGATTAAGAGTTTCCATCGAACAAGCTATTTAAACTCCTTGCCTGAGATACTTAGTGTTTCCTCAGGTGGGATCTGACACAAAAATAATGACTAAGAGGCGCAACCGAAGGCTGGCCTAAAAGACTTAATAATAAGTCTTGTATGTGTGATTGATAAAAGTCCCACCGAGAGGTCCAATGCCTCTCCTGAGGGACTTATAGTCTCGTATGCTAGGTGTAGCAGGTGATTTTTGTCGGTGACGCGACCACCTTACCGCATTGGTTGGAATTGGGTGCTACTTTCTGATTTCTTATTTATCCTATGAAGCTGAAAAGCAAAGGGAAGCTATCTAAAACTAAACTTACATGCAAATGTTTTCTTTAACAAATGCTAAGAGATTGGGGGGTCTGAGGTCAGGTTATACAATGGGGAGTTGTCAATTACCCATTCTATATATGGTTATCCATAGATTGTTTGGCACTTTCTTCTGTTATCTACTTACTGATGTTTATCTGTCATGGGTTGGGAAAGTTTCTTCTCTGGGAGTGTCGAGAGAGTTTTTTTGTTGTTTTCAGGTTTTTCGATGTTTTTGATAAGGTACTGGACCTAAAGTTTTTGTTATGTGTGATCGCTAAGATTTCGCAAACTTATGCCTACGTATTCCCATAAAGATAACAGGGAAATCAGAGCAAGAGGAAAGATGTTTTGTGTCTTGTTCAAAGCCCAAGATTGAAGCTAGATGAGTATTTTTGTCTTGTTCAAAGCCCAAGGTTGAAGCTAAAAGGTTTGACTAAGAGAGAATTTGTCGTCTTTAAAGGGAGATATCTCATATGTTTATCACAGTTGTTGGGTAACTGATTATAAAGGAGAATTACTTTAACTGGAATATATGGAATCCAGCAATGCCATAATTTCCTTTAGAAGGGATTTGTTCTGAAGGAGAAAACTTTAACTTAGTGTTGAGCAATGCCATTTTTCCTTAGGAGTCTTTCATGCTAAGAGAGGGACATTGGCTTGGATGTAAATTATCCACAGGCTTGCCACTTACAGTAACTAGATGAAAGGAGGGGATTTACCAGGATAAGAGATGGACTACAACTTGAGTATTTGAATCAATAAGTGTGCCACTTACAGTAGTTATCTAGGATTAAGGTTTGTTTGATTGTCTGTTTTGATGTGTGATTGTACAGAGAAATGTCTTCCTACAGAAAAATCTTGATTTCCTCTGAGGGGATGTTTGTTTTTTTGTGTGCCTTGATCAAAGCCCAAGGTTAAAGCTAAAAGGTTGACTCTACTAGGGAGTTTTAGATCTGTCTTGTACAAAGCCCAAGATTGAGGCTGAAAAGAGATTAACTCTTTTTAGAGAGATCATTATACAAAGCCTAAGAGGGGCTGGAAGGAATTGACTCTTTCGGGGAAATATTTTATCTGTCTTCTATAAAGCCCAAGATTGAGGCTAAAAGGGATTGACTCTACTGGTGAGAGGTTTTATCTGTCTTGTACAAAGCCCAAGATTGAGGCTAAAAGGGTAAACTGACTCAGTTGGAGAATGTTTTATCTGTCTTGTACAAAGCCCAAGATTGAGGCTAAAACTGCTGAGGGATGATCTTTACACAACGCCTAAGAGAAGGCTGGTTGGGGGAATTTCTTATATAAAGCCTAAAAGGAGGCTAACTTCTGCTGAGGATTAGTGAGATCCAGAGACAGGTCTAAATTGGGGAATCAACTCTTGCTGAGGGTTGCAGAAGAGTTGAAATATCAGATGCCTTGAGGTTTTGATGGAGGGTTTATTGATAGTGATTTGACCCTAGCTGGGGAAATTTGAGGTGAGAGTTTAAAGATTGAGTTTTGAAACCTATGGAGGCTTTAACTCCGTTGGTGATTGATGAAATGATCAGGGTTTATCCTGTGTTTTTTAGGAAACTTGAGGGTTTCTTTGACATCCAAGAGGAGATGAGACTGTCCGAGTCTACTGGTATGAGAAGGTTTATCTTTGTATGATGCCCAAGAGGAGGCTGATGTTTTAAGGGATGACAATCAACCCTAAACTGGTCTGATGTTTTGACTTACTGACTCTCTGAAGGATTGAACTAGCAAAAGATGACTAGATTCTGTCCTTATAACTGTAGAAGGTCTTTGGGTCCTTGTACTAAGCCCAAGAGGAGGCATGAGAACTTCTAAGAAGCCTGAGGGTCCTTGTACAAAGCCCAAGAGGAAGATGGGGATGCTTTTAGGAAGCCTGCGGGTCCAAACCTAAGAAAAGTTCAAGAAAGGTTTCACCGGGAATAATCCTTTCTTTAGTGAATAATTCTAGGGTCTAAAGAAATTCAAGAGAGGTTTCACCGAGAATTAATCCTGTCTAGGCGAATGAATTTCTTGTACAGATTTCTAGTAGTGACAGTCTTGAGAAAAGTTTCACCGGGAATAATGCCTTTCTCTGTTCCATATTGTATAAGCCCAAGAGGAGGCAAGACTGTATCTGGAATTTCCTATGGGGAACTGGTTTTGACTGTGTTGAAAGAGTGACCACTGGTTTGATCTAATCCTAGACCTAATTGCTGGGGAAAACTCTAAGCAAGATATATATATATATATATATATATATATAACAAGTATGTAACAGAAAGCTGGTAGAACTTACACGTGAGCAAGCTTCCAGTGTTACAGCTGTATGGTTAGTTATTCAAGAAATTGAAGAAAGTTTTGATAACAACTATGAATTTGAATCTAAATCAAAAGGGAAGTTGTTTTGAAAGGAAATTTGGGACTTACACTTAAGGAGAGGCCCAGATTTATTCTTTCGAAAAGGCGATGATCACGTCGTAGTTTTGAAAAGCACAAAGGGACTTATACAATGACTGAGGCTCAAATTTATTGTATTCACAAAAGAGATTGGGTCTTACACTCTATTAGAGGCCCAAAGTTTATTTTTTATACAAGAGATGGGGCTGACATTTCAAGGAGAGGCCCAGATGAAAAACAATTATCGCACCGTCGTTTTAAAAATCGTGTCGGGACTTATATAATGACTGAGGCCCAAATTTATTGTATTTACAAAGGGGTTGGGTCTTACACTCTATTAGAGGCCCAAAAGTGTTTATGTGAAATTTGAAAAATCAAAATTTAGAGGAAACCTTAATTTTGAATTTAAAAGATATAATTTTCAAAGGAAATAAAATAAAAAAAATGATATAAAATATCAAATATATTTAAAAACAAGTTGTCAACTTTGAAAAATATTTTGAAAAAATCATGTTTAATCACATGAAAGATTGAAATTCATTTGGAATGAAAAGATCAAATAGGGAATTTCATTTAAAAATGTTTAAAAACAAATAAAATGAAATTAATTACAAAAATTCTAACTATATTAAATAAATAATATAAATTGGATTTTTTTGTAAATAAAATAATTTAACATTTTTGTGACTTTTTACAAAAAGAACCAATAAAAAATGATAAAAAAATGAGAGAGAAATTAATTTTTGAAGTTATTAAAAAATGGTGAAGAAAAGTGAAAGAAAATAAGTGATAAAAAAATAGGATGGCCCTCCCAGGGTTTAAACCCACGCCCTTGAGGTGGAGGGTTTAAAACTTTACCAACTGAGCCAAGTGCGTTGGCTGATAGAGTGTGGCAAGAGTGAATAATATGTAAAACTCCCTTTGGAAAATAGTTAAAAAAAAATACCAAAAGGTCTGGGGCGAGGGGGATTCGAACCCCAGACCTCTCGCTAGCTACACACACACAAAAATGCTAGTGTTTCCGCTAGGGCGCAATGCCAATTCAAACATATAATGGCAAGTGTATAATATATACTATGTCTGGTTCTAAAAACCTTAAAATGGCGCCATGGCCATCTTCTTCCTTGGGCAATCATTAGACTTGCGTGAAGCAAGCTATCTCCCTCGTTTCTCAACCATTTTACAAGATGTAATAATGAAACTTATGCGTTTTTTAACAAGGAACATGATGGTTCTTTTCAATTTTGTTTAAATTAAGTGTAACAAGAGATATCATGTTGTAACCAGATGAACCCTAAAAAATGCAAGAACTAAATGAAATCCCATACACATGAGATAAATAACAATTGATTGATGGAAAATGATCTATGAACATCCAGAAATACAATAGTAACTTGAAAACATGTTTATGATGCATGATTCCTTGAGTTTAAAAGTTTAAGGCTTACCTCTGCAATAAGGAATCGATTTCAGTGGTAGAGATGTTACAGAAGTGAAACAAGGACCTGGATAGCTTCCTTAGGCCTCAAGGATTGTGTTGCAACCTTCAGAATATTTTGAAACTCTTTAGATAGGTTGGCTCAACTCTGACTGCAATTGATCCAAGTGAGAAATGGAGATGATGATCCTAATATTTCAGAAGTGTGAGGAGTGTTTGATCAGCTAATATATGATGTATGGAAGGTGTTAGAATAATTGGTGGTGATGGAATGGCTCCCTAATGAAAAATTTGACAGTGACTTGCAAATGAAGTTATTTTTGGAGTGAACGAGATATTTTGAGTAAAGCCAGTGTTCTGAGGCTTTGGTGTACTCAAACTGATCATATTTGACGTCTATTTAGAGTGCAACAAGTTTGTTTTGGCATCAATAGTGAATGAAGGCTTTGACAGTCCCTTAGCCAATGTTGATTAAAAGGAATCTCAAGTATCCTCTAGCCATTGACTTGAGGTTAGGGTACAGGTTATAAGTTCTTTGGTTCAGAGATAAGGCTTGACTCAATTCAATTTGCAATGTCTTGATGCTTGCCACCTTGTGAATCCATTGAATGCATTGAAACAAAATTGGAGTCTTTGAGATTTCTAGCCTTTTTAGGTGACACATAGCTACATGTAGATCCTTGGACTTGGGAGGCTTGTGGTGTTCAAATGGATGACAAGGCTTACAATTGAGGTGTCCAAATGTATGACAAGGCTTGCAATTTCCTAACTTAACCAATTCGAGCAAAAGTGCACAAATCTGTCTTGTACAAGATAGTTTGAAAATGTCATCTTGGGAGGATCATATCTCCTTGCTCAAATGGAGTTATGGAATGCTCATGTACTTTTTAAAAAGACCTTATATGGTACAATTCATGTGTGGTCATAATTTGTCTTGAAACTATCTGGACTTAGTTGGAAAATCCCCATGAACATTGATGTTCAAGGCTTAAACTTAGACAGTTTTGTACTAAGTGTTAAATCTTTGATTTTTCACCACTTTGATCCATTCATAACCAAAAATCCCTGAAGAATTAGAGTTTCATGTAGTTGAAGCTTTTGTATAATGTAGGAAGACCTACAAATCAGGCTTTGGATAACTCAAAATGGGTGCTTGGATCAAAAGTTATGGCCTTTGGAAGTTGGCACCAAAACCATCCAAACTTAGTAACTTAAAAAAAATTTCAATTTTTCAAGATTACCCCTTTTACAAGTTATCATGATTTCTTGATCAATTCTTGTTCAAATGACATTATAAATCATATCTTATGAAAATATGAGTCATAAGGATCAATTTTTCCAAAAAAGTCATGTTTTGACTTTTGGCTCTGGAGCGGTTCGGCGCGGAGAAACCCTAATTCCTGAATTTTGAGGAATGCCTTCTCTGAGGGTGTTTTAACTTTGAAAAGGGATTCCTAGGGTTATTTTGTGCACATTGAGTCATATTTTGAAGCCTTGGCTCAATCTCTTATGAAAATTTCACTCTGGAGGTCTCAGTCGTCCAAAACCCTAATTTGGTGACACTGCGTATTTCGCGGCTCCTTCCACTTGGAATGTTGCAACTTTGTGCTTGATTCTTGATGTGGGAGTCCTCTTGATCCCTTATGGGTGTTTGAGAGTTTTGACAAGTTGAAGATCATGTCATTTCTTGATTGATCTTTTGTCCAGATGCTCAGAGAGGGATGGAAACCCTAATTATTGATTATAGTGAATGCTCAACCATCTTTTAGGAGATTGATGAGGCATGATGGTACATCCATATTGTGGTGATGATTTTCACAATGATGGTAAATCTTGCGGTCAAAGTTTTGGATATGACAAATGCCTCTATTTAATCTTCTTGGACCCGAAGGTGTGAATGGCGAAAGTATTCGGACATTCAGGGTGCAAGAGGATTAAATATCAGAATACCCGAAATTTTGACGGTGGTTATGAATGGCATTTCGCTCATCCATCTTCTTTTGCTAAGCAATGCTACTTAGAAAAGGGTAAAACTTCCCCTCGATCCTGGTCTTCAGCCATGGAACTGGTCTCAGTTTTTTTTGAAATAAACTTCCCCTCGATCCTAGTCTTCAGCCATGGAACAGTTCTCAGTTTCTGAAATAATAAACTTCCCCTCGATCCTAGTCTTCAGCCACGGAATTGGTCTCAGTTTTTGAAATAAACTTCCCCTCGATCCTAGTCTTCAACCACGGAACTGGTCTCTGTTTCTGAAATAAACTTCCCCTTGATCATGGTTTTTAGCCACAGAACTGGTCTCAGTTTCTTCTTGTCGAGTTTCTTCCTTGACAAGAGATGCTATTTGCAGCGGCTTTCATCAAACTTCTCGCCGAGTTTTACTGGGGAGACGCCATTTGATGGAAAAAATTTGAGGTCAGACTTGCTGGGGACACCCATTTGTCTGAGTTGTAGAGGTGTGCAAACTTCTCTGTTAGAGATGCCATTTGTTGACTTTACTGGGGAAAAACGAGTCTCTTGAAAGACTGGTTTTTACTTGGGGATATTACATCATACTTTTCTTCGAGATCTTTTTGGAGAAATTCCATGTGATGTGATCCAATTTTTAGGTGCTGATGACTTTATTAACATCGAATTTCTTGGGAGAAAAACCGATGTATTGCTGAGAGTCTTCGGTTGAGAGGCTTTCTCTAGGGATTTTCCTTAATCCGGGAAAGCGAGAAATATCATATTCAAAGGTGAAGAGTGATGCTCCAAAGGTGTCTGTCGAATGTCTTTTTGCCTTTCATAAGTTCAAGTTATCAAAGTGGTCGAGGACCATCTCCAATCCAGAATTAAACTGGAGAGAGATTGCTCAGACGATACATTTCCTGACCAGGAAAGAACTTAAACTGGGATTTTGTCTTATTCGACGTGGAAAGGGAAACCGACAACTTGATTGACAATAGGACTTTATCACTTGGGAATCAGTATGACCAGAGCAATATTAATGCAATATGAATATGAATGTGAATCAATTATGCATGATGTATGTATGTTTATGCTGACAAAACTGACACGGCATACAGACTAGTGGATGAACACGACTGGATACTCGGCCATTGCGGGGGATGAAAAGTACCATCAGTTCAAGATAGCAATCTTGTCTTTCTTTGGGAGAGGTACACCCTGTGGGGAAGAGAGAATCGTCAATCGGTCTTAAGAGGTAAGAACTCTTCCGTGGATGTCAGATGGGAAATTGCATCTGAAACAGTTGATTCTTCATTCAGGTGCACTGGTTTAGAAGGAGTACTTTGATTGTGCACTTGGAGGTTTAATCACTTCCGAAGAAGCTATCGATGTTCTTTTTGATGTTCAAAGTCATAAGGAAATACCATCTTCATTTTAAAAGTAGAAGAAAATTTTGACAATTAAATTCATTTTTGTTTTGTTTCAAGAATCGTTGATTATGTTAAAATGTCATTCTGTAAAGTAAAATAAATGAGAATTGCAAACAAAAGCACTAGGGTTCAAATTTTATTGATAGAATGGTAATCAGACAAGCACGTGATACTATAGAGTATTTACAAAGTTTAGAAAATGGTAATTTTAAGGGAAAAGGGCTACATTGAAACATAACGACCGTTATCCTTCTACCAACTTTGAATTCTGGACATTATGGGCTTCTGCCGAAGGTGACCTTGACTGAAGTTTTCCTGATGGATGGCATTACTACAGGGGATTTAACCTTGTCAGACATAGTTACTTGCCATGAATCCCTAACTTTTGCCTGGATTGTCTCTTTTGAGGTTTCCAATCCATCGGGATGATTTTTGCTTGTGTCTCTAATTTTTTCCTGGACCGCCCTTTCGGGTTTTCAATCCACCGAGATGTTTTTTTCTAATTTAGGCGAAGTATTTCTTGACTACATCAACATTTGTGGGGTAGGTAAACTCCTCTCCATCCATGGTTGCGAGTCTCAAGGCACCGCCTGAGAAGGCTTTCTTGATCACATAGGGGCCATTGTAATTCGGAGTCCATTTGCCCTGGGAATCAGTGAGGAATGATTGTATCTTTTTTAGCACAAGGTCTCCTTTTGTGAAGACACGGGGTCGGATCTTTTTGTCGAACGCCTTCTTCATTCTTTGCTGATACAACTGACCATGACATAGAGCCGTTATTTGGTTTTCTTCGATCAGATTCAGTTCATCGTGTCGACTTTGACACCATTCAGCTTCTGTTAGCTTAGCTTCCATCAATACCCTGATTGATGGTATCTCTACTTCTATGGGGAGCAATGCTTCCATGCCATATACTAGAGAGAAAGGGGTTGCCCCTGTTGAAGTGCGGACATATGTGCGATAACCGTGAAGAGAAAAGGGTAGCATCTCGTGCCAATCTTTGTAGGTTACAACCATCTTTTGAACAATCTTTTTGATGTTATTGTTAGCCGCTTCTACCGCCCCGTTCATCTTATGTTGGTAGGGAGATGAGTTATGGTGTTCAATCTTGAACTCAACGTACAACTCTTTCATCATCTTGTTGTTCAAGTTAGATCCATTATCCGTAATGATCTAGCTTGGAACACCGTAACGACATATGAGATTGTTTTTGATAAATCGGACCACCACTTGCAAGGTTACATTGGTGTATGACGCTGCTTCAACCCATATGGTGAAGTAGTCAATGGCTACCAGGATGAACCGATGTCCGTTTGAAGCTTTGGGTTCAATCATGCCAATCATGTCGATTCCCCATATAGAAAAAGGCCATGGAGAAGAAAGAACTTTGAGATGCATTGGCGGTGCATGGATTTTGTCAGCGTATATTTGACACTTGTGACACTTTCTCATGTACTTGTAGTAATCGGATTCCATTGTCAACCAATAATATCCTGCTGTCAGAATTTTCTCGCCATTGTGTGTCCATTGGCATGAGTGCCAAAGGATCCTTCGTGAATTTCTTTCATCAGCATGTTTGCTTCTTGTTTGTCTACACATCTGAGCAAAACCATGTCAAAGTTTCTCTTATAGAGTGTATCACCGTTCAGGAAGAAGTTGCCTGCCAATCTTCTGAGAGTTTTTCTATATTTTCTTGATGCCCCAGGCGGGTACTCTTGTCTTTGAAGGAAGCACTTCATATCATGATACCAAGGTTTGTCATCTATGACTGCTTCAATTATGAAGATGTAAACGGCCCTTTCAAGGCGCATTATGTCAATCTTAGGTACGTCATTCCATTGACATACACTAATCATGGAAGAGAGTGTGGTTAGTGCATCAGCCATGTGATTTTCTTCACGAGGAATGTGATGAAACTCGATTCTGTTAAAGAATGGTAAGAACCTTCTCGCGTAATATTTGTAAGGAATCAATCCTAATTGATATGTGTTCCACTCTCCTTTGATCTGATTGATAATTAGGGCTGAGTCTCCATACACATCCAACATCTTAATCCTCAAGTCAATAGCTTATTCGAGACCAGTGATA
This sequence comes from Lathyrus tuberosus, assembly GCA_022829125.1. Classification (NCBI taxonomy): domain Eukaryota; kingdom Viridiplantae; phylum Streptophyta; class Magnoliopsida; order Fabales; family Fabaceae; genus Lathyrus; species Lathyrus tuberosus. The sequence continues at coordinate 9,384,262 of JALAZF010000203.1, read as the reverse complement.
CAAGCTTCTTATTTGGTCTCGTTGTTTGTGCACTTGAATGTTAATCTGGCAGTGAAAGGAATAAGGGTACCTTGAGGTGTTATGATGATTTCCCCAATTCCGTTTCCATAAGTATTGACAGCTTCGTCGAATATTACTCCCTATTAGGAACCTGGTTTCGGCCCTTCACTGGGTAGTGGTTCATCACAATCTTTCATTTTCAAGTACATGACATCTTCGTCTGGGAAGTTAAATCCAACTGATTCCTGATCGTCAATCGGTTGATGAGCCAAATGATCGGCTAAAATACTCCCTTTGACGGCTTTCTGAGCGTGGTACTCGTTGTCATATTCTTATAACAACATCTGCCAACGGGCGATCCTTCCCGTGACAGCAGGTTTTTCAAAGACGTACTTGATTGGGTCCATTTCGGAGATTAACCAAGTAGTGTGACAAATCATGTACTAGCAAAGACGTTTGGCTGCCCAAGCCAGAGCACAACAAGTTTACTCAAGCATAGTGTACCGAGTTTCACAGTCTGTAAATTTCTTGCTTAAGTAGTAATAGGCAGACTCTTTTATTTTCATTTCGTCTTGTTGGCCGAGTACACAACCCATAGAGTCTTCCAAGACTGTTAGGTAGATGATCAGTGGTCTTCCTTCCACTGGAGGTGACAGGATCAGTGGATTCAACAAATATTCTTTGATACTGTCGAACACTTTTTGGCAATCTTTTGTCCATACACAACTTTGATTCTTTCTGAGTAGTTTGAAGATCGGCGCGCATGTCGCGGTCATGAGGGATATGAACCTTGAGATGTAATTCAGACGTCCTAAAAATCCTCTGACCTGTTTTTCAGTCTTTGGTGAAGGCATTTCTTGAATGGCCTTGACCTTGTCAGGATCAAGCTCAATTCCTTTCTGGCTGACGATGAACCCTAAAAGTTTCCCTGAGCGGAAACCGAACGTGCATTTATTTGGATTCAAGCGGAGTTTGTATTTTCTCAGACGATTGAATAACTTTGACAGGTGGGTCACATGCTCTTCTTCTGTTTTACACTTAGCAATCATGTCATCGACGTACACTTCGATTTATTTGTGTATCATGTCGTGAAACAGAGTTGTCATAGCCCTTTGATAGGTTGCCCCGGAGTTTTTTAGACCGAACGACATTACCTTGTAACAAAAGGTGCCCCATGGGGTGATGAATGAAGTTTTATCCATATCTTCCGGTGCCATTTTGATTTGATTATAGCTCGAGAATCCATCCATGAAGGAGAAGACTTTGAATTTTGTTGTACTGTCTACCAGCATGTCAATGTATGGTAAGGGGAAGTCATCCTTTGGACTTGCTCTGTTCAGATCCCTATATTCTACACACATTCTGACTTTTCTGTCCTTTTTCGGAACTGGCACTATGTTAGCTAGCCATTGAGGATATTCTGAGGTGGCAAGAAAACCTGCGTCGATCTGTTTCTGCACTTCCACCTTGATTTTGATAGCCATATTCGGGTGAGTTCTTCTCAGCCTTTATTTTACCGGCGGACATTCTGATTTCAACGGTAAATGATGTTCCACGATGCTGGTATCCAACCCTGGCATGTCCTGATAGGACCAAGCAAATACATCTGGAAACTCTTTGAGAAGTTTTATTAAGTCTTCTCTGACAGTTGGATTGAGTAGTGCTCCAATCTTAACTTCTTTCTTTTCTTCTTCTGAACCCAAATTGACCGTTTCCAACGACTCTTTGTGAGGCTCAATAGACCTTTCCTCTTGTCTGAGCATTCAGGAGATCTCTTCAAGAATTTATTCGTCCTCTTCTTCTTCAGCTTCAAATACCGGGAATTCAAAGTTGGGAGAAGGCATTGGATCGTATGTTTCAATGGTTGCATGACATGATGATTTGTTTTTTAGAAGAGATAGAGAGAATGCAAGAGTGTGTGCAGTGTATTTTTCTGGAAAATTCTTGTTTTTTTATTTTATTTTGGGTTGTTTTAGATTACCATTTTCTGAAAAATGAAAAGTGAAAACAACAATAAATGCAGGAATGACAGAATGACATTATTTATTTATAATTTTGTCGATTCTTGAAATACAGCCCTATAAAACAAAACTTTGTCGCTTTGGACAAAGCGAAGAGGGACATTTATAGAAAAGTGAGCCCTATAAAAACATCCGTTTCACCTGGGCAGGGTGAAAGGTCAAAACAAAGATGGCAATTACTTGGACTTATGGACGAGTTTCGGGATATCGACAACAACCCATTGGCGACGAACTCCTCGGTGAACCACAAAGTCTGGTACCTTCTTTCTTGGTTTTTCTTCAGAAACAATGCTGATTTTTGGCGGAGTAGGATCATTGGAGTCTTCCTCCCAAGCAGAATTATCATAATCGAACTCTTCTGTTGAATCTTCCTTAGTGTTTTCACTCTCAAGAGGATCTCCCCATCCAGTTGGCTGGATGTCCTCGTATCTGATGTGATAGCTTTCAGGAGCGGTCTACTTGACTAAGAAGTCGTACTTGCCACTCGGATGTCCTAAGGTGTCCCATACTTCCGTGGGAATAGAGGAGTCATCTTCCTCGATGACGTTGACCTCAGGAAAAGCATAGTTAATGAACTATTGTCCTATGATCTTAGCAGATTCATCATTGTGTTGGATATTTTCTGAATGTCCTGAGTAATGATTCCATGGCTTGGTGTGGATGTGGGTATTCTTTTCAATATTACTCAACTGACAGACATCATTCGGCTGACTCTTTTGCCCCAAGTTTTTTGTGTACGCTTTCCAGATAGGCAAGTCATCCGGGGGATCATAATAATCTTGATCAAAGTTGTCCTTCATTAGATCATCTTCTAATGAGTCAGGTGGAGCACGACATCCCTCAAGATCACAATCTCCATAAATCATCCGGACGTCTGATCTTTGTATATATTTTGGGTTCTGCTTTGGAAAATAGAATGACATGTGCGTTTGTTCCTGAGACATATAACCGTTGTCGTTGAGATAAGATTTCCACTCCTCATTTGTATCGGAGGAGTCAGTTTTATTGATGGTGTGCACTTCTTGAGACACTGGGTGGAGGAAGCCTCCACTGTGGAAGAAGTCCTGAATGAGATGAAAACTTTCATCTTTAGTAGTCAGGGTACAGGCTGAGGAGAAACCAAGACCTTTCTTTGTCTTGTTATCCATAGGAATTACAATTTGCCCCCATCCCTTTACGTTATTACTCTCGATCATTTTGAGAGCGTCTTTGTATGAGGAGATCGATGTCCCTCTTTCTGATCGATTCTCAGTGCTTACCGATAGTGCTTGAAACTGGGTTCCAACAACCTCCTCGGGTTCTACATATGAGAATAATGATAAGTTGCTCACTAATAAAGCTTGTTCTCCGTTACTGTGACTAACTTGTCATTCTTGATGAACTTCAGCTTCTGGTGAAGTGTCGAAGTGACTGCCCCAGCCTCGTGTATCCAAGGTCTTCCTAATAAACAGCTGTATGCTGCCCGAATGTCTATGACCTGGAACGTGACTTGGAAAGTGTGGGGACCGATGGTTATGGGAAGATCAACTTCGTTGATAGCTATTTTTTTGGATCCGTCAAAGGCTTTGACGATGATCTCATTGCCTCTCATCGGGGATCCTTGAAATGATAGTCGTATCAGAGTTGATTTTGGTATAACATTCAAAGACGATCCTGTGTCTACCAGTACACTGGCTAAAGCATCGTCCTGGCAGTTGACTGTAATGTTAAGCTCCATATTGTATTTTTGCTTTCTTCCGGCAGTTCTTCATCACTGAATCCTAAGTTGTTACAGGAAGTGATGTTGGAAATGATGTTGTCAAACTGTCTTACCGTCACATCTTGTTCTACGAAATCTTTCTCCAAGAATTTTTGCAGAGCTTCCCTGTGAGCTTCGGAACTAAGCAGGAGAGATAACACAAAGATTCTAGATGAAGTTTGCAACAGTTGGTCCACAATGTTGTACTCGCTTTTGTGGATGAGCTTCGGCATCTCATCATTTTTCTTTATAAGCTTTGGATTACCAGATTGACTGACTTGTTGATTGGGAACTTCTGTTTGAGGTTCCTTCTCTTTAGCAAGTTCTCCAACTCCTCTGTTGAAGATCCAGCCGCTCTGTGTGATTCGACTGATGTCGGCAATGTTCGCGACGGAGGGTAATGGAGTTTTCTTTCCATTTTCGATGGTCGTTGCACCGTACTTGTAAGGGATAGACTTCTCTGATTTGTACGATATCGGACTTAGCAGGTAGATAACCATATGAGCTTTCTAATTTCTCTGACCGTTATAGGCAACCTCAATCAGTTCCGGGTTGGGAACTTTTCTACTATCAAGAGAGATTCTTGATTCATCGAGTAGAGGGATTATGGCACAAATGTCTTTGGTCTTCCCACGATCGGAGATTATGACAACATTTTTGCTTTGGTCAGGGAGATAGTCTTGTATCACATTGATCAACCTAGAACTTGAACATGGTCGAACCTCTTTTCGGTCCAACTAATTTTGAAGAGCTGCTCGCACGAGATAGCATCCTTGGTTGTTCTCTGAGCAAACTCTACAACGCTCATAGTTGTGGGGTGGCACCCGACCACGCCCGCTTTATATGCAGTGCATGTTTACTAGATCGGTTTCCATCGAGCGGATATCATGACTTTGATGTCTACCAGGATTCCCGTCAGTCATACTAATCTATTGTGTAGCTTCATCCAAGTAGATTGGAAGCCACCAGTGGTCCAACAAGTGTTGAAGTGTTCTTTGGACAAACGCACACCCTTGATCGTCTTCACGGCATTCTTCACAGTCCTGATAATCATGTGAAGCCAGAAATCCGAGCCTGACTTTCTTTGCATGTAATTCAACGAGACTGGTATTCATCAAGCATATGTCAAAGATCTGAACCATATTGACTTGATGGTTATTTCTCTCACAGTAGTCTTGGATCCATCCGAGATCCATCTGACGTTGAAGGGCCTCTTGTATAAAAGAGCATCTCTGATTGCTTGTTGAGCAGATCGGACAAGTTTTGTAATCGTTCTGTGGCAGATTTAATATTGACTTTGCCTTGAGTGCATTGCCACCAAATTGACGTTCATTGCAAGAATGTTGTGGTTCTGAATAATGTTGGGATGCGCATGGGCCATGTTGACTTCACTGATCCGGTGATCCTGAATCCAGCCCAGATCCATCTGTTCATGTAGCGCTAATTGCACTACGAAACACTCCTGATTATTCTTTAAGCAGATATCACACTGGTGATAATTGTGAGGCGGCACATGACCGTACTCGCTCTATCTGCAATGCATCTTGACCAGATTGGTTCCTAATAGGAGCACATGGTGAATTTGATAATTGCGGCTAAATTCTTCCTCTATTAAATTAATTGCAGTCTTCTCATGTTGCGGCAACGGGTTCGTCTGAACATTCGGATTAGTATCTTTGAAAGATAAGATCTCTTTCCTGACAAGCTTCTGTACGTCAGACTTGAAGCTGAGACAGTTCTCAATGTTGTGCCCCGATCCTCTTTGATGGTAAGGGCAAGTTTGACCCTCTTTGAACTAGAAAGGAGGATTTTCCGGTACTGTAAGAAGATCCTAGTTTGCACGTACCCCTTGGCCAGTAGAAGTGGAAATAGTTCTGCGTACAACATTGGTATAGGGTCAAATACTGATGGTCGTGTCGCACGATTATTGATGTTGTACTGTGGACGAACCTGCTGAAGAGGTTGTTGCGTCCTTTGCTGATATTGTGGTTGACTTGGTTAACTCTGAGTAACCTGAGGTTGATAAGTTGGAGCCGGCGCGGGGCTGATAGCGGGAGTTATCGCCGCTACTGGTTGATACCTTCGCCTTTGTTTTTCGAGAGAGATATTACTGATCTTCTGCTCTTTCTTCTTTTGGAAAGCACTACCGTATCTTTTGGTACTGCTCGATGGCTCTGCATCTTTGACCAATCATCCTTCTCGGACTGCTTCTTCAAGGCGTACTCCCATGTTCACCATTTCAGTGAAGTCACTGGGCGCACTTGCGACCATTTGGTCATAATAGAACGAGCTTAATGTTTTCAAAAAGATCTTGGTCATCTCCTTTTCCTCAAGAGAGGGACAGATTTGAGCGGCAATTTCACGCCATCTCTGAGCATACTCTTTAAAAGTTTCTTTGTCCTTCTGTGACATTGTTCTGAGTTGATCCCTATCTGGTGCCATGTCTAAATTGTATTTATACTGCTGAACGAAGGCTGCACCGAGATCTTTGAAAGTACTGATCTTGGTACGGTTTAAACCCATGTACTATTTGAGTTCGACACCAGTTAAACTGTCTTAGAAGTAATGGATCAGTAGCTGTTGATTTTCTGTCTGAGTAGACATTTTTCGAGCGTACATCACCAAATGACTTTGAGGGCAAGAGTTGCCTTTGTATTTTTCAAAGTCAAGCACCTTGAATTTGTGCGGTATTTTTACATTAGGGACCAAACAGAGGTCTGTGGCGTCCTTTCTGAATAAGTCTTGACTGCGAATGGCATGATGTTCCTTCTGCATTTCCAAGAATTATTCCTAGAACTCATTCATCCTTTCGTACATGTCTCCGTTTCCACCAGAAATTGCTTTTGGAATCTGTCCTCCCAGGACAGTGTGTACCACTGGTTGTGGTATAGACATTATAGCGGTGACTCTTGGCGCTTCCATGCCCTGAAGTTTGTAACCTTCAGGAATTGCTGTTGTAAATCTTGCATTCACTTTCCCAAAGTTTGTAACCTTCAGGTCCAGTAGCTCCTGCCATGGTTTCTGGGTCTTCAGTGACCGGCAGGATATATCCTTTAGGTATAAAGTTGAGAGGCATGCCCCAGGGGCGACCCTTGGGCATGTTTTACCGAGGATGATTCTCATGTGTCTCCATAATGGGCGTAGATGTGATCTCTAAGATTCGTGTCTTTTGATGCCGCTGCTCCTGAGTTGCTGCCAGGGATTGCATGTCACTGTGAAGTTTTTCCAAACTTTCCTTTAGAGCATCGATTTCTTCTCTCAGCTCTCTTTTCTCTTCCTCGAGATCATCCATTTTCTTTTGTCGATTGACCCGAATATTGTATGAGTGAGACAGTTTGACTCTAGAATTGTGACACATACGTGAGACTCAAGGATAAGAAAAAAATGCTCTATGCGAGAATGATGAATGATATGCAAAGACATAAATTTTTAGTTTTTGTTTTATTCAAAAAGAAACTTCAACAAATAGATTGCAAATATCATACAGTAGAGTGAGACCCCTTTTATTGAATTCGAAAAATTGCAGTATTTTACAAAGAAAAGTATAGTATTTTACAAAGTGCTGTAAGGAAAATGGCTAAGCTCATGGATCTTGAGTCCTCTATAAAGAGAGCTCAGATGCTGGTTCCGGTAGTTTCCTTTTCTTTGACCGGGGCTCTTCAGCCGTTGTCGGGTCATCAGTCCTTTGCCAAGTGAAAGGAGCGAGCAAATTTCTTCGGTCTTCTTGACTTTCTACAGCATGCTGCTCTAATATCTCAATCAGAGAATCCTTTTCCTTTAACAGTTCCTGAATCTTGGTACATTCCACATTGAGGATTCGGTACTTGTTCTTCCAAGAGCTCTTCTCATGTTGAATTTTGTTGAGAGCTACCTGGAGTTTTTCTGCATCAGACATGAAATAAAGGACAAATTCATTTAACGGAAAAACTTCTTGGCGAGGGTAAGGCATCCTCAGCTTGAGGGCTCTAGTTTGCACCCAGTGGAGATAAGGTTTCATGGAGATACAGTTTGGTCTTCCTAGAGACTCTCTTCATTTCTTGTGAATATGTTTCCAGGCATGCACTATTTCTTTCTTTAGTGCCCTGTCATTTTCCCCTTCCTTGAAGAAAAGACCTTCCAGATGAACATTATGTGGGATATTCTTCATCGGGTATCCGAGTTGACTGCGAGTTAAAATTGGATGATAGTTGATTCCTCCTTTAGTTCCAATGAGGGGTACGTTAGGGAAATTTCCACATCTGTCGATGATCTCTATCCCCTCATAAATCCTATTATACCAATCTATGTCAGAGTTTGTAAGGGACATAATCCTCTGTGACCAACGTAGAGTACTCTTGTGATCCCAAAAAGCAGTAGACTTGGGTAAATGGGAAATGAACCATTTGTAGAGTAAGGGTACACAACATGTGATCATTCCTCCATTGTACAAGTTCCTTAAGTGTACAAAATGATAAGCATCTGCGAGCAGGGTTGGTACGGGGTTCCCAATCAGAAGTATCTTAACAGCGTTGGTATCGACGAAGTTGTCAATGTTGGGAAAAAGGAATAACCCATATGTGAGCAGAACAAAGACGTCTTCGAAAGCAGTTATGTTTCCTATACTAGCAAAGTATAGAGCTTTCTCTATCAGGAATTTAGCTGGTAAACCCTGGATCCCTCCTTTGGTGGTCATGTGAGTCCTAACATCTGACTCGCCCAAAGAGATTGCTCTTGCAATGGTTTGTTCCTTTGGAGTTTCTTCCAGTCCAGAAAATGGAGCTCAATCAGTGATAGGTAAATGAATAAGATGAGAGTGCTCTTCCAATGTTGGTTCTAGTTGGTAATCCAGAAATGTGAAGCAATGACAAAACCGGATCGTAGAACTGAATCAGCGTAGACAGGATTCCTTCAACTACGTGGACCCTTAATAGAGACAACAGTCCTTCGTGCTTGGCTCTGAAAGCCTCAGGGTTGGTGACCATCCTTGCTAACCTTCTTAATTCCTCTAGTTTTGGAGCCTTGAAGGTGTACTTGTGCGTCTTTCTTATACCAAAATCCATAACACAATCTCTGATATTTGCAATTATTGTTTTAGTTTATTTTGAAAAAAAGATTTTTTTTTCTTGTTTTAAAAGAGTTTTTTAGATGAATGCATAAATGTAATACACAAAAACATTTGAAAATATGGGTTCAAGGGTTCAACGTCACGGGCATGGAGTCATGGCTCTACCCATTGTTGCACCCCAAAATTTGCCCTCCTTACTTTATTACTAACTGGCTTATGTTGCATTGAATTTTGCATTATCATGTGTGCATATCATTGGTTCTTAGCATGGGGTCAAGGTGCCTGAGGCAGTGCTGTGGAGGGTCAAGCAAGAGTCCTGGTATTGTCCAAGAGAGCTCAGGTGGATCATCCTCTCCTAACCAGTGCATAGATTAGGGTTTTGAGATTCTTGGGATTATTGCTCCAATGGGCAAGCTCCTTGGGTTTTTATCATCACCAAATGGCATATCTTATCTTTGTTGGAGAGGATACACATCATATTCATAGGAATTTGGATTTGGAGACTGTGCTATTTCCTCCTAGACTGAGGGTACCACAACTAGGGTTTGCTATAAAGTCAGTTTATTTCTGATTTTTTGGGCAAGACTTGATTCTATGGTATTCCTTGGGTCCCTAAATACCTAGGGGTGGGAGGTTGTCCATCAGTTTGGTTCAGGAGAAGTTCAATTCGCCCATAGATTGAAAATCAGGTGAATGGGGTAAAAGTCAACAGTGAGAGGAGAAGTCAACTATGGAATTTTGAGGTTCTCTCCAAGGTTTTCAAGGTCTCACATCCTCATATGGTCTTCAAGGGTCAAGTTTCATACATATTTGTCAAGAATCAGGAGTTGGTGCAAAGTTTCTAAATTTGGAAAGTGACCTATAATGAAAAGTTTCCTTTTTGGGCAAGTTCCTGCACTGCATTCAACTTGACTTTTCATCATCAAGGAAGCTTCAAATGAATTTTTATCCAACATGAAAGTTGAAGGTATTTTTCTCCTCTTTCCAACAAGTACTAGTGGGTCTCCATATCATTTGTGAAACTCAACTTATGGTCAAAAGAAGGCAAAGTGGTTTTTTAGGGTTTCATTTTCACAACTTTTAGATTTTGGGACATATGGACCTATGATTAATTCCATTGCTTCAAGATATGTTCCAACATCCAAGAACAATCCCTAAGGAGGATTTTTGGCTTTTTAATCAAGTGATTCCATGGCATATTTATCACTTATTCTCCATTATTCAAAAATGCCAAACTATTAAAAACTCATGAATCAATTGTTTTCAAGGCCCAAGTTCCATTAAGGTGTAACTAGCAATTCAAATGCAAGTGATCCATCATGAAACTTTAAAATATTCATGCATGGAGGAGGTGTACTTAACATAATGTGATTTTTCGAAAATTATTCAAAAATCATTAAACAAGGAAATATCCAAGCCCAATTCATCATCAGAGGAAAACCCTAGCCTATTTAAACCCATCCATGCACTGGTTAGAGTTAGTTACACGTGATATTTTGGAGAAAAAGAAAGTGAACCCTAATTCTTGAAATCATTGGATCTCTCAATTCACAAAGAGTTTTGAAGGAATTCTTTTACCAACAGAATCCTGGTGATCCACAGGTTAGAACCCAACCACCATTTGCATCCAAAAGCAAGGATTGGAGTGGCACCATCTCAGGTTGATGGATTTTTTTCGTGCTCCCAAAACTCTCTTTTTTTATATGCATATTGACGTGTGAGGAATGGTGATTATCCTGATCTATTTCTTTTTAATTTTGGACGTGTATATTGCTTGTTATGTGCGTTTGAAGTTTTATGCCCTAACCTCTTTTCGTTCGTTTTTTATTATTCATTGGTTGTTTGCAAATTTGGATGCCATATTTGAAATCCTTGCATTTTTCTGGGTTGAATAGTGTACTCACACGAATTTTCTGGGCGAGTTTAGCTTGCAGGTGACCGGAGTAGGGGGCCGGAACCCTAACTCCGGTGGTGGCCGGCGAACCAGTCCGGCGAGAGGTGTCCAAGGTAAGAGATGCAATCCTGGCCCTTCATTCTCACGATCTAACGGCCCATGACGTGCCACATATTTATTTCTTTTATTTTTTTTCTGAATTTAATTTAGTAATCCTGTGTTTATGACCCCACGCCATTACCATGTACCACCCAATTAGTTTATTTCTTTTTATTTACTTTCTATTGCATTGACTTAATCTGACGCGTCCATTGCATCAAACGATCCACATCTCGCCAGCGCATTAAAAAGCCCATGTGCCAGGCACATGGCTTTCCACGGTAAGCTGCCCAGGTTTTTTATTTTTTTTCTGAATAATTGGTTGGACCGGGCTGCTATTCGCACCCTCCCTCTCTGGCCCAACCTTCATTTCTAACGCATTTGGGCTACTCATTGCACCCCCATTCCATTTATCTCACTTTTATTTTTATTTTAATTATTACATTTTCATCTTTTATTTTTAAAATACATCCTTGCATCTAAAAATCATCATAAAATTCATGCATCATTTTCATCATTTTATAAAATTTTACAAATTTTATTTTTTTATTTTTATCTTATTTTTATCATTTAAATTAATTGTTTAATTTAATTTTCTTTTTGCATTACACATGTCATGCATACTAATATTGTTTATTTTAATTCTCCTCATCCATAAAATATTTTTAATCCGTTATTTTTGTATTTGTTCATTAACATTCTAAAATGCATTAAAATATTTTTCTTTCATTTTTAAATTTATTTCATATTGCATTTTGATCCTCTTTTTTGCCCATTGAACCCCATTTCTCACCTGGTTTTTGTATGATTAATTGAATGACTAACACTCTGAATTTTTGCAGGGGGTTTTGGTATTTTGTTTGTCTCTGGTTGAGAAACCTTGATGTTTAATTTGGGAATTTTAGGAGTTATTTTTCTAATTATTTGATTGGCTTTCACTTGAGATCTTTGTGTATGCCTATTTCTGACCACATCTGATTATCTGTTTGAAAAGACACTTGTGCCATTTGCTTTGGGGTTGTTCCTTTGATTTCTAAGTTCATGTTTGGATTATTATCACTATTGTTTGCCATTGTTTGGTTTTCACTTGCCTTGATATTATTTATGTCCGTTTCGTACTAACCTGTTATGCAGGGACTAAGGTAAGTTCTTTGAGGGTATGGATAAGTATCCATGGTCACCCTTATCCTTTCTTTCTCTCCTATCTTCTTCCTTTAGGGTTTAGGTTGAACCTCACTAAATGTAGGTCACCTATGCATGATAACTTTATGACTCATAGTCCCCCCTTAGAGTTACCCTGGTGTCTTCTCTCTTCTCATCTCAAATTTCTTTAAAACACTTAATAAGAATAAGGTGTATTGCGCACGAGCCTTAAGTATGGGGAATGAGAAATGAGGGGCTTCCTCTCATCTTTCTAGAGTGCTTAGCGAGCGTCCTGTCTTGGGACGATGCGTTAAGTATTCGCCCCTGTGCCCTAGACTTTGGTGCAATGCAACTTAGGAACTAACTTAAGCCATTTCCGTCCTAAAAAACACAAACCAACTTCAAAAATTTTTGTCCTTCGGGATTTTCAAACTAAAGGTTATTTTCAAAAAGGGCACCTTACTTTCCGTCTGAGTCGCAAACAGGCATCGACCCTAACTGCCGGACGCGAACGTAACGTCGCTCATAAAAAACACAAAAAGAACTTGGTCCGAACTACGTTGACTCTGAATTCCCCATTGCACAAAGGGGGTATGTAGGCCTAGGACGTTGACGTCCTACCGAGTCTGTCTTAGTTTTCTCCTCCCCCGTCCTAGTACAGCAATAGATGATAGGATAACTCACCCTTAGATTAGACAACAAGCGTGGATCCCATCGAGTACGATGGACGCGTGGGGTGCTAGCACCTTCCCCTCGCGTAACCGACTCCCGAACCCAGGTTATGGTTGCGATGACCATTCCTTTCCCTCTTCCTCAGGTTTGTGCAGTGTTCCCTTTCCCTCTCTTGGGATAAATTTACACGGCTGGCGACTCTGTTTTTCCGCGCCACTCTCGCGTTTGTACCTGGATGAAAATCTTGGGAGCGACACCCATCCCCAAAGGTTGTACTATTTTGGTCAATTTTTGTACCTGTAGAACGGGTTCTAAGGTTCCCAAAGTCATTAACCTCCCTAGGATATCAACAACAAGCTGATTCACTCGAGCGAGCTGTAATTTCCTAGGATGTATCTCATTTGAGTGTAGTACCGCGTATCAACTATTCCCAATAGTCACCGCACTACCAAATGGTCATATGGTAAAAGTCTACTAAATCCTCAGGGTCATGGGTACCGCACTGGGATAAATGATGCTTTCACGATAATCGGTTATTTAACATCAATATTTCCACACGGGTACCTCGACTGATTCGGTGGGATATCAGGATAACTTGTTCGGGATTCACTCCCTATAAGTGTCTCCTGTCTATGCCACCCTTATCTTAATGTTCTCTCAAACTTTCCACATGTGTATCAATCGCATTCCCATTTGACAAAAAAATAAAGACGGATATCAAGTAGGAATAGCAGTAAATATATATATATATATATATATATATATATATATATATATATATATATATACATTGTGTATATAGTATAGAAAATGCTAAACACCCTAGACCTCTTAGGAACTCCAATCCTAGTATGAATTCCCCAACAGAGTCGCCATTTTTCTATAGCATACGATTTTTGTCAGTGACGCGACCACCTTACCGCATTGGTTGGAATTGGATGCTACTTTCTGATTTCTTATTTATCCTATGAAGCTGGAAAGGAAAGGGAAGCTATCTAAAACTAACCTTGCACGAAAATGTTTTCTTTAACAAATGCTAAGACATTGGGGGGTCCGGGGTCAGGTTATAGAATGGGGAGTTGTCAAGTACCCATCCTATATATGGTTATCCATAGATTGTTTGGCATTTTCTTCTATTATCTACTTAGTGATGCTTATCTGTCATGGGCTGGGAAAGTTTCTTCTTTGGGAGTGTTGAGAGAGTGTTTTTGTTGTTTTCGAGTTTTCCGATGTTTTTGATAAGGTACTGGACCTAAAGTTTTTTTTTATGTGTGCTCGCTAAGATTTCGCAATCTTATGCCTACGTATTCCCGTAAAGATAACTGGGAAATCAGAGCAATCGTAGTTCCTCCTATTCTATGGGAGGAAAGATGTTTCGTGTCTTATTCAAAGCCCAAGATTGAAGCTAGATGAGTATTTGTGTCTTGTTCAAAGCCCAAGATTGAAGCTAAAAGGTTTGATTAAGAGAGAATTTGCCATCTCTAAAGGGAGATATCTCATCTGTATATCACAGTTGTTGGGTAACTGATTATAAGGGAGAATTACTTTAACTGGAATGTATGGAATCCAACAATGCCATAATTTCCTTTATAAGGGATTTGTCCTGAAGGAGAAAACTTTAACTTAGTGTTGAGCAATGTCATTTTTCCTTAGGAGTCTTTCATTCTAAGAGAGGGACATTGGCTTAGATGTAAATAATCTAGAGGCTTGCCACTTACAGTAATTAGATGAAAGAAGGGGATTTACCAGGATAAGAGATGGACTACAGCTTACATATTCAAATCAATAACTGTGCCACTTACAACAGTTATCTGGGATTACGGTTTGTTTGATTGTCTGTTTTGATGTGTGATTGTACAGAGAAATGTCTTCCTACAGAGAAATCTTGATTTCCTCTGAGGGGATGTTTGATTTTTTTTTTTTGCCTTAATCAAAGCCCAAGGTTGAAGCTAAAAGGTTGACTCTACTAGGGAGTTTTATATCTGTCTTGTACAAAGCCCAAGATTGAGGCTGAAAAGAGATTGACTCTTTTTAGGGAGATCATTATACAAAGCCTAAGAGGGGGCTGGAAGGAATTGACTCTTCCGGGGAAATATTTTATCTGTCTTGTACAAAGCCCAAGATTGAGGCTAAAAGGAATTAAATCTACTGGTGAGAGGTTTTATCTGTCTTGTACAAAGCCCAAGATTGAGGGTAGAAGTGTTAACTGACTCAGCTGGAGAATGTTTTATCTCTCTTGTACAAAGCCCAAGATTGAGGCTAAAACTGCTGAGGAATGATCTTTATACAAAGCCTAAGAGGAGGCAGGTTGGGGGAATTTCTTATATAACGCCTAAGAGGAGGCTAACTTCTGTTTAAGATTAGTGAGATCCTGAGACAGGTCCAAATCGGGGAATCAACTCTTGCTGAGGGTTGCAGAAGAGTTCAAATATCAGATGCCTTGATGTTCTGATGGAGGGTTTATTGATAGTGATTTAAGGGATGAGACTGTCCGAGTCTACTGGTATGAGAAGGTTTATCTTTGTATGATGCCCAAGAGGAGGCTGATGTTTTAAGGGATGAGAATTAACCCTAAACTGGTATGATGTTTTGACTTGCTGACTCTCTGAAGGATTGAACTAGCAAAAGATGACTAGGTTCTGTTCTTATACCTGTAGGAAGTCTTTGAGTCCTTGTACTAAGCCCAAGAGGAGGCATGAGAACTTCTAAGAATCCTGAGGGTCCTTGTACAAAGCCCAAGAGGAGGCTGGGGATGCTTTTAGGAAGCCTGCGGGTCCAAACCTAAGAAAAGTTCAAGAAAGGTTTCACCGGGAATAATCCTTTCTTTAGTGAACAATTCAAGGGTTTAAAGAAATTCAAGAGAGGTTTCACCGGGAATTAATCCTCTCTGGGGGAATGAATTTCTTGTACAGATTTCTAGTAGTGACAGTCTTGAGAAAAGTGTCACCGAGAATAATGCATTTCTCTGTTCCATATTGTATAAGCCCAAGAGGAGGCAAAACTGTATCTGGAATTTCCTATGGGGAACTAGTTTTGACTGTGTTGAAAGAGTGACCACTGGTTTGATCTAATCCTAGACCTAATTGCTGGAGAAAACTCTAAGAAAGATATACAGGCATATATATATATATATATATATATATATATATATTTATATATATACACAGATGAAGTATATAACAAGTATGTAAAAGAAAGTTGGTAGAACATACAGGTGAGCAAGCTTCCAGTGTTACAGCTGTATGGATAGTTATTCAAGAAATTGAAGAAAGTTTTGATAACAACTATGAATTTGAATCTAAATCAAAAGGGAAGTTGTTTTGAAAGGAAGTTTGGGACTTATACTTAAGGAGAGGCCTAGATTTATTCTTTTGAAAAGGCGATGATCGGGTCGTAGTTTTTAAAAGCACAAAGGGACTTATACAATGATCGAGGCCCAAATTTATTGTATTCACAAAATAGATTGGGTCTTACACTCCATTAAAGGCCCAAAGTTTATTTTTTATACAAGAGATGTGGCTTACAACTCAAGGAGAGGCCCAGAAGAAAAAAAGTTATTGCACCGTCGTTTTAAAAATCGTGTCGGGACTTATACAATGACTGAGGCCCAAATTTATTGTATTTACAAAGGGGTTAGGTCTTACACTCTATTAGAGGCCCAAAATTGTTTATGTGAAATTTGAAAAATCAAAATTTAGAGGAAACCCTAATTTTGAATTTAAAAGATATAATTTTCAAAGGAAATTAAATAAAAAATGATATAAAATATCAAATATATTGAAAAACAAGTTGTCAATTTTGAAAAATATTTTGAAAAAATCATGTTTACTCACATGAAAGATTGAAATTCATTTGGAATGAAAAGATCAAAGTGGGAATTTCATTTAAAAATGTTTAAAAACAAATAAAATGAAATTAATTACAAAAACTCTAATTATATTAAATTAATAATATAAATTGGATTTTTTGTAAAATAAATAGTTTAACATTTTTGTGACTTTTTAAAAAAAGAACCAATAAAAAATGATAAAAAATGAGAGAGAAATTAATTTTGGAAGTTATTAAAAAATGGTGAAGAAAAGTGAAAGAAAATAAGTGATAAAAAAATAGGATGGCCCTCCCAAGGTTTGAACTCACGCCCTTGAGGTGGAGGGTTTAAAACTTTACCAACTGAGCCAAGTTCGTTAGCTGATAGAGTGTGGCAAGAGTAAATAATATGTGAAACTCCCTTTGGAAAATAGTTCAAAAAAAATACGAAAATGTCTGGGGCGAGGGGGATTCGAACCCCAGACCTCTCGCTCGCTACACACACACAAACACTAGTGTTTCCACTAGGCGCAATGCCAATTCAAACATATAATGGCAAGTGTATAATATATACTATGTTTGGTTCTGAAAACCTGAAAATGGCGCCATGGCCATCTTCTTCCTTGGGCAATCATCAGACATGCGTGAAGCAAGCTATCTCCCTCATTTCTCAACCATTTTACAAGATGTAAAAATGAAACTTATGCATTTTTTAACAAGGAAATGATGGTTCTTTTCAATTTTGTTTAAATTAAGTGTAACAAGAGATATCACGTTGTAACCAGATGAACCCTAAAAAATGCAAGAACTAAATGAAATCCCATACACATGAGATAAATAGCAATTAATTTAGGGAAAATGATCTATGAACATCCAGAAATACAATGGTAACTTGAAAACATGTTTATGATGCATGATTCCTTGAATTTGAAAGTTTAAGGTTGACCTCTGCAAGAAGGAATCAATTTCAGTGGTAGAGGTGTTACAGAAGTGAAACAAGGACCTGGATAGCTTCCTTAGGCCTCAAGGACCTAGATTGTGTTGCAACCTTTAGAATGTTTTGAAACTCTTTGGATAGGCTGGCTCAACTCAGACTGCAATTGATCCAAGTGAGAAATGGAGATGATGATCCTAATGTTTCAGAAGTGTGAGAAGTGTTTGATCAGCTCATACATGATGTATGGAAGGTGTTAGAACAATTGGTGGTGATGGAATGGCTCCCTAATGAAAAATTCGATAGTGACTTGCAAATGAAGGTATTTTTGGAGTGAAAGAGAGATTTTGAGTAAAGCCAATGTTCTGAGGCTTTGTTGTAATCAAACTGATCACAATTGATGTCTATTTATAGTGCAACAAGTTTGTTTTGGCATCAATAGTGAATGGAGGCTTGGGCAGTCCCTTAGACAATGTTGATCAAAAGGAGTCTCAAGTCTCCTCAAGCCATTGACTTGATGTTAAGGCACATGCTATGATTCCTTTGGTTCAGAGATAAGGTTTGACTCAATTCAGTTTGCAATGTCTTGTTGTTTGCCACCTTGTGAATCCATTGAATGCATTGAAACAAAATTGGAGTCTTTGAGATTTCTAGCCTTTTTAGGTGACACATAGCTACATGTAGATCCTTGGACTTGGGAGGCTTGTGGATCAGATCTTTTCCCTCTGATGTTATTGACCAGTGGTTTTCATACGTTATTTCACTATTTGTTTTAGTTAATATTTTGTTATTGTTTATTTGTTTTATATCTCTTTTACCGCATTTTATGGCTTGGTTGTGCTCTTTAGTGTTTTCAGGTTCATATAAACATTCAGGAGGAATCGGAGTGAAAAAATGAGAGAAATTACAAGATTCAGAATGAAATTGGAATGAAGACAGTGGTCTGACACGGCCACCCGTGTCACCTGACACGGGCAGTGTCAGGAAGAAGCCAAAAGGAAGAAAATTTGGAGAAAAATAGTGGGCTGACACGGCCGCCCGTGTCACCAGACACGACCCGTGTCAGCAAGTCTGACACTGAAGAATTTTTATCAACATAACAGGGCGCCAACACGGCCGCCCGTGTCAGCTGACACGACCCGTGTTGGCTTGGAGGTTGCATCTTCTTATTTTCTTGGATTTTTGACCTTTATGTTCCATGAGGGTATTTTGGGCATTTCCCCATTAATGTATTGGACCTGAGATTATTTTAGACACTTTCTAAGAAGGAGAAAGGGACTTTTGATTGGACGGAAGATTTTATGTGAGAGTTTGGATGTTATCAAGTGATCGAGAGAAGGAAGAGTTTTCATGAGCCACCGCGATTGTAGATCAAATTCCTCCGTAATTCTTGTAATGTGTATCTACTATTTTGTAATTTCTTTTAGTACTATGAGCAGCTAAACCCCCCAATGCTAGGGGGTGTCCCTGAATTGCATTTGTAATGACTCATATTTCCATTGTTCTATGAGATAATATATTTTCCTTAATCTTTTGTTATGCAATGTTTTTAATGCTTTTTTCGATCGGACAAATTGAAACTGATTTACGGTTAGGGTTTAGGTCGGACCAACCAACCTAACGCTTTTGCATAACAATATTACAGTAGATATTTCCTAGGAATGGGGATACCCTGTAATAACCGAATTATTCTTGTTAAAATATAATGCTTGTGATTCTTTCTTGACCGCTAAGGAATTAGGGTAGAGACAGAATCTCAAAGGTTTTTCTGCTAAAGAATTAGGGAAAAATAATATTAGGAATCAGTAATTTTTTTTAGAGTAATGTCTCCTCGAATAAGGATTTAGAGTTTTTGCAGTGCAATTCATACAGTTCCCTCTAGCATGCTATCTCATATCTATCTCAAGCCAAGTTTATAATTTTGTTCATTTTATTATTTTTAGTTATAATTTTTAAACAATCAAACCCCAAGGAACTTTTGTTTAATTGAATTAGCATCTGCACTTACAATAACGCGCAGTCCTCGAGATCGATTCTGGGGATAACCCCTATTATTACTACATCGTAAAAATAGTACATTTTCTATTTTAATGATCAAGTTTTTGGCGCCGTTGCCGGGGACTGCCAAATTATAAGTTCTTGTGTTAATTCAATTGGAATTTTATCACTCTGTGACTAAAATTTTATTTTTGTTATTTTTATTTTTAATTTTTTTTATTTTATAATATTTGGATTATTACTATTACTACTAATCTGCGTCTAACATTTTTATGCGAGGAAAACCCTCAGCTAATTTTAATTTTGACGCAGAAATCGAAAGAAATTTACATGCAAGGCGTAGACAAGCAAGACTGGCAGCTTCAGAAGCAGAAGAAGAAAGAGTTTCTGTTCATTCAGAGCAATCAAATTTAGGTTCAGAAATAGGTTCAGATGCAGATAGAGATACTGTGATTATGGCTGGAAATCAACCAGCTGAGAGACTTCTGGGCGATTTCGGTGGAGCAAATGCACTGGCTTGTAGGTTAACAACTGTGAACCAACCGGTGAAAGTGCCGAATTTCCAGTTGCATCCAAGCACCATCACTCAACTTGAGAGGAGACCTTTCACCGGAAAGGTTAATGAAGATGCCAACAAACATCTGCAAATATTTTTGACTATGAGCACCACTCTCAAGATTGAGGGGCACACCGAGGAAGCAAAAAAGTTAAGAATGTTTCCTTTCACCCTTGCGGAAGATGCGGAAGAGTGGTTCTACTCGTTACCTACTGGGAGTATTACTACTTGGTAAGAGATGGAGAAGGCGTTTCTGAATGAGTATTTTTCGGCCTCTGTTTATATCCGAAAAAGATATGATATTGTGAACTTTAAATAGAAGGACAGAGAATCACTCGGCGATGCCTACAAGAGGTTCAAGAAGGTTTTGGTAGTCTGTCTAACTCACAACATGGATCAAACTGAGCAGATGCAGATGTTCGTAAATGGCCTCAGAATGAAAACTAAGCAACTTATTGATACAGCTACTGGTGGATCATCAAACTTCACCACCGCGACTGGTATCAAGAAAATTATTGAAGCTATTGCGGCCAATTAACATTTGGAGTTATATGATCGAAGTGTGAGTAAATCTGAGGGTGTGATCGACTTGAAGTTGAATAATCAGGTTGTGAAGGTGGAAGATCAAATTGTTGCGGAAGTTGAAAGAAGGTTAAAGGCTATGAAAGTGGGTACTCAAAGTGTGGTACAAGTTCAAACTGGTCAACCCATGAGTTGTGAGATTTGTAGTGGACCCCATTATATTGCACATTGTGTTGCGACTCCGCAACAAATTGAAGAGATAAAATTCTTAAAGCAGAATAACCCCTACGCTCAAACTTATAATCCGTGCTGGAAGAATCATCCTAACTTCTCCTGGAAAGATCAGAATCAACACCAATACCCACAGCAGCAACAGGCTCCCCAAAAAGCACAATGGGAGATTGCCACTGAGAAGATGGCAGCTCATAACATACAATTCCAGGAAGAGACCCAGAATAACCAAAGGAATACCACAACCTCCATAAAAAATCTGGAGGTTCAATAGGGTCATATAGCTCAACAATTTGCAAATTCTCAAGCACCAGGCACCCTCCCAAGCGCCACCATACCAAATTTGAAGAGTCATGAGAATGTCAATGTTGTTACCACAAGCAGCCGAAAAGTTGCAGAAGAAGAAGAAAGGGCAGCCAATGAGTATCAGTGTATAGAGGTGGATCTGGAAGTGCGATAAAGTAAGAGAAAGCCAGAAGAAACCAGGCCAACCAAAGAGAAAAAAAAAAGAAGCAGTTAAACCTAAGATCAAGTTACCGTACCCCTCAAGAGTGACAAAGAAGGAGACACCAGAAAAAGACATTGAGAAATTCAGCTCATTGGTCAAAAAGTTAGAGATTAATATGCCCTTTTTTGAAGCACTTGAACAAATGCCTCTATATAAGAAATTCATGAAGGATGTCATTGGGAAAAAGAAACCTAGTGGAGAAGAGTTAAAGAGTATAATTAAGGAGAGCAGTGGGGGATCACAAGGTAGGAGAATTCCAATCAAACGGAAAGACCCTGGTTTTGTATTAATCCCCTGTACCATAAAGGACAGAACTTTTAAGAAAGTCTTGATTGATTCGGGTGCTAGTGTGAGTCTCATGCCCCTCTCAATTTTCAAAAAGCTGGGTATAGAAAAAATAAGTGAAACGGGAACAAATCTGAAGTTTGCCGACCTCACAACCAAGCGGTCATTCGGCTTAGCAGAAGATGTGCATGTGACCATTGATAACTTCACCTATCCAATAGACTTTGAGATCATTGATCTACCTGAGGATGAGGAGATGACTATCATACTGGGTCGACCATTCTTGATGACTAGTTGGTGCAGTGTGGATATTGAGGCTGGTACTTTAACCTTGAAATATTTTGAGGAGGAAATAACCTTAAAAGTGTTAGAGCTCGAGAAGCAAGGTCAAGAGGAAAGCAATCACCCCTCAGTTAGAATGATCCGAACAGTGGGAAAAAGCCAAAGCTCAAAACCACTTCTTGAAAAAGTCTCTGGAATAATCCATAAGGTTGCAGCATCTGAGTCATCTATTGCACCTAGCAAGACTCCAAAATCCAGTCAAGAAGTCAATAAAAGGAAGAAACATCAAAGAAAGAAGAGAAAAAAACATTAAAGGAAGAATGTGGAAGTGGGATGTGAGTTGAATCACAATGTAGCTCTTATTCCTGAATCTGACCGGTGCTCTGTTGCAGAAAGGCCAAGCAACAAAACGTGTAAGCTGAAGTATTCCCCATAGCATTGGGGAGTAACCCGTCAAGCCATGCGACGTTAATTGAAGCGCTACTTGGGAGGAAAACCACGCTTTTTTGATTAATTACTTTCTTTTTGCTATTTGTTTTGTTTTGGTTGCAGGAAATAATCCGGATCCTACTTGTGCAAACGATGATGTAGCAGTTGTGTTGCATTACCGTCAGCATCCTTAGTAAGGCTCTCTGTGAGTGACCTCTCTCGCTCTTATTCTAACACATTAGGGCCAATGTGTAGTTCAAGTTTGGGGGAGGATTTATTGCCTTTATTTTTTCCTTTTTGTACGGGTCATGTCTGTTTTGTGTGTTGTTTTATGAAAACCAATCTGAATTTTCCCCTGAACTAGCACCGTAGTATTTTTTTTATTATGAATGATGTGTTGTGTGAAGTAGTCAGGAAAGTATATAGAGTTTGAGGGAAGAAAGGCCATAACTAGGCATTGGGAAAGTTTGAAAACTTAGGAATGACCCGAACACCCTAGATTCCCCGGAGTAAGAAAGCGAGTCCAACGTGTAGATTTGTGCCATAGTACATGGATTTGAGAAGTATCCCCTGATTAGTTCATAGTGATAGTCCGGCATAACTAAAAAGAATCGCATGTATAGGGTTGATCGAGAGAATGATTTAAGGCACCGAAAAAGTGAATAATGGAGATAAAGGCAACTAGTCCTTCTAAGTTGGGTAACTCTCACCCGGTTACTTAGCCTAGGCGGTTGAGTCTCAATTGTCGTCCCAAAGTGGACTAATAAATGCCAATGAGCAAGAAAAAAAAGATAAGGGTGCCTAGAAAAGTTTTGATCAATCTTGTACATGTGAGGGAAAATGAAAAAAAAATGCCTTAATCTGATTATCCGAATGAAAGGGGTAGAAAATCGAAGAAAAGCCTTAAGCCCAAAGCATAGTTGGAGAGGTAATCGAAAGGGGGGTGTAGGTCCGTGGTTTTATCGCGGTATGTGTTTGTGTAATACCTTCGTTAACGGACGATTACCAAGAAAACTAGTTTTAGCCAATCGGAACAAGGGCTCAGGTATGAGTATCAACACACCTTACCTTTACAATTCTTTAATTTGATATGTACCGTTTGATATGAAAAATCTTTATGCAAGCTTATTGTTTGAGGTCAAACAACAATTTAAGTTTGGGGGAGTTTGATCAGTGGTTTTCATACGTTATTACACTATTTGTTTTAGTTAATATTTTGTTATTGTTTATTTGTTTATATCTCTTTTACCATATTTTATGCCTAGGTTGTGTTCTTTAGTGTTTTCAGGTTCATATAAACATTCAGGAGGAATCAGAGCAAAAAAATGAGAGAAATCGCAAGATTCAGAATGAAATTAGAATGAAGATAGTGGCCTGACACGGGTCGTGTTAGGAAGAAGCAAAAAGGACGAAAATTTAAAGAAAAATATAGGGCTGACACGGCCACCCGTGTCACCTAACACGGCCCGTGTCAGCAAGTCTGGCACTGAAGAATTTTTATCAAAATAACAGGACGCCAACACGGCCGCCCGTGTTAGCTGACACGGCCCGTGTTGACACGGGCGGCCGTGTTGGCTTGGACGCTGCATCTTCTTATTTTCTTGGATTTTTTACCTTTGTGTGTCCATGGGGGTATTTTGGGCATTTTCCCATTAATGTATTGGACCTGAGAGTATTTTAGACACTTTCTGAGAACAAGAAAGGGACTTTTGATTGGACGAAAGATTTTACGTGAGAGTTTGGATGCTATCAAGTGATCGGGAGAAGAAAGATTTTTCATGAGCCATCGCGATCAAAGATAAAATTCCTCCGTTATTCTTGTAATGTTTATCTACTATTTTGTAATTTCTTTTAGTACTATGAGCAGCTAAACCCCCCAATGCTAGGGGGTGTCCCTGAATTGCATTTGTAATGACTTCTATTTCCATTGTTCTATGAGATAATATTTTTTCCTCAATCTTTTGTTATGCAATGTATTTAATGCTTTTTTCGATCGGACAAATTGAAACTGATTTACGGTTAGGGTTTAGGTCGGACCAACCAACCTAACGCTTTTCATAACAATATTACAGTAGATATTGCCTAGGAATGGGGATACCCTGTAATAACCGAATTATTCTTGTTAAAATATAATGCTTGTGATTCTTTCTTGACCGCTAAGGAATTAGGGTAGAGATAGAATCTCCAAGGTTTTTCTGCTAAGGAATTAGGGAAAAATAATCTTAGGAATCGGTAAGGTTTGTTTAGAGTAATGTCTCCTCGAATAAGGACTTAGAGTTTTTGCAGTGCAATTCATACACTTCCCTCTGGCATGCTATCTCATATCTGTCTCAAGTCAAGTTTATAATTTTGTTAATTTTATTATTCTTAGTTATAATTTTTAAATAATCAAACTCCAAGGAACTTTTGTTTAATTGAATTAGCATCTGCACTTACAATAACGCGCAGTCCTCGAGATTGATTATGGGGATAACCCTTATTATTACTACATCGTAAAAATAATACACTTGTTATTTTAACAATCAGTTATCGTCTGAGGTGTCCAAATGGATGACAAGGCTTGAAATTGCCTAACTTAACCAATTCGAGCAAAAGTGCACAAATCTGTCTTGTACAAGACAATTTGAAAGTGTCATCTTGGGAGGATCATATCTCCTTGCTCAAATGGAGTTATGAAATGCTCATGTACTTTTTAAAAAGCCCTTATATGGTACAATTCATGTGTGGTCATAGTTTTTCTTGAAACTATCTGGACTTAGTTGAAAAATCCCCATGAACATTGATGTTCAAGGCTGAAACTTAGACAGTTTTGTACTAAGTGTTAAATCTTTGATTTTTCACCATTTTGATCCATTCATAACCAAAAATCCCTGAAGAATTGGAGTTTCATGTAGTTGAAGTTTTTGTAGAATGTAGGAAGACCTACAAATCAGGCTTTGGATCACTCAAAATGGCTGCTTGGATCAAAAGTTATGGCCCTTGGAAGTTGGCACCAAAACCATCTAAACTTAGTAACTTAGAAAAATTTTCAAATTTTCAAGATTACCCTTTTTACAAGTTATCATGATTTCTTGATCAATTCTTGTTAAAATGACATTATAAATCATATCTTATGAAAATATGAGTCATAAGGATCATTTTCGCCAAAAAAGTCATGTTTTGACTTTTGGCTCAGGAGCGGTTCGGCGCGGAGAAACCCTAATTCCTGACTTTTGAGGAATGCATTCTATGAGGGGTTTTTAACTTTGCAAAGGGACTCCTAGGGTTATTTTGTGCACATTGAGTCATATTTTGAAACCTTGGCTCAATCTCTTACGAAAATTTCACTCTGTAGGTCTCAGTCGTCCAAAACCCTAATTTGGTGGCACTGGGTATTTCGAGGCTCCTTCCACTTGGAATGCTGCAACTTTGTGCTTGATTCTTGATGTGGGAGTCCTCTTGATCCCTTATGGGTGTTTGATAGTTTGGACAAGTTGAAGATCATGCCATTTCTTGATTGATCGTTTGTCCAGATGCTCAGAGAGGGATGGAAACCCTAATTCTTGATTATAATGAATGCTCAACCATCTTTGAGGAGATTGATGAGGCATGATGGTACATCCATATTATGGTGATGATTTGTACAATGATGGGAAATCTTGTGGTCAAAAGTTGGGGTATGACACTAGGCTCGATATAATTTAACGTGTGGGACTAAGAGTTCTTATTGAACTAGCCATCTAAACACTTCGTCTAAGGGACTTAGTGTTTCCTCGAGTGGGATCTGACATAGAAATCATGCCTAAGAGGCATAAGCAAAGTCTGGCCTAAATACTTATTCACTAGTCTTGTCTAAGAGCTTGATAGAAGTCCCACCCAAAAGGCCCAACGCCTCAGTTGAGGGACTTATAGTCTCATCATCCATGCTACATATAACTTCACCTGAGAAACTTAGATTCCTAAACTAATTAAAATCTCAGCTGAGGGACATAGTGTTTCCTCGGGCGAGACCTGACACAGAAATCATGCCTAAGAGGCCCGACCAAATTCTGGCCTAAGAGACTTAGTCACAAGTCCTGCTCGAGAGGTCTAACGCCTTGCCTGATGGACCTATAGTCTCATTAGCAAGGCTAAATATAACTTCACTTAAGAGACTTAGATTCCTCAGGTTAATTAAACTCTTTCTTGAGGGACTTCATTATTTAATGGGTACAATCATAATACTATTTTGTGTTACTAAGTGAAATATTCATGGATAATAATAGAATCTCTAAATCTCTGCATACTCAATCATCAATAATAAATACCAATTATCCTTACAATTCTTGAGAAAATTCACAACAATTTAAATAAATGATTTTCTTGAACATTTCCCTTTCTCTAATGGGTGAGGTCTAATGACTCTTCCATGATTAGTGTGAGTTATCAGGATTTCGTCGCCCTTTATATAGGATTCTATGGCTGCTACCTCCTTATCAAGAAACTTGTGGGCCTTTGGGAAAGTGATTCATTAAAAGATTTGGTTTGAGGATTGTGTAATCAAACCATTGTTTAGGATTAAGGGATCAGCCCATGATAAAAGCATTCATAGGTTCTTGGTTTGCCCATGGTTAAACAAAGTTAAGATTAAAGCTAAGCCCGATATTAAAAGCTTGTTAAGGTTTGAGATTAGTCTGGTATTAAAATCTCTTAGGTTATTGCCTAGCCCGTGGTAAAACCAAGGTTTAAGGCTCGTGAGCTCAGCCGGTTGTTAAAAGATCTCAAGGTTTGTTTTAGATACTTAAATACTAATTGCTCCAAGATCTCGCGGAAAGGAGATTAATTGCTTCACTTCACAATTTATTATTTGGTTGTAAGTTAGCCTTAAACTTCAGTTTTCCTTGTATAAGGCGGATTGTGGGTATTACATACTAAAAGCTCTCAAGTTTATTGGATACTCTCAAGATCAAATCTTGGGGAAAAGACTAAATTGTTTCTTGACTGAACCTATATAACTCTTGGTATTCCTCTTTCTCCTTAACTCTTTACATTTCTGCAAATTATATTTTACAAATTTATTTTCCCTTCTTATTATTAAAATATTCTTCTAAATGTTTTTAAACTCTGATTTTAATTCGCAGAGTTTTTTAAAACCATTTTTTCTGAACCACATAATTCACCCCCCCCCCTCTCTCTTGTTTGTGAAGTTACATATCCAACAAGTGGTATCAGAGTCTAAATCCTATTTAAGAACTAATCGTATCAGGAGGAAGATGACCTCAAATAAGAGATGTTTTCTAAACACGCCACCACTTTTTAATAATAGTATATTTGATATTTGCAAGCTAGGTTTAAAATTTTTCCTCAAATTATAAATCAAGAATTATGGGAAACAATAAGCAATGTGGGATGTTCGTTATATGATATATGAAGTTTCTCCAAGTGTTGAGCAAGAGGAGATGAACATACGAGGCGAAGAAAATGAAGATATTTCTTTTAAATGTTTTTCAATATTTAGAAACATTGAAAGTTGTATTAGAATGTTTGTAACTAACCAATGTCTAAAAGTTAAGAATTAGAAGTTTAATCCAATTCCTAAATCAAAAGATAGGAGCCTTCCTAAATTTTAGGAAAAATCAAGAAAGAAGGAAATTTTAGAGAAATTAAGTGAACTAGTTCAATTACTCAAATATGAAGAAGTAAAAAACAAAGAATCATCAACTTCATCATACTCCTATTTTACAACTCTAGTATAATCCTTCGAAAGAACATACTCAGTAGTTGAACAATCTTCAAAAGATTCACTATCGAACGAAGGAACCTCTTGTTCAATAAATGGAAAAGAAGAAGAAGTTTCTTCAATACTAAAACGGAAAAAATGAAGAGAAACATTAACCTTGGGGAGAAATATGAAATAACCTTCTTCCAACAAATAAAACAAATTTTGCTTAAAGGCAACCTACGAGGTGGATATTGTTCCAGGTATTAAACCATCTTACGATCAACTATTTAGAATGACTACTCAATTAGGAGAAGAAAATCATTAAATAAGAGAACACTCTTTATGCATTAAAGAGTCTGTAAGATACCTTGAATGAATCAATAAATTATTTCAGGAAGAAATAACTAAAGGAAGATGTTAAACATGTGTCTCTCTGAAAATGGAAGTTAATGATTTACTTGAAATCCTAGGTAAGTTTACCCAAGGTAGAGAAAATATTGTATTGATCTTATCAAGTCAAAGGCTTTCTTTAAATAAATATGGACTAGGATTTAAGAAGGACAAAAACCCTAGGAAAGGTATAGATAAAAAGAAAAAGAAATGTCTTGATCATAAATGCACACAATATAAGAGAGTTGGTCATTTAGAACTTTTATATTTTGATAAATTGAAAAGATCTAAAGGTAACAACTTTAGATATTCTAGAACTAATGCACCTGGGCTCAAGAAGATGTGGGCACCAAAGGTGAAACCTTAGTGTTTTGTAGGTTTGCTTTACAACTTGAAGCTCTAAATTATCATCAATGGAGCTATACAAGGAAATAATATACTTCTAACTATACAATTTTTATTAAGTCTCTAATCCAAGAATGTACGATGATGGCAACTATTAAGTACATTGATTAAAGCTAGGGTTCTTGGGAATATCTCAAGGTTTTTTATCATTTATGAATAGTTAAATGGATATCTCTGTAATGGACTTGTTCATTCTGTTTCTTTTACCTAAGCTCGCATCCAACAATGTGTAGAGAATGATACAACATAATATGTTTGGTGTTTCCCTTTAAGGGAAATGTTTATCAAGATTTCTTGATAAAAGAGGTATGCATTATTTTAAGGTGGAAATAGTCAGAAAAGCTTGATTAAACCTTTAAAATAACGAGTTAATATTTTTCTCATCTCAATAAATTATTTTCTAACCCAAAAAACGAGTATTTCAAGTTTTTTTTTAGAAAGGGGGTGCAAATAAGATTAATAGGAAGTACAAAAAAGTTTTAACTAGTACAAAGGCCTAAAGATGCACCAAGGAGGCTGAACAATGAAAGCCCAATCGATTGGCATTGTGGAAATCAATTGGGGAAGCTTGGTGTGCCTATTTTGAGATCATATCCAAGTTAAACTTATCTTCTAAGAAAAGCAGGTACCAACATTGATTATAAACAAACAAAATCTTGACAAATATGATTCACCAATCAATTGGAGGCGTTAGCCAATCGATTGGCACACTCAATTTGGAAAGATTTCGATTTTATTTTAATCAGCACAATCTGCAATTAATGCTTGACTAAAATTTATGATGAAAAATTCAGGAGGCACGCTATAAATAGGTACGCTTCATTCACTATTTCTAGCATCTCAAATTCACACTTTCTTGCCTCTTTTCTCGTGCGAGTTCCTCTTCCGTAAGTATCACCATGTCCTCCTCAATCCAAAAACGCATAGACACACCAAGAAGAAATGTGTTCACTACAGGTTTCATAAATTGGAAGCAAGAAGAAAATATTACAATTCTAGCCAAGAAAGTACACGACTACAAAATAGACCTTTTGTCACACTATACTACAAGGGTCTGATTGTTAATTGTGGTAATACCTCATTTGTTGAAGCGTTTTTTTTATTTATATTGACGAAAATACATTGCACTACGGTCAAACTAATAAA
This sequence comes from Lathyrus tuberosus, assembly GCA_022829125.1. Lineage (NCBI taxonomy): Eukaryota > Viridiplantae > Streptophyta > Magnoliopsida > Fabales > Fabaceae > Lathyrus > Lathyrus tuberosus. The sequence continues at coordinate 9,354,478 of JALAZF010000203.1, read as the reverse complement.
TCGTTATTATACATTTATGGAGTGACAGTGTTCGAATCCCAGTGCCAACAATTTTCTAGTTTTTCGTTACAATTGATGTTGTCTTTATAATTATAATATATAAATTCAAATTCAAATACATATCCCCACGGTTGTCAATGTGAATCATTGTGAAAGTCATTACATTTCATCACGATTTTTGAAAACAACCGTGGTGAAATTTTTTACTTATTTATAATATAAGCGAATTCGATCTCGCTTCTTGACAGTATAACCGTATCTATCACAGCAAAATCCTAGCAGACATTTTCTCCCTTCTTCGTCATTACCTCTCACTTCACACATAAAGGTATTATTCTTATTCCTTGTTCGAGAGTTTATGTTTTTTTTATTGTATGTTGTTGTTGTTGTTTTAAGTTGTTATATGTTGTTGTCGTTGTCGTTGTATTTTCAGATTTCAAATCCTTCTCTCATCTTGAATAGTGGGAGCAATAAACTTATCCATGAGATTCAGGTTACAAAAGAGGTTATTGATATGGTGGAATTATGGTTGAACAAAGTCAAGGAAGCTGAATTTGTTAAGGAACCCATTACTATTGTTGAACCTTTTTATGGAACGGGCTATAAGAAGATTCATTTCAAGACTCTTTACCTTGAAAAGATTAAGAAGGTAGAATCTATTATGAATGACCTTATGAATCTGGATCTAATTCATTTCGAATCATATGAAAACCTTGAGAACTGTATGAATTCAAATAGGCATGAAGATTTAATACCTTGTTATGTTTTACATCACTTGTTGTTAGTCGTTGTTGTTGACAAGTTTTTGATTTGTTGTGGGTATTTGTTGTTAGTTGTTTTAACATGCTTCTTTTTTTCGTGGAATGATTTACTTCCTTTTTGGGTTAACAATATATTGCTGGTTGTTGTTGCTTGTTATGTTACAATGTTAATGCGAGCTATGTTGTGGTTGTTGTTGTTTGTTATGTTACAATGTTAATACTAGTTATGTTATGGTTGTTGTTTCTTGTTATGTTACGATGCAATACTTATTTATGTTCACATGTCTCTTTTTGTTGTGGCATGATTTACTTCCTAATTGGGTTAACAATGTACTGCTGGTTGTTGTTTCTTGTTATGTTACAATATTAATGCTAGTTTATGTTTTCAAAACAGGTTAATATTTTCTGAAAGATGTTAATATTTCTAAATCTGGTTCAAGAGAGGTCATATTATGGGTGTGGTTCATAAATGCTTTGTTTTGCTATGGAGAAATAATACAAGAAGTATGAATCAATTTTGGAAGCTTCATCTGCCTTGTACTTTTTCTTCATGGAAACCCAAAGTAGATCAACATCATATCATTCCACAAATATTTTCAATAAAAGGATTTTGGTGTCATTTTGTTGATGTATATGTTGTTGTTGAGTTTATTATAATGTATGTATATTGTTTGTTTCACTCCCTTCACTGAACATGCTTTCATTTAAAGTGATTTAGAAATTAATAATCTAAAAATTAAGTTATATTTGAAATGCAACTTAGATCAAACATAATTTTCGAATTGCATCCATCTCGTAGTTCATACCGCTCTTTAACACATAAAACTTGGTTTATTGCCCCAAATTCTTCAAAGCAAAGGTTCGTTATCTATTAATTTATATTGCAAAACATTAAATATGTTAAGAAATTAAATCATCTTCATCGTTGTCATCATAAAAATCTACATCATTGATTAAGTTAATGATGATGATGATAGCAATGATGATGATTTAGAATTAGTCAACATATTTATGCTTTGCAAAATAAACTAGGGATGACCCGTCGCTTTGAAGAATTTGGGGAATTGAATAAAATACTACGTGTTAAGAAGTAAGAGATGAATTATGGTATGAATGCAATTTGCAAAACAGTGGTTCATTTATGTTATTTTTCAAGAATAATTTAATTTTTCAAATTATTATCTTGTACATCAAGTTTTATGGTTGTAAATGTTTAGTGAAGGGTAAGGATAAACAAGCAATCATCACATTTAATAATAAACTCAGGGTACTTTTCACAACTGTTATCTTCTGTAACCATGGTGAAATGTTAATTATTTCCAAATAAATTATTGTTGTTGCAAGGTTTTGAACCCATCACCTAAATATATATCACAACGGTTGTTTAATATAACTATTGTGATAGGTAGCGCAGTACCTAGCTTATAACCATGGTTACACGCCCGTTGTGGAAACAACTATACATACAATCAAACGCTACCTAACAATGGACTTGAAACCATTATTATATGTTTTTGGCAATCGTCATTATATGTGTTTTCCGTAGTAGTTGTAATTACACTTTGGTACTGTCATACCCCAAACTTTGACCACTAAGATTTCCCATCATTGTGCAAATCATCAGCACAATATGGAGGTATTTACATGCCTCATCAATCTCCTCAAGAATTATTGAGCATTCACTACAATCAGGATTAGGGTTTCAAGCCCTCTTAGAGCTCTTAGACAAAGGATCAATCAAGGAATGACATGATCTTCAACTTGTATAAACCTCTCAAACATCCACAATGGATCAAGAGGACTCCCACATCAAGGATTAAGCACAAGGCTGCAACAGTCCAAGTGGATCAAGCCTCAAGATCGCCAGTGTCACCAAATTAGGGTTTTGGTCGACCAGGGCCTCCAGATGGAAATTTTCCTATGGGAATGAGCCAATGCTTCAAAGTATAACCTAAAATACTCTAAGGGACCTGATGGACCCAATCACCAAGTCAATTTTACCTCAGCGGATGCATTCACCAAAAATCAGGAATTAGGGTTTCTTGACCTAATTCACCCCTAAGTTGACTTTTGGGACAAAACATGAGCCAAGACCTCAAGACATGATTTAAGGGTCCCTAACAAACTACATTGATCCATTTGCAACAATGGATTGATCCAAGAAGCTTGATTCACAAGTTTCAAGTTCATCAGAACCACAGTTAGGGTTTCGCGAGAAAAGTCAACTGTGCCTTTGACTTTTGACTAGGACATGCTCCCAAACCTTGGGACATAATTTAATACACCCTATAAAACCTATGAAATCAATCCATCAATTTTGATTTAGGTCAAGGACTTGATTTCATAGAGGATCGCACAGTTTGGAATTCATCTTATAAAAAGTCAACTGTGCCCTAAAGTCAAAGTTTGACTTTTTGATTTTGTTGATCAATTATGGTCCCCTAACCCTAAAATGATGTTAATGTGTGATTGGAATCAACATTCATCAAGAAAAATCAAAGAAAGTTGGATAACTTGTAAAAGGGGTAACCATAAAAAACTTAGAAATTTTCTAAGTTATGGAACAAAGTGGCTAGGGTACCAACTTCCAAGGATCATAACTTGAGATCCAAGCAACCATTTTGGCTGATCCAAAGATGGATTTGTAGCTCTCATGGCATACTTTAAAAGTGTCAACTACACCTCATTCCAATTCCTCATGGATTTTAAGTTATGGAATGATCAAAATGGCTGAAAACATGAAATGTCACTTTTTCCAACACTTAGTGAAATTTTCACTAAGTCAGAATCTGTCTTGCGTTTTTTCCAAAAGTAGGGGGTTTTTCACTTGGATCCATAAAGTATCAAGACAAACTATGATCACACATGTGTTGTATCATATAAGAGCTTTCCAAAATGGCCAAGAACTCCATAATATTCCATTTGAGCTAAGAGTTATGGTTATGGCAAAATGCCTTGATGCAATTGTCATAACTAGGCAGATTTGTGCATTTTTCTCGATTTGAGCAACTTGTACAAATGAAAAATAAGTTTATCCATCTGAACACCTCGGGGAGGGACCAAGGAGGGACAAACACTGATCCATAAGCCTCCCAAGTCTTTGGAACTAAAAATAGCATGCCAAACCTAGAAATGCCTAAAGAGGGGACAAGACTCCAATTTTGTTTTGGGGTATTCAATGGATGCACCAAGGTGGCATAAGCTGAGCCACTTCCAACTGAATGAGTCAAGGATGATCTCTGAACTAGGGAACCAGCAGCCTGTGCTCTAACCTCTAGTCAATGGCTAGAGGAGACTTGAGATTCCAAAATGCAACCATTGGCCAAACCTCTGCTGCAGTTGCCATTCACTATCGCTTGCAAAACAAACTTGCTCTACTATAAATAAAGCTCATTTGTGCTCAGTTTAAGTACACCAAAGCCACCAAACTGATGCTTTCCTCAAAATCTCCTTCTCACTTCCAAAATTGCCTTTTAAAGCAAGTCACTATCGGGTTTTGAGTTTGAGAGCAATTCCAACCAAACCAATCACACACACACCTCATAAACATCATATAGAAGTGATCCAAACACTTAAACAACATCTGGAACACTGATTTCTCAAAATCACCATCCAACTGCTCAAGCTTTTAGCAGACTTGTAGTTGGGGTACCATCTTCAGTTCCAGCTTGTTTCAAACCATTCCAAGCATTCAGGCACATCACTTGGCACCTAGGGAAGCTATCCACATCATTGGAACCTAGCTGTAACACCTCCAACACAAAACATGATCACCAGCTGCAAGAGGTAAGCCTTAACTTGGGCATCTCATGATTCATGCATATTTCCTCGCACAATAATTTTGACATATGTTCATAATCATGCATAGAATGATTCCCCTCTATTAATTGCCTTGTATGAATCGTGTGTGGCATTTCTGAGCCTTCATGCAGAATCTAGGGTTCTTGAGATTTCTCTTTGATTTCTTATTCCATGCTTAAAAAAAATAAATTAAAGACCATAGACATGATCGTGAGGTGAAAACGAGTATATTGATATGTGGATTGCATGATTTCATCAAGTATTCAGTGAGATTGGTGAGAAAATGCAAATTTGCAGAAACAGAGGGGTGGCGCGTGTTCTTGGCGCCATTTTGAATATTTGAATATTTGAATTTTGTGATTTTATTAAATTGATTCAAAAATTAATTTCTCTCTGAATTTTAATGATTTTGAGTTGATTCTTTTTTCTATAAGTCACAAAAATGTTAAAATATTTTATTTTGACAAAAATTCCCAAAAATATTATTTATTTCCTATATTTGATATTTTTGCAAAGAATTAATGTTTTATTTGTTTTTAACATTTGAAATATTTGTTCCTTCTTGATTTCCCAAACTTAATTGATTTTCAATAATTTTGTGGAGATAAACATGATTTTTCAAACATTAATCCAAGATCACAACTTGTTTTTCACAAATATTTGATAATTTTGATCATTTTAATTAAATTTTTATTTAATTAAAATACATTTTGAAATTAATTTAGGGTTTTGATCTTAATCACCCTAAACAAATCATTTTCAAACACATTGGGCCTCTAATAGAGTGTAAGACCCAACCCACTTTGTAAATAAAACAATTTTGGGCCTCAGTGTATTGTATAAGTCCTGATACCTTTAAAAAGTTCGGTACGATCGTCGCTTTTTTAACAAAAACCTTTGGGCTTCTCCTTGAGCTACAAGTCCCACTTATCTTCATTTTCAAACTCATTGGGCCTCTAATAGAGTGTAAGACCCAATCCTCTTTTAACCAAAACCTTTTTGGGCCTCACTTATTGTATAAGTCCCTCTGTGTTAAAAGAAAAACCTTAGCATGATCGCCAATTCAAAACAAATCATCTGGGCCTACCCTCGTGTTATAAGCCCCATTTATTTTCTTTAAGTCATTTTGGGCCTCTAATAGAGTGTAAGACCCATCCCCTTGTACATAAAAACTTTTTGGGCCTCACTTATTGTATAAGTCCCCCTGTACAAACAACGGTGCGATCATCGTTAAAACTTGGGCCTCTCCTTGAGATGTAAGCCCCAACAATCTTTTCAAAGCACTTTCTCCTTTGATTTTGAATATATGTTGTTATCAAAACTTTCTTTGTTGAACAACTAACCAAACAACATGGAAGTTCTACAACGGGTAAGTGTTTATCCGCTTTCATTCCGCTTTCATATGTATATAATTGTATTGTGGGGCTACTTCATTGTAAGTCTTCTTTCACATCCTTTTATATACTTGTCACATATCCACTGTCTAATACTAGTATAGTTATTTAGAGTTTTCCCCGACAACTACGTCTAGCACTAGGTAAATCCTTGTTGGTCACTCTTAAATACAAACAAAACTAGATCCCCCGTAGGATTCCAGATACAGTCTTCGCTTCTCTTGGGGTTAAACAATATGGAACAAAGAGAAAGGCAGTATTCTCGGTGAACCTTTTCTCAGACTGTCACCCTTAGAAATTGTCAAAGAAACTCTAACTCCCCAAAGATGATCTTTTCTCCGTGAATGGCATCTCTTAAGTTTCTTCCAAATTCTCGAACTTTCCTGGAATGATCTCTTCTCTGTGAATTTCATTTCTTGAACTTCTCTTGGTTTGGGGACCCACAGGCTTCCTAAAAGCATCCCCGCCTCCTCTTGGGCGTTGTACAAGGACCCTTCGGCTTCTTAGAAGCTCTCATGCCTTCTCTTGGGCTTAATACAAGGACCCTGACAACCTCTTAAAGGTATAAGACAAAACTTAGTCATCCTTCGCTAGAGCAGTCTTTCCAGCGTCAAAACTCCGACCACTTTAGGGTTGATACTCATCCCTTAACGCCCGTGCCTCCTCTTGGGCATTGTACAAAAGATAAAACTCTAGACTTGGACAGTCTAAACCCCCTTGAGTCTCAAATACATTCTCAAGTTCCTTTCAAACATAGCAAACAACATAGATCACTCTGAAACCCTGTCTCTCTCATGAGAGTTCCCCACCCTTGGGCCTGCCTGTGGATCTAATCTCCAGTAGTAAGATAGCCTCCTCTTGGGCTTTGTGCAATGACTCTCCCTAGGAGAGCTAACCTTTTCAGACTCTCTTGTTGAGTCACACCACTTTTAACCTCCGTCTTGGGCTTTATACAAGACACATATAAAACACTCTCTTATTGAGTATAAAAGACTCTCTTGATGAGTCAATCTCCTTTTAGCCTCAATCTCGGGCTTCGTATGAGACAACAAATCACTCTCTTGTTGAGTATAAAAGACTCTCTTGTTGAGTTAACCCCTTTTTAGCCTCCGTCTTGGGCTTCGTATAAGACAGATAAAAGTACTCTCTTGTTGAGTCAAACCTCTTTAGCCTCCGTCTTGGGCTTCGTACAAGACACATATAAAAGCACTCTCTTGTTGAGTCAGTCACTTGGTAGTACTCTCTTGTTGAGTCAACCCTTTTAGCCTCTATCTCGGGCTTCGTATGAGACAAATAATAAACACCCTCTTGTTGGGTCAATAACCTCCTATTAGGCTTTGTATAGAGAAACCCCCGGTTGAGTCAATCAACCTTTTAGCATCAAATTTGTGTCGTGCGCACAGCATACAAACATCAACAACTCCTCTTTAGAGATGACAAATTCTCTCTCAGTCAAACCCTTTAGCATCACATCTTGGGCTTTGAACAAGACACAGACCACCTTTAGCTTCATGTCTTGGGCTTTGAACAAGACACCAAAACAACCTTTTTCCTCCCATAGAATAGGAGGAACTACGATCGCTCTGATTTCCCTGTTTCGGGAATATGTAGGCATAAGATTGCAAAATCTTAGCGAGCATACTAATCAAACAACCCAAAATCCAGTACCTTCATATATCCATCAAAAGCATCAGACCTAACACCTTACCAGAAACCTAGTCTAGACCCTATTTTTAAGCAAATAACCTTAAAATACGAACTCCCCTATTTTGATAGCATTTGTAAACCAACAGTTTTGACTGTTTAACCTCAGTTTGCAAGCAGGGTTAATTGGAGACATCTATTTCCCTTCCTTAATCAGCTCAACAGGATAAAAAAAATGAATCGAACTGTAGTACCAAAGCAATAGTGATTCGAAACCCCAAAAATCGCGCTACAGAAAAATGGCGACCATAGTGGGAGGCATTCTTTCTAGCCTCTTTTAAGGTGAAAGCCTTAAATTCACCGAATACTACAGAAATGACGACTCTGCTGGGGAGTCATTGTCTGTATAGGATCATAAGACTAGAGGTCTAGGATGATTAAGACAAATATATATACTGCTTTTCCTAATTGATATCCGTGTTTATTTTTCTGCTAATGGGAATGCGTGTGATGCTGCATCTGGAAAGATTAAGTATACACCTAAGATTGGGGATGGCATTATATGGGTAATCTTACGGGGAGTGAATCCCAGTTAAGAGTTCTCGGTCGACCGTCAAACTCAGTGGAGAATCCCTTTGCAAGAGCAATCTATTTGGACGAGTCAGAAGTCAGGACTCACATGATCATTAAGGGTGGAATTCAGGGTTTGCCAGCCCAATTCTTAATCAAGAAAGCTCTGTACTTTGCTAGTATAGGGAACGTGGCCGCTTTCGAGAGCATCTTTGTTTTGCTTAACCTACGGGTTATTTTTTTTCCCAACATAGATAACTTTGTAGATATCAACACTATTAAGATTTTTCTGATTGAAAACCCTGTACCGACCCTGCTCGCAGGTGCTTATCATTCGGTACACTTAAGGAATTTTTTTAGTGGAGGAATGATCACATGCTGTGTACCCCTGCTATACAAATGGTTCATTTCCCACTTGCCCAAGTCGGCTGCATTTTGGGATCAAAAGAATACTCTACGTTGGTCGCAGAGAATTATGTCTCTTACCAACTTTGACATCGATTGGTACAATCGATTCTATGACGGGATCAGAATCATTGATCGTTGTGGAAACTTCCCAAATGTACCCCTTATAGGAAATAAGGGAGGAATTAACTATCATCCAATTTTAGTTCGTCGTCAATTCAGATACCCGATGAGGCATATCCCGCGTAATGTTCATCTGGAAGGTCTTTTCTTCAAGGAAGGAGAAAATGACAGAGCACTAAAGACAGAAATAGTGCATGCCTGGAAACACGTTCATAGGAAAGGAAGAGAGTCTCTAGGAAAACCAGACTGTATTTCGGTGGAGCCTTATCTCCACTGGGTACAAACTAGAGCTCTCAAGCTGAGGATGCCTTACCCTCGTCAAGAAGTTCTTCCGTTAAGGGACCCCGTCCTTTACTTTATGTCTGATATGGAAAAACTTCAGCTGACTCTCAACAAAGTTCAACAGGAGAAGAGGTCTTGGAGGAACAAGTACCGTATTCTCAATGTGGAGTGTAAGAAAATACAACAGCTATTGAGAGAAAAAGACGCTCTGATTGAGATTTTAGAGGAACATGCTGTAGAAAATCAAGATGACCAAAGGAATTTGCTCGCTCCTTTCACTTGGCAAAGGATTGACAACCCGACAACGGCTCAAGAGCCCCGGTCAAAGAAAAGGAAACTATCAGAACCAACACCTGAGCTCGCTTCAGAGAGGACTCAGGACCTATAAGTTTAGATTTCCTTTTACAGCACTTTGTAATTATTGTATTTCCATTCCGCATTCTTTGAATTCAATAAAACAGGGTTTTCCCACTGTTTGATATTTGCAATCTAATTGTCGAAGTTTACTTTGAATAAAAAATATATATAATTAATATAATCATTGCATATCATTCATCATTCTCGCGCAACGCATTCTTCTTACCTACGAATGTTACGTTTGTGTCTCGATTCTAGAGTCAAACTATCTCATTCGTACAATACTCGTGCCAATCGACAGAAAAAGATGGATGATCTCGAGGAAGAGAACAGAGAGTTGAGAGAAGAGATCGACACTCTGAAAGAGGATCTGAGAAAGCTTCATAACGACATGCAAGCTCTAGCAGAAGCTCATATGTAACAACAAAGGACTGTGATCTCAGAAATCATATCAACGCCCATAGTGGAGAAGTATGATCCTAGGTACAAAATACCGAAAGATCGTCCCTGGGGCATGCCTATTAACTATATCCCAGAAGGATATGTTTTGCTGATCACTGAGGATCAGGGAACCGCAGCAGGAACCACTGGGCCTGAAGGTTACAAACTTCGGGAAAGCGATGATGCAAGGGGCATGACTGCAACTCCTGAAGGTTACAAACTTCGGGAGGTACCTAGAGTCATTGCCATGATGACTATACCACCGCCTGTGGTACACACTGTCCTGGAAGGACAGATTCCACAGATACCTTCTGGTGGAAACGACAGTATGTTCGACAGAATGAATGAATTCCAGGAACAGTTCTTGGAGATGCAGAAAGAGTTGCAAGCCCTTCGCGGTCAGGATCTATTTGGAAAAGACACCGCAGACCTTTGTTTGGTCCCCAATGTGAAAGTTCCGCACAAATTCAAATTGCCCGAATTTGAAAAGTACAAGGGTAACTCTTGCCCTCAAAGCCATTTGGTGATGTACACTCGGCGAATGTCAACGTAGACAAAGAACCAGGAGCTACTGATTCACTACTTTCAGGATAGTTTAACTGGTGCCGCACTCAAATGGTACATGGGTTTAAACCGCACTAAGATCGGCACTTTCAGAGATCTTGGCGCTGCTTTCGTTCAGCAGTATAAGTATAACCTGGAAATGGCACCGGACAGAGATCAACTCAGATCGATGTCACAAAAGGACAAGGAAACCTTTAAGGCATACGCTCAGAGATGGCGTGAAATTACCGCCCAGATTTGTCCACCTCTTGAGGAAAAAGAGATGACAAAGATCATCTTAAAAACCTTGAGCTCATTTTACTACGACAGAATGGTCGCCAGTGCGCCCAATGACTTCACCGAGATGGTAGGCATGGGAGTTCGTCTCGAGGAAGCAGTCCGAGAACGACGTTTAGTTAAAGACGCTGGATCATCAAGTACCAAAAGATACGGTAGTGCTATCCTTAAGTAAAAAGAGCAGGATATTGAGAATATCTCTCTCGAAAAGCAAAGGCGACGATATCAACCAGTAGCAGCTGTAACTCCTGCTATCAACCCTGCGCCTGTTCCTACGTATCAACCTCAGGTTGCTCAAAGTCAACTGAATCAACAACAATATCAGTAAAGGACACAACAGCCTCTTCAGCAGGCTCGTCCTCAGTACAACAACAATCATACAACGCGACCACCAGGGTTCGACCCTGTACCAATGTTGTACGTAGAACTGTTTCCATTATTACTGGTCAAGGGCCATGTCCAAACCATGTCTCCTCTTACAGTACCAGAAAATCTGCCTTTTTGGTTCAAAGCGGATCAGACTTGTCCTTACCATAAAGGAGGACCAGGGCATATCATAGAAAATTGTCTCAGTTTCAAATCCGATGTGCAAAAACTTGTTAGGAGCGGGGTTTGATCTTTCAAAGATACGAATCAGAATGTTCTCACAAACCCGCTGCCTCAACACGAGAAAGTTGCAGTAAATTTGATAGAGGGAGAGTCCAATAACATCTATCAAATTCGTGATGTACTCTTATTGAGGGCCAACTTAGTCAAGATGCATCGCAGACAGAGCGGGTATGGCCATGTGCCACCTCATAATTATCACCAGTGTGACATCTGCTCTAAAAACAATCAAGGATGTTTTGTGGTGCAATCAGCTCTACAGGAATAGTTGGATCTTGGATGGATCCAAGAACACCGAATTCTTGGGGTCAACATAACTTATGCAAATTCCAACATCATTCAGAACCACGACGTCTGTGCGATGAATGTCAACTTGGTGGCAATGCCCTCAAGGCAAAGCCAGTATCATGATCTGCCGCGACACAATTACAATTCCTGTCTGCTTACTCGGTAAACCAACAGGGATTCTCTTTTGTACAAGAGACCCTCCAGCGTCAGATGGATCTTGGATGGATTCAGGATTACCGCGATGGAAATCAGTATCAAGTGAATATGATTCAAATCTTTGATATTCGCTTGATGAATACCAGCTTGGTGGAGTTACACGCTACACAAGTCCAACTTGATTTTTTGACTTCGCATAAGTATCAGAACTGTACAGTATGCCGTGAGAGTAACCAAGGGTGCGCTCTCATGCAAAGAACTTTGCAACACTTGTTAAACCACTGGTGGCTTCCAATCTATATGGATGAAGACACACAACAAATCAGTGTGGTTAATCGGAACCCTACTAGGCATCAAAGTCAGGATGTTCAATCAATGGAAATAGATCTAGTAAGGTTACACTGCATTCAAAGCGGACGTGGCCAGGTGCCACCACATAACTACGAGCGCTGTAGGGTCTGCTAGAAAATTAATCAAGGATGTTACCTTGTGCGAGCAGCCCTTCAGAGTCAGTTGGACCACAAAGAGATTCAACAATATTCAGTTTTGGGGTCCATTAACTAGACGCCAAACTATTCCGCTGACCAGATCAAAGATGTGGTTGTAATCTCTGATCCTGAGAGGACCAAGGATGTTTGTACCATTATCCCTCTACTGGACGAATCAAAAGTTCTTAACCAGGAACTGATTGAAGTTACTTACGATAGTCAGAAAAATCAGAAGGCTCCTGTAGTTATCTATCTGCCGAGACCATTACCGTATGAATCAACTAAGGCTATCCCTTACAAATACAGTGCAACAATAGTTGAAAATGGAAAGTAAATTCCATTACCCTCCGTTGTGAATATTGCAGACATCAGTCGAGTAACACGGAGTGGTCGAATCTTTAACCAAGGAGTTGGAGAACCTAACAGAGAAAAGGAACCTCAAACGGAAGTTCCCAATCCACCAGTCGGTTAATCCAGTGATCCCTACCTTTCAAAGAACGATGATGAGATGCTGAAGCTCATCCAAAGGAGTGAATACAACATTATTGATCAGCTGTTGCAAACTCCTTCAAAGATCTCGGTGTTATCTCTTTTACTCAGTTCTGAAGCCCACAGAGAGGCTCTACAGAAAGTCTTAGAGCAAGCCTTTGTGGAACAGGATGTGTCAATATGACAGATCGATAGCATCGTCTCTAACATCACTTCCTACAACAACTTGGGGTTTAGTGATGAGGAATTGCCAGAAGAAGGAAAAAGTCACAACATGGCGCTCAATATCACAATTAACTGCCAGGACGATGCTTTAGCCAGCGTACTGGTAGACACTGGATCGGCTCTCAATGTTATGCCGAAGTCCACCCTAATGCGACTATCATTCAAAGGATCTCCGATGAGAGCCAGCGAGGTCATCGTCAAAGCATTTGACGGATCCCAAAAAACAGTTATCGGCGAAGTCGACCTTCCCATAACTATCGGTCCTCACACTTTCCAAGTCACTTTCTTGGTCATGGACATCCGAGCAACATACAGCTGTTTGTTGGGAAGACCTTGGATACACCAGGATGGGGCAGTCAATTCGACACTGTACCAAAAACTAAAGTTCGTCAAGAATGACCAACTAGTCACGGTCTGTGGAGAACAACCTTGATCGTGAGTAACCTATCATTGTCCACTTGTGTAGAACCATATGAGGTTGTTGGAACACAGTTCCAGGCACTTTCGGTGAGCAATGGGAATCAATCAGAGAAGGGAACATCAATATCTTCATACAAAGATGCTCTCGAGGTGATTAAAAGTAATAATACAAAGGGATGGGGATAGCTTGTCATTCCTACTGACAATAAGAAAAAGAAAGGTCTTGGTTTTTCCTCAACCTGTACCCAGACTGCAACTAACGAGGAAATGTTTCATCCTATTCAGGACTTCTTCCGCAGTGGAGGTTTCCTTCACCCAGTGTCTCAAGAAGTACATACCATTAACGAGGGAGATTCCTTCGATACAGATAAAGAGTGGAAGTCCTATCTTAACGAGGACGGTTATATGTCTCAGGAAGAGGTGCCTACGCCATTTTGCTATCCCGCACAGAGTCCGGGATTTATACCAAGGTCAGATGTCAAAATGATATACGGAGACTGTGATCCGGAAGGATGTCGTGCTCCACCAAACTCATTAGAGGAAGACACTCTGATGAAAAACAACTTTGACCACGACTATTATGGCCTAATGGATGGTCTGCCTATCTCGCAGCCGTACCTAGGAGACTCGGGGCAAGAAAATCAGCCGAACTATGAAAATCAGCTGAGCATCATTTAAAAGAATACCTGCGTCCCCACCATGTCATGGGATCAACACTCAGGGTATTCAAAAAATATCCAACACGGCGATGAATTCGTAAAGCTTGCAGGACTAGAATTCATCAACTATGCTTTTCCCGAGGTCAACATCATCGAGAGAGATGACTCCTCCAGTTCCAAAGAAGTGTGGGACACCTTAGGACAACCGAGTGGCAAATTCGACTACTTGGTCAAATACACTGCTCCTGAGAGCTCTCGTATTAGGCTCGAAGACATCTAGCCAACTGGATTGGGAGATTTACCTGAGAGCACAAATACTATGCAAAATACAATAGAAGAATCCTCCTACGACAACTCTGCCTGGGAGACAGATACCAATGATCCTGCTCTACCAGAAATTAGCATTATTTCTGAAGACAAATCAAGGAAGATACCAGACTTTGTGATTCACCGAGGAGTTCACCGCCAATGGATTGCTGTCGATGTTCCGAAGATTGTTCATAAGTCAAAGTAATTGTCGTCTTTAACCTTTCACCCTGCCCAGGTGAAACAGATGTTTTGATAGGGCTCACTTTCTGTAAATATCCCTCTTCGCTTCACCCAAAGAGACAGAGTTTTGTTTTATAGGGCTGTAGTTTCAAGAATCGACAAGTTCATAAATAAAATAACATCGTTCTGTAATTTCCGCATTTATTGCTATTTTCTCTTTTCGCTTTTTCAGAAAATGGTAATCCTAAAAAACAATTCAAAACAATAAAAATAAGCAGTTTCCAAAAAAATTACACTGCACGCACTTTTGCATTCTCTCTATCTCTTCTAAAAAAATAATCATCACGTCATGCAGATTGCTTGTTTTAAACCCCGTTGAAACATACGATCCGATGCCTTCTCCCAACTTTGAATTCCTAGTATTTGAGGCTGAAGAAGAAGATGACGACGAAATTCCAGAAGAGATCTCCCGATTACTCAGACAAGAGGAAAGGTCCATTGAACCTCACAAAGAGCCATTGGAAATGGTCAACTTGGGCTCAGAGGAGGAAAGAAAAGAGGTCAAGATTGGGGCACTGCTCAGTCCAACTGCCAAAGAGGGTTTGATAAAGCTTCTCAAAGAATTTCCTGATGTATTTGCTTGGTCCTACCAGGACATGCCAGGGTTGGATACCAGCATCGTGGAACATCATCTACCATTAAGATCAGAATGTCCGCCAGTAAAACAAAGGTTGAGACGGACTCATCCGGATATGGCCATCAAAATTAAAGAGGAAGTACAGAAACAGATTGACGCGGGTTTCCTCGCTACATCAGAATATCCTCAATGGCTAGCCAACATAGTACCAGTTCTAAAAAAGGACGGAAAGGTCAGAATGTGCATAGAATACAGGGATCTAAACGAAGCAAGTCCAAAGGATGACTTTCCCTTACCGCACATTGATATGCTGGTAGACAGTACAACAAAGTTCAAAGTCTTCTTCTTTATGGATGGATTCTCATGCTATTGTCAGATAAAAATGGCGCCGAAAGACATGGAGAAAACTTCATTCATTACCCCATGGGGTACTTTTTGTTACAAGGTAATGCCGTTCGGTTTGAAGAATGCCAGGGCAACCTATCAAAGGGCCATGACTACTCTCTCTCATGACATGATACACAAAGAAATCGAGGTATATGTCGATGATATGATTGTCAAATCTAAGACAGAAGAGGAGCATGTGACCCACCTGTCAAAGCTATTCGAGCGGTTGAGAAAGTACAAACTCTGCTTGAATCCCAATAAGTGCACATTCGGTGTCCGTTCGGGGAAACTCCTAGGGTTCATCGTCAGCCAGAAAGGAACTGAGGCTGATCCTGACAAGGTCAAGGCCATTCAAGAAATTCCTTCTCCAAAGACTGAAAAACAAGTCAGAGGATTCCTGGGACGTTTGAATTACATTTCCAGATTTATATTCCTCATGACCGCGACATGTGCGCCAATCTTCAAATTACTCAAAAAGAATCAGGACTGTGTTTGGACAGAAGACTTCCAAACCGCCTTCGATAGTATCAAGGAATACCTGTTAAACCTGGTGATTCTATCACCTCTAGTGGAAGGAAGACCACTGATCATCTACTTAACAGTCTTGGAAGACTCGATGGGATGTGTACTTAGCCAACAAGATGAAACAAGACGGAAATAGTCTGCCATCTACTATTTGAGCAAGAAGTTTACCGACTGCAAGACTCGGTACACGATGCTTGAGAAAACTTGTTGTGCTCTGGTTTGGGCAGCCAAACGTCTTCGCCAGTATATGATTCGTCACACTACTTGGTTAATCTCAAAAATGGATCCAATCAAGTATGTATTTGAAAAACCTGCTCTCACGGGAAGAATTTCCCGTTGGCAGATGTTGTTATCAGAATATGACATAGAATACCATGCTCAGAAAGTCGTTAAAGGAAGTATTTTAGCCGATCATTTGGCTCATCAACCGATTGACGATCAGGAATCAGTCGGGTTTGACTTCCCAGACGAAGATGTCATGTACTTGAAAATGAAAGATTGCGAGGAACCACTACCCAGTGAAGGGCCAGACTCAAGTTCCCAGTGGGGACTTATTTTTGACGGAGCTGTCAATCATTATGGAAACAGGATTGGGGCAATCATTATAACACCTCAGGGTATCCACATTCCTTTCACCGCCAGACTGACATTCAAGTGTACAAACAACGAGGCCGAATACGAAGCTTGTATCATGGGTCTCAAAGAAGCGATCGACTTAAGGATCAAGAACTTGGATGTATATGGAGACTCAGCCCTGGTTATTAATCAGATCAAAGGATATTGGAACACATACCAATCAGGACTGATTCCTTACAAAGATTACGCGAGAAGGTTGTTACCATTATACAACTGAATCGAGTTTCATCACATCCCTCGTGAGGAGAATCTCATGGCTGATGCGTTAGCCACTCTCTCTTCCATGATTAGTGTAGGTCAATGGAACGACATACCTAAGATTGACATAATGCGCCTTGAATGGTCCGCCTACATCTTCACGATTGAAGCAGTCATAGACGACAGACCTTGGTATCACGATATCAAGTGCTTCCTTCAGAAACAAGAGTACCCACCTGGGGCACTAAGGAAAGACATAAAAACCCTCAGAAGGCTAGCAGGAAGCTTCTTCCTGAGCGGTGACACACTCTATAAGAGAAACTTTGACATGGTCTTGCTCCGATGCGTAGACAGACCAGAAGCAGACATGCTAATGAAAGAAATTCATGAAGGATCCTTTGGCACTCATGCCAACGGACACACAATGGCGAGAAAAATTTTGAGAGCAGGGTACTACTGGTTGACCATGGAATTCGACTGCTACAAGTACATGAGGAGGTGTCACAAGTGTCAGATATACTCAGACAAAATTCATGTACCACCAACGCATCTCAAAGTTCTCTCTTCCCCATGGCCTTTTTCCATATGGGGAATCGACATGATTGGCATGATCGAACCCAAGGCTTCAAACTGACATCGGTTCATCCTGGTAGCCATTGATTACTTCACCAAGTGGGTCGAAGCAGCGTCGTACGTTAATGTAAACTGACAAGTGGTGGTCCAATTTATCAAAAATAATATCATCTGCCGTTATGGTGTTCCTTGCCAGATCATTACTGACAATGGATCTAACTTGAATAATAAAATGATGAAAGAGTTGTGCGCAGAGTTCAAGATCGAACTCCATAGCTCATCTCTCTACCGACCCAAGATGAACATAGCGGTAGAAGCGGCTAATAAGAACATCAAGAAGATCGTTCAAAAGATGGTTGTAACCTACAAAGACTGGCACGAGATGCTACCCTTTGCCCTTCACAGTTATCACACATCTGTCCGCACTTCAACAGGGGCAACCCCTTTCTCTCTAGTATATGGCATGGAAGCAGTCCTTCCCATAGAAGTAGAGATCCGATCAATCCGGGTATTGATGAAAGCTAAGCTAACAGAGGCTGAATGGTGTCAAAGTCGACACGACGAACTGAATCTGATCGAAGAAAAATGAATAAAGGCTCTATGCCACGGTCAGTTGTATCAGCAAAGGATGAAGAAGGCGTTTGACAAAAAGGTTCGACCTCGCGTCTTCAGGAAAGTAGACCTTGTGCTCAAGAAGATATAATCATTCCTCACTGATTCCCTTGGCAAATGGTCTCCGAATTATGACGGCCCATATGTGGTCAAGAAAGCCTTCTCAGGCGGCGCCTTGAGAATCGCAACCATGGATGGAGAAGAGTTTTCCTACCCCACAAATGTTGATGTAGTAAAGAAATACTTCGCCTAAATAAAAAAAAACGTCTCGGTGGATTGAAAACCCGAAAGGGCGGTCCAGGAAAAAATTAGAGACATAAGCAAAAATCATCCCGATGGATTGAAAACCTCAAAGTGCAATCCAGTAAAAATTTAGGGATTCATGGCAAGTAACTACGTCGAACAAAGGGGAAAATCCCCCAGCAGCAGTCATGTCATCCATCAGGAAAACTCCAGTCGGGGTCATCTTCGACAGAAGCTCAGGATGTCTAGAATTCAAAGTTGGTAGAAGGATAACGGTCGTTATGTTTCAATGTAGCCTTTTTCCCTTAAATTACAATTTTCTAAACTTTGTAAATACTCCATAGAATCACGCGTTTGGCTGATTTTCCATCCTATCAATAAAATTTGAGCCCTTATGCTTTTGTTTGCAATTCTTATTTGTTTTAGATTTACAAAATGACGTTTTAACATGATTAACGATTCTTGAAATAAAACAAAAATGAATGTACTTGTCAAACTTTTTCTGCTTTTAAAACAAAGATGCCAATTTCTTTTGACTGTTGAACATCAAAAGAACGTCGTTCACTTCTCCAGAAGCAATTGAACTTCAAAGTGCAGAATCAAAGTACTCCTTCTAAACCAGTACGCCTGAATAAAGGATCAGCTGTGTCAGATACCATGCTTCATCTGACATCCCCGACATAGTTCTTACCTCCTAAGCCCGACCAACGGTTGTTCCCCACAGGGACTATCTCTCATAAGCAAGGCAGAATTGCTATCGTGAACCAGTGATACTTTTCATCTCCCACTGTGGATGAGTATCCAGTCGTGTTCATCTACTAGTCTGTATGTTGCGTCAGTTTTGTCAGCATGTACATACATACATCATGCATTATTGATTTACATTCATATTCATATTGCATCACTATCACTCCAGTTGGTCTTATCCCCAAGTGATAAAAGTCCTCTCAATCGAGTTGTCAGTTCTTTCCTCGCCAGGAAGTGAACCATCTAAGCAATCTCTCCTCTAGTTTATTTCTGTATTGAAGTTGGTCCCTTGACCACTTTGATAACTTAAACCTCTGAAAAACAAGAAGACATGTGACAAACATCACTCTTCGCCATTGAAGATGATATCTTCGCTTTCCCGGATTAAGGAAAATCCCCAGAGCAAGCCTCTTAATCAGAGATTCGACAATAAAACAGTTTTCCTCCGAAAAAAATTCGCTGACGAAAAAGTCATCAGCACCTCAAAATTGGATCACATCATATGGCGTTTCTCCGGGAAGATCCCGAGAAAAGTATGATGCAACACCCCAAGCGAAAGCAGTGTCTCAAGAGACTCGCTTTCCCCAGTAGAGTTAACAAATGGCGTCTCCAATAGAGAAGTTTGTACACCTCTACAACTCAAACGACTGGGTTCCCCAGCAACTCTGACATTAAATTTTTTCTATCAAATGGCATCTCCCCAGGAAAATTCGGCAAGAAGTTTGATGAAAACCGCTACGAATAGCGTCCATTGTCAAGAAAGTTTATTGACAAAAGAAACTTAGGCCAGTTCCTTGGCAGGAAACCAGGATCGAGGGGAAGTTTATTTCAGAAACTAAGACCAGTTCCTTGGTAGGAAACCAGGATCAAGGGGAAGTTTATTTCAGAAACTTAGACCAGTTCCTTGGTAGGAAACCAGGATCGAGGGGAAGTTTATTTCAGAAACTAAGACCAGTTCCTTGGTAGGAAACCAGGACCGAGGGGAAGTTTACCTTTTTCTAAGCATCATTGCTTAGCAAAAGAAGAAGGATGTGTGAGCTACCATTCCTAACCACCATCAAAATTTTGGGTATTCTGATATTTAATCCTCTTGCACCCCGAATGCCCGAATACCTTCACCATTCACACCTTCGGGTCCAAGAAGATTAAATAGTTGCATTTGTCATACCCCAAATTTTGAACACTAAGTTTTCCCATCATTGTGCAAATCATCAGCACAATATGGAGGTATTTACATGACTCATCAATCTCCTCAAGAAATATTGAGCATCACTATAATCAGGATTAGGGTTTCAAGCCCTCTCAAGCTCTTAGACAAAGGATCAATCAAGGAATGACATGATCTTCAACTCGTCTAAAACTCTCAAACATCCACAATGGATCAAGAGGACTCCCACATCAAGGATTAAGCACAAGGCTGGAACAGTCCAAGTGGATCAAGCCTTAAGATCGCCAGTGTTACCAAATTAGGGTTTTGGTCGACCAGGGCCTCCAGATGGAAATTTTCCTCTAGGCATGAGTCAATGCTTCAAAGTATAACCTAAAATACTCTAAGGGACCTCATGGACCCAATCATCAAGTCAATTTTACCTCAGGGGATGCATTCACCAAAAATCAGGAATTAGGGTTTCTTGACCTAATTCACCCCTAAGATGACTTTTGGGACAAAACATGAGCCAAGACCTCAAGACATGATTTGAGGGTCCCTAACAAAATAAATTGATCAATTTGAAACAATAGATTGATCCAAGAAGCTTGATTCACAAGTTTCAAGTTCATTAGAACCACAGTTAGGGCTTCGCGAGAAAAGTCAACTGTGCCTTTGACTTTTGACCAGGACATGCTCCCAAACCTTGGGACATGATTCAATACACCCTATAACACCTATGAAATCAATCCATCAAGTTTGATTTAGGTCAAGGACTTGATTTCATAGAGGATCACACAGTTTGGAATTCATTTGATAAAAAGTCAACAGTGCCCAAAAGTCAAAGTTTGACTTTTTTATTTTTTGATCAATTATGGTCCCCTAACCCTAAAATGATGTTAATGTGTGATTGGAATCAACATTAACCAAGAAAAATCAAAGAAAGTGGGATAACTTGTAAAAGGGGTAACCATAAAAAACTTAGAAATTTTCTAAGTTATGGAACAAAGTGGCTAGGGTACCAACTTCCAAGGATCATAACTTGAGATCCATGCAACCATTTTGGCTGATCCAAAGATGGATTTGTAGCTCTCTTGGAATACTTTAAAAGTGTCAACTACACCTCATTCCAATTCCTCATAGATTTTAAGTTATGGAATGATCAAAATGGCTGAAAACTTAAAATGTCACTTTTCCAACACAGTAAAATTTTCACTAAGTCAGAATCTGTCTTGCTTTTTTTCCAAAAGTAGGGGTTTTTCACTTGGATCCAAAAAGTATCAAGATAAACTATTATCACACATATGTTGTATCATATAATAGCTTTCCAAAATGGCCAAGAACTCCATCAAATTCCATTTGAGCTAAGAGTTATGATAGTGGCAAAATGCCTTGATGCAACTGTCATAACTAGGCAGATTTGTGCATTTTGCTCGATTTGAGCAATTTGTGCAGATGACAAACAAGTTTATCCATCTAAACACCTTAGAGAGGGACCAAGGAGGGACAAACACTGATCCATAAGCCTCCTAAGTCTTTGGAACTAAAAATAGCATGCCAAACCTAGAAATGCCTAATGAGGGGACAAGACTCCAATTTTGTTTTGGGGCATTCAATAGATGCACCAAGGTGGCATGAACTGAACCATTTCCAACTGAATGAGTCAAGGATAATCTCTAAACTAGGGAACCAGCAGCCTGTGCTCTAACCTCTAGTCAATTGCTAGAGGAGACTTGAGATTCCAAAATGCAACCATTGGGCAAACCTCTGCTGCAGTTGTCATTCACTATTCCTTGCAAAACAAACTTGCTCTACTATAAATAGAGCTCATTTATGCTCAGTTTAAGTACACCAAAGCCATCAAACTGATATTTTCCTCAAAATCTCCTTCTCACTTCCAAAATTACCTTCTAAAGCAAGTCACTATCGGGTTTTGAGTTTGAGAGCAATTCTAACCAAACCAATCACACACACGATTCATAAACATCTTATAGAAGTGATCCAAACACTTAAACAACATCTGGAACACTGATTTATCAAAATCACCATCCAACTGCTCAAGCTTTTAGCAGACTTGCACTTGGGGTACCATCTTCAGTTCCAGCTTGTTTCAAACCATTCCAAGCATTCAGGCACATCACTTGGAACCTGTAGCGCGAGTTTTTGCGTGGTTGCGAAGCACTATCGCTTTGGTGTACTACAGCTCGATTCATTGTTTATCCTATTGAAGCTGATGAAGGAAGGGAAATAGATGCCTCCAATTAACCCTGCTTGCATATTGAGTTTGAACAGTTGATTGTTGGTTTACAGATGCTATAAAGATTGTGGGTCTCTCTTAGGTTATTTTGTAAAAAAGAATAGTGTCTGGGCTATTGGTGGGATGTTAAGACTGATGCTTTTGGATTGATGTATGAAGGGACGGGATTTTGGGTTTTTGATTAGTATGCTCGCTAAGATTTTTCAATCTTATGCCTATGTATTCCCGTTTAACGAAACAGGGAAATCAGAGCGATCGTAGTTCCTCCTATTCTATGGGAGGAAAAAAAAGGTTATTTTGGTGCCTTGTTCAAAGCCCAAGACGTGAAGCTAAATGTGGTTTGTACCTTGTTCAAAGCCCAAGATGTGAAGCTGAAGGGTCTATTTGTATCTTGTTCGAAGCCCAAGATGTGAAGCTAACGGGTTTTGACTTTAGAGAGAATTTGTCATCTCTAAAGTTGGGTGATTGATCATAAAGGAGAATTACTTTAACTGGGATATGTGAACCCAGCAATGCCATAATTTCCTTTATAGGGGATTTTTAACCTGAAGGAGAAGACTTTAACTCAGTTTAGAGCAATGCCATCTTTCCTTAGGAATTTCTCATGCTAAAAAAGGGACAGTGGTGTGGATGTAAATAATCCAGAGGCTTGTCGCTTACAGCAATTTAGATGAAGGAAAAGGAGTTATTGATGTTTGTATACTGTGAGCAAGGCACATATTTTGATGCTAAAAGGTTGATTGACTCAACCGGGGTTTCCTTATACAAAGCCTAAGAAGAGGCTATTGGCCCAACAAGAGGGTGTTTTTATGTGTCTTGTACGAAGCCCAAGACGGAGGCTAAAGGTGTGACTCAACAAGAGAGTCTTTTATACTCAACAAGAGAGTGATTTTGTATCTCGTACGAAGCCCGAGATGGAGGCTAAAAAGCTTTGACTCAACAAGAGAGTCTTTTATACTCAACAAGAGAGTGTTTTTGTATCTCGTACGAAGCCCGAGATGGAGGCTGAAAGGCTTTGACTCATCAAGAGAGTCTTTTATACTCAGCAAGAGAGTGTTTTTGTATCTCGTACGAAGCCCGAGATGGAGGCTAAAAGGCTTTGACTAAACAAGAGAGTCTTTTATACTCAACAAGAGAGTGTTTTTGTATCTCGTACGAAGCCCGATATAGAGGCTAAAAGGTGGGTGACTCAACAAGAGAGTCTAAAAAGGTTAGCTCCGCCGGGGAGAATCATTTGTATAAAGCCCAAGAGGAGGCTACTGGTGCTGGTGACTGTTTCAGTTTAGTGACAGGTCCAGTATGTTGGATAAAAGAGAAAATCAGTTCTTATAAAGGGAACGATTAAAGGTAAGGCTCTGCTTTGGTACTGATTAGAGGATCAGGGTTATTTCCTGTTCTTTTAGGAAATGGGAAATCCAAAGGGTATTGAGACTATCCAAGTCTACTGGTGTTTTGGAGAAATCGATTCTCGGATAGTGAATGATCTTTGTATAATGCCCAAGAGAAGGCTGGTATGTTAAGGGATGAAGGTCAACCCATTAACAGGTTGACACTTGACTCAGAAAGACAGTTCTAGCAAATTGATGACTAGGTTCTGTTCCTATACCTGTAGAGGTCTCTGGGTCCTTGTACTAAGCCCAAGAGAATACATGAGAGATTTTAAGAAGCCGACGGGTCCTTGTACAATGCCCAAGAGGAGGCGGGGATGCTTTTAAGAAGCCTGTGGGTCCCCAAACCCCGAGAAGTTCAAGACATGCCATTCACCGAGAATAGATCAAGCCAGGAAAGTCCGATAATTTGGAAGAAACTCAAGAGATGCCATTTACGGAGAAAAGATCATCCCTGGGGAGTAGAGTCTCTTTGACGATTTCTAAGAGTGACAGTCTGAGAAAGGGTTCACTGAGAATGCTGCCTTTCACGTATCCATATTGTTTAACCCCAAGAGGAGGGAAGACTGTGTCTAGTAATCCTATGGGGATCTAGTGTTGTTTATATTTAAGAGTGACCAACAGGGCTTTACCTAGTGCTAGACGTAGTTGCTGGGGAAAACTCTAAATAACTATACTAGTATTACACAGTGGATATATGACGAGTATATAAAAGTTTGTGAAAGAAGACTTACAGTGAGCAGCCCCACAATACAGTTATATATATGAAAGCGAATAAAGAAAGCAGGTAAACACTTACTCGGTTGTAGAGCTTCCATGTTGTTTTGTTAGTTTGTTCAACAAAGAAAGCTTTGATAACAATATTATATTCAAAATCAAAGGAGAAAGTGCGTTGAAAATATTGTTGGGGCTTACAGCTCAAGGACAGGCCCATGGTTTTATCAGTGATTGCACTGTTGTTTTGAAATTGTACAGGGACTTATACAAGTGACTGAGGCCCAAAAAGGTTTTCTGTACAAAGGGATGGGTCTTACACTCTCTCAAGAGGTCCAAAAGGTGTTTAAAGAAAAAGAATGGGGCTTATAACACGAGGGTAGACCCAAATTATTTGATTTTTGAACTGGCGATCGCGCCGAGATTTCTTTACCGTACCAGGTCTTATACAATGCATTGAGGCCCAAAAAAGTTTTGGTTAAAAGGGGGTTGGGTCTTACACTCTATTAGAGGCCCAATTATTTATTTTTATACAGGTGGTGGGGCGTACAGCTCAAGGAGAGGCCCAGTGTTATTTGTTTTGAACACGGCGATCGCGCCGAGGTTTTTGAAAGCACATGGGGTCTTATACAATGACTGAAGCCCAAATATTTTGGTTTCAAAAATGGGTTGGGTCTTACACTCTATTAGAGGCCCAAAAGTGTTTAAAGATGGGTCTTACAACTCAAGGAGATGCCCAAATGATTTTTGTGAAAAAGGCGACGATCGTGTCGAACCTTTTGACGGTATCGGAACTTATACAATATACTGAGGCCCAAAAGTTTTTGTATTTACAAAGGGTTGGGTCTTACACTCTCTCAAGAGGCCCAAAGGTGTTTGAAAAAGTTTTGATAAGGGTTGAATTAATCAAAAACCCTAATTTGTTTTCAAAATATATTTTAATTAAATAAAAATTCAATTAAAATGATCAAAATTGTTAAACATGTGTGCAAACAAATTGTGATCTTGGATTAATGTTTCAAAAATTATGTTTATATCCACAAAATGATTGGAAATCACTAAAATTTGAAAAATCAAGAGGGAGAAAATATTTTAAATGTCAAAAAAGAATTAAAATATTAATTCTTTACAAAAATATCAAGTACATGAAATAAATAATATTTTTGGGATTTTTTGGGAAAATAAAATATTTTAACATTTTTGTGAATTATTAAAAAAAGAACCAACTCAAAATCATTAAAACTCAGAGAGAAATTTATTTTTGAATCAATTAAATAAAATCACAAAATTCAAATATTCAAAAAATGGCGCCAAGAACATGGCAAGAACACGCGCCACCCTCTGTTTCTGCAGATTTGCATTTTCTATCCAATCTCACTGAATACTTGATGATAACATGCAATCTACATATCAATCTACTCGTTTTCACCTCACGATCATGTCTATGGTCTTTAATTTCATTTATTTTAAGCATGGAATAAGAAATCAAAGAGAAACCTCAAGAACCCTAAAATTTACATGAAGGTTCAGAAATTCCATACACGATTCAAACAAAGCAATTGATTGAGGGAAAACACTCTATGCATGATTGTGAACATATGGCCAAATTATTGTGCAGCAAAAAATGCATGGATCATAGAGTTAGAAGAGCTTATGCTTGCCTCTTGCAGCTGGTGATCATGCTTTGTGTTAGAGGTGTTACAACTTGGTTCCAAGGATATGGACAGCTTCCCTAGGTGCTATGGAGTGTGTCTGGATGCTTGGAGTGGATTGAAATGATCTGGAACTTGAGATGGTACTCCAACTGCAAATCTGTTAAGAACTTGAGCAATTGGCTAGTGATTTTGTGATTTTGGTGTTCCAGATGTTGTGTGAGTGTTTGTATCACTTCTATATGATGTTTATGAGGTGTGTGTGTGTGATTGGTTTGGTTGGAATAGCTCTCAAACTCAAAACCCGATAGTGACTTGCTTTTGAAGGCAATTTTGGAGTGAAAGAGGAGATTTTGAGGAAAGCATCTGTTAGATGGCTTTGGTGTACTCAAACTGATCACAAATGAGCTCTATTTATAGTAGAGCAAGTTTGTTTTGCAAGGAATAGTGAATGGCAACTGCTGCATAGGTTTGGCCAATGTTAATCAATTAGAATCCAAGTCTCCTCTAGCCATTGACTAGAGGTTAGGGCACAGGCTGCTGGTTCCCTTGGTCTTGGATAAGTCTTGACTGAATTTAGTTGGAAATGGCTCAGTCCATGCCACCTTGGTGCATCCATTGAATGCTCCAAAACAAAATTGGAGTCTTGTCCCCTCTTTAGGGATTTCTAGGTTTGGCATGCTATTTTTAGTTCCAAGGACTTGGGAGGCTTGGGATCAGAGTTGGTTCCTCCTTGGTCTCCCCTTGAGGTGTTCAGATGGATAAGTGTGTTTGTCATTTGCACAAATTTGGCAAATCGAGCAAAATACACAAATCTGCCCTGCTTTGACAGTTTTCAGCAAGGCATATTGCCATTGTCATATCTCACGGCTCAAGTGGAATTTGATGGGGTTCTTGGCCATTTTGGAAAGCCCTCATATGATACAACAACTGTTTGATAATAGTTAGTTTTGATACCTTTTGGATTTAAGTGAAAAATTCCCCTACATTTGGAAAAAAGTGAAGGCAGATTCTGACTTAGCGAAAATTTCACTAAGTGTTAGAAAAAAGTGACATTTTCACTTTTGTGATTTTGATCATTCCATAACTTAAAATCCATGAGGAATTGGAATGAGTTGTGTTGAAGCTTTTGTAGAGGGCCATGAGAGCTACAAATCCAGCTTTGGATGGGGAAAATTGGCCTTGTGGTTTAGGAGTTATGATCCTCTAAGTTTGGTACCCTAGCCACTTTGTTCCATAACTTAGAAAATTTTCTAAGTTTTATGGTTACCCCTTTTACAAGTTATCCCACTTTTCTTGATTTTTCTTGATGAATGATGATTCCAATCACACATTAACATCATTTTAGGGTTATGGAACCATAATTGTGAAAAATCTCAAAAAGTCAAAGTTGACTTTTGTGCACAGTTGACTTTTTGTCATATGAATTCCAAACTGTGCGATCCTCTATGAAATCAAGTCCTTGAACTAAATAAAACTTGATGGATTGATTTCATAGGTATATTAGGGTGTATTGAATCATGTCCCAAGGTTTGGGAGCATGCCTGGGTCAAAAGTCAAAGGCACAGTTGACTTTTCCCGCGAAACCCTAATTGTGGTTCTGATGAATTTGAAACTTGCTGCTCAAGCTTCTTGGATCAATCCATTATTGCAAATGGATCAATTTGGTTTATTAGAGACCCTCAAATCATGTCTTGAGGTCTTGGCTCATGATTTGTCCCAAAAGTCAACTTAGGGGTGAATTAGGTCAAGAACCCCTAATTCCTGATTTTTGGTGAATGCATCCCCTGAGGCTAAATTGACTTGATGATTGGGTCCATGAGGTTCCATGGGGTACATTAGGTTATGCTTTGAAGCATTGGCTCATGCCCAGAGGAAAATTTCCATCTGGAGGCCTTGGTCGACCAAAACCCTAATTTGGTGACACTGGCGATATTGAGGCTTGATCCACCTAGAAGGGAGCAACCTTGTGCTTAATCCTTGAAGTGGGAGTCCTCTTGATCCTTTGTGGATGTTTGAGAGGTTAGACAAGTTGAAGATCATGTCATTCCTTGAATGATCCTTTGTCTAAGGCTCAAAGAGGGCTTGAAACCCTAATTTTGATTGTAGTGGATGCTCACCCATCTTTGGGGAGACTAATGAGGCATAATGATACACCCATATTGTGATGATGGTTTGCACAATGATGGGGAATCTTAGTGGTCAAAATTTGGGGTATGACAGCACCTAGGGAAGCTGTCCACATCATTGGAACCTAGCTGTAACACCTCCAACACAAAACACAATCACCAGCTACAAGAGGTAAGCCTCAACTTGGGCATCTCATGATTCATGCATATTTCGTCGCACAATAATTTTGCCTTATGTTCATAATCATGCATAGAATAATTCCCCTCTATTAATTGCCTTGTATGAATCGTGTGTGGAATTTCTGAGCCTTCATGCAGAATCTAGGGTTCTTGAGATTTCTCTTTGATTTCTTATTCCATTCTTAAAATAATTGAAATTAAAGACCATAGACATGATCGTGAGGTGAAAACGAGTATATTGATATGTGGATTGCATGATTTTATCAAGTATTCAGTGAGATTGGTGAGAAAATGCAAATCTGCAGAAACAGAGGGGTGGCGTGTGTTCTTGGTGTGTTCTTGGCGCCATTTTTGAATATTTGAATATTTGAATTTTGTGATTTTATTTAATTCATTCAAAAATTAAGTTCTCTCTGAATTTTAATGATTTTGAGTTGATTCTTTTTTTAATAATTCACAAAAATGTTAAAATTTTTTATTTTGCCAAAAATTCACAAAAATATTATTTATTTCCTATATTTGATATTTTTGCAAAGAATTAATGTTTTATTTGTTTTTAACATTTGAAATATTTGTTCCTTCTTGATTTCCCAAACTTAATTAATTTTCAATAATTTTGTGGATATAAACATGATTTTTCAAACATTAATCCAAGATCACAACTTGTTTTTCACACATGTTTGATAATTTTGATCATTTTAATTAAATTTTTATTTAATTAAAATACATTTGAAATTAATTTAGGGTTTTGATCTTAATCACCCTAAACAAATCATTTTCAAACACATTGGGCCTCTAATAGAGTATAAGACCCAACCCCTTTGTAAATAAAACAATTTTGGGCGTCAGTGTATTGTATAAGTACCGATACCGTTAAAAAGTTTGGCACGATCGTCGCCTTTTTAACAAAAATCTTTGGGCTTCTCCTTGAGCTATAAGTCCCACTTATCTTCATTTTCAAACTCATTGGGCCTCTAATAGAGTGTAAGGCCCAATCCCCTTTTAACCAAAACCTTTTTGGGCCTCACTTATTGTATAAGTCTCTCTGTGTTAAAAGAAAAACCTCGGCACGATCGCCAGTTCAAAACAAATCATCTGGGCCTACCCTCGTGTTATAAGCCCCATTTCTTTTCTTTAAGTCACTTTGGGCCTCTAATAGAGTGTAAGACTTATCCCCTTTTACATAAATACTTTTTCAACCTCACTTATTGTATAAGTCCCCCTGTACAAACAACGGTGCGATCATCGTTAAAACTTGGACCTCTCCTTGAGCTGTAAGAACCAACAATCTTTTCAAAGCACTTTCTCCTTTGATTTTAAATATATGTTGTTATCCAAACTTTCTTTGTTGAACAACTAACCAAATAGCATGGAAGCTCTACAACGGGTAAGTGTTTATCCGCTTTCATTTACCGCTTTCATATATATGACTGTATTGTGGGGCTACTTCACTGTAAGTCTTCTTTCACATCCTTTTATATACTTGTCACATATCCACTGTGTAATACTAGTATAGTTATTTAAAGTTTTCCCCGACAACTATGTCTAGCACTAGGTAAAGCCTTGTTGGTCACTCTTAAATACAAACAAAACTAGATCCCCCGTAGGATTCCAGATACAGTCTTCCCTTCTCTTGGGGTTAAACAATATGGAACAAAGAGAAAGGCAGTATTCTCGGTGAACCTTTTCTCAGACTGTCACCCTTAGAAATTGTCAAAAAAACTCTAACTCCCCAGAGATGATCTTTTCTCCGTGAATGGAATCTCTTGAGTTTCTTCCAAATTCTCGAACTTTCCTGGAATGATCTCTTCTCTGTGAATTGCATTTCCCGAACTTCTCTTGGTTTGGGGACCCACTGGCTTCCTAAAAGCATCCCCGCCTCCTCTTGGGC
The DNA here is from genome assembly GCA_022829125.1 of Lathyrus tuberosus. Lineage (NCBI taxonomy): Eukaryota > Viridiplantae > Streptophyta > Magnoliopsida > Fabales > Fabaceae > Lathyrus > Lathyrus tuberosus. The sequence continues at coordinate 9,324,124 of JALAZF010000203.1, read as the reverse complement.
ATTGTACAAGGACTATTAGGCTTCTTTGAAGTTCTCATGCCTTCTCTTGGGCTTAATACAAGGACCCTTACGACCTCTTAAAGGTATAAGACATAACTTAGTCATCCTTCGCTAGAGCAATCTTTCCAGCGTCAAAACTCCGGCCACTTTAGGGTTGATACTCATCCCTTAACGCCCGTGCCTCCTCTTGGGCATTGTACAAAAGATAAAACTCTAGACTTAAACAGTCTAAACCCCCTTGAGTCTCAAAGACATTCTCAAGTTCCTTTCAAACATAGGAAACAACACTGATCACTCTGAAACCCGGTCTCTCTCATGAGAGTTCCCCACCCTTGGGCCTGCCTGTGGATCTAATCTCCAGCAGTAAGATAGCCTCCTCTTGGGCTTTGTGCAATGACTCTCCCTAGTAGAGCTAACCTTTTCAGACTCTCTTGTAGAGTCACACCACTTTTAGCCTCCGTCTTGGGCTTCATACAAGACACATATAAAACACTCTCTTGTTGAGTATAAAAGACTATCTTGTTCAGTCAATCTCCTTTTAGCCTCAATCTCGGGCTTCGTATAAGACAACAATTCACTCTCTTGTTGAGTATAAAATACTTTCTTGTTGAGTCAACCCCTTTTTAGCCTCCATCTTGGGCTTCGTATAAGAAAGATAAAAGTACGCTCTGGTTGAGTCAAACCTCTTTAGCCTCCGTCTTGGGCTTCGTACAAGACACATATAAAAGCACTCTCTTGTTGAGTCAGTCACTTGGTAGTACTCTCTTGTTGAGTCAACCCTTTTTGCCTCTATCTCGGGCTTCGTACGAGACAAATAATAAACACCCTCTTGTTGGGTCAATAGCCTCCTCTTAGGCTTTGTAAAGAGAAACCCCCGGTTGAGTCAATCAACCTTTTAGCATCAAATTTGTGCCTTGCTCACAGCATACAAACATCAACAACTCCTCTTTAGAGATGATAAATTCTCTCTCAGTCAAACCCTTTAGCTTCACATCTTGGGCTTTGAACAAGATACAAACCACCTTTAGCTTCATGTCTTGGGCTTTGAACAAGACACCAAAACAACTTTTTTTCTCCCATAGAATAAGAGGAACTACGATCGCTCTGATTTCCCTGCTTCGGGAATACGTAGGCATAAGATTGCAAAATCTTAGCGAGCATACTAATCAAACAACCCAAAATCCAGTACCTTCATATATCCATCAAAAGCATCAGACCTAACACCTTACCAGAAACCTAGTTTATACCCTGTTTTTAAGCAAATAACCTTAAAAGACGAACCCCCTATTTTGATAGCATCTGTAAACCAATAGTTTTGACTGTTTAACCCCAGTTTGCAAGCAGGGTTAATTGGAGACATCTATTTCCCTTCCTTAATCAGCTCAACATGATAAAAAAATGAATCGAATTGTAGTACCAATGCGATAGTGATTCGAAACCACAAGCATTATCACCAAATTTATCAAGCTTCCCTCTAAGATATCTTAACCCAAATACCTGATAGGATCTTCCCAAATTTAGTAAAAAACTTATACCAAAACTAGAAATTTGTAGGATCCTCCTTGAGAGCAACTATAAGAGGAATGGAAATTGCAATTTACAAAGTTTATTTTGAGAGAATTTTAGAGCTACCCACTAAAGGGATAACTTACACCCTTGATAAACCAAACGACTTTAAAAAATTCAAACACTCTACTGCCATCAACGCCCTTGTAATTAATCCTATTGAAAAGAAGAAGGTTCCTTTTGTAACACCCTCAATCTATAACCCGAGTAATTAAAGCGATAACAAATAATCATAGTAGAATTAAAACATTCATGGCATATACGGAGCGTCACATCACGATGATGAAATATAATAACCTGCTCATAAAGATATGCAACAATCAGGTAGCAACATAAACAGAGGAACTCAGTTCCTAACACCCACAATTCAGATACAGAATAAAAGCGGAAAATCTGCAACAGAAATCTCATATATATAAACATAAAAGTTTGTCTGTCATATACAGAGTCATACATGTAAAATCCAAAAAAATATATATATACATAATGTCACATAACGATCTCCCCGACTACCCGGTGCTACATATCAGAGCCGACCGACAAAAGAATGAAGACAGAATCTTCACAAAAAGACCTCCAGCATCTAATCTGCAATGCCTCAAAGAGCATTCAAAATAGCAGAAGGGTGAGAAACAAAATTATAATATAGTTGCATACAATTATATAATAACACAAAATACACATGTAAAACATTCTCTCCATAACTTACACCATAATTCAAATACAAAACAACACAATTCATATCTCATACATCCATCGCAAAGGCATATCAATCAGGCTCAATACATTTATCACCAACATATATATATATATATCAACTCATCAATTCCATTCACAAATCCCACACATAATCAATCCATTCATGACTTATGCAAATGCAAAGAGACCGACACAACGACTCTATGCAAATGCGGTACCATTCCATCCATCATTCTCATCATTAATTCACTCAGGAATTATTGGAATCATTGCTTGTTACTTAGTGTAACTCCCCGTCGGGGAAATGATGTTCCCCGTCGCTTTAGGTCCTCTTGGTATAAGGCTCACGACGTTTATGGATTGCTTTAGGTCCTCTTTGTATAAGGCTCACGATCCGATTGCTTTAGGTCCTCTTTGTATAAGGCTCACGGTCGTCTATAACGTCGCTTTAGGTCCTCTTTGTATAAGGCTCACGACCGTTATAGCAGATTCCCTCTGGAATCGTTTCATCGCTCACACCCACTAGGGCACACGACATCACAAGAATGCATATCATAATGCTTGGTATACAATGACTCATGACAATCAAATGCATACACATATACAACCATGTGAACCATTTCAACATCCATAATCATGCATATACAATCAAACATAACACAATGCATTTATTTGCCATAAGGCCACAAACCATCATCACAATATTTCATCACATGCATTCACATCACACAACAACACATAAGCTATACGATATATATTAAAAGCATACCACATGATAACACATCAACCGCACACAATTACGACGGTAAAAGTCGACAAAATGACACTATTCCAATTCCCGACACAATTAAATCGGCCACTAGCCCCAAAACCATTTTTATAAGAAATAACATTTCATTAGCTTTCCAACTCATCCAACCGCGCCTCAATCCGACTTACGACCCAAAAGTTATGACAAGAACAAAATGGAAAATCTGTCATGTTCACTTTCCTATTCGCAATGCAAACCCCCAGCGAACCATGGCAGAGAAAAAATAGCATAAAGTTCGCAATACGAACACCCAGCAAACCTTCGCTTTCCCTTCGCTGCCCTATTCGCAGTGCGAACCTGCAAACCCAGAAAATCCCAGCAGCGCTGTTGTTTACTCCAACACAACATTTCCTCCACCAAAACACTTCCAAACCATAACATAACAACCAGAACATATCCCAATCATAGTAACAAGTATTCTACAACATTTATACCGCATTTCCACCGCGAAAACATCGATTTCTATCGTTTTCTCTCATTCCGACCTAGAATTGAAAAGCTAGGAAAAACCAGCAAACATTCCAACACACACATACGTAATCATACACAAGCATAGCATAGCCGAGTTTCGCACCCTTACCCGATTAATCGTGCTTCGAAGTGTCGGTTGAATCGGTTTCTTACACTCCAATTTTTCCTCTTTTTCTTCTTCTCCTTCTCTATTTCTCTTAACTTCTTTTTCTCTCTTTTTCTTTCTATGTTTCTATTTTAATGAAAAACAATATCTAACCAAGCCTAAAAGACCAAAATACCCCTACACTCAATTTTCTCGCAAACGTTCCCAAAACGCGATAAAACATAATAACGATAAACATAACACATTTACCAAATAAAAACCAAGAATAAAATAATATAAACACAAAAATAATTAAATCGACACAATTAAATAAATCTAACAAAACCGGGGCGTTACAACTCTCCCCCACTTAGAAATTTTCGTCCTCGAAAATATTACCTGAGACGAACAACTCCAGATACGATTCCCGCATCGGACTCTCCAACTCCCAAGTCAAATATCCCTCAGCAGCGCCTCCCCATGCTACTCTCACAAGCGCAATATCCTTGCCTCTTAACCGCTTCAACTCGCGATCCAAAACCCTCACCGGTAATGCCTCAACCGTAAGGTTCTCCCTTACCTCAACCTCATCCATTGGAATCATATACGACGGGTCCGGAACATACTTCCGAAGCTGTGAAACATGGAACACATCATGTAAATTTGAAAGATTCGGTGGCAACGCCGCCCGATAAGCCACAACACCCACTCTCACAGATATCTGATAAGGACCAATAAACCGAGAAGAAAGCTTCTTCGACTTTAATGCACGACCAACACCCGTCACCGGTGTAACTCTCAAAAATACATGATTGCCTTGTTGAAACTGAAGATCTTTCCTCCTTCGATCATAATAACTCTTTTGCCTACTCTGAGAAGCCTTCATCTTCTCACGAATAAGTTTCACCTTTTCTGTAGTTTGTTGAATTAACTCCGGTCCAACCACCGAACTCTTACCAGATTCATGCCAACACAAAGGTGTTCGACATCTTCTTCCATACAACACTTCAAAAGGATTCATTCCAATACTCGAATAGAAACTGTTGTTATACGTGAACTCCACCAACGAAAGATAACTATCCCAAGCACCACCTGTCGCTCCCGGGATTTTCATCCACGTACAAACGCGAAAGTGCCGCTGAAACAGAGTCCCCAGTAATGTGTATTTATCCCAAGAGAGGGAAAGGAAACACTGCATAAACCTGGGGGAAAGGAAAAGAGCATGGTCTCGCGACCAAGAGAAATGGGTAAGGGAGTCAGTTACGCGAGAGGAAGGTATTAGCACCCCCTCGCGTCCGTCGTACTCGATGGGATCCACGCTTGTTGTTATCGATCAAAGGGTGTCGTTAACTGGAGCTCCGCTGCTACTGGAAAGGAAAAGGAACAGGTACGAGAAGGGACGAGGAAACGGGGAAGAAAATGAAAAGAAGTGACTCGGTAGGACGTCCTTGGAGTCCTAGGCCTACGTATTCCCTCGGGAGCGGGAAAGTCAGAGTCAACGTAGTTCGGACTACAGATTTGGGAAGGGTGAAAGGATTGTGCTCGGAGAGATCTCGCACGATCTCCTGCCTACGTATCTCGCTCGCACGCAAGAATCAGAGCGACGTAGTTCCCCTCACTAGGGATGGCTTTGCTTTGTTTGTGTTTTTTAACGGAAGACGTCCAGGCTCACGTTCTAGCAGTTTAGGTGTTGCAGCTCGTTGTACGGAGTCTTAGGCATTTACCTGTTTGCGGTAGAACGGAAGTGACGCATCCTTTATGAAAGGAATGAAAAAGATGAGAAGAGAATTGTTTGTTTGTTTTAGTCTTTTAAGAAGAAGTGTTTTGATTATTTTGTGTTTGTAACACGTATCGCACTAAAGTCTATGACATAGGATCGAATGCCTCACATATCGTCCCAAGACAGGAAATACGCTAAACACCCTAGGAAAGTGAAGGAAAATCCCTCACTCTCCACTTTCCCATTTACAAGGCTCATATGCAATACATGTTAATCCTTTATTAGATGCTTTGATTTTTATTTTGAGATGAGAAAGAGACTCAAAGGATTGGAAGACACTATGGGGAATTCTATCCTAATGTTGTCATGCAAAGGTGGCCCTATAGTTGAGTTAAAGGGGAAAGACTACCTAACACTATCATACAATGAATAGTCCTATGTTATAGTTTCTAACCTATCTAACTTGAATAAGTTAGAATAGGTGTCCTAAGGAAGAAGAAAGCTAAGCTAACAACAAACAATGCAATGATATGAGATATCAAAGCAGATGAAGAAAGAAAAGAAGAGGGATGTGATGAAGATCACGTGAACGTCAACATCGGCCGATGCGAGCTAATGACAATGTGTGGGGATTCGATTGCGGAACCCTATTCCACCGACTCGATAACAAGAGTGATAAGGTTCAAAGCTTCAATCATGTAATGAGAGCTAAGAACGACACACTGGAATAACGAAGGTTGATTACGAACTATATTCCGTCAATTGCCTTCTTTGCGGTCTTACAAGGGGATATGGGAACGGGATGCCTCTTTAGAGGTCTTTAGGTACAATATTAAACAAGCACAATCATGGCCTCACTTGAGGGCTTTCCATACAATCCTACTTATCATGGCATCAACTATTCCTAATTCTCATGGCATTTGAAAGCATTAAAGAGAAGTGAAGATATAAAAGGGAAACAAAATACTACCGCACGAATATAGATCCGAATTACAAGCAACTAACAGTAAAGAAACCCAAAGATCCGCTCGAACAAGCTAGCATCCACAAAGAAGTCAAGTTAGCAACTGCACGTCCAATATAAGCTCAAGTCGTCGGTGTGAAAATAAATCAAACGTAATGTGTAAGTCGGATGTGACTACACGAATTCCCTGCACAAAATACAATCCAGACAAACAAACAAGATAAAGCATAACAAATGCGTCGCAAGCAAAGCGGCGTCCCACAAATAAAATGGAACACCAAGTGCATACTCGTCGTCGGGATCTCCATGAAAACCTTGCAAAAATACTCAACAAACACATTAGAAACCACAAAGAGGTGCAACCAGAAGTTGCACCTATGCATCATAACTCCAAATCATGCATAATGATGAGCACACAAGTCGCAAACATGCACCGGAACACAGTTTCAAGACGGGGCAGCAACTACGCAATAACATAAAACGTGCACCAAGTCAATCCGGAAATGGACAAACGCAAGTACAATGATCATGCATGAACAAGTAAGTATAAGCACATATCGAATGCAAGTCGACAAGCAAAATCCGCACAAAATCGGAGCTTAAAAGCCTCAAAACGGAAAAAACGCGTCAAAAATCACCGACTCAGAATTGAACGAAAATCGTATGGTTGACCGCAAACGTGCCAACGGACTCAAAAACGAACTCGGTTTGAATTAATTCCGCTCGGAAGTGGGACTTTTAGGCCGATTTCGTCTGCTGGTAGTAGTGAAACAGTAGAAAAAAGTTGTCCGAAATCGGCTAAAAAGTCCACCAACAGCTCCGGAATAATCAACAAAATCAAGTTACATTATTCACATTCGCAAAAACACACCACGGTTAGGAAGTTATGACCAAAACACATAATTTCGACACGTGGCACATGAACACAACAATTCAACAATTAAGCACAACGCGAGGTTCTCGACACGCGGCATAATTCACAACAATAATTAATCACCAGCCTATCATATTCCGGATTTGTACATTGTAACAAGCATGAATTCAAGAGTCGAGCAATTCAATGGATGTCAAATCACAACAATTAACTCTCCTAGGATTTTTGTCAAACACTTAGCATGCACCAATTATCATGAAACAATTCCAACAAGAATTCACAATTTAATGCACCATAACAATCATTAGAATCACTTTATCACAACAAATGTTATATCAACCTTAATATTCAACAAGATCAATTAAACAATATTCAAGTATGTTCAACAATTCTTCACAAAATCAATTCAATGCAAAGTTCAAGAATCAATTAATCAATTATTCAAGAATTAAAGGACTAAAGTTCAAGAAACTAACCGAATAAAGAATCGACGAAGAAATTGCAAATAAGGAGGGAGGGAGAATGAAGCGCGCAATTGCGAAGAGGAGAGGGAGAGGAGGCCGCGTGGCTGGCCGGTGGGAGGTCGGAGTTCGGTCGGAAGTTGATCGGAGAAGGAGAATTGATCAAGTTGTTGTTGAGTTCTTGAACTTGTTCATGATGTTCTTGAATTTCTTGATGAATAAGTTGAAAACCCTCACTTTGATCTTGGATAGAATTGGAGTTTGATTTTAGAGTGTTTGTAATGAATTATGAAGTTGGAGGGAAATGAGAGAGAGTTTTGAATATATAGTGTGGCGGAAAAATGAGGTACAACGGTAAAATTCAAGCTTATCGGCAGCTTAAGTGGAAATAACAACTTGCTCGGTACAAAATTTTGAATCTGAGCCTCTTATTAAATTGTCCGCGTCTGAGTCACGGACGTCACGCAAAAAGAATGGACGTCATTCGGTCAAAATTGAATGAGTTCGATACATTTAAGCGGCGAGACGTCACTGTTAAAAGTCGTTTTTTCAGCTTATTTAGCGTCTACGACTCGAAAACGTTACAAGGTCATGTCTTTCGGAGCAGAATCTCGACTCGTCTTTGTCAACAAAGTTGTATATCTATGAGTCAGTGACGTCGTGTAAAAAGATGAGCTCGATCGGACAAAGGACTAGTGAGATATGAATTTTCCCGTGAGACAACTTTCAGCTTTTTTCTTCGATTCAGCACTTCCATTTTGCGAAATAAACCAAAACGACCATCTTCGGAGCACTGTTCGAACTCAAGCTTGTCTTTGAACTTGAAGAGGATAAAATTTGTGAACCGGCACTTCAAGAACGGACACAATCCAATAAAAATTGACCGAGTTATGATTTTTCCAAAATTTGACAGACAATGAACCGCGTCGATGAATCCCACTGGTAATTCGGATTTCTGGAGTCCTTCCGCTCGGAACTATCTCCTTCTGAATATTCGGCACCAAGATGACATTGAAACGGAATTTTAGGCACTGGAATGGCATCAATCGGACGAACGAACTGAGAGTTATGAATTTTTTTAGCGTCCGAAATACATCAGTTCAACACTGTTTTTCACTGTTCTTCTGCTGTATCGACTCTGAGAATTCGCGTATTCGGAGATCTTCCTCAAAGAAATAGCCTTCGGCCAAAACAGGAAAATCGGAGAGGGTATCAAGACGGGACTTTTGGCATAGGAATCGCTCAAAAATGTTAATCCAATCAGAAGTTGTGAACTTTGAACACCATCGGCATAGTTAACTAGCAAAAAACCGAAATTCCAGAAATAATTAATTTCTGCCACTTCCCTTGATGAATTGGCTTCCGAGCCGAACATAAAAGTTGCAGAAAATAACGAGACGGTTCTAACTGTTGAACATCAAAGAACCTTGATCCCATAACCAAAGAACCCAATGATATGCATGAACTAGCTAAAATGCAAATGAATGAAGCATAAGTCAGTTAGTGGTAAAAATAGAAAAGGGCAAATTTTGAGGTATTACAGCTGCCCCTATTCAATCAACTTGGACCTGAAGGGATGATAGCAACAACTTTTAGACATTCAAGGTAGAAGGTGATTGAATATAAAAAGAACCACAAAATTTGCTAACTGCGAGGAGAAACCATATAAACTAGAGCCCAGTCCCATTTTGCAAAGGAATCTGACGGAAAGACAACATACCCAGCGAACTACATCGTCCAAGGGATTTGACGGAAAGAAAAATGGAACCCCACCGAATACTCGAACTGAGTAGATACATCGTCAAAGGGGTTTGACGGAAAGAAGACTCAACCAAATGAAGCACATCGTCAAAGGGGTTTGACGGAAAAACGACTCGACCAAAGGAAACACATTATCATAGGGATGACAGAAAGAAGACTCGACCGAAGAAAGCACATCGTCAAAGGGGTTTGACGGAAAGAGAAGTTGACCGAAGGAAACACATTGTCATAGGGATGACAGAAAGAAAACCTGACCGAGGGAAACACGACGTCAAAAGGGTTTGACGGAAAGAAGATATTGACCGAAATGTCGTCATCAAGGGGTTGATGGACAAGGACACCTGACTGAAGGAGCACATCGTCAAAGGGGTTTGACGGGAAGAAAACCTGACTGAAAGAACACTTCGTCAAAGGGTTGACGGGAAGAAATTATATACGAAGAAACACATCATCAAAAGGGTTTGATGGAAAGAAGTGCTATACGAAGACCTGAAAAGGAAGAAACACGTCGTCAAAGGGTTGACAGAAAGAAGACATCTGAAAACCCGACCGAAGGGAACAAGTCGTTAAAGAATTGACGGGAAGAAATACGAAAAGGGAACATGTCGTCAAAGGGTTGACGGGAAGGAAACTTAACCAAAGAAACACCTGAACTGGGGAAGAACATCGTCAAAGGGGTTTGACGGAAAGAGAACTTGACCGAAGATAACACATTGTCATAGGGATGACAGAAAGGAAACATGAACGAAGATAACACATCATCATAGAAATGACGGAAAGGAAACCTGAACGAAGTTAACACATCGTCAGAGAAATGACGGAAAGGAAACTTGTTTTTGGAATGTCTTCATCAAAGGGTTGATGGACATGAACTGATCGGGGGTAAGATCGACGTATGATCTACGACCTAAAAGAAGGTAAGCAGAGGGGTAATTGTAATGTCTGCTAGGGATATGTCGCTATCTTGATTGGGAGTTGATTTGGGCTTTCGCGCAAGGTACCAAATCTGGCTCATGCTTCGCATGCATATGTTGGAATTCTTTCTATGGCGTAATGCTCCATATCAAATGGAAATGCTACGCGATTTGAGAATGCAATAATCACTATATGCAAAATGCCGATGTATGCTCGGGCTACCTGGGAAGAAGGATGTGCCAAGTATGATTGAACTTTGCTGGCAAGGATAGGTGAAACCTGATGGTGATTATTTTTTCAAAGGCGAAATCTTTCTGGGTACCAATGGGGATTAGATTTTGAATGAAGTGCCAATAGGGATTGGACTTTTGGTTTTAAAGGGGGCGCCAATATGGATAGGGCTTCAGGTTTTTGAAATATACCAACAAAGTGGGCTGTGGAATGATGTCGAGCAAGGTTGGGCTGTGGATTTCTGTTTGGTTTTACGAGGCTTAATGCAATGCTATGCGAATGATATGCGTGGTAATGATTATGCAATGATGTTTATGATATGCAATGGGACCACTCCAGCAAAATAAATGTTGAAGAGACGAGGCCAACTCCACTGGGGATAACAAACTGAACCGCCTTCAAGGTCATAACTACTCGAGATCCTGACCAAGCCTCCATTCTGTAGGAAAGTATGAATAACAAACTTCTGCTTGAGGAAACATCCCAGGAATCTTGCTGAAGAAAAGTACCAATGACAATCGACCTTTGACTTGCTGGGGAACGCTAACCACCACCCAAAAATATGCTTGGGGGACAACGATTGATGATATCAGCTCTGCTAGGGGACAAGATCAGACTTGGTCCTCTATTGGGAATCTACCTTCTACCCTTACTCTGTTGGAGGGACGGAAACAACTTTATCGTAAAATAGGGAAGCATAAACCCAACACTCTGTACAAGAATATAAACTCTTGCTGAGGAGCAGTAAACTTCGCCAAGCTGACTAGGGGAGAGCGAACCCCTGAAATCTTGCTAGGGAGAAGGATTCACAATCTTCATAATGCTCTGCTGAGTGATAAAACTTCAGCCATCTCTGTCGAGGAGAGAAATTCTACTAGGGACGTCACGTGTTAACTATCAACGTGAACCCTGCAAATGTGATATAACCCAAAAGAAATGCCCCGATGCAGCATAACCTGTAAATGAACATGTCTTCAGGATGTCTCGTGAAAATCCAACATATATTGCCCCAGACTGTGATTTACCGTTCTCCGGAGAGAATAACTTTTTGTGATTTTGGAGTAGTCTGCCCCAGCTTTGAAATGATTTGTGCCCCTGACTATCTGATCTGTGAAGGAATACCTCTGACTGACTGACCTTCAAGAGATTTGTCGAATCTCGACTTGATTGCCCCAGATTCTCGACATAATTGCCCCAGATTAACTAAATCTTGGAATGAATCGCCCATTTGATATGACTTACCCCGGCTCAACGGAGTACTCGGGCACTTTGCACCTTAGATTAATCAATCTTTCCATTGTATAAACTTTCCTGATCGAGCACTTACTCGCAAGTAAAACTGTTCGTTTTGAAAAGGTAATTTTAATGCAATGCATATGACAGTTTTGAAATCCAAGTTTGTTCACTGGAAAAATGTTATGACGTGTGGTGAACGAATCACTTATTAGAATGTCACATCGATACCAACATGAGTGGTAAGAAAGTCCTTTTAGGAGTCAGAACTGGCGCGATTTTAACCGAAGTATGCTTTTGAAACAACCCTGCTTCAATTAGGTCTTTCGAAGGTTGTAACGTGGCCTGGTTCGCGGTTTAAGAAAGAAAGGATATAAGGCTCAAAGTTTTATTTTAACCCACCCTTTCTCCTTGATGTTCTCCAGTCCTACGTTCAATTAACTCGACACATGTGTTCACCTTTCAAAAAGGTTATAAACGGTATGAGGATGGTTAAGGAACCCACACAGTTTTCGGAGTGACAGTCACCCCTTTTTGTCTTCGGTGTCTATAGTCACACGACTTGTTCTTTGCTCGAGGATTTTTCTTTTGTAATCCTTTTCGCTTTTCGTTCTTTTGTTTTTGAAATCCCTGATTTTTGCCTGGACTGATTCCTTTTGAATTTTTCGATTTTGAAGTCCAGCGGGATGCCCTAACTTTTGCCTAAGTCACTTGTTTTCAAGTCTTGACTTAGCGGGCTTTCTTTTTTTTTCTTTTGATTGATTTTTTTTTGAACTAATCGTGTGACACAGGTTTGTCTTGACTTGTAAAGGGTTGTGACCGTCTCACTCTTCAGTTGGTGAGGGATAACCGTAGATGTAATTGATCCTCGAACGGAACACTCCTTTTGAAATTTGAACGCGTGGTCAAATTAGCTGACACCTACCCTGCCCCAGGTTAAGATTGAGGGTTTTTCATTTTCAGAAATAAACTCCTACTACTAGGCTCAACGGGGTTTGCAAGGGATTATCTTCCTTATATCTCCGGTGTTTGAGGATTTGAAACAATGCCTGTACATCATCAACAGGGTTTTTGTTCAAAAGCATACCATCGGAAATCTTGCGCCTTTCGATTTCGTCATCCTCCCTAGGATCCTGCTTAAACAAGCATATGATACCGATAAAAAGTATGAGTGAACACGAAGGGATTTAAACAAAACATGCATATTCATTTCATTATCATTATCAACCGAAAACAGACAAGTTTTACAAACGAGTTTGCACATTAACAGAAAAGAAACTACAAATGAAAAGAAATGACATGATCTAAATGGTTTCCAACTTCGTGGAACTGGGATTTCTAAGCTTGATTTGCAACCGAGCTAGCCGTTTCAGAATTGCTCGTCGAAGTCAGTCTGATAATCATTTGCACCACTGCTCTCGGTAACTTCTTCCATAACCTGGACTGATGAACCCACCTGACTGGACGAAGGAGGATTGTTGATTAGAATACCCTGAGGCGTGAATGAGAACATATTGGAGTTAAGAAGTGTTTGAACTTTGCTCCTGAGCACCTTACAGCCTTCAGTTGAATGCCCCTGTGCCCCAGCATGGTAGTCACAATGGGTGTTGACATCAAAACCTGGTGGGTACGGAGGAATTACCGGATCTATCCTCTTCGGCACTATCAATCCACCCTTGATTAAATCAGGTAACATCTGACTGTATGACATTGGCAACTGAGTGAAATGCCTCTCTGGCTTTCTTGGCCTTTGTCGGGCATGCTGACGCGGCTGACGGCGATATAACCGTTGATTCTAAGGAGGTCCTTGATTTGCAGAAGAATATTGTCCTTGATACGGAGAATCAGAAGATTGCTGACTTTGAACAATTGATATGCTTGAATGCTGAGAATGAGGTGGTGAAGTTTCCTGGATGGAACTATTTTCTTCCTCCGATCCTTCTTGAGAACTAACAACTGATTCTTTTTCATTAGCTTGGAAGTTCGAGACGCCTTGGAGATTTCCACACTTAATCAGACTCTCGATACGTTCTCCCACCATCACCAGGTCAGAAAATTAGCTGCCCCATTGACAATCATCTTTTCCAGGTACGGACCTTGCAAGGCATCCATGAACAAATCAACCAATTCTCTATTCGAAAGTGGCAGTTGAACACGAGCAGCTAACTCTCTCCATCTCTGAGCATACTCTCGGAATGATTCATTATCTGCTTGAGACAAGTCTTGCAAATGCATTTGGCTGGGAGCTATGTCAAGATTATAACAGTACTGCTTTACAAAGGCGTTAGCTAGGTCTGTCCATAATCGGATGCTACCACTTTCTAACTGCATATACCAACTCAGTGATGCCCCACTCAGACTGTCTTGGAAACAGTGGATCATGAGCTTGTCATTGTGGGTGTGTGAAGTCATTTTTCGGAAAAACATCACCAAATGTAGCTTCGGACAGCTATCCCCTTTGTACTTTTCGAATTTTGGCATCTTAAACTTTGGAGGCTTTACCAGGCCCGGTACCAAACACATGCTCGAAGCATTCAAATCAAGAGTATCACGCGTCTCCAGGGCTTTAAGCTTCTCCTCCAACACACGATATCTTTCGTCATCAACAGATCGTGGATCCTTAGGCTTCATCTTTGGAACTACCCCCTGGACATCTGGCATAGAGAAGGCAAAGCTCTGACAGTCCGTGGCATCCAGAGAAGAAGAATGTCCGTCTCGGACGATGAGACGCTCTTGTATAACAGGATCCTCAACAGGGATTTGCACCGGCTGAGCTTGGGGAACATTGTTCAGCGGAGGTGGAATGACATTACCAATAACTGAAGTTCTCTGAATATTGGCTTCTCCCCTTGTCATGGCGGCCACAACTTCCATAAGCTGATCCAACTGATTCTTCATCAAGTCAACATCGGCCCTAGTCACAATCCGATTCTGCTCTCCTGAGTTCATGATCTTTCCAGAAGCTGATTCAAGTCCAATACGAAAATCGGGAAACCAATTGCTGGTCGAGACAAAGGATGGATGAGCTCACTGATGGCCTGGAGAAATGATATGCAAAATGATGCAAGATGCAAATGCAATGCAATGTTACGGATGCAATAAGACATGGGATCAAAGCTTCCGTATAGTCTGAATAATGATTGTGTTGTGCCGATGAATGAATAAGTTCACAGGTCAGCTCTGAAGAAAATACCGGAATACTAGAATATCCAACTAATCAGAATACCAGGATGTCGGGATATCGACATAATCAGAATACCAGAATGCCAGAATATCAGCATAATCAGAGTACCGACCTAATCAGAATACTGGGATGGTCAGAATGTCAGAATACCATAATACCAGGCTGATGAGTCCACACTGATAGGAAAACCAGAATACCAGGTAGGTTGAAGGTCAAAGTTACCTGCAAACCTGTAAACAACCCGCCCCTCTCACATGTGGGTACTAGAAAGGCGAGGATCCTCAATATCACAGGCTCTCACGTCGAGAAATGATGATACGTTCACCATTTCTGGTTTGGCATCATCATCAATCGAGGAGGCCTCAACTGGTTCCCCTAAAAAAGGATATCCTATAAGAGTTCCCAGCATTGGGTCCTCGGATCAAGAATGCGTAATGGGTTTGCCATTTATGGTCTGCCATTATCACATCTCGGGAGGAGTGCCACAATTGAGTCCTCGGGAATGGTCACCATAGTCGACAGCTTTCCAGGTTAACACTCCGAAATGCACAAGACGCGCAAATCAGAACATCTCCCAAGAAAACCTCGTCTGGGTGTGGATTTCGTGAAAACCAAACGTACCAAGACGCTATGTAGGCCACACTACTTTCCACTCTAGTCCTATGCGTGCACTCAAACCTGTGTAATGGGCTTATCTCTCAGAGAATCCCAACCTGCCAAACAGAAAACCAGCACAGCACAGTACAGTCCAGTACAATAATGAAATGGAATGCAATAAATGTGGTAAAAATAGTAAAACAGTAATACACAATAATATATAGCAAAATAAAGCACAACGGTAAACATCCAATGAAAACAAACAAACAAGCGCTAGGATTGACTTGCAAGAGAGGATGGACCAGCAAGAGGTCAATATTTCCCCAGTAGAGTCGCCAGTTGTCGCTCCTGGGATTTTCATCCAGGTACAAACGCGAAAGTGGCGCTGAAACAGAGTCGCCAGCAATGTGTATTTATCCCAAGAGAGGGAAAGGAAACACTGCATAAACCTGGGGGAAAGGAAAAGAGCATGGTCTCGCGACCAAGAGAAACGGGTAAGGGAGTCGGTTACGCGAGAGGAAGGTATTAGCACCCCCTCGCGTCCGTCGTACTCGATGGGATCCACGCTTGTTGTTATCGATCAAAGGGTGTCGTCAACTGGAGCTCCGCTGCTACTGGAAAGGAAAAGGAACAGGTACGGGAAGGGACGAGGAAACGGGGCAGAAAATGAAAAGAAGTGACTCGGTAGGACATCCTTGGAGTCCTAGGCCTACGTATTCCCTCGGGAGCGGGAAAGTCAGAGTCAACGTAGTTCGGACTACGGATTTGGGAAGGGTGAAAGGATTGTGCTCGGAGAGATCTCGCACGATCTCCTGCCTACGTATCTCGCTCGCACGTAAGAATCAGAGCGACGTAGTTCCCCTCACTAGGGATGGCTTTGCTTTGTTTGTGTTTTTTAACGGAAGACGTCCAGGCTCACGTTCCAGCAGTTTAGGTGTTGCAGCTCGTTGTACGGAGTCTTAGGCATTTACCTGTTTGCGGTAGAACGGAAGTGTCGCATCCTTTATGAAAGGAATGAAAAAGATGAGAAGAGAATTGTTTGTTTGTTTTAGTCTTTTAAGAAGAAGTGTTTTGATTATTTTGTGTTTTTAACACGTATCACACTAAAGTCTATGACATAGGATCGAATGCCTCCCATATCGACCCAAGACGGCAAGTACGCTAAACACCCTAGGAAAGTGAAGGAAAATCCCCCACTCTCCACTTTCCCATGTACAAGGCTCATATGCAATGCATGTTAATCCTTTATTAGATGCTTTGATTTTTATTTTGATATGAGAAAGAGACTCAAGGGATTGGAAGACACTAAGGGGAATTCTATCCTAATGTTGTCATGCAAAGGTGGCCCTATAGTTGAGTTAAAGGGGAAAGACTACCTAACACTATCATACAATGAATAGTCCTATGTTATAGTTTCTAACCTATCTAACTTGAATAAGTTAGAATAGGTGTCCTAAGGAAGAAGAAATCTAAGCTAACAACAAACAATGCAATGATATGAGATATCAAAGCAGATGAAGAAAGAAAAGAAGAGGGATGTGATGAAGATCACGTGAATGTCAACATCGGCCGATGCGAGCTAATGACAATGTGTGGGGATTCGATTGCGGAACCCTATTCCACCGACTCGATAACAAGAGTGATAAGGTTCAAAGCTTCAATCATGTAATGAGAGCTAAGAACGACACACTGGAATAACGAGGGTTGATTGCGAACCCTATTCCATCAATTGCCTTATTTGCGGTCTTACAAGAGGATATGGGAATGGGATGCCTCTTTAGAGGTCTTTAGGCACAATATTAAACAAGCACAATCATGGCCTCACTTGAGGGCTTTCCATATAATCCTACTTATCATGGCATCAACTATTCCTACTTCTCATGGCATTTGAAAGCATTAAAGAGAAGTGAAGATATAAAAGGGAAACAAAATACTACTGCACGGATATAGATCCGAATTACAAGCAACTAATAGTAAAGAAACCCAAAGATCCGCTCGAACAAGCTAGCATCCACAAAGAAGTCAAGTTAGCAACTGCACGTCTAATATAAGCTCAAGTCGTCGGTGTGAAAATAAATCACACGTAATGTGTAACTCGGATGCGACTACACGAATTCCCTGCACAAAATACAATCCAGACAAACAAACAAGACAAAGCATAACAAATGCGTCGCAAGCAAAGCGGCGTCCCACAAATAAAATGGAACACCAAGTGCATACTCGTCGTCGGGATCTCCACGAAAACCTTGCAAAAATAATCAACAAACACATTAGAAACCACAAAGAGGTGCAACCGGAAGTTGCACCTATGCATCATAACTCCAAATCATGCATAATGATGAGCACATATGTCGCAAACATGCACCGAAACACAAAGTTTCAAGACGGGGCAACAACTACGCAATAACATAAAACGTGAACCAAGTCAATCCGGAAATGAACAAACGCAAGTACAATGATCATGCATGAACAAGTAAGTATAAGCACATATCAAATGCAAGTCGACAAACAAAATCCGCACAAAATCGGAGCTTAAAAGCCTCAAAACAGAAAAAACGCGTCAAAAATCACCGACTCGGAATTGAACAAAAATCGCATGGTTGACCGTAAACGTGCCAACGGACTCAAAAACGAACTCAGTTTGAATTAATTCCGCACAAAAGTGGGACTTTTAGGCCAATTTCGTCTGCTGGCAGTAGGGAAATAATAGAAAAAAGTTGTCCGAAATCGGCTAAAAAGTCCACCAACAGCTCCGGAATCATCAACAAAGTCAAGTTACATTATTCACATTCGCAAAAACACACCACGGTTAGGAAGTTATGACCAAAACACATAATCTCGACACGTGGCACATGAACATAACAATTCAACAATTAAGCACAACGCGAGGTTCTCGACACGCGGCATAATTCACAACAACAATTAATCACTAACCTATCATATTCCGGATTTGCACATTGTAACAAGCATGAATTCAAGAGTCGAGCAATTCAATGGATGTCAAATCACAACAATTAACTCTCCTAGGATTTTTGTCAAACACTTAGCATGCACCAATTATCATGAAACAATTCCAACAAGAATTCACAATTTAATGCACCATAACAATCATTAGAATCACTTTATCACAACAAATGTTATATCAACCTTAATATTCAACAAGATCAATTAAACAATATTCAAGTATGTTCAACAATTCTTCACAAAATCAATTCAATGCAAAGTTCAAGAATCAATTAATCAATTATTCAAGAATTAAAGGATTAAAGTTCAAGAAACTAACCGAATAAAGAATCGACGAAGAAATTGTAAAGACAGAGGGAGGGAGAATGAAGCGCGTGATTGCAAAGAGGAGAGGGAGAGGAGGCCGCGTGGCTGGCCGATGGGAGGTCGGAGTTCGGTCGGAAGTTGATCGGAGAAGGAGAATTGATCAAGTTGTTGTTGAGTTCTTGAACTTGTAAATGATGTTCTTGAATTTCATGATGAATAAGTTGAAAACCCTCACTTTGATCTTGGAGAGAATTGGAGTTTGATTTTAGAGTGTTTGTAATGAATTGCGAAGTTTGAGGGAAATGAGAGAGAGTTTTGAATATATAGTGTGGTGAAAAATGAGGTACAACGGTAAAATTCAAGCTTATCGACAGCTTAAGGGGAAATAACAACTTGCTCGATACAAAATTTTGACTCTGAGCCTCTTACGAAATTGTCCGCGTCTGAGTCACGGACGTCACGCAAAAAGAACGGACGTCATTCGATCAAAATCGAATGAGTTCGATACATTTAAGCGGCGAGACGTCACTGTTAAAAGTCGTTTTTTCAGCTTATTTAGCGTCTGCGACTCGAAAACGTGACAAGGTCATATCTTTCAGAGCAGAATATCGACTCGGCTTTGTCAACAAAGTTGTAGATATATGAGTCAGTGACGTCGTGTAAAAAGATGAGCTCGATCGGACAAAGGACTAGTGAGATATAAATTTTCCCGTGAGACAACTTTCAGCTTTTTTCTTCGGTTCAGCACTTCCGTTTTGCGAAATAAACCAAAACGACCATCTTCGGAGTACCGTTCGAACTCGAGCTTGTCTTTGAACTTGAAGAAGATAAAATTTGTGAACCGGAGCTTCAAGAAGGACACAATCCGATAAAAATTGACCGAGTTATGATTTTTCCAAAATCTGACAGACAGTGAATCGCATCAATGAATCCCACTGGTAATTCGCATTTTCGGAGTCCTTCCGCTCGGAACTATCTCCTTCTGAATATTCGGCAGCAAGATGACATTGAAATGGAATTTTAGGCACCGGAATGGTATCAATCGGACGAACGAACTGAGAGTTATAAATTTTTTTATTGTTCTAAATACATCAATTCAACACTATTTTTCACTGTTCTTCTGCTGTATCGACTCTGAGAATTCGCGTATTCGGAGATCTTCCTCAGAGAAATTGCCTTCGGCCAAAACACGAAAGCCGGAGAGGGTATCAAGACGAAAATTTTGGCATAGGAATCACTCAAAAATGTTAATCCAATCAGAAGTTGTGAACTTTGAACACCACCGGCATAGTTAGCCAGCAAAAAACCGAAATTCCAGAAACAATTAATTTCCGCCACTTCCCTTGATGAATAGGCTTCCGAGCCGAACATAAAAGTTGCAGAAAATAACGAGACAGTTCTAACTGTTGAACATCAAAGAACCTTGATCCCATAACCAAAGAACCCAATGATATGCATGAACTAGCTAAAATGCAAATGAATGAACCATAAGTCAGTTAGTGGTAAAAATAGAAAAGGGCAAATTTTAAGGTATTATACCACCTTGCTCAAGAACACAAGCTCTCAGCAAATCTTCCAACAACTGAATAGTTCTCTCGGTTTGACCATCCATCTGAGGATGATAATCAGAACTCAATCTCAACTTGGAGCCTAACGCTTTTTGCAAACTTTCCCAAAATCTGGAAGTAAACCTCGAATTTCGATCTAAAACAATACACAACAGAACACCATGTAGCTTCACAATCACACGGATATAAATCTGAACCAACCTCTCCAAAGAAAAACTGATGTCAATCGGAATGAAATGCGCCGATTTAGTCAGCCTATCCACAATCACCCAAATGGCATTATGTCCCCTCTGAGTATTCGGCAACCTTGTCACAAAATCCATAGAAATGATGTCCCATTTCCACTCGGGAATATCCAACGGTTGCAATAATCCACTAGGCTTCTGATGTTCTACCTTTTACTTCTGACACGTCAAACACGCATAAACAAACTGAGCCACATCCCTCTTCAATCCGGACTACCAAAAAATCTTCTTCAAATCTTGATACATTTTATTAGCTCCCAGATGTATACTCAAACTACTCGGTGTCCTTCCTCTAAAATCATCTTTTTCAATTCCGAATCATCAGGAATACAAATTCTACCACGGAATCTCAAAACACCCTTACCATCCACTTTAAAGTCACCATTCACACCTTTATCTCCAACCGTCATCAAATCAACAAATTTCACATGCAGCCTCTGTTTCTCGCTAACGGTCAACAGAAACTCATTAGTGACCCTTAACATACCAAGCCTCACGCTGTCAGATGTCAATTCACACACCAAGCTCAAATCTCTAAATGCTTCCAAAAGTTCCCACTCTTTAACCACCAAAGCGGACATATGCAAAGATTTCCGGCTTAACACATCGGCTACCACATTAGCTCTACCAGGTTGGTAATTCAAGCTAAAATCATAGTCCTTCAAAAATTCCAACCATCTCCGTTGCCTCATATTCAACTCCTTCTGATCAAACAAGTATTTCAAACTCTTATGATCACGAAAGACTTCGAATCTTGCACCGTAGAGATAATGTCTCCAAATTTTCAACACAAAAACCACCGCCGCTAATTCCAAATCATGAGTAGGGTAATTTTTCTCATGAACCCTCAATTGCCTCGAAGCATAAGCCACAACCTTACCTTCTTGCATCAACACTCCACCTAAACCAATCAAAGACGCATCGCAATACACCACAAACGGTTCACTAGGATTCAATAAGATCAAAATCGGAGCTGTAGTCAATCTTCTCTTTAGCTCACTAAAACTTTCCTCACACTGAATATCCCAAATAAACGCTTTACCTTTACAAGTCAGCTGGGTCAAAGGAAGTGCTAACTTGGAAAAGCCTTCAATGAATCTTCGATAATATCCAGCTAAACCGAAAAAGCTTCTAATTTCTGTAACAGATCTAGGAGCCTCCCATTGTACAACTGCATCTACTTTGGATGGATCCACAGCAATACCATTACCTAAAATCACATGCCCAAGAAAACTCACTTCTGACAACCAGAACTCACACTTGGACAACTTGGCATAAAGTCTCTTTTCCTTCAAGATTTGCAATACAATACGCAAATGTTCCACATGTTCCTCCCGAGACTTAGAATAAATCAAGATGTCATCGATAAACACAATAACAAATTGATCCAAATGCTCATGGAAAATGCGATTCATATACTCCATAAACACTCCCGACGCATTAGAAACCCCGAACGGCACCACGGAATATTCGTAATGTCCGTATCGTGTCCTAAAAGCCGTCTTTTGAATATCTTCCTCTTTTACTCTAATCTGATGATAACCTGACCTCAAATCAATTTTAATAAACACACACGCACCTACCAACTGGTCCATCAAATCATCAATTCTCGGAAGAGGATACTTATTCGTAATCGTCACCTTATTCAGCTGGCGATAATCAATACACAATCGCATACTTCCATCTTTCTTTTTCATCAATAAAACTTGAGCACCCCAAGGCGATACACTCGGCCTCACAAACCTCTTTTCTAACAATTCATTCAACTGCTTCTTCAACTCAACCAACTCAGATGCCAACATACGATAAGGTGCCATAGATACAGGTCTAGTACCAGGAACTAGATCTATAGAAAACTCCACCTCTCTCTCTGGCGGCACATCAAAAATATCCTCCGGAAACACCTCTGGAAAATCACACACGACAGGAATCACATCAATTGCAACTTGACTATCCACAGTCAACGATGCAAACAACCCGAACAACTGAGCTTCATCCGCCAAAAGTTTCTTCAACTCTTTGGTAGATAAGAAACTCGATTCCTCGTCTTCCTCAAGAGAAGGAAATCGCACCAACTTATGATAACAATCGATATGAACTCGATTGAACTGTAACCAAATCATTCCCAGAACCACGTCTAAACCCTCCAATGGCAGACACACCAAATCCATATCAAAATCCTTACCATAAATGGTCAAAGGACAACTTAAACAAACCAAAGAAGTAGTTACCGACCCCATTGCTGGAGTTTCAATAACCATCTCTCCACCCATCCATGACAACAAAAGATTCAAACGCTGCGCACACTCAGACGAAATAAATGAATTAGTCGCTCCGGTATCAATAATAACAACTAAAGGTGTACTATTAATAAAACAAGTACCTCTGATCAGACGATCTGCACTAGAAGTCTGAGTTCCTGCCAATGCAAATACATTCCCTCCTACTTGAGCTTGCTTTGGTTTCGGACACTTCATACTAATATGACCAGATTCACCACAGTTGAAACACTTCACCACATTCCTCTTGCACTCAGCTGTTACATGTCCTATACCTCCACAATTGGAACACTTCCTTATATCCTTTCTATATTCAAACTGACGATGTCCTAAGTCACCACACCTAAAACATCTCAGAGGATTATACATACCTCCCCACTTAACCTTTTATTAAAATTAGCCCTTTGCTTACCCTTGTCAGCTGGTGACACATAAGGACCACCATGAAACGGTTGCTTTCCTTTCCTTTCGTTCACACACTTATAATGAGTAGAACAAGCTTTGTTATCCTCCTCATAAATTCTACAACAATCCACCAAATCCGAAAACCTCCTAATTCTTTGATAACCAATTGCCTGCTTGATCTCGGGACGCAACTCGTTCTCAAACTTCATACATTTGGAAAACTCTGCAGTTGCTTCAGCATAATGTGGATAAAACTGAACAAGCTCCACAAACTTAGCAGTGTAATCAATAACAGACATGTTACCCTATTTCAACTCCAAGAACTCTGTCTCTTTCTTTCCTCTAACATCTTCAGGAAAATACTTCCTCAAAAACACCCTGTTAAACAAAGCCCAAGTGACCTCTTCACCTGTAGCTTCCCACACATGACGCGCACTAACCCACCAATCAACAGCCTCCTCCTGTAACATGTGAGTACCCGATCTCGCCTTATGTTCCTCAGTACAGTCCATCACTCGAAAGATTCTTTCAATCTCCTTAAGCCAAATCTGAGCACCATCAGGATCATGTCTTCCTTTGAAGATAGGCAGTTTGTTTTTCCTGAACTCATCATTCCCACCAGCATTAGGTGCACCCCGCACACCCTGAGCCATAGCTTGCATCGCAGCAGCAAGAGCAGCGTCATTCCTTCCAGCCATATTCTGTTCATATCCAATAACAGTAACTATGATTAAATAATCAGCTCGCCAGAACACAACTGACGCACAACAACAACTTGGTCAAAACGACCGACACAGACTGGTACGGACTGACACGGACTGACACAAACTGGCTCTGATACCACTTAATGTAACACCCCTAATCTATAACCCAAGTAATTAAAGCGATTACAAATAATCAGAGTAGAATTAAAACATTCATGGCATAGACGGAGCGTCACATCACGATGATGAAATATAATAACCTGCTCATAAAGATATGCAACAATCAGGTAGCAACATAAACAGAGGAACTCAGTTCCTAACACCCACAATTCAGATACAGAATAAAAGCGGAAAATCTGCAACTGAAATCTCATATATATAAACATAAAAGTTTGTCTGTCATATACAGAGTCATACATGTAAAATCCAAAAAAAGATATATATACATAATGTCACATAACGATCTCCCCGACTACCCGGTGCTACATATCAGAGCCGACCGATAAAAGAATGAAGACAAAATCTTCACCAAAAGACCTCCAGCATCTAATCTGCAATGCCTCATAGAGCATTCAAAACAGCAGAAGGGTGAGAAACACAATTATAATATAGTTGCATACAATTATATAATAACACAAAATACACATGTAAAACATTCTCACCACAACTTACACCATAATTCAAATACAAAACAACACAATTCATATCTCATACATCCATCACAAAGGCATATCAATCATGCTCAATACATTTATCACCAACACATATATATATATATATATATATATATATATATCAAGTCATCAATTCCATTCACAAATCCCACACATAATCAATCCATTCATGACTTATACAAATGCAAAGAGACCGACACAACGACTCTATTCAAATGCGGTACCATTCCATCCATCATTCTCATCATTAATTCACTCAGGAATTATTGGAATCATCGCTTGTTACTTAGTGTAACTCCCCGTCGGGCAAACGTTGTTCCCCGTCGTTTTAGGTCCTCTTGGTAAAAGGCTCACGACGTTTATGGATCGCTTTAGGTCCTCTTTGTATAAGGCTCATGATCCGTTCGCTTTAGGTCCTCTTTGTATAAGGCTCACGATCGTCTATAACGTCGCTTTAGATCCTCTTTGTATAAGGCTCACGACCGTTATAGAAGATTCCCTCTAGTCACACCCACTAGGGCACACGACATCACAAGAATGCATATCATGATGCTTGGCATACAATGACTCATGACAATCAAATGCATACACATATACAACCATGTGAACCATTTCAACATCCATAATCATGCATATACAATCAAACATAACACAATGAATTTATTTGCCATAAGGCCACAAACCATCATCACAACATTTCATCACATGCATTCACATCATACAACAACACACAAGCTATACGATATATATTAAAAGCATACCACATGATAACACATCAATCGCACATAATTACGACGGTAAAAGTCGACAAAACGACACTATTCCAATTCCCGACACAATTAAATTGGACACTAGCCCCAATACCATTTTTATAAGAAAGAACATTTCATTAGCTTTCCAACGCATCCAACCGCGCCTCAATCCGACTTACGACCCAAAAGTTATGACAAGAACAAAATGGAAAATCTGTCATGTTCGCTTTCCTATTCGCAATGCGAACCCCCAGCGAACCATGGAAGAGAAAAAATAGCATAAAGTTCGCAATGTGAACACCCAGTGAACCTTCGCTTTCCCCTTCGCAATGCGAATTTCTTGCAAACCATGGCAGAGAAAAAACAGCAGAAAGTTCGCAATGCGAACCTCCCGCGAACCTTCGCTTTCCCTTCGCTACCCTATTCGCAGTGCGAACCCAGAAAATCCCAGCAGCACTGTTGTTCACTCCAATACAACATTTCCTCCACCAAAACACTTCCAAACCATAACATAACAACCAGAACATATCCCAATCATAGTAACAAGTATTCTACAACATTTATACCGCATTTCCACCGCGAAAACATCGATTTCTATCGTTTTCTCTCATTCCGACCTAGAATTGAAAAGCTAGGAAAAACCAGCAAACATTCCAACACACACATACACAATCATACACAAGCATATCATAACTGAGTTTCGCACCCTTACCCGATTAATCGCGCTTCGAAGTGTCGGTTGAATCGGTTTCTTACACTCCAAGTTTTCCTCTTTTTCTTCATCTCCTTCTCTATTCCGCTTAACTTCTTTTTCTCTCTATTTCTTTCTATGTTTCTATTTTAATGAAAAACAATATCTAACCAAGCCAAAAAGACCAAAATACCCCTACACTCAATTTTCTGGCAAACGTTCCCAAAATGCGATAAAACATAATAACGATAAACATAACACATTTACCAAATAAAAACCAAGAATAAAATAATATAAAGACAAAAATAATTAAATCGACTCGATTAAATAAATCTAACAAAACCAGGGCGTTACACCTTTTAGATCCACTCACTTGAAGCCAAAGGTTAGGATCATCCACTACCTTCTCACTAGAATCCTGTTCCCAAGGATCATAAACCATGGCTATGTAGTTAGGGAAGATGTAGTACACCTATGGCTCCTAACCCAAGAAATATCAACCAATTGGTTATAAGGTGTGTTCAACCACATGATATGATGAAAAGAAATCCCATCTGCAGGGCCACCCTACGTGCCAATCATCACAATTCTTTTGTCCACCTTCAACATTGACACTATGATGTCATACCCAAAATTTTTGACCCTAAGACTTCACATCATTGTGCAAATCATCACCATAATATGGATGTACTTTCATACCTCACTAATCCTTTCAAAGATTGTTAAGTGTTCACCTTGACTAAGAATTAGGGTTTTTTAAGCCCTACAGAGGATTCAGGCAAAGGATCAATCAAGAATTGACATGATCTTCAACTTATCAAGCCTCTCAATCATTCATGAAGGACAAGAGGTCCTCAACATCAAGAATCAAGCACAAGATTGCATCATTTCAAGCTGATCAAGCCTAAAGACCATTAGTGTCACCAAATTAGGCTTTTGGTCGACCAAGGCTTCCAGGGGGAAATTTTCATCTGGGTATGAGCCAAGACCTCAATATATGTTTCAAGGACCTCAAATACATCATATTAGTCCATTCATACGATTGGATTAATTCAAAGAACTTGATTCACAGACAATGCAAGAATTCAACTCCATCAGAGCCACAAACTAGGGTTTTGATGAAAAGTCAACCATACCTTTGACTTTTGGCCAAGACATGATATCAAACTTTGATATATGATTCAAGACACTCAAATGTACCCTTGAAGTCCATTCATAAGCTTAAAATCACCTTGGGACAACCATTCATATAAAATCAGGAATTAGAGTTTCTCTACACAAAATTCATCTGAGACCCAAAGTCAAATTTTTAATTTTTTGGCAAAAAATGCTCATCATGAACCATTATACAAGAAAATATGATCCATTGTTGTATTTGAACAAGATTTGATCAAGAAATCAGGGTTACTTGTAAAAAGGGCAATGTTGAGAAAGTTGAAATTTTCACTAAGTTATGGAAAAAAGTGCTAAAGTACCCAACTTCCAAAGGCCATAACTTGTGATCCAAGCAACCATTTTTTGCACTCCAAAGCTCAAATGATAGATCTCATCACATACTAAAAAAGTGCTAAACTGAGCCTTGGTAAAAAATGCTTGGATTTTAAGTTATGAAGTGATCAAAATCAAGAAAAGTATGAAATGAACTTCAACACTTAGTGAAAATCTGCCTAAGGTAAAATCAGTCAAAACATCAAAATGTGGAGGTATTTTTCACCATGATCCGAGATGAATCAAGTCCAAATATGAACATCAAAGTTTAAGCACATTATCCCATCTTTCCAAAGAGCCCAAGAGCATAAGATAACTCCACTTGAGCTAAGGGTTATGAAGGTCTCAACACACCATGCTGCAACTATTTTTCAAAAATAGTTTTGGATCATCACTTGCGATACATGATTCTTTTGTTAAGTGTAATGATCAATGTAACACTTGTTCAATGCATAACAGAAAGAGTCATAACAAACCTGCAAAATTGGGTCAAAGGGTCAAGAGATATCTCAAATTGGATTAATGGATTTTGTCACATTATGCCTGTTGCACCCCAAAATTTGCTCTCCTTACTCTTTTACTAACTGGCTTATGTTGCATTGCATTTTGCATTATCATATGTGCATAGCATTGGTTCTTAGCATGGGGTCAAGGTGCCTGAGGCATGTTCAAGAGGAGAAGATATTCTTCAGAGGGTCAAGCAAGAGAGCTCAAGTGGATCACTCTCTCCTAACCAGTGCATAAATTAGGGTTTTGAAATTCTTGGGTTTATTGCTCCAATGGGCAAGCTCCTTGGGTTTTTATCATCACCAAATGACATAGCTTATCTTTGTTGGAGAGGATAGACATCATATTCAGAGGAATTTGGATTTGGAGACTGTGTTATTTCCTCCTAGACTGAGGGTACCAAAACTAGGGTTTGCTATAAATTCAGTTTATTTCTGATTTTTTGGTCAAGACTTGATTCCATGGTATTCCTTGGGTCCCTAAGTATCTAGGGGTGGGAGTTTGTCCATCATTTTGGTTCAGGAGAAGTTCAATTGGCCAATGGATTGGAAATCAGGTGAATGGGGTAAAAGTCAACAGTGAGAGGAGAAGTCAACTGTGGAATTTTGAGGTTCTCTCCAAGGTTTTCAAGGTCTCACATCCTCATATGGTCATCAATAGTCAAGTTTCATGCCATTTATCAAGAATCAGGAGTTGGTGCAAAAGTTACTAAATATGGAAATGACCTATAATTTGAAAGTTTCCTTTTCGGGCAAGTTCCTGCACTGCATTCAACTTGACTTTTCATCATCAAAGAAGCTTCAAACGAATTTTTCTCCAACATGAAAGTTGAAGATCTTTTTCTCCTCTTTCCAACAAGTACTAGTGGGTCTCTATATCATTTGTGAAACTCAACTTATGATCAAAAGAAAGCAAAGTGGTTTTTAGGGTTTCATTTTCACAACTTTTGGATTTTGGGACATATGGACCTATAATTGATTCCATTGCTTCAAGGTACTTTTTAAAATCAAAGGACAATCCATAAGGGTCATTTTGGGCCTTTGAATCAAGTGAATCCATGGTGTATTTATCATTTATTCTCCATTATTCAAAATTGCCAAGGCATTGAAAACTCATGAATCAAATTGTTTCAAGGCCCAATTTCAATTGAGGTGTGATTAGCAATTTATCAATAAGTGATCCATCATGAAATACTTGGATATCTATGCATGGGATGAGGTGTATCTCACATAATGTAAAATTCCAAATTTGTCCAAAACTCACTAAACAAAGAATTTCCCAAGCCCAAACCATCATCAGTGAAAAACCCTAGTCTATTTAAACTCATCCATGCACTGGTTAGGAGATAACACGTGATATTTGGAGGAGAAAAAGTTTCAACCCTAATTCTTGAATTCATTGAATCTCTCAATCCACAAGGAGTTTTCTCAAAAATTCTTTCACAACATTCATCCTTGGGATCCCTAGAGTACAAATCGCCCATCTTTGGAAGCTGAAAGCAAGGATAAAGGGTTGCACCATCTCAGGTTAGTCATTTTTTTCGTGATCACAAAACCCTTCTCTTTGATATGCATAATGTTGTGTGATGCCCACTGATCATCCTGATACGTTTACTTTTAAATTTGGACGTGTACATTGGTTGCTTGGTGAGTTTTAAAATTTTGAACCTTACTTGTTTTCATTCGAACCTCCTTATTCCTTGGTTATTTGCTTTTTTTGATTGGATATTTGAACTCCTGACATTTTTCTGATTAAAACAGTGTTTCGTATGCCCTTTCTGGGAAATTTGGGGGTGGGGGTCGCCGGAGATGACGACCGGAGCTAGGGCTCCGGCGTCTGGTAATGTCTCCGGCCGGCCAAGGGTTTTTATGAAGAAGATATAATCCTCACCCTTCATTATTTTCATCCAACGGTCCTTGGTGTGCCACGTTTATTTTTTTTTGTTTTTATTTTATGTGATCATATGTTCATTACCCCACCATTCTTACCGTGTTCCACCAATTATTTCATTTCATTTTGCTTACCTTTTATTTGTGTTGACTAACCCTGGATCGTCTAATGAATCATGTGGCCACTATCTCGCCAACAAATTAAAAAAGCGTGTGCCACTCACGTGGGACCATAGTGTGTGCCAGGTAATCGTGTGCGTGGGTGTGTATCATATCTACCATGTGCAGGTGGATCTAAACCGTTGATCTTGAATACATGATTATTGTGTTGACTTGGTGGCACGCGTTGGATGAATCGTATGGCTGCTGGGGAGTCAGTTGGGTTGACTGGGGTATTGTGTTCTCTTTTTATTTTAATTTTTTTTTATGGGTTTAAATGATTGGACCTCGCTATCTGCACCCCCACTCTTCAGCCCAATTCAATATTCCAACGTGAATAAATTACTTTCCACACCCCCATGCGCATTCAATTTATTTATTTTATTTAGTTTATTGTCTTCATTTTTAATTATTAAAAATAGTTATATGCATTAAAAAATTCTAATAAAATTCATGCATACTTTTTATCATTTTATAAAACTTTCCAAATTTTATTTTTTATTTTTATTTTATTTTTTATCATCTAAATTAATTATTTAGATTATTTTCATTTTGCATTACTCATATCATGCATACTTAAAATTGTTTATTTTATTTCTCTGCATCCATAAAATATTTTCAATCCGTTCTTTTTGCATTTGTTAGATAACATTCTGAAGTGCACTAAAAAATTTTTCTTTCATTTTTAAAATTAGTTCATATTGCATTTTGGTCCTCCTTTTTGCATATTAAGTCATATTCCTCATCTGAACTTTGTGTGATTGTTTGAATGACTAACATCTTGAATTTTTGCAGGAGTTTTTGGTATTTTGTTTGTCTCTGGTTGAGCAACTTTGATATTTAATTTGGCGTTTTTAGAAGTTGTTTTACTATTTGTTTAATGACTCTTTGTGTGAGATTTTCTTGTATGCACACCCTTGATCCTGTCTGGTTACCTGTTTGAAAAGGCACTTGTGCCATTGTCATGGGGTTGTTTATTTGACTTCTTAATTCATGTTTGGATTGTTATCACTATTATATGCCATTGTTTGGTTTTCATTTGCCTTAATATTACTTGTGTCTGTTTCTCACTAACCTTTTATGCAGGGACTAAGGTAAGTTATTTGAGGGCATGGATAAGTATCCATGGTCACCCTTACTCTTCCCTTCTCTCATCTTTTTCCTTTAGGTTTAGGTTGTCGTCAAACCTCACTAATCGTAGGTCACCCATGCATGATAACATTAGGACTCTTAGTGCCCTTTAGAGTATCCCTTGTGTCTTCTCTCTTCTCATCTTAAATCTTCTTGAAAATACTTAATAAGGATAAATTGTATTGCGCACGAGCCTTAAGCGTGGGGAATGAGAAATGAGGGGCTTCCTCTCATCTTTCTAGAGTGCTTAGCGAGCGTCCTGTCTTGGGACGATGCGTTAAGTATTCGCCCCTGTGCCCTAGACATTGGTGCAATGCAACTTATAAACTAACTTAAGTCATTTCTGTCCTAAAAAATACAAACAAACTTCAAACCTTTTTGTCCTTCGGGATTGTCAAACTAAAGGATATTTTCAAAAAGGGCACGTTACCTTCCGTCTGAGTCGCAAACAGGCATCGACCCTAACTGCTGGACGCAAACTCAACTTTGCTCATAAAAAACACAAAAAGAACTTGGTCCGAACTACGTTGACTCTGAATTCCCCATTGCACAAATGGGGTACGTAGGCCTAGGACGTCGACGTCCTACCGAGTCTGTCTTAGTTTTTCCCTCCCCCGTCTTAGTACAACCATAGATGTTAGGATAACTCACCCTTAGAATAGACAACAAGCGTGGATCCCATCGAGTGCGATGGACGCGTGGGGTGCTAACACCTTCCCCTCGCGTAACTGACTCCCGAACCCAGGCTATGGTTGCGATGACCGTTCCTTTCCCTCTTCCTCAGGTTTATGCGGTGTTCCCTTTCCCTCTCTTGGGATAAATTTACACGGCTGGCAACTCTGTTTTTCCGCGCCACTCTCGCGTTTGTACCTGGATGAAAATCCTGGGAGCGACAATGCCTTGAATTCAAAGGCATTTATGTGCAATAGTGCATAGTTAACAAAGGTACTCTTTTCAATCAAGATGCTCACATAAACAACAATATAAATGACTGAGGAATGTGCAATTGGTCAATTGGTAGCTGTGCTATTTAGAGGAGCTATTGTACCTTGCATGGAAGTAATGACATAAGTTCAAAACCGTTGAACAAAGCTTTTATCCTTCAAGATGTAACTATTCATCCAAGACAATTCCATTTACCTATAAAGAGAGGTCACATTGCCTCATTTCAGACACACCAAAAAAACTTCAATCCTTGTTTTTCTGAAAATTCATCTTTGTTCCAACTTTCAAAATTCCAAGTGAGGGAGAAATCGAATTTCTCAAACCACAACAATTCCATCCAAACCAATGATCCAAACACCTCACATACATCATATATGAGTGATCCAAACACTTAAACATCATCTGTAACATCAAATTCATCAAGATCATAGTTCATTCTAAGCCAGCTGCAGTTGGAGTCGAGCCCACCAATCCAGAAGGTTTCCAGCCATTCTAAACACATCATCACATTCCTTGAGGTCTAGGGAAGTTGTCCATGTCATTATTTCACATCTGTAACACCTACAGCTGAGGATTCGATTTCCTCTTGCACAGGTAAGCCTGAACTTACCAAACTCCATGAATCATGCATCATTTTTTATATTTCAAGTTACCAACATGTTTCTGCACATATATAGAATGTTTTCCCTCAATCAATTGCTATGTATCAACCGTGTATAGGATTTCACATTGTTCTTGCAAAAATTAGGGTTCATCTGTTCATCACTTGATAACTCACTTCACACTTAAAAGAAATGAAATTAATTACCACCATTGAATTCCTTGTTTAAAAACGAGTAACTTTCATGTTTACATCTTTTAAAATCATTGCGTATTGAGAGAGATAAGAGAGGGTTTGCAAATCTAATGATGGTGGTGTGCGTAAGGAAGAAAAAAATGGCCTTGGCGCCATAATTCAAAGTTTTGAATTTTTTTTATATTTTTAATATTTCATATTATTTTCAAAATTTATTTTCTATAATCAATTTTAATTATTTTAAAATGAATTTTTGCACAAATATCATCCACATATTTAAATAATTTATTCACCAAAAAAATCAAAATAATATTTTGTATTTGATATATTTTTAATATATTTAATATATTATTTTTAATTATATTAAAATAATTGCAAATTTTGATTTCTCCTATCAAATTAATTATTTTTTAATCCTAGTATTTTCACACATATCATTTAAATACTCTATTGATTTAAACCACAAAAATAATTATTTTTTGATAAAGTTTTTATTTGGTTGAAAAAAATATTGCTTTTTAAGTATTTTTAATACTTTTAAAATATTTTCTTTTTGATTTTTCCTAAACCTAATTAATTTCAAATATTCATGTGAACAAAATATATTTTTCATAAACCTTAATCATTGTTTCTGACATGATTAATGGATTCATTTGATGAATTATACATCTTTATTGTTTTTTTTTTCTTTGAAAATAATATCTTAAAAAAATGAAATTAGGGTTTTATTTTGATTCAACTTTCAAACTTCATTTCAATCTTTGGGCCTCTTTTAGAGTGTAAGACCCAACCCTCTTTGTAAATAAACCACTTAATGGGCCACTGCTATAGTATAAGTCTCATCACGCTTTTCAAAATCACGGTGCGATCACTGTTTTCACAACAATCTCTGAGCCTCTATTAGGAGTGTAAGTCTCATCCCTTTGTACATAAACTTTGTTTTAAATAACCATTTGGGCCTCTATTAGAGTATAAGACCCAACACCCCCTTTTGTAAATAGAAAATCTATTAGCCTCATTCATCCTGGGCTTTGTACATGATACAAACAATCATCTAGGCCTCTATTAGAGTGTAAGTCCCAACACCTTTGCTTTTCTCTTACTTAAGATCAAATCATCTTCAAATTAAAAACTTTCTTCAATTTCCTCAAAACACTAATTCAATCTTGAAGAAGGCATCTAATCAATCACAATGCACTTGGGTCTTTATCCAGAGAATAAAGACCCACCACCTTTCTCAATTCAATTCATACTTGTTTATATACTTGTTCATATATCTATATATATATATATATATATATATATATATATATATACATATATACACTTGTGTATATCTTGTTAAGTTTCTCTTAGCATTTAAATCCTCTTCAGTTTAGACTAGTTCAAACAATAGGATCCTTTCAATCAGTATAACTTAGTTCAAACAACTAGTTCCCTCTTGTACAAAGGAATTCTTCTCACCAATACAATCATCCTCCTCTTGGGCTTTGTTCAATTTATTCAACCTTGAAACAGTTCAATAAAGAGAGGATTATTTCCCAGTGAAACCTCTTCTTTAACCCCTTTAACCCTGGGAGAGTTCAACAAAGAAAGAATTATTTCCCGGTGAAGCCTTTCTTGAACTCTTCCTAGACTTGGAAAGTCTCAACACCCAACCTCCTCTTGGGCTTTATACAAGAACCCACATGCTTCTAAAAAGCATCCTCAACCTCCTCTTGGGCTTCATACAAGGACCCTCAGGCTTCCTAAAAGCATTGGATAGATCCTAGTCATCTTTATCAATACACCAATCCCCAGGAAAGTAAAAAAACCCCCTAGGACATTTAATCTCATCCTTTAATTCTCTTCTAATCCTCAACAAGGTTTAGTTTTCACTTTAAAATCCCCAGCCGGGGTCACGCTACAATCAACAAATCCCCAAAAGAATCAAAGGCTTTGTGGCATTTAATAATTCAACTCTCTTAAGCAAAGAGTTAGTTTCCTTTTTGATTCCTCGGAGCAGTTTGAACCTTCTCTTGGATTTAAATTTCCTCAACAAGAGTAAATCTCCACTTAAATTCCCTCAGCCTCCTCTTAGGCTTCATATAATGATTTCCCCAGTCTTCCTCAATCTTGGGCTTTGTACAAGACATATATAATACTCCCCCAGTTGATTCAGTTTTCAACTTTCTTTTTTTTTAGCTTCAACCTTGGGCTTTGATCAAGGCACAATATTTAACATCCCCACAGATGAGACTATGAGTCCTCTCTGTAGGAGGATATTTCCTCTATACATCACATTTCAAAACAAACAATTAAAACTTTTTTTCCAGATAATTGATGTAAGTGGCACACTTGTTGATTCAAAATCCAAGTTGGAGTCCCTCCCTTATCATGGCTAAAGTTTTCTTTCATCTAAGTGATGTAAGTGGAAAACCTCTGGATTCTACACATCCAAGTCAATGTCCCTCTCTTAGCATGAAGAGATTCACAAAGGAAAAAGTGGCATTGCTCTACACTGAGTTAAAGCTTCTTTCTTCATGACATTTCAATTCTCCTATAAAGGAAGATGTGGCATTGCTGGATTCCACACATCCCAGTTAAAGAAACTTCCCTTACAAATCAATTCTTCAATGTTTGTGATGAATAGGTGAGATATCTCCCTTTAGAGATGACAAATTCTCTCTCAGTCACTCTTTTATCTTCAATCTTGGGCTTTAAACAAGACATAAATACACTTTTAGCTTCAATCTTGGGCTTTAAACAAGACACAAATACTCTTTTAGCTTCAATCTTGGGCTTTGAACAAGACACCAAACAATTCCTCCCATAGAGTAGGAGGAACTACGAACGCTCTGATTTCCCGAAGTCTCTTTACGGGAATATGTAGGTATAAGATTGTGAAATCTTAGCGAGTACACTAATAAGAAATCTGAGGTCAAGTACCTTCCCAAAAACAATGGAAAACCCTAAAACAACAAAACCATCTCCTCAACCTTCACAAAGGAGAAACTTTCCCAATTCAACAGCAAATGAACTTAAGCAACCGAATGATTCAATAGTAGAAACATATGCAAATAAAGGTTCCTATAGATTACTATAGATACTTAGGGTGTTAACAACTTCCCTTTGTATAACCAACCCCTGATTTCAGATCTCTTCACATTTGTAAAGGAAAACACTTGCGCGCAGGGTTAGTTTAAGATATCTTCCCCTTCCTTTTAAGCTTCATAGGATAAATATAGAAATCAGAAAGTAGCACTAAAAGCGGTAGTGGTCGCGTCACAAAAAACTGGAGCTATAGAAAAATGACGACTCTGCTGGGGACCAAACAATTGCCTCTTAAGAGGGTTAAGCCTTACATTGCATATTTTACTTTTTTTTTTTTTTGCTTTCTCATTTTTATCATTTGCTATTTTCCATCATACAACATGCTTATCTTCCATATTTGTTTAATTTGTTTTTTATTTCGGAATGTGATTAATACACATGTGGTGAGTCAAAAAGTCCTCAGTGGGCTTGAGAGCATATTTTAAGATAGGAGGTGGCAGACTCAAGAAGGCTTATAGGGAGTGAATCCCGACCAAGCTAACTTGAAAGTCCACCAAATTAGTAGTGGTACCCTTTTGGAATTACTAGCAAGTCGTGAAAACATTTCTTTTTCCACTGGGCACCCGTCAAACTGAGGATTAGTAAACATTTAACCATTTAGCCATTTTAGGACGTAGTGCAGTGACTATCGGAAATAGTCGATACGCGATAATACCCTCGAATGAGATCCATCTTAGGGATATTACAGCTCTCATGAGTCAGTTGGTTTGCTGGTAATATTCTTAAGAGGGGTAAATTATTTTGGGAACCTTGTTAGACCCGTTCTACGGGTACAAAAAGAACCCCTAGTACATACCTTTGGGATGGGTAGATCTGTGGCTCCATGCTCGCGACGATAAACCCTTAAACCCATGTTTTCATATATTTGTGTTTGCTGCATTCATGCATCCATAAAAAACTTTCCAACAAATTTTTCTCAAAAATTTTCAAAAGAACTAAAAAAACAGGGTGTTGCAAATATCAAAAACCGTGTCATGGATTTTGGTAGAAGAAAAACTCAGAAGTACACCTTCAGAAGTCCAAAACTTGAAGACCTGAGAAGATTGGGAAGGTTGATTACTAATCTAGAAGCTTTCAGAGCTAAGTATCGGGGACTCTTATCCCTTTTAAAGCTCAACATGGTGGAAGGAGTCCTACCTTCATTGGTTCAGTTTTATGATCCAGTGTACCATTGCTTCACGTTTCCAAATTATCAGCTCACACTAACATTGGAAGAATACTCTCATTTGATTGGTTTACCTATCACTAATCAAGATCCATTCTCTGTACTGGAAGAAATTCCTAAAGATAAAATCATTGCAAGAGTCACCTATTTGGAAATATCAGATATCAAAACTCACATGACCACTAAGGGAGGAATTCAAGGTCTACCAGCTAGGTTTCTGTTGGAAAAAGCCCTATACTTTTCCAGTATAGGAAACATAGTTGCTTTTGAGGAAAACTTTGTTCTACTCACTTATGGATTATTCCTTTTCCCCAACGTTAACAATTCCGTCGACATAAACGCTATCCAGATATTCTTAATTGGGAATCTAGTCTCAACTTTGCTGGCAGATGCTTACCACTCAGTGCATTTAAGGAACTTGTACAGTGGAGGGATTATTACATGTTGTGTACCATTACTCCGTAAATGGTTTATTTCCCACTTACCCAAATCTACTGCTTTTTGGGATCTCAAAAGTGGTATGCGATGGTCGCAAAAGATTATGCCTCTCACTCACTCCGATATAGATTGGTACAATCGGGTCTATGACGGGATAAAGATCATTGACAAATGTGGAAGCGTCCCCAATGTACCCCTCATTGGTACTAAATGAGGGATCAATTATCACCTGGTTTTAGCTCGTCGTTAGCTTGGATACCCGATGAAGGATATGCCTTACAACATTCATCTAGAAGGTATTTTCTTCAAGGAAGGAGAAAATGACAGAGCACTCAAGGAAGAAATTGTGCATGCATGGCATCATGTTCATAGGAAAGGAAGATAGGCTATGGGAAAACCAAACTGCATCTCCGTAGAGCCTTATCTCCAATGGGTACAAACTAGAGCCATCAAGTTAAAAATGCCTTACCCTCGTCAAGAAGTATTTCCCTTAAAAGAATTTATCCTCTACTTCATGAATGACGCAGATAAACTGCAGGTCACTTTTAACAAAACTCAATGTGAAAAGAACTCTTGGAGAAACAAGTATCAGATTATCAGCTTGGAGTGCACAAAGATTCAAGAGTTACTAAAAGAGAAAGATGCTCTGATTGAAATACTAGAGCAACATGCTGTAGAAAGTCAAGAGGAACGGAGGAGTCTACTCTCTCCTTTCACCTGGAAAAGGATCATTGACCCGACAACGTTTGAGGAGGCACGATCAAATAAGTGAAAAAGGAGTCAACATCCAGCATCT
The DNA here is from genome assembly GCA_022829125.1 of Lathyrus tuberosus. Classification (NCBI taxonomy): domain Eukaryota; kingdom Viridiplantae; phylum Streptophyta; class Magnoliopsida; order Fabales; family Fabaceae; genus Lathyrus; species Lathyrus tuberosus. The sequence goes on along the minus strand of JALAZF010000203.1, from coordinate 9,285,557 downwards.
TGACCCTTGTCAGAGATTCCTTAGGATTCATAGGCCTAGTTTTCCTTCCGTCACTTTGTAAAATAATGTACTTTTCTCTGTAAGATATTGTAATCCTTTGAATTCAATAAAAAGTTTCCACTGTTGTATAATATTTGCAACACAATTGTTAAGTCCTTTTTGAAACCAAAACAAAAAGAACATTCTCATTCTTTGCATATCATTCATCATTCTTGCATTACACATCTTTTTCATAAAGTCTCACATATGTCTCACACTTTAGAGTCAAACTGTCTCATTCGTACAATACTCGGGCCAATCGGAAAAGAAAATGGATGATCTTGAGGAGGAAAACAGAGAGCTAAGAGAAGAAGTTAACACTCTGAAGGAAAGTATAGAAAGAATCAATGACATGATTGAATCCCTGGCAGCAGCTCAGGATCAACCACTTCAAAGGACTGTGATCTCAGAAATTGTGTCTAAAGGCATGATTGATACCCGTCAGTCTTCCTCAGTACAATATGCCTAAAGGTTTTCCCTGGGGCATGCCTTTCAATTTTATACCTGAGGGATATATACCTCCGGTCACTGAAGACCTAGGGGCCACAGCCGGAACGTCCAGACCTGAAGGTTATAAACTTCAAGGGAATAAAGATGCAAGGGCTACGACAGAGACTCCTGTACCTGAAGGTTACAAACTTCAGGTCACCGAAGCACCAAGAGTTACCGTAGTAATGTTTATACCACAACATGTGATACATACTATCCCAGAGGGACAAATTCTTCAGACCACCCCTGGCAAGGATGAAGAAGTATACGAAAGAATGAATGAATTCCAAGAAAGGTTCTTGGAAATGCAGAAAGAAATGCATGCCATTCGTGGATAGGACTTGTTTGGCAAAGATGTCGCTGACCTCTATTTGGTCCCAAACGTCAAAATACCGCACAAGTTTAAGGTACCCGACTTTGAGAAGTACAAAGGCAACTTTTTCCCTCAAAGTCATTTGGTAATGTACGCCCGGAAGATGTCTACCCAGACAGAAAACCAACAGTTACTAATCCACTACTTTCAAGATAGTTTAACCGGTGTCGCGCTCAAATGGTACATGGGGTTAAACCGTACAAATATCAATACCTTCAGAGATCTTGGGGCAGCTTTTGTTCAGCAGTGCAAGTACAATTTGGATATGGCACCCGACAGAGTTCAACTAAGAGCTATGTACCAAAAAGATAAAGAAACCTTCAAGGAATACGCTCAAAGACGGCGTGAAATCGCCGCCCAGATTTGTCTTCCTCTCAAGGAGAAAGAAATGACGAAAATATTCTTGAAAACATTAAGCTTATTTTATTATGACCGAATGGTCGCCAGTGCACCTAGTGACTTTACCGAGATGGTAAACATGGGGGTACACCTTGAGGAAGCAGTCTGAGAAGGTCGATTGGTTAAGGACATAGAACCATCTAGTAGCAGTAAGAGATACATGAGTGCTTTCCAAAATAAGAAAGATAAAGATATCAATAATATCTCACAGGGTAAGCAAAGGCGAAGATATCAACCTCGACAGGTAGCAACGGTATCTCCTGTTATCAACCCACCGCCTGTCCCGGCATATCAACCACAGGTTGCTCAGAGACAGTAAAATCAACAACCGTATCAACAAAGGAAGCAACAGCCTCTTCAGCAGGCTCACCCGCAATATAATAACAACAATCGTTTTCCCCGATCGCCAGGGTTTGATCCCATAGAAATGTTATATGCAGAATTATTCCCACTTTTTCTAGTAAAGGGCACGTTGAAACCAGGACTCCTCTTACAGTGTCGGACAATCCCTCTTATTGTTTCAAAGCTGATCAATCTTGCGCTTATCATCAAGGAGGATCGGGGCATAGCATTGAGAATTGCCTCAACTTCAAATCCGGTGTACAAAGGCTCGTCAAAAATGGAGTTTTATCTTTCAAAGATACAAATCCGAATGTTCAAACAAACTCGTTGCCACAACATGAAAAAGCTTCCGTAAACTTGATAGATGAAGGACCTGCCAGCAGCTATTAAATTCACGATGTAAGCCTACTAGGAACAAATCTGGTAAAAATGTATTGCAGGCAAAGCGGGTATGGCCATGTGTCGTCTCACAACTATCATCAATGCGAAATTTGTTCCAAGAACAAGAAGAAGATCTTCAAGAACAGATGGATCTAGGCTAGATCCAAGATCACAGGATTCGTGGAATAAATATGGTCTATAAACATCCAAGTATTGTTCAAAATCATGACATCTGTGCAATGAATGTCAATCTAGTGGCAATACACTCAAGACAAAGTCAGTATCACAATTTACCACTGCACAACTACAACGCTTGCCTGATTTGCTCAAAAGAGAATCAAGGATGTTCTTTTGTACAAGAAACCCTCCAACGTCAAATGGATCTAGGATGGATCCAAGACTACCATGGAAGGGATAATGGCCAGGTCAACATGATTCAGATTTTCGACATTCGTTTAATGAATACCAGCTTGGTAGAATTACATGCCAAGCAAGTCAGACTTGGTTATCTGTCATCACATAATTATCAGAATTGCAAAGATTGCTCCGAAAATGATCAAGGTTGCGCACTTGAACAAAGAACTCTTCAACATCTGTTAGACCATTGGCGGCTTCCAATCTACCAGGATGAAAACACACATTAAGCTAGCATAACCAATGGAAATCCGAATAGACACCAAAGTTGTGACATCCGCTTGCTGGAAACGGATTTGGTAAAGATGCACTGCATACAGAGTGGATACGGGCGTGTGCTACCTCACAATTATGAATACTGTCGAATATGTTCAGAAAATAGCCAAGGGTGTTACATCGTGCGAGCAGCTCTCCAGAATCAAGTAGACCAAGGGGAAACTCAACTATGCCTAAATTCTCAGTCAATCAATATGGTACAAGGTTGCCCAGGGCAGCATGCATTTTATGACATTAAAAACTGAAACGACATTGGTCAAAATTCACAAATACATGTGCAGACTTGACTATTTTGGTCTAAGTCACCATGATCACTCAACTTGCAGGAAATGTCGCAGAAGCTGACATGGTTGCCTCCTTGTCCAGAGTGAGATTCAAGAGCTGTTGGACAAAAGAACCATCACAGTTTTCAATAAAAAAGAGCCTGTTAATTATGGAATTAACTAGGATATTTTCACCGTAATTCCTCTGCTCAATGAGCCAAAGCGCTTGGAGATCCCTTTCGACAGTGGAAAAATTTCCAACATCCCCGAGCTGGAACTGATTGAGGTTACTTATGATAGTCGAAAGACCCAAATAACCCCTTTGGTCATCTACTTGACAGGCCCAGTACCATACGAGTCAGAGAAAGCTATTCCGTATAAGTACGGTGCAACCATAATAGAAGATGGAAAAGAAGTTCCTCTCCCATCCATTATCAACATTGTTGATGTTAGCCAGGTCACCCGAAGTGGTCGAATCTTCAACTGAGGAGTTGGAGAGCCTGTAAAAGAAAAGGAATCTTAAACTAAAGTTCCTAACCAGCAAGCTGGTCAATCAAGCAACACGGAGCCTATGAAAAATAACGATGAAATTTTAAAACTCATCCAGAGAAGTGAATATAACATTGTGGATCAAATATTACAAACTCCTTCTCGAATATCTATGTTATCTCTCCTACTCAGTTCATAAGCTCACAGAGAAGCTCTACAAAAAGTCTTGGAACAAGCCTTTGTAGAACAAGATGTAACAGTGGGTCAGTTTGACAACATTATTTCCAACATCACTTCCTACAATAATTTGGGTTTACGTGATGAAGAACTTCCAGAGGAAGGCAAGAATCATAACATGGCACTCAATATCACAATCAAATGTCAGAACGATGCTTTAGCAGTGTACTCATAGACACATGTTCATCCTTAAATGTCATGCCAAAATCAACTCTTGAGCAACTATCTTTTCAAGGCACCCTAATGAGAGGCAGCGAGATCATAGTCAAAGCTTTTGACGGGTCAAGGAAAATAGTTATTGGCGAAGTAGACCTTCCCATAACCATTGGTCCCCACACTTTCCAAGTCACTTTCCAAGTAATGGATATCCGAGCAGTGTATAGTTATTTTTTGGGACGACCTTGGATCCATGAAGCAGGAGCAGTCACCTCAACACTTCACCAGAAGTTGACGTTTGTCAAGAACAACAAGTTGGTCACAGTATGCGGAGAACAGGCTTTAATTGTAAGCAATCTATCGTCATTCTCATATTTAGATCCATAAGAAGTCATTGGAACTCAATTTCAAGCACTCTCTGTGAGCAATAAGAATCATCAAGAAAAAGGAACGTCAATTTACTCGTACAAAGACACTCTCCAAATAATAAAAAACAACGACATAAAAGGATGGGGGCAACTTGTGATTCCTGTTGATAACAAGACAAGAAAAGGTCTCAGTTTTTCTCCAGCATTTACCAAGGCTACAAAGAAGGATGAGGGCACTCGACCTATTCAAGATTTCTTCCACAGTGGAGGCTTCCTCCACCCAATTTCTCAAGAAGTCCACACCATCGAGGAAAATGATTCTTCCGATACAGAAGAAGATTGGAAATCATATTTCAACAATGAAGGATATATATCTCAGGAAGAAACAGACATGCCATTTTGCTCTCCGAAGCAAAGTCCCACTGAGTTTGATCATCGTGTAATATTTTCCTATCCAAGATAGGATAAAATCCCAATTTGCGTTCTTTCCTCATCGGGAAATGTCTCGTCTAAATAATCTCTCTCTCTAGTTTATTCAGGGATTCAAATCAGTCCTCGAACACTTTGATAACTTAAACCTCCAAAAGGCAAGAAGACATTTGGTTGTACACCTTTGGAACTTCACTCTTCGCCATTGAAGATGATATTTTTCTTTCCCGGATTAAGGAAAATTCCCCACGAAAGCTTCTCAACAAAAGACTCTTGGCAATATGGACATCACATCCCCCAAGAAATCTCTACCGATTGGTAAACAAAGAAGTCTGTTTTTCCCCATAAATTCCCAATAAGTCGACAAATGGCAGTCTCTCCCCCATCAAGTTTGTCCTACTTTCGAGGAAGTAATCAACACCTCAAAATCAAATTACATAACATGGAATCTCTCCGATAAAGTCTCGAAGGGAAGTATGATGTAATTTCTCCAGCAAATGGCATCTCCAACAGAGAAGTTTGCACACCTCTGCAGTTCAGACAAACGGTCCTCCCAGGAAGTCTGACATCAAATTTTTACTCATCCTATAGCATCTCTCTGAAGAAGTCTCGAAGAGAAATATGATGAAGCACGTTTGTCCATCAAACGACATCTCCCCAATAAATCTCAGCGATAAGTTTGATGAAAACCCTTACAGATGGCATTCCTTGTCAAGAGAAGAACTTGAAGAGAAGAAACTGAGATCAGTTCCATGGCTAAAGACCAGGATCGAGGGAAGGTTTATTTCAAAAGAAACTGAGAACAGTTCCATGGCTGAAGACTAGGATCGAGGGGAGGTTTATTTCAAAAGAAACTGAGACCAGTTCCAAGGCTGAAGACCAGGATCGAGGGGAGGTTTATTTCAAAAGAAACTGAGACCAGTTTCGTGGCCGAAGATCAGGATCGAGGGGAAGTTTCACCCTTTTCTAAGTGGCATTACTTAGTAAAAGAAGGTGGATGAGCGAAATAGCTACCATTCAAATCCACAATCAAAATTACGGGTATTCTGATATTTAATCCTCTTTTACCATGAACGTCTAAATATCTTTGTCATTCATACCTTCAGGTCCAAGAAGATTAAATAGGGGCATCTGTCATACCATAAATTTTGACCCTAAGACTTCACATCATTGTGAAAATCATCACCACAATATGGATGTACTTTCATACCTCACTAATCCTTTCAAAGATTGTTAAGTGTTCACCTTGACCAAGAATTAGGGTTTTTTAAGCCCTACAGAGGATTCAGGTAAAGGATCAATCAAGAATTGACATGATCTTCAACTTATCAAACCTTTCAATCATTCATGAAGTACAAGAGGTCCTCAACATCATGAATCAAGCACAAGATTGCATTATTTCATGTTGATCAAGCCTTAAGACCATCAGTGTCACCAAATTAGGGTTTTGGTCGACCAAGGCTTCCAGAGGGAAATTTTCATCTGGGTATGAGCCAAGACCTCAAGATATGTTTCAAGGACCTCAAATACATCATATTATTCCATTCATATGATTGGATTGATTTAAAGAACTTGATTCACAAACAATGCAAGTATTCAAATCCATCTGAGCCACAAACTAGGGTTTTGATGAAAAGTCAACCATACCTTTGACTTTTGGCCAATACATGATATCAACCCTTGGGATTGATTCAAGACACTAAAATGTACCCTTTAAGTCCATTCATAAGTTTAAAACCACCTTGGGACTTCCATTCATTGAAAATCAGGAATTAGGGTTTCTCTGCACAAAATTCATCTAAGACCTAAAGTCAAAGTTTGACTTTTTGGCCAAAATGTTCATCATGAACCATTATACAAGAAAATATGATCCATTGTTGCATTTGAACAAGATTTGATCAAGAAATCAAGGTTACTTGTAAAAAGGGCAATGTTGAGAAAGTTCACTAAGTTATTGAAAAAAGTGTTAAAGTACCCAACTTCCAAAGGTCATAACTTGTGATCCAAGCAACCATTTTTTGCACTCCAAAGCTCAAATGATAGATCTCATCACATACTACAAAAGTGATAAACTGACCCATGGTCAGAAAATGCTTGGATTTTAAGTTATGAAGTGATCAAAATCAAGAAAAGTATGAAATGAACTTCAACACTTAGTGAAAATCTGCCTAAGGTAAAATCAGTCAAAACATCAAAATGTGGAGAGATTTTTCACCATGATCCAAGATGAATCATGTCTAATTATGAACATAAAAATTGAAGCACGTCATCCCAGCTTTCCAAAGAGTCCAAGAGCATGAGATAACTCCACTTGAGCTAAGGGTTATGGATGTCTCAACACACCATACTACAACTGTTTTTCAAAAACAGTTTTGGACCATCACTTGCCATACACGATTCTTTTGTCAAGTGTAATGATCAATGCAAAACTTGTTCAATGCATAACAAAAAGAGTCATAACAAACCTGCAAAACTGGGTCAAAGGGTCAAGAGATATCTCAAATTGAATTAATGGATTTTGTCACATTATGCCTTGAATTCAAAGCATTTATGTGCAATATTGCACATTCAACAAAGGTACTCTTTTCAATCAAGATGCTCACATAAACAACAATAAAAATGACTGAGGAATGTGGAATTAGTCAATTGGTAGCTGTGCTATTTGGAGGAGCTATTGTACCTTGCTTGAGAAGTAATGACATAAGTCCAAAACCATTGAACCAAGCTTATCCTTCAAGTTGTAACTATTCGTCCAAGACAATTCCATTTACCTATAAATAGAGGTCACATTGCCTCATTTCAGACACACCAAAACAACTTCAATCCTTGTTTTCAGAAAATTCATCTTTGTTCCAAGTTTCAAAATTCCAAGTGAGGGAGAAATCAAATTTCTCAAACCAGAGCAATTCCATCCAAACCAATGATCCAAACACCTCACATACATCATATATGAGTGATCTAAACACTTAAACATCATCTATAACATCAAATTCATCAAGATCATAGTTTATCCCAAGCCAGCTACAGTTGGAGACGAGCCCACCAATCCAGAAGGTTTTCAGCCATCCTAAACACATCAACACATTCCTTGAGGTCTAGGGAAGCTATCTAGGTCATTATTTCACATCTGTAACACCTACAACTGAGGATTCGATTTCCTCTTGCACAGTAAGCATGAACTTCCCAAACTCCATGAATCATGCAACATTTTTTATGTTCCAAGCTACCAACATATTTCTGCATATATATATAGAATGTTTTCCCTCAATCAATTGCTATGTATCAATCGTGTATAGGATTTCACATTGTTCTTGCAAAAATTAGGGTTCATCTGTTCATCACTTGATAACTCACTCCACACTTAAAAGAAATGAAATTAATTACCACCATTGATTTCCTTGTTCAAAAACGAGCAACTTTCATGTTTACATCTTTTAAAATCATTGTGTATTGCGAGAGATAAGAGAGGTTTTGCAAATCTGATGATGGTGGTGTGCGCGGGGAAGAAGAAGATGGCCTTGGCACCATAATTCAAATTTTTTAATTTTTTTTTATATTTTTAATATTTTCATATTATTTTTAAAAATTATTTTCTATATTCAATTTTAATTATTTTAAAAAGAATTTTTGCACAAATATCACCACATATTTAAATAATTTATTCACCAAAAAAATCAAAAAAATATTTTGTACTTGATATATTTTTATTATATTTAATATATTATTTTTGATTATTTTAAAATAATTTCAAATGTTGATTTCTACTATCAAATTAATTATTTTTAATCCCAATTTTTTCACTTATATCATTTAAATACTCTATTATTTTAAACCACAAAAATAATTATTTTTTGATAAAGTTTTTATTAGGTTGAAAAAATATTGCTTTTTAAGTATTTTTAATACTTTTAAAATATTTTCTTTTTGATTTTTCCTAAACCTAATTAATTTCAAATATTCATGTGAATAAAATATCTTTTTCATAAACCTTAATCATTGTTTATGACATGAATAATGGATTCATTTGATGAATTATACATCTTTATTGTTTTTTTTCTTTGAAAAAAATATCTTAAAAAAATGAAATTAGGGTTTTATTTTGATTCAATCTTTCAAAGTTCATTTCAATCTCTGGGCCGCTATTAGAGTTTAAGACATAACCCTCTTTTTAAGTAAACCACTTCATGGGCCACTGCTATAGTATAAGTCTCATCGCGCTTTTTGAAATCACGGTGCGATCACTGTTTTCACAACAATCTCTGGGCCTCTGTTAGGAGTGTAAGTCCCATCCCTATGTACATAAACTTTGTTTTAAATAACCGTCTTGGCCTCTATTAGAGTGTAAGACCCAACACCCCCTTTTGTAAATAGAAAAATCTTTTAGCCTCATTCATCCTGGGCTTTGTACAGGATACAAACAATCATCTGGGCCTCTATTAGAGTGTAAGACCCAACACATTTGCTTCTCTTACTTAATATCAAGTCATTTTTAAATTCAAAACTTTCTTCAATTTCCTCAAAACACTAATTCAATCTTGAAGAAAGCATTTAATCTATCACAATACACTTGGGTCTCTATCCTGAGAATAAAGACCCATCACCCTTCTCAATTCAATTCATACTTGTTTATATACTTGTTCATATATCTGTATATATACTTGGGCATATCTTGTTAAGTTTCTCTTAGCATTTAAATCCTCCTCGATTTAGACTAGTTCAAACAATAGGATCTTTTCAATTAGTATAACTTAGTGAAAACAACTAGTTCCCTCTTGTACAAAGGAATTCTTCTCCCCATGAAGTCAACCTCCTCCTGGGCTTTGTTCAATTTATTCAACCTTGAAACAGTTCAATAAAGAGAGGATTATTTCCCGGTGGAACCTCTTCTTTAACCCCTTTAACCCTGGGACAGTTCAACAAAGAAAGGATTATTTCCCGGTGAAACCTTTCTTGAACTCTTCCTAGACTTGGAAAGTGTCAACATTCAGCCTCCCCTTAGGCTTCATACAATGACCCACAGGCTTCTAAAATGCATCCTCAGCCTCCACTTGGGCTTCATTTAAGGACCCTTAGGCTTCCTAAAAGCATAGGATAGATCCTAGTCATCTTTATCAATACACCAATCCCCAGGAAAGTGAAAAATCCCTCTAGGACATTTAATCTCATCCTTTAAGTCTCTTCTAATCCTCAACAAGGGTTGGTTTTCACTTTAAAATCCCCAGCCAGGGTCAGGTTATAATCAAAAAATCCCCAAAAGATTCAAATCCTTTGTGGCATTTAATAATTCAACTCTCTTAACCAAGAGTTAGTTTCCTTTTTGATTCCTCAGAGCAGTTTGAACCTTCTCTTGGATTTAAATTTCCTCAGCAAGAGTCAATCTCAACTTAAATTCCCTCAACCTCCTCTTAGGCTTCATATAATTATTTCCCCAGTCAGCCTCAATCTTGGGCTTTGTACAAGACAGATATAATACTCCCCCAGTTGAGTCAGTTTTCAACTTTCTTATTTTTTAACTTCAACCTCGGGCTTTGATCAAGGCACAAAATTTAACATCCCCATATATGAGACTATGAGTCCTCTCGGTAGGAGGATATTTCCTCTATACATCACATTTCAAAACAAACAATTAAAACTTTTTTCTAAATAATTGATGTAAGTGGCACACTTGTTGATTTAAAATCCAAGCTGGAGTCCTTCCCTTATCATGGCTAAAGTTCTCTTTCATCTAAGTGATGTAAGTGGCAAACCTATGGATTCTACACATCCAAGTCAATGTCCCTCTCTTAGCATGAAGAGATTCATAAAGTAAAAAGTGGCATTGCTCTACACTGAGTTAAAGCTTCTTCCTTCATGACATTTCAATTCTCCTATAAAGGAAGATGTGGCATTGATGGATTCAACACATCCCAGTTAAAGCAACTTCCCTTATAAATCAATTCTTCAATGTTTGTGATGAATAGGTGAGATATCTCCCTTTAGAGATGTCAAATTCTCTCTCAGTCACTCTTTTAGCTTCAATCTTGGGCTTTAAACAAGACATAAATACACTTTTAGCTTCAATCTTGGGCTTTAAACAAGACACAAATACTCTTTTAGCTTCAATCTTGGCCATTGAATAAGACACCAAACAATTTCCTCCCATAAAATAGGAGGAACTACGAACGCTCTGATTTCCCGAAGTCTCTTTATGGGAATACGTAGGCATAAGATTGCGAAATCTTAGCGAGCGCACTAATAAAAAATCTGAGGTCAAGTACCTTCCCAAAAACAATAGAAAACCCTAAAACAACAAAAACATCTCCTCAACCTTCACAAAGGAGAAACTTTCCCTATTCAACAGCAAATGAACTTAAGCAACCGAATGATTCAATAGTAGAAACATATGTAAATAAAGGTTCTTATAGATTACTATAGACACTTAGGGTGTTAACAACTTCCCTTTGTATAACCAACCCCCGATTCTAGATCTCTTCGCATTTGTAAAGGAAAACACTTGCGCGCAGGGTTAGTTTAAGATATTTTCCCCTTCCTTTTAAGCTTCATAGGATAAATATAGAAATCAGAAAGTAGCACTAAAAGCGATATTGGTCGCGTCACAAAAAACCAGAGCTACACATGAAGGAAGCATAAGACTCAACAAAACATAAGATTATCTACACTTCTATAAAAGATATTAGAGTTCATATCAAGCATAGATAAATAGAGGAAGACTCGTATTTTAAGGAAGAAGGAGAAGATGGTCCTAGTGAGCAAGAAGACACCATGATAGACAAGGTGTTGAAAATTTTCCCAAGTCTAGCCGAGGATATGAAGAAAATTATGGCCAGGAATGGTGATGCTTATGGAATCAAATGATCTCACTTATATGCTTTTGTCTAGTTTTATCAATTTTGTTTTTTACTCAATATTTCACAATTTTCCTCTTAATTTGGTATAATTTCAATTTTGTACTTTCAATTTCAAGCAATGAATAAAAAAATGTTTTTCACTTTCTTAAAATGTGTATTTTCTTATTTTTGCATATTTATTTTTCGCAATGCATCTTTACCCTCGTTTTTTATTTCAATAAAGGAGGAGAAGTATACTCTCAAGCGGAGTAGAGTATACTCTCAAGTTAACTCATGGGGAGTTTAATTACTCTAAACACATATGTGTTATTTTATTATCCCGCATCCCCTGAGAGATGTGTTTTTATCCTCAAAAATGGGGAGAATGGGGAACCTTGTATTGCAGGTAATATGCTTTTATCAATAACAACAACTTTTGATGATGACAACTATAGTCTAATAATGACAATTGATGATGAAAACCAAAGAATTAGTGTCTTCTAGAATTTCCTATCTGATGATGGAAACCAAATAGAATTTAATTAAGCATCATCTCAAGTAAACTCAAGCAAGTGTCTACAAGAAGGAAAGTATCTGACAAAGTCTTGAAGTACAAGAAAACTTTTCCTTAATTAGTCTGAATGAAAAGTGTGTAATGCATAAAGGCGTTCTCGTAAAAGTGCATGGCTAAAAAACACATACACACAAACACAAATATTTTTCAAACTGATTTCTCTCAAGAAAATATTTTCAAAAATATCTTAAAGTCTAGCAAATGAGTTGGAAGTTGTCTGAAAAGCTCTAGGCAAAGTTTTTGTCTTTTCCAGTCATTGGCAACTTATCCCAATCGACTAGGAGACTTCAAAAATGCGCCCTAATTAATTAGAATAGTATCTTAATGATGGGTAACGACTACATATCATTTCTTTCCCTTTTAAAATTAGTAATCTATTAAAATTGAGGCAACCAATCGATTGGGACATGTTACCAATCTATTGGTAAGTCATAAAATGCTTTTAAAACAATTTTCTTTTTGATTCAACCTCTAGCCTATCAATAGAGGTCACTTCCCTCACTTCAAATCATCTATAATTTAGTTTCATTTCATACTTCTCTCTCTCTCTCTCTCTCTCTCTCTCTCTCTCTCTCTAAGATTTTCTTTTACTTTCTCTCACTAATATTTTAGCTAAAGTGATTTTCGATAAAGTCCTTTTTGCAAGTGGGAAGTTGTCTTTCTAGAAGGGTTTAGAAAGGAACTTTGTTTTTACCTTGGTTGAACATTTTATCCTATTATGGATTTTTTTTGTTTCAATTAGAAGTTAAACCCGTAAAGCTTGCTAAGGTTTGAGATTAGCCTAATAATAAAATCTCTCAGGTTATTGGTAAGCATGCGGTAAAACCAATGTTTAAGGTTCGTGAGCTCAGTACGATGTTAAAAGATCCCAAGGTTTTTTTGGAAACTTGAAAACTAACCGCTCCAAGATTCTAGTGGAAAGGAGACAAACCGCTTCGATCCGCTGTTTGGAAGGAAGACTCACTACTTCACTCCACAATTTATTGTTTGGTTGAAAGTTAGCCTTAAACTTCATTTTTCCTTGTCTAAGGAGGTTCATGAGTATGACCTAATAAAAGCTCTCAAGTTTAATAGATACTCTTAAGATCAATTCTTGGGGACATGGCTATGTCGTTTCTTGGCTGAACATGTATAACTCTTGGTGTTCAACTCTCTCTATCTCCTTTACTTTTTACATTTTCGCAATTTATATTATGCTGATATACTTTTCAGTGCTGATTATTAAAACAACTTTCAAAATGTTTTTAAACTCTGATTTTAATTTGCAAAGTTTTTCAAAACCATGTTTTTCTGAATCACACAATGCACCCCTCTCTCGTATGTGAAGTCACATGTCCAACAACAATCATTTCGAAGAGCGTGGGAAGTGGGCAATCAAAAACCATATTATTTTGGAGAACGTGATCTTCCCCTTTAATTCCCCTTCTCGAACCATTGTGGAACGGGACATGATACTTCATATTCCCACACACGGGCGGGTTATATAGGAAACAAGTAACAAAACCAAAAAATGAGCACTCATTCCAACAAGTGAGCAGCTAGGAGGTAGGTGTGTGTTAGGTGTAGATTTTACCTTAAAATGAATTATTTTTCATGGCACTTTTTCTACTTAATTCTCATGTTTTCATTAGTTTTACTCTTGAATTGTTGTTGTTCTTTAAACATTGAGAAAATACCTTTGGTGCTTGTAATGTGTGTGTTATTGTGCAGGAAAAGGCACTAATTGATCAAAGTTATAAGACACAAGATTGGATCCAAGCAGCCAAAGAATAGAGGAAAACATCAGCAAGTTTGCTTTGCGAACTTGCTAGTGAAGGTTCGCTTTGCGAACTCTGGCGAGGTCCCAGCGAATGGTCCCAGAATTATGGCAGTAGAAAAAGGTACTAAAGTTCGCTTTGAGAACTTGAAGGCGAGTGTTTGCTTTGTGAATAATCCTTCGCATTGCGAACTCATGAAGAAATTTTGTGGCGGTTTAACTATGCAGAGGCACCTCAGGTGCCTAATTTTGTCATTCGCTTTGCGAGTAAAACGTTCACTTTGCGAACATGTAAAATCCTGAATGTATTATAAATAGATTTTTCACACTTTTTAGATATAATCAAGAGAGATACTTGAGATAAATAATAGAAACTTGTGAATTAAAGATCAGAACTTTGTATCTTTTCATTTCAAGGGAGAAAAGGTAGGATCTTCAATCTCTTGTTGGGAATGGATGTAATCTTTTGATACCTTATGTATTTCATCTAATGTATGTTTGTGAATTAGTTTTTATTCTCTATTGTTGATTGTCTTTGATTGTTTATTTGTGAGTCTTGACAAACTCTTTACAAATCTTTGGTCTTGGATTTCTTCTATCAATGAGCAAACTTTTGACATGGTTTTGTGAGTTGATATTCATTGTATCTTTTGTTGTATTGTGTTGATTAAGTAGCATGGCTAGCATGAGTAGGATCGATACGGTATTGCGAGGATGCGTGATAATAGTGATGAAGAGCGATATTCACATACATTTGGCAAATTAGGTGAATACATGGAAAAAGGGTTAAGTGTATGTACGTATTCTGATCAATGGTATTTTATATGAAGCAGTCATTTATCTGATTTGGGTGTCATCTTTGTTTACCTGTTTATCTTTGATTTGAACCGCTATAGACATATACTCTTCAGATCTGGATCTAAGATGATTATTTATTTTGTTCTAAACTCTAGAAATAGATTTAGGCTTAACACTTGTGTGAGTATTAGCTTTTAATGCTCTGTGTTGGTTTTGTTGCGTAAGACATCACCGATGAGGCAATACGGTCGATCTCTCGACGTTGCGTTAGGCATAACCTCTGTCTTGGGTGATACGTGAGGATATTAGGCGAATGATTGATTTATGTATAATATGATTAGAAGAATGCATATGTTATCAATTGATGAGATCCACTTCCAACAAGACTCCGTTTATAATTCAGTCTTTATTTTATATTTTCAATCTTTACATTTTCTGCATTTACTTTTGGTTCCTCTTTGAACCAAAACTTTTGAACCATAAGCTTAGAAATGTGGATACCGTCGAGCGGCATTCTTTCCCTCGCACCGATCTCCATGGATACGACAAAACTGGGTTACTTAAATTAGTTTTTGCTTGCTGTTGCATTACAGTTTCAATAAAATGGCGCCGTTGTCGGGGATCGGTGTTTAGATATTGAATCGCATTGCGATAGTTTCTATATTTTTGAGCTTTGTATATTTGTTTATATTATATGTATTTGTTTTCTTTTATGTTTTTTATAGTGTGATCAGGAATGATGAGAACTCCTTCTAGATTGGTTGTTTTTTGTATAAAAGTATTCAATGAAGCTTCGACCGAGTCTGGATGGTGAGATATGAATGTTTGCGAGGTAAATTGTACCGCTTTATAGAATGTTAGAATGATTTAAGAATTTTGTGCTTTGTGCAAATGTGTGTTTTTGTTTCATTTTGCAACTTGTTTGAATGCTTGTTTCACTTAGGTCCAAAAGCCACAAATTGTGAGAAACCTCCATTGTTTACTATATGCTAGGATGACTGATAACTTTGTTTAATTCGTTTGATTCATGCTTTATCTTTTGATTATTGTGATTTTGTGGAAGTGTAATACCCCAAATTTTGACCACTGAGATTTCCCATCATTGTGAAAATCATCATCACAATATGGATGAACCATCATGCTTCATCAGTCTCCCCAAAGATGGGTGAGCATCCAATACAAGCAAAATTAGGGTTTCAAGCCCTCTCTGAGTGCTTAGACAAAGGATCAATTAAGAAATGACATGATCTTCAACTTGTCTAATCTCTTAAACATCCACAATGGATCAAAAAGGACTCCCACTTCAAGGATTAAGCACAAGTCTGCTCCCTTCTAGCTGGATCAAGTCTCAAGATCGACAGTGTCACCAAATTAGGGTTTTGGTCGACCAGGGCCTCCAGATGGAAATTTTCATCTGGGCACAAAGCAATGATCCAAAACATAACCTAATATACTTCATGGAACCTCATGAACCCATGCATCAAGTCAATTTTGCCTCAGGGGATGCATTCATCAAAAATCAGGAATTAGGGTTTCTTGACCTAATTCACCCCTAAGTTGACTTTTGGGACAAACCATGAGCCAAGACCTCAAGAGATGATTTGAGGGTCTCTAATATACCATATTGATCCATTTGGAGCAATGGATTGATCCAAGAAGTTTGAGCAACAAGTCTCAATTTCATCTGCACCACAATTAGGGTTTTAAGGGAAAAGTCAACTGTAACTTTGACTTTTGACCAAGGCATGCTCCCAAACACTAATACATGATTGAATATACCCTATGACACCCATGGAACATGTCCATCAAGTTTGATTTAGGTAAAGGACATGATTTCCTGAAGAATTGCACAGTTTGGAATTCATCTGATAAAAAGTCAACTGTGCACAAAAGTCAACTTTGACTTTTTGAGATTTTTCACCAAAATGGATTTTTAACCCTAAAATGATGTTAATGTATGATTTGAATCATCATTCATCAAGAAAAATCAAGAAAAGTGAAATAACTTGTAAAAGGGGTAACCATAAAACTTAGAAAATTTTCTAAGTTAAAAAATAAAGTGGCAAAGGTACCAACTTTGGAGGACCATAACTCCTAAACCACAAGGCCATTTTTTCTCATCCAAAGATGGATTTGTAGCCCTCACTATCACCTACAAAAACTTCAACTACAAGTCATTCCAATTCATTAAGGATTTTGAGTTATGGAGTGATCAAAGTGGCTGAAAAGTGAAAAAGTCACTTTTTCCAACACTTAGTGAAATTTTCACTAAGTCAGAATTCTGCTTCACTTTTTGCCAAATGTAGGGGGATTTTTCACTTGGAATCAAAAGAGATCAAAACCAAACTTGTTCAAACAGTTGTTGTATCATTTTAGGGCTTTCCAAAATGGCCAAGAACATTGCCAAATTCAACCTACATCATGAGATACAACATTGGCAAGTTGCCTTGCTGAAATCTGTCAAGGCAAGGCAGAATTTGCATTTTGGCTCGATTTGCCAAAATCACCCAATTGCAATTGCTCCAATCCACTTGGACACCTCAGAGGATTGAATCCAAAGGGAACAATCACTGAGCCAAGCCTCCAAGGTCCAAGGAACAAGGAATAGCATGTTAAACCTAGCGTTGCCAAAGTAGGGACAAGACTTCAAATTTGGAATGAGGCATTCAATGGAACCATCAAGGTGGCATGGACTGAGCCATTCTCATCTGAAATCAGTCAAGACTTATCCAAGACCAAGGGGACCAAAGCTCTGCGCCCTAACCTCTAGTCAATGGCTAGAGGAGACTTTCATTTCCATTGGCCAACATTGAGGAAACCTACTTACCAGCTGCCATGCACTATTCCTTGCAAAACAAACTTGCTCTACTATAAATAGAGCTCAATTGTGGTCAGTTTAAGTACACCAAAGCCATCTAACAGATGCTTTCCTCAAAATCTCTTTCTCTTGGCAAAAATGCCTTTCTTAGCAAAGTAGCTATCGGGTTTTGAGTTTGAGAGCAATTCTGCACAAACCAATCACTCACACACCTCACATACATCACATATGAGCTGATCAAACACTCACATAACATCTGGAACATCAAAATCTCAAAATCACTTGCCATCCACACAAGTTTGAAGTGAAGTTGCAGCTGAGATGCCATAAACTGATCCAGTCCATTTCAATTCAATCCAAGTGTTCAAACACACTCCATATGGTGTAGGGAAGCTGTTCAGATCATCACAACTCATCTGTAACACCTCCAACCCAGAATTTGATTTGCTCTTGCTGTCACGACTTTGAGGTAAGCCTAAACTTGGTCATCTCTCAATCTATGCATATTTCCTTGCACAATAATTTGGCCATATGTTCATAATCATGCATGGAATGTTTTCCCTCAATTAATTGCATTGTTTGAATCGTTTATCAAAAATCCTAGCCTTCATGCAGAAATTAGGGTTCTTGAGGTCTCTTCGTGATTTCTTGTTGTATGTTTAATTTAAATGAAATTAAAGTACATAGACATGATCGTGAGGTTGAGGCAAGCATAATGATATGTGGATTGCATGATATGGTTACGTATTCATGGAGATTGGATAGAAAATGCAAATCTGGGCAAACTGAAAAACGCGCGTGTTCTTGGCGCCATTTTCATATATTTGAATATTTGAATTTTGTGATTTTGTTTAATTGATTCAAAAATTAATTTCTCTCTGAGTTTTAATGATTTTGAGTTGATTCTTTTTTTAATAATTCACAAAAATGTTAAAATATTTTTATTTTCACAAAAAATCCCAAAAATATTATTTATTTCATATAATTGATATTTTTGTAAAGAATTAATATTTTGATTGTTTTTGGCATTTTAAATATTTTTTCTACATTGATTTTGCAACTTTTAATGCTTTCTAATTATTTTGTAGGTCAATACTTAATTTTTGAAGCATTAATCCAAGATCACAATTTGTTTTCCATGTGTTAAACAATTTTTGATCATTTTAATTGAATTTGTATTCAATTAAATACATTTTTGAAAACAAATTAGGGTTTTGGATTAATTCAACCCTCATAAATCATTTTCAAAACACTTTGGGCCTATATTAGAGTGTAAGACCCAACCCCCTTTTTTTGACCAAATCATCTTTGGGCCTCACTTATTGTATAAGTCCCGATACCGTCAAAAAACAAACGGCGCGATCGTCGCCTTTTCTTTAAACCTTTTTGGGCCTCTTGAGAGAGTGTAAGACCCATCCCCCCTTGTACAAAAAACTTTTTGGGCCTCACTCATTGTATAAGTCCCTCTGTACAAGTAAACGGCGCGATCGTCGCCCGTTTAAAATTAAAAACCATCTGGGCCTACCCTCGTGTTATAAGCCCCTCTCTTTTCTTTAAACCTTTTTGGGCCTCTTGAGAGAGTGTAAGACCCATCCCTTTGTACAGAAAACTTTTTTGGGCCTCAGTCACTTGTATAAGTCCCTCTGTACAAATTCAACAGTGCGCTCACTGATAAAACCCTGGGCCTCTCCTTGAGCTGTAAGCCCCAAATCTTTCTTTTTCAAAGCACTTTCTCCTTTGATTTTGAATATACTGTTGTTTTTATCTTTCTTTGTTGAACAACTAACCAAACAGCATGGAAGCACTACAACCGAGTAAGTGGTTATCGCTTTCATTTACTGCTTTCATATTATAAACTGTATTGTGGGGCTGCTCACTGTAAGTCTCCTTTCATAAACTCATATCTACTGTGTAATAATAGTATAGATATTTTGAGTTTCCCCGGCTACTACGTCTAGAACTAGGTGACGCCGTTTCAATTATTCGTAAAAATAGACGCCTAGATCCCCAATAGGAGCACCAGATACAGTCTTCTCTTCGGCTGTCCTCCTTAGGAATCGTCAAGAAATTCTATTCCCCAGAGATGAATTATTCTCGGTGAAACTTCTCTTGAATTTCTTCAAACCTCCGAACTGTTCAAACTCTCTTGAAAAGATAAAAGTTGCTGGATAGTAAACCTCGCACGTTTACCAGTGGTTTTATCTTTAAAAGAGTTTTTTTTGAACTTTTCTTTGGTTTGGGACCCACGGGCTTCTTAAAAGCATCGGCCTCCTCTTGGGCATCGTACAAGGACCCACAGGCTTCCTATAAGCAACCCGGCCTCCTCTTGGGCATTATTCAAGGACCCTACGGCTTCTTAGAAGTATTCACAGCCTCCTCTTAGGCTTCGTATAATGATCTCTTTCTCCGGGAATGATAGCCTCCTCTTGGGCTTCGTACAAGGACCCGTCGGCTTCTTAAAAGATTTCAGCCTCCTCTTGGGCTTCGTACAAATTGTCCCAACGACCTCCTAGAGGTATAGGAACAGAACCTAGTCATCCTCATAGAACAGTCCTTTCATAGAGTCTACTACTGTTTCTCAAAGTATAGTACAAAAGATAAAACTCTAGACATGGACGGTCTAATCTCCTTGAGTCTCAAAGACATTCTCAAGTGACCCCTTTCGTTAAATAGGAAGGAAACCCGTAGACTCGGACAGTCTCAATACCCTTTGGATTTCCCGTTTCCTCAAAGAGAAGGAAATATCCCTGATCCTCAAATTAAATCCCTGAGTACAGCGTTGCTCATATAAGAACTGATTTTCTCTTTTCAATCAGTATATTGGATATGTCACTCAACTGAAACAGTTACAATAGCCTCCATCTCGGGCTTCGTACGAGATACCAAAATTCTCCCCAGTGGAGTCAAAATAACCTTTTCGCCTCTCTCTCGGGCTTTGTACGAGATACAAAAACACTCTCTTACTGAGTATAAAAGATTCTCCAACTGAGTCAACTATTTGCTAGCCTCCTCTTAGGCTTTGTATAATGATATGCCCCACTGGGTCAAAAACTTTTAGCCTCTCTCTCGGAATTTGTACGAGACACAAAATAGCCTCCTATTAGGCTTTGTATAATGATTTTCCTAGCGGAAATTAGCCTCCTCTTAGGCTTTGTATAAGAAAACCACTGGTTAATCCAATTAACCTTTTAGCATCAAAGTTGTGCCTCGTTCACAGTACACAAACATCAACAACTCCTTTCCCTTTATCTAATCGCTGTAAGCGGCAAGCCTCTGGATCATCTATATCCATGCCACTGTCCCTCTCTTAGCATGAGAAATTCCTAAGGAAAGATGGCATTGCTCTACACTGAGTTAAAGTCTTCTCCTTCAGGTTAAAACCCTTTCTTCGGAAATTATGGCATTGCTCGGATCCGCGTATCCCAGTTAAAGTAATTCTCCTTCTCCCCTCTTTAGAGATGACAAATTCTATCTAAAGTCGAGACCTTTCGCTTCACGTCTTGGGCTTTGAACAAGACACAAATAGACCTTTCAGCTTCACATCTTGGGCTTTGAACAAGATACAAATCACCTTTCGCTTGACGTCTTGGGCTTTGAACAAGACACCAAAAATAACCATTTCCTCCCATAGAATAGGAGGAACTACGAACGCTCTGATTTCCCTGTTTCGGTAAACGGGAATACGTAGGCATAAGATCGAAAGAAAAGATCTTAGCGAGCCCAATCAACAAAAAACCCAAATCCCATATCTCCATCAATTAAAAGCAGTAATTCAAAAGCATCAGTCCTAACATCCTAATCCTTGTTCCCCACCAGAAACCTTTTGCCCAAGCCCTAGAAAGAAAGAACCTGTATTGGCGAAATACGAATAACCAGTACAAAGGCCCCCCACATTGATAGCATCTGTAACCTAACAGATCGCTGTTTAAACTCAGTATGCAAGCAGGGTTAATTGGAGACATCTATTTCCCTTCCTTATTCAGCTCACAATAGGATAAAAAATGAATCGACCTGTAGTTTTAAGCTCAACCGCAGAGAGCGACCAGCGCTTAAGAACCGCGTCCAAAATCGCTCGCTACAGAAAAGTGGCGCCCACCGTGGGGCCCGTTCCTTTCTTTCTACTTCTCTTGTGTGAAAAATTACACAAATGGCGACTCTGCTGGGGAGTCTCCTTTTCTGCCTTAGGGTATCATCCCCATTTTCTACGAAAAATGGGAACTCTACCGAAGAGAAAGATTGACCTATGCTGGTCCATCTCTTAGGCAGGGAACCACAGATTGGGGCTTCCGCCGGGGAACCCATTTTTGTCAGGAACTTAAGATTCATAGCTTTATAAGTCTAGGATGATTAGGACAAATATATATATACTGCTTTTCCTAATTGTTATACGTGTTTATTTTTCTGCTACTGGGAATGCGTGTGATGCCGCATGTGGTGAGATTGAGTATACACTTAAGAAAAGCCAACCTTTTTCGTAGTGCGGAAGCTATCGGAAATAGCTGTTACGCGATACTACCCTCATTTGAGGCTGGTGATCTATTCTCGGTGAATAGCACTTACTCTAAGATTGCACACAACTCGCTGGTGATCCGCTTGTTGTTTTGCTTTCCTGGGAGGAGCTGATGATAATGAGTACAGGTACAAAAATCACCCTAGTATAAACCTTTGGGGATGGGTAGAGCCTTGACTTCATGACAACGACCCTTTGACCCCATGTTTTTTCTATGTTTTTGTGTGCTGCATTCATGCATTCATTTAATAAAACATTAAAATATTCAAAAAACTTTCTCTTCTAGTCTCTCTGTTTTTCAAATTAAACTAAGACTGTGATTACAAATATCAGAGAAAAAGATTACGCTAATGGATTTCGGTAGAAGGAGAACTCACCAGTATACCTTCAAGGTTCCAAAACTAGGGGATTTAAGAAAGTTAGCGAGGATGATCGTTAACCCAGAGGCTTTCAGAGCCAAGCACGGTGGTCTGCTACCACTGTTAAGAGTCCATGTGATTAAGGGGATCATGGATGCGCTCATTCAGTTCTACGATCCGGTTTATCACTGTTTCACATTCCCGGATTACCAGCTGGCACCAACGCTGGAGGAGTATTCTCATCTGACTGATTTACATATCACTGATCGAGCTCCATTTTCTGGACTGGAAGAAATTCCAAAGAATCAGACTATTGCAAGAGCAATTCATTTGGACGAGTCTGAGGTCAGGACTCACCTGACCACTAAGGGTGGCATCCAAGGTTTGCCAGCCCAGTTCTTGACAAAAAAGGCTCTGTACTTTGCTAGTATAGGGAACGGGACTGCTTTTGAAAGCATCTTTGTCTTGCTCACCTACGGGTTATTTTTGTTTCCCAACATCAATAACTTCGTCGATATCAACGCTATTAAGGTTTTTCTCATTGGAAACCCTGTGCCGACTTTGCTCGCAGATGCGTATCATTCTGTACACTTAGGAAATTTGTACAGCGGAGGGGAGATCACATGCTGTGTACCTTTGTTTTACAAGTGGTTTATCTCTCACTTGCCCAAGTCTGCCGTTTTTTGGGATTGCAAGAGTGTCTTACGTTGGTCACAGAAGATCATGTCTCTCACCAACTCTGATATAGATTGGTGTAATAGGATTTATGAGGGAATCAGAATCATTGACCGTTGTGGAAACTTCCCCAGCGTACCCCTCATAGGAACTAAAGGAGGAATCAACTATCATCCGATATTAGTTCTTCGTCAATTTGGATACCCGATGAGACACATCCCACTGGGTGTTCATCTGGAAGGTCTTTTCTTCAAAGAAGGAGAAAACGACAGAGCACTAAAGATGGAAATAGTGCATGCTTGGAAACAGGTTCATAAGAAAGGACGAGAGTCTCTGGGAAAACCGGACTGTGTCTCGGTGGAGCCTTATCTCCATTGGGTACAAACTAGAGCTCTCAAGCTAAAGATGCCTTATCCTCGTTACGGAATTCTTCCACCGAGGGAAACTGTCATGTACTTCATGACGGAAACTAAAAGGCTTCAGGTTACTCTCAACAAAGTTCAAAAGGAGAGAAGGTCTTGGAAGAACAAGTACCGCACCCTCGACGTAGAGTGCATCCAAATACAGCAACTACTAAAAAAGAAAGATGCTCTGATTGAAATTTTGGAGCAGCATGCTGTAGAGAATCAAGATGACCAAAGGAATTTGCTCACTCCTTTCACTTGGCAAAGGAATGACAACCCGACAACGGCCCAAGCGCCCCGGTCAAAGAAAAGGAAGATACCAGAATCAGCACCCGGTTTCTCCTCAGAGAGGGCTCAGGACCCATTAGTTTAGGTTTCTGTTTCTGCACTTTGTAATCTACTGTATTTACATTTCTGTAATCCTTTGAATTTCAATAAAAAGGGGTTTCCCCACCGTTTGATATTTGCAATCTAATTGTCGAAGTTTATTTTGATTAAACAAAAAAAACAACAATTAATATAATCATTGTATTCATCATTCTCACATCGCGTATTCTTCTTCCCTACGAATCTCACGTTTGTGTCTCGATTCTAGCGTCAAACTGTCTCATTCGTATAATACTCGGGCCAATCGTCAGAAAAAGATGGATGATCTTGAGGAAGAAAACAGAGAGTTGAAAGAAGAAATCGACACTCTGAGAGAGGATATGAGAAAGCTTCTTAACGACGTGCAAGCCATGGCAGAAGCTCAGCTACAAAGAACTGTGATCTTAGAGATCACCTCAACGCCCGTCATAGAAAAGTATGATCCTAGGTATCAGATACCGAAAGATCGTCCTTGGGGCATGCCTGTTAACTATATCCCGGAAGGATATGTTCCGCCGATCACTGAAGATCAGGGAATCGCAACAGAAGCCGTTGGGCCTGAAGGTTACAAACTTCGGGAAAGCGAAGATGCCAGGGGCATACTCAAGACTCCTGAAGGTTACAAACTTCGGGAGGTGCCAAGACTTACTGCCGTAGTCACGGTACCACCCCCTGTGGTGCACACTGTCCCGGAAGGACAGATTCCACCAACACTTTCTGGTAAGAAGGAAACTATGTTTGACAGAATGGAGGAATTCCAGGAGCAGTTCTTGGAAATGCAGAAAGAGCTGAAAGCCATTCACGGTCAGGATCTATTTGGAAAGGACGCCGCAGACCTCTGCTTGGTCCCAAATATGAAAGTTCCGCACAAGTTCCAAGTGCCCGACTTTGAAAAATACATGGGTAACTCTTTCCCTCAAAGCCATCTGGTGATGTACGCTCGGCGGATGTCAGCTCAGACGGAGAATCAGGACCTGCTGATTCACAACTTCCAGGATAGTTTGACCGGTGCCGCACTCAAATGGTACATGAGTTTAAACCGTACTACGATCAGTACATTCAGAGATCTTGGTACTGCCTTCGTCCAACAATACAAGTACAATTTGGACATGGCACCCGACAGAGATCAACTCAGATCAATGTCACAAAAGGACAAGGAAACCTTTAAGGAGTATGCTCAAAGGTGGCGTGAAATTGCCGCTCAAATTTGTCCACCTCTTGAGGAAAAAGAGATGATAAAAATCTTCTTAAAGACCTTAAGCTCATTTTACTATGACCGAATGGTTGCCAGTGCGCCCAGTGATTTCACCAAAATGGTCGGCATGGGTGTACGTCTTGAGGAAGCCGTCCGAGAAGGACGTTTGGTAAAAGACACTGGATCAACGAGCGGTACTAAAAAATACAGTAGTGCTCTCCCTAAGAAAAAAGAGCAAGATATTGGGAATATCTCTCTCGGAAAGCAAAGGCGACGTTATCAGCCAGTAGCAGCTATTACTCCTGCTATCGGCCCCGCGCCTGTTCCTATGTATCAACCTCGGGTTGCGCAGAGCCAACCTGACCAACAAAGGACGCAACAGCCTCTTCAGCAGGCTCGTCCTCCATATAACAACAACCGTACAACACGGCCACCAGGATTTGATCCTATACCTGTAACGTACGCAAAACTGTTTCCGTTACTGCTAGCCAAGGGGCATATCCAGACTAAGTCTCCCATTTCAGTTCCGGAAAATCCGCCTTTTTGGTTTAAGGTGGATCAAACATGTCCTTATCATCAAGGAGGTTCAGGGCATAACATTGAGACTTGCCTCAATTTCAAATCCGACGTGCAAAAGCTTGTTAGGAGCGGGCTCTTATCTTTCAAAGATACGAATCCTAATGTTCTTACGAACCCGCTGCCTCAACATGAGAAAGCTGCAGTCAATCTGATTGAGAAAGAGACTAATAATGTCTATCAAATTCACGATGTACTCTTATTGGGGACCAATCTGGTCAAGATGCATTGTAGACAGAGTGGATATGGCCATGTGCCACCTCATAATTATCACCAGTGTGATATCTGCTCTAAAGACAACCAGGGATGTTCTGTAGTGCAATCAGCTCTACAGGAACAAATGGATCTTGGATGGATCCAAGAGCACCGAGTTCGTGGAGTTAACATGGTCTCTACGAATTCCAACGTCATTCAAAACCACGACATCCGTGTGATGAATGTCAACTTGGTGGCGATGCACTCAAGGCAAAGCCAGTATCATAATCTGTCGCGGCACGATTACAGTTCCTGTATGATTTGCTCGGTAAATAAACAGGGATGCTTTTTCATACAAGAGGCCCTCCAGCGTCAGATGGATCTTGGATGGATCCAAGACTACCATGATAGGAACTCCTATCAAATCAACATGGTTCAGATCTTCGACATCCGCGTAATGCATACCAACCTGGTAGAGTTACACGCTGAGCAGGTCCGACTCGGATTCTTAATATCACATGACTATCAAAGCTGTAAAGCGGGTTGCGAAAACGATCGAGGTTGTACCCTTGTCCAGGAGGCACTTCAGCACTTGTTAAATCACTGGTGGATGCCAATCTATATGGACGAAGATACTCAGTAGATTAGTATCAATAACAGGAATCCTACTCGTCGTCAAAGTCAGGATGTCCGATCAATGGAAGGTAACCTAGTGAGGTTACATTGTATTCAAAGTGGGCGTGGCCAGGTGCCACCACACAACTATGACAGTTGTAGCGTCTGTTCGGAAAGTAACCAAGGGTGTTACCTTGTGAGAGCAGCTCTTCAGGGTCAGATCGATCATGGAGAAATTCGTCCATATCCAGGTTCTGGACCCATCATTTGGTCGCCGAACTACCTTGCCGATCAAGTTGAGGATGTTGTCACGATCTCTGGTCATCACCAGATCAGGGATGTTTTTGCCATCGTCCCTCTACTTGACGAATCTAGAGTTCCCAACCAGGAACGGATCGAGGTTACTTATGACGGTCAGAAAAATCAGAAAGTCCCCATAGTCATCTATCTACCGGGACCACTACCGTATGAATCAGCTAAGGCGATCCCTTACAAATACGGTGCAACAATAATTGAAAATGGAAAGGAAATTCCATTACCCTCCGTCGTGAATATTGTAGACATCAGTCGTGTAACACGGAGCGGTCGAATCTTCAACCGAGGGGTTGGAGAATCCAACAAAGAAAAGGAACTTCAGGCAGAAATTCCTGATCCACCAGTCGGTCAATCTAGTAATCCTGACTTTTCAAAAGACAAAGATGAGATGCTAAAGCTCATCCAAAGGAGTGAATATAACATCGTTGATCAACTGTTACAGACTCCTTCAAAGATCTCAGTATTATCACTGTTACTCAGTTCAGAAGCACACAGAGAGGCTCTACAGAAAGTCTTGGAGCAAGCCTTTGTGGAACAGGATGTAACAATCAGACAATTCGATAGCATTATCTCTAACATCACTTCCAGCAATAATTTGGGATTTAGTGATGAGGAATTACCTGAAGGGGGTCGTCGTCATAACATGGCGCTCAACATTACAGTTAACTGCCAGGGCGATGCTTTAGCCAACGTACTGGTAGACACAGGGTCAGCCCTGAATGTTATGCCGAAGTCCACCTTGACGCAATTATCATTCAAAGGCCCTACGATGAGAGTCAGCGAGGTCGTCGTCAAAGCATTCAACGGATCCAGAAAAACAGTTATCGGCGAAGTTGATCTTCCCATAACTATTGGTCCTCACACTTTCCAAATTACTTTCCAGGTCATGGACATCCGGGAAACATACAGTTGTTTATTAGGAAGACCTTGGATACATCAGGCTGGAGCGGTTACTTCAACCCTCCACCAAAAGCTAAAGTTCGTTAAGAACGATCAACTTGTCACAGTTTGTGGGGAACAAGCCTTGCTCTTGAGTAACTTATCATCATCTACTTGTGTGGAACCCGAGGAGGTTATTGGAACTCAGTTCCAAGAACTATCGGTGAGCAAGAACGATCAATCTGAAGGATGGGGACAGCTTGTCATTCCCACTGACAATAAAATAAAGAAGGGTCTTGGTTTTTCTGCGACCTGTACTCAGACAACCGCCAATGATGAAAGTCTTCATCCCCTTCAAAACTTCTTCCACAGTGGAGGTTTTCTTTACCCAGTGTCTCAGACAGTTCATGCTATCAATGAGGAAGATCCCTCTGACACAGATGAAGAATGGAAGTCCTACCTTAACAAGGACGGCTATATGTCTCAGGAAGAGGTGCCTATGCCTTTTTGCTTTCCTACAGAAAGTCCGAGATTTATACCAAGATCAGATGTCGAAATGATCTACGGAGATTGTGATCCGAAAGGATGCCGTGCTCCGCCAAATTCATTAGAGGAAGACACTCTGATGAAAGAAAACTATGATCACAATTACTATGGCTCGATGGATGGCCTGCCAATGTGGCAGCCTTATCCAGGAAACTTGGGGCAAGAAAGTCAGCCGAGTAATGAAGCTCAGCTGAGCGTCATTGAACAGAATACCTGTGTCCCCGCCATGTCATGGGATCAACACTCAGGTCATTCAGAAACTACTCAACATGAAGATGAATTCGCAACGTTTGCAGGACTATAATTCATCAACTATGCTTTTCCTGAGGTCAACGTCATCGAGAGGGATGACTTCTCCAGTTCCAAAGAAGTTTGGGACACTTTGGGACAACCAAGTGGAAAATACGACTTTATGGTCAAGTACACTGCTCCCGAAAGCTCTCGTATCAGGCTCGAAGATATCCAGTCAACTGGATGGGGAGATACAGCTGAGAGCACAAATGCTATGCAAAATGCAACAGAGGAATCCTCCTACGACAATTCTGCCTGGGAGACAGATTCCAACGATCCTGCTCCACCAGAAATCAGCGTCATTTCTGAAGACAAGTCAAGGAAGGTGCCAGACTTTGTGATTCACCGAGGAGTTCGCCGCCAATGGGTTGTCGTCAAGGTTCCGAAGGTCATTCATCAGTCAAAGTAATTGCCATCTTTAAACCTTTCACCCTGCCCAGGTGAAACGGATGTTTTGATAGGGCTCGTTTTCTGTAAACTTCCCTCTTCGCTTTGCCCAAAGCGACAGAGTTTTGTTTTATAGGGCTGTAGTTTCAAGATTCGACTTGTTCATTAATAAAACAACGTCGTTCTGTAATTTCCGCATTAATTGTTGTTTTCTCTTTTTACTTTTTCAGAAAATGGTAATCCTAAAAAAAAAACAATTCAAAAATAAAAGCAAGCAGTAAAATAAATACACTGCACACACTTACATTTTCTCTATCTCTTCTAAACACGAATCATCACGTCATGCAGATTGCTTGTTTTATACCCCGTTGAAACATACGATCCGATGCCTTCTTCCAACTTTGAGTTCCCAGTATTCGAGGCTGAAGAAGAAAATGACAACGAAATTCCAGAAGAGATCTCCCGCCTACTCATACAAGAGGAAAGGTCCATCGAACCTCACAAAGAGCCGTTGGAAACAGTAAACTTGGGTTCAGAAAAAGAGAGAAAAGAAATCAGGATCGGAGCACTGCTCAGTCCAACTGCCAGAGAGGGTTTGATAAAGCTTCTCAAAGAATTTCCTGATGTATTCGCTTGGTCCTATCAGGATATGCCAGGGTTGGATACCAGCATCGTGGAACATCACTTACCGCTAAGATCAGAATGTCCGCCAGTAAAGCAAAGGTTGAGACGCACTCACCCGGACATGGCCATCAAAATCAAGGAGGAGGTACAGAAACAGATCGGCGCGGGTTTCCTCGCTACATTTGAATATCCTCAATGGTTAGCCAACATCGTACCCGTTCCCAAAAAGGACAGAAGGGTCAGAATGTGTGTTGATTACAGAGATCTGAACAAGGCAAGTCCAAAGGACGACTTTCCTTTACCACACATTGACATGCTAGTTGACAGCACAGCAAAGTTCAAAGTATTCTCCTTCATGGATGGATTCTCGGGCTATAACTAGATCAAAATGGCGCCGAAAGACATGGAGAAAACTTCATTCATTACCCCATGGGGTACCTTTTGTTACAAGGTAATGCCGTTCGGTTTGAAGAATGCCGGGGCAACCTATCAAAGGGCCATGACTACTCTGTTTCATGACATGATACATAAGGAAATCAAGGTATATGTCGATGATTTGATTGCAAAATCAAGAACAGAGGATGAGCACGTTGAACATCTGTCAAAATTGTTCGAACGTCTAAGAAAATTCAAGCTCCGCTTGAATCCTAACAAGTGCACCTTCGGTGTCCGTTCAGGGAAACTACTAGGGTTCATCGTCAGCCAGAAAGGGATTGAAGTTGATCCTGACAAGGTCAAGGCCATTCAAGAAATGCCTTCTCCGAAAACTGAAAAACAAGTCAGAGGATTCCTGGGACGTTTGAACTACATCTCCAGATTCATATTCCTTATGACCGCCACTTGTGCGCCGATTTTCAAGTTATTGAAAAAGAACCAGGATTGCGTTTGGTCAGAAGATTGCCAAACCGCCTTCGACAGTATTAAGGAATATTTGTTGAATCCTCCGATTCTATCACCTCCAGTGGAAGGAAGACCACTGATCATTTACCTCACAGTCCTAGAGGACTCAATGGGATGTGTACTTGGCCAACAAGATGAAACTAAAAGGAAAGAGTCTGCCATTTACTATCTAAGCAAGAAATTCACCGACTGCGAGACTCGGTACACGATGCTTGAGAAGACTTGTTGCGCTTTGGCTTGGGCAGCCAAACGTCTTCGCCAGTACATGATTCATCATACTACTTGGTTGGTCTCCGAAATGGATCCAATCAAGTACGTTTTCGAAAAACCTACTCTCACGGGAAGGATTGCCCGTTGGCAGATGTTACTATCAGAATATGACATAGAGTACCATGCTCAGAAAGCCGTTAAAGGAAGTATTTTAGCCGATCATTTGGCTCATCAACCGATTGACGATCAAGAATCAATCGGGTTTGACTTCCCAGACGAAGATGTCATGTATCTAAAGATGAAAGATTGCGATGAACCGCTACCCAGTGAAGGGCCAGAACCAGGTTCCCAGTGGGGACTCATCTTTGACGGAGCAGTTAATCATTATGGAAACAGAATTGGGGCAATCATTGTTACCCCTCAGGGTATCCATATTCCTTTCACTGCCAGACTTACGTTCAAATGTACGAACAAAGAGGCCGAATACGAAGCATGTATCATGGGTCTCGAAGAAGCGATTGATTTAAGGATCAAAAACTTGGACGTATACGGCGATTCAGCCCTGGTTATTAACCAGATAAAAGGAGATTGGAACACATACCAATCAGGACTGATCCCTTACAAAGACTATGCAAGAAGGTTGTTACCCTTCTTCAACAGAGTCGACTTTCATCACATCCCTCGTGATGAGAATCACATGGCTGATGCGTTAGCCACTCTCTCTTCCATGATTAGTGTAGGTCGATGGAATGACATACCTAAGATCGACATCATGCGCCTTGAACGGCCCACTTACATCTTCGCGATTGAAGCAGTCATAGACGACAGACCTTGGTATCACGATATCAAATGCTTCCTTCAGAAACAAGAGTACCCATCTGGGGCACTCAGAAAAGACAGGAAAACCCTCAGAAGATTGGCTGGAAACTTCTTCCTGAGCGGTGACACTCTTTATAAGAGAAATTTTGACATGGTCTTGCTCCGATGCGTCGATAGACCAGAAGCAGACATGCTCATGAAAGAAATTCATGAAGGATCCTTTGGCACTCATGCCAACGGACACACAATGGCGAGAAAAATTATTAGGGTCGGGTACTATTGGTTGACAATGGAATCCGACTGCTACAAGTACATGAGGAGGTGTCACAAGTGTCAGATATACTCCGACAAAATTCATGTACCGCCATCACATCTCAAAGTTCTTTCTTCCCCGTGGCCTTTTTCCATATGGGGAATCGACATGATTGGTATGATTGAGCCCAAGGCTTCAAACGGACATCGGTTCATCCTTGTAGCCATTGATTATTTCACCAAGTGGGTCGAAGCAGCGTCATTCGCCAATGTAACCCGACAAGTGGTGGTCCGATTTATCAAAAATAATATTATCTGCCGTTATGGTGTTCCAAGCGAGATCATTACTGATAATGGATCTAACTTGAACAATAAGATGATGAAAGAGTTGTGTGCAGAGTTCAAGATTGAACACCATAACTCATCTCCCTACCGACCCAAGATGAACAGAGCGGTAGAAGCGGCTAACAAGAACATCAAGAAGGTTGTTCAAACAATGGTTGTAACCTATAAAGATTGGCACGAGATGCTACCCTTTGCTCTTCACGGTTATCGCACATCTGTCCGCACTTCAACAGGGGCAACCCCTTTCTCTCTAGTATATGGCATGGAGGCAGTGCTTCCCATAGAAGTAGAGATCCCATCAATTCGGGTATTGATGGAAGCTAAGCTCACCGAGGCTGAATGGTGTCAAAATCGACACGACGAATTGAATCTGATCGAGGAAAAACAAATCACGACACTATGCCACGGTCAGTTGTATCAGCAAAGAATGAAGAGGGCGTTTGACAAAAAGGTCCGACCTCGTGTCTTCAGAAAAGGAGACCTTGTGCTCAAGAAGATACAATCGTTTCTCACTGATTCCCGGGGCAAATGGACCCCGAATTATGATGGCCCCTATGTGGTCACGAAAGCTTTCTCAGGCGGCGCCTTGAGACTTGCAACCATGGACGGAGAGGAATTTTCTTACCCCACGAATGTTGATGTAGTCAAGAAATACTTCGCCTAAAACAAAAAAAAAATGTCTCGGTGGATTGAAAACCCGAAAGGGCGGTCCAGGCAAAAGTTAGAGACATGAAAAAAAAGAATTATCCCGATGGATTGGAAATCTCATAGTACAATCCAGGCAAAAGTTAGGGATAATGGCAAGTAACTATGTTCAACAGAGGCAAGTCCCTCAGCAGCAGTTACATCATCCATCGGAGGAAATCTCCAGTCAAAGGTCATCTTCGACAGAAGCTCAGGATGTCCCGAATTCAAAGTTGGTAGAAGGATAGTGGTCGTTATGTTTCAACGTAGCCCTTTTCCCTGTAAATTACCATTTTCTAACTTTGTATATACTCTTTGGAATCACGTGTTTGGCTGATCTCCATCTTATCAATAAAATTTGAGCCCTTGTGCTTTTGTTTGTAATTCTTAACTTGTTTTAGCTTTACAGAACGACGTTGTTTAAACTTAATCAGCGATTCTTGAAATAAAACAAAAATGAATTTACTTGTTAAACTTTTTCTGCTTTTAAATTAAAGATGGCATTTCTTTTGACTGTTGAACATCAGAAGAACATCGATCACTTCTCCCGAAGTAAGCGAACTTCAAAGTGCAGAATCAAAGTACTCCTTCTAAGCCAGTACTCCTGAATGAAGGGATCAACTGTGCCAGAGACCTTGTTTCGTCTGACACGCCTCGGCCGAGTTCTCATCTCCTAAGCCCGATCAACATAGTGTAATACCCCAAAATTTGCTCTTCCCTTTTGGCATCATAGCATGGCATTATCATTTATCATATCATATCCATCTCATTAGCATTGCATTGCATTTAACATAGAAAAATGAAGCATGGCATCCTTCTTACCATCAGGGCATGTGATCAGGTGGAAGGTGGACAATCAAGGGATCATTCAAAGCACAAAAAGGTCAATCAAGTTGGCTCTAGGCAAGCCAAGAGGTCTCTCATGTCTCATACTATCTCAATTGATCTTCCACAACCTCAAGAAGGTGAGATTCAATAGGAGATTGAAGCATTACATCTTTCATTATGCAAGAGGTTCAAAAATTGAAGGAAAACCCTCAAGTGAGATAGCTCATTGATCCAAAATCATCCTCAAATGGTATATCTCATCATCCTTTAAGAAGGTACACAACATACTCTGAGGAATTTGAAATTGAAGACTGCACATTTTTCTCCTAGGAGGTGGGCACCAAAACTAGGGTTTCCCATTAAATCAGGGAATCTTTGATTTTTTGGACAAAGCTTGTTGTCATGGTATTCTACATGTTCTTAAGTGTATATGTGTGGAAGATTGCATCTCAATTGGTTTTAGAAGTGGTTCAATTGGAAGAAAGATCAAGAATCAGAGAAATTGGGGCAAAGTCAAATAATCAGAGGAAAAAGTCAACTCTTGACTTTTTGAGGCCAAATTCATGAAATTCATGTTACATATGTCCAATGTACAAAATTTGATCAAGAAACTCCAAAGGAATCATGAAAAAATCAAGATGTGGAAAGTTGCCATTTTTGGATGAAGAAGGGTTACTAAAAATAGCAAGTTTTGGCCATTTTGCATCAGAATTTGAACCAAGGCCATTTAAATTTGGAGCACCAAATGAAAAATCCACTCTGCCTCAATGAAAGATCTTGTTTTAAGCTTCAAATCCATGTGTAGAACATCTCCATTGGATAAAAATTGAGGGAGATATGATTGATCAAAGTTTGAGCAAAGTAGGTTCAAAACTAGGTCATGACCAAGGTTTTAAGGTCACGCGCGCAATCATTTTAACAAACAGTTGGTGGGCCAAATGTCCACTCATTTTTCTCATGGTTAAAGACCTCAAATGAAAAACTTTTCAACATCAGAGTTGTTCCTTGTAGTGTCATCTTCAATACTCATGTTGGACAAAATTCCATTTGATCAAGTTATAGAGGCGATATATGGGGCCAAAGTCATGGTGATTATGCTGAAAATCCCATGCCAACATGCCTTGCCAGCCAACCTCACTCACACGCCCATGATGCAGTCTCACATCCTTGTGTTCTAAGTCATTTTCCATCACTTTAAAGGCATTATTTCACTTGGATTCAAACATCAAACATGTTCTATGATGCATCCTCAATCCATTGACACCAAGATGATCCATTTTCATGCATTGGTCATAAAGAAATCCATGTTCAAACATCACCATTTGCATTGATGCATTGACTGTCTTGTATAGTAATTCACACATTGTTTTTGGTTCAGTCATTCAACAAACTTTCATGATCACTTCAGTCCATTTCCTCATTAAACCAAACAATTCATGCACGTGCCTCCACCATGCTGCTTCTTACATGAGAAGGGAAATGTATGAAACTTCCACCACAAGCTACTGCTGCAAGCTGCTACACAAGTCGTGCCAATTCATCTTCTCATTACTCCCACCATATCTCACCATGAGCCGTCTTCACCATAGCACTGCTCTCCCTAACTAACTTGACTCAGTTAGTTAGGGATGACTCAGTTTAACCCACTCAACTCAATTAACCAACTCACTAAACCATGGTTAATTCATGATATAAATTCAAACTTCACTTCACAATTCAGTTTTCAACTTCATTTTCACACTCTCACTCAACTACACTTCATTCTCATTTTTCCTCTGAAATTCGCAAGCTCTCTCTCTCTGAAGCTTCTCTTCCTCTCACACGATTTCATCATCATCTACATCTGAATCCATCTTCAAGCTTCAACATCACACAGCATTGGAACACATTGAAGCTTGGTAGCATTGAAGAGATTGAAGTGTCTTCCACTGCATATTGAATTTCATCAACATTTGCAAGGATTTGTGAGCCTTTATTTGGCCAGTTGAAGATCAAAGAGGAAGCACATTTCTCTGGTTCTCTTTCAACTACAGTTTCCTACATTTTCAGGTTTCAATATCCTAAACTTTCTTGGCACGATTTACATTCTGTCTAGCTCGTGTTGTGATGATTTGAGCTCACTAAGAGCACTCCTCCATCTGGCTAGTTGATAGAGCTTCTTAGAAGCTTAGATCCAAAACCTAGGGCTAATTTCATTGCTTCGATTCTCTCTGTTTGTGTGTTGTTTATGAAAACTAATCCTAGATTCATGCTCTACGTGACTTCCTGAACATTTTGATGTGCATTGCATAAATTTCTGGATTGTTTGGTTGGTTGCAGCGCCGGAGAGTGGCCGGAGAAGGTGACCGGAGGTCCCTCTCCGGCCGGTGAGTTGACGTTAGGGTTTAGCATGTTCTAATCTTATGCGTCCATTTTGGCATGATCGTGTGACTGAGAACGTGCCAACGCATTAAAAGACATGTGCATGTCATGTGCCAAAATTCTGAAGTCACTTAAGCGTGGTGTGGTGTAGTGCATGGTAACTTGTGTGTGTCCTCACGCATGTGCATTGATTCTGTGTACTTTGACTTTAGCATGACTTTGACTTGATCCAATGGTTAATAGTGAGTCAAGTTTGTTGACTGAAGGTGCATGTTTGTTATGGTGTTTTGCGCGTAAATGGACCCAAATCAGAATACTATCCACACCCCCAATTTTGAGGCCCATGTGATTTGAACATGCTGATTTGCTATATTCATACCCCCCTCTCATATTGCATTTTATTTTTATTTTCATTTTACATACGCGTTTGATTTTCAATTTTTAAAAATACTAAAATGCATAATAAAATTCCACAAAAATTCATGTGTATTCTTAAAACATTTAGGAAATTTTTCATGATTTTATTTTCTGATTTTATAACCATTTTGCCCCTGTTCCATTATTTCTTTTGAATTTCCATTTGCATGAATACTTAATGTGACATGTGATTTTGTGCATTTTTGTTCTTGATCATAAAAAATGATTTTGATGCCTTTCTTTTTGCATTGTGGTCACAATATGTTGAGGTATGTTTGAGATTTATGAGATGATTTTTAAGTCTTTTTTGGATGACTTTTGATGTGTTGCTTTGAGCATGAATGCATGAAACTTCCATGAGACTTTGACCTAATTGTTGAGTGACTTTGGTTCTGATTCATTGCTTGTGGACTTGATATGTTAATGGCATGTGTTTAAGGTGTTTGATTGGTGAAAGTCATAATTTTTGAAGCATGTTTGCTATTTGTTTGAAGCATGAAGTTTAACTTGTTCATTTTGTGGATGCATGCCTCATGTTTGGTTTGCTTGATCATGAAGGCACTTGTGCCATGAGTTGTGGTTTTGTTGGAGGATGTATAGCATGTTAATTGACTTCTGATTGTGACATTTGGGTTTCATCTTTGCATGTTTGATGTTTATCTTGCACCTTAAGTCACTTGTTTCACAAGTATGAACCACATTCACATCACTTCACCTTTTCTTCTTTGCTTCTTGTTGGATTGAGATTTTGTTTGCATGATTTAGTATGCCCATTTAGGATAACATTAGGTTGTGTAAATATGAGTTACATTCTGACTTGGAAGCATGTATAGCACTTAATCTCATTTTACTTTGTTTGTCAACTTGTTTGAATTTGATTTGTTCATTATAATTTCTTACTTTACTTGTAAGTGATTGTGCTAACCATGTAGGGGCTTTGGTAAGTTTCAATTGAGTGTGGATAAGGAATCCACATTCAACTTCTATCCTTTCTCTTTTACAATTCCATTTTGTGTTTTGTTAAGCACTTATGTGCTTTCTTTTAATAACTCATCACTTTCCCTTTTTGAATTACAATTCATCTTCTACTTTAGAAGTGAATTGTTTAATTCATTCTTTCTTTAGACGTTAGGTTGAAACCTCACAAACCTTAGGATCACTCCCTTAACTAATCAATTAGGATGGAGTCTTAGTCCATATAGATTTTTACCTTTATCCTCTCTTGAGTTTTTCATCTTCTCATCTCAAAGAAAATTCAAAACATATAATAAAGGTAGGCATTTATTGCATTTAGGCCTTTCATATAAAGAAAAGGTTATAAGGGGTCTTCTCTTGTAATCTTAGAATGTGTAGCATTTGGCCCATCTTAGGTCAATGTGTTACATATTTGATCTTGTATGAGGGACTTAAATGCAATACTTGCTGAAAGTGCAAATAATAAAAAACACTTCTTCATTTCTTAATCAACAAAACACTTAATAAACACAAGTATGCTAGTGTGTTTGAACCTTGACAATTGGAACTAAGTGTGGGGGTCTTCTTCACTCTTAGTGTGCTTTCTTACCCATTCCATCTTGGAATGTGAGGATGTACACATTCCAATGACTAAGATTCAGATACACTATCATATGCAAACAAACGAAAAAACTCTTAAAAGACAAAAACAAACAATAACGTCTTTCCTTCGGGAATTCTTTTCTCACCTCATTCACTCTCAACGCACGAACGCGCTTCTACTCGTTCTCTTGCAAGATGGTAACGCACTCGGACCAGCGAGCCTGCAACACCTGAGCTAGAACGTCAGCCGTTCTCTAAAAAACACAAACAATTCATCCCTAGTGAGGGGAACTACGTCGCTCTGATTCTCATGTT
Organism: Lathyrus tuberosus; assembly: GCA_022829125.1. Taxonomy (NCBI): domain Eukaryota; kingdom Viridiplantae; phylum Streptophyta; class Magnoliopsida; order Fabales; family Fabaceae; genus Lathyrus; species Lathyrus tuberosus. The sequence continues at coordinate 9,247,504 of JALAZF010000203.1, read as the reverse complement.
CCCGATGAGATACGTAGGCAGTGGGGTAGGGCCCATTCGAGCACTTCTTTTATTTTCCCTACATTTGTTCTTCTTTCTCCTTTCTTTCTTTTAGTTCTTTTTTCCAGTATCTTTTCTTTACACCCTTTGATCGAGACAAGCAAGCGTGGATCCCATCGGGTACGATGGACGCGAGGGGGTGCTAATACCTTCCTCTCGCGTAACCGACTCCCTTACCCACTTCTCTTGGTCGCAAGACCATGCTTTTCCTTTCTCTCAGGTTTACGCGGTGTTTCCTTTCCCTCTCTTGGGATAAATACACATTGCTGGCGACTCTGTTTCGGCGCCACTTTCGCGTTTGTACTAGGATGAAAATCCCGGGGAGCGACAGCTGGCGACTCTGCTGGGGATAACGAGTCCAGAATCTCTGGATCCCTAAGCGAGTCAATCCTAGCGCTTGTCTGTTTTTCTTTCATTGGGTGTTTACTGTTGTGTTGTATTTACTGTTTTATTGTATGGTTATTTACTGCTTTACTGTACATTACTGTATTTACCGTATTTTAGCATTTTCATTTCATATGATACATTATGCTATACTGGACTGTGCTATTTTCTGTTTGGCGGGATGGGATTTCTGAGAGATAAGCCCATTACACAGGCTTGAGTATACACTTAGAATTAGAGTGGAGAGTAGTGGGACCTACGTGCCGTTTGGAGTGCGTTGGGTGTTCACGAAATTCACAGCTAGATGAGGCTATCTTGGGACACGTCGTGGCATACGCATCTTGCGTATTCCAGGATGTAGATCTAGAGAGCTGTCGACTCTAGTGACCGATCATGAGGACCTTAGTGGAAATATCCCTCTTTAGTGGTGACAATGGCAGACCACATTCTGTGGCAAACCCATTCGCACCCGAGGGCCCACTTTGGAACTTGCATAGGATGACTTTTATTTTCTAAGGGGAGTCAGTGGACGACCTCTTTGATTGGCATAGCATTGTATCCTACGGGCTGAATGTGCTATTGCTTCTCAAACCTCTGAAGCTGACAAGCCTTATTTTCTAAGAACCACATGTGAGTATGGGCGGGATGTTTACAGGTTTGCAGGAAACCCAGCCTCCTACCTACCTTACTTGTGATTCTATGATGATTTCAGACATTGTATCCTATGACAGTGATTTAAGTGTTCATCTCAGATATTGCCAGACTCAGTACAGAGACACAGTGCACACAGTTCAATACAGACACCGACACTTGATTACCTGATCACATGCCCTTTTGCATTGCATTATCATATCATAACAGTTATGTTTGTCATTTTCAGGTGCATAATACATTTCTGATTCCAATCCATGGGTTCAACAGAGATCGTTGCCGAGAGAAAGAACAATGTGTCTTACAAGTTTCCAGATCCTGTCTTGGATTCATTGCTCAAAGTTATAGATATGGCTGGTCCGGGTATTCTTGATAGGTTTCAGAAGAGCTACGGGAATTTGGTTGGGATGGTCCGTACAATCACCAAGTATGAACATGATGCTTTGCACACTCTGCTGCAGTTCTACGAGCCTTCGTTGAGGTGCTTTCTTTTTTCAAATTACATTTTGATGCCAACACTGGAAGAATTCTCATTTATTTTGGGAATTCCGATCACGTCGGCAATACCATTCTTCTCTGGTAGTTCTCCCAGCGTAAAAGAAATTGCTGCTGCTTTACAAATGGATCAGACATTGATAAAGAGCGGTGTGAGCAGTAAAAATGGAGTTAGCGGATTTCATTTAGAATTTCTGGCAGGACAGGCCCAAGAGGCTGCAAGTGCTAAAAATTGGACGGTTTACAATTCCATTCTGGCTCTCTGCATATATGGCCTAGTTTTCTTTCCCAATCAGCAAGACTTTGTGGATATGCAAGCAACGAGAGTTTTTGTCCTTAAAAATCCAGTCCCTACTTTGTTAGGAGATTTTTATCATTCCGTGCACTATAAGAATGAGAGAAGGAGGGGAGGATCTGTTAGTTGTTGTACTCCACTGCTGAGTCATTGGTTTTTCAAACATCTGCCTCAGACAGGTGCCTTTGTGGAAACCAAAGATGTGGCGAAATGGTCTAAACGATTGATGAGTTTAACTGCTGATAACATTGTATGGTTTGACCACCGGTTATTGAGAATAGAGCTTGTCACAAGATGCGGAAATTTTCCAAATGTGCCTCTGATTGGCAGAAAAGGAGGGATTAATTATAATCCAGTTTTGGCCATCCGACAGTTTGGGTATGCTTCCAGATATCCTCCTACAGAGCAAGATGTGGAAGAATCCTTATTCTTTACAGGAACTAAAGATGCAAAGGTGGTAGAAGTAGTGAATGCTTGGAAAGATAAGCACAAAATTGGAAAAGCAGTTTTTGGAAAAGGAGATTGTAGATCTTATCCTGAATATGACAGGTGGATTGAGACGAAAGTAAAGGAATTGCTTTTACCCTTTTCAAGGGGACCTCTTTTATGTTCAGCACAGCCAGAACAACCCACTATGGTGGCTATTGAAGAATGTGAGAAGTGGAAGAAAATGGTCAGAGAGCTGCAGATAGAAAATTCTGGAATGAGCAGATGTCTTCAGAAAGCTCTAGCTGACAACAAAGAGTTGGAAAAGAGAGCCTTGAAAGCGGAAAAAACCTTGGCTGACAAAGAGGAAGATTTTGATGACCGAGCTCGGTACTTTCGGAAACTTACTCTGGGAGCAGATGACACTAGTCAGGCTCACAAGATTACAAAACAGGCTTTAGCCCGAAGCAAGGATTCATTAGCTCAACTTCGTCAAGCTTGGGATGAAGTCAGAATTGAAAATGCCGAGTTAAAGGATCAGTCGAAGACTAAAGACGAGGAGCTTAAAAAGGCACATGAGCAGAGGAGAAAGTATCGGGAAAGTCTCGATAAAAGTCAAGAACAGTTAGAAGAAGCTAGAAGCCAGTTGAAGAATACCAAGAAAGAGCTTGAAGAAGTCATGATAGAAAGGGAGATACTCAAGACGCAAGCTGGCATAAAGAGACACAAAGGAGTGTGTGATGACGAGGCTCTGATGCTGCATATGGGTTCTTTAACTGAAGCTCTTGAGAAAAGGGATGTCTTGATCAAAGAAATGATTGAAAAGCCGAATCACCAGCGTACCCGCATACTTTTTGAGGAGATCAAATACTCAAGTGATAAGCTGAAGGGTGTGGAATTGTCAGACTGATGTTCTTTTCCTTATATTTTGTTGTTAATGGTTACCATCAGGCTTGTTGATGGATCCATTTTTCCTTGTATTGCATTTGCGGTTGAACCTTTCTTAAATATACTTGATTACTTCGTTGAATGAGTATGAGCAGTTTTATTCAGAATTATTCCTTATCAGATAGCTGCACACAAGCACATGACCACGACACGTCTCTTTATATCACAATTTCTGGTCTTCAGATTTCTGTGGTGGGATTGGAATCAGGGTATAAAGCACCTCGGAAATGACAAACATGGCATTGCATGGCATTGCATATCATTTTGTATTTTTTGTTACTTGCTTTTCAGGTACTCGTTGCGGGGTCTCTAACCTTTATTTGGTTTCAGGCATTATAGCGGAGAGTCATATTCACCGATATTCGACGCGAAGGAATCAAGTAAGAGTCATGGATCAAGTGCAAAGTGATTTGGCTGAAATGAGGGCGCGTATGGACCAGTTCATGACCCTCATGACTGGCATGGCGCAAAATCAGGAGAGACTGAGGCTTCTGGTAGAGCGTCCCGACAATGGGCCCGAAGGTGATCATCATGACAATTCACAGGGACATGGCATTCCTCCTCCCGGTGGCAACCCTCCTCCTGGTGGTAACAATCGGGGTAATGGAAATGGTAGGCATGCTGGTGTTACTCTTGAGGATACTCTGGAAGACCAATTTACTCTGCTGGATGCTGATGTGGGTAATCAAGGTGATCGAAGGTATGATGAGTTAGCAGAGAAGATCAGGGCCATAGAATGCAAGAACTCTATGGGTATTGATGTTACCAGCTTGGGGCTGGTCTCAGGAGTCAGAATTCCCCCTAAATTCAAACCTCCCACTTTCGATAAGTATCACGGCAATGCGTGTCCCCAAACGCATCTTCAAGCTTACTTTGGGAAGATTTCAGCCCATACGGATGACGAGAAGCTATGGATGCACTATTTTCAGGACAGTCTGGCGGGGGCGTCCTTGACCTGGTACATGAAGTTGAATAGAGCTGCTGTGAAGAATTGGAAAGATCTGGCAGAAGCGTTCCTGAAGCAATACCAGTATAATATCGACATGGCGCCCAACCGCACCCAATTGCAGGGATTGTCCCAGAATGCCAAGGAGAGTTTCAAAGAATATGCACAGAGGTGGAGGGAAATGGCTGCCCAGGTCCAACCTCCCTTGTCAGACAGAGAAATGGCAGATATGTTCATGGGCACCTTGCAAGGGGCCTATCTGGATAGATTAGCTGCTTGTCCGTCAACTGGATTTGCTGATATTGTGATTGCGGGAGAAAGAATAGAAAGTCTGTTAAAGCTTGGAAAGATCCAGGATGTGAGTGGGGCTGGCTCTTCGGGGACGAAGAAACCGTTTGCTAGTAACCAGAAAAGAAGAGAAGGTGATACGAATGCTGTGTTTAGAGGACGAGGCAGAGGGCGTTCTCGAGCTTATTATCAGGTAGATGCTGTGACAATCCCCACACCGTCTGTTCAGAAACAACAACCCCAACAACAAGTTCAACAGCAACAACCTTTTTTCCAGCAAAGGTCTAGACAGAGGGATCGCAAGATGGATCCTCTCCCTATGACTTATGCCGCGCTGTTGCCCCGGCTACTCGAGTTAAAGTTGGTAGAACTCCGTACTATGAAAACTCCGGTTGCTGGAAACCTGCCACCTAACTTCGATGCTAATGCTCGTTGTGAGTTCCACTCAGGTGCTCAGGGGCACTCCATTGAAAAATGCTGGGCTTTCCATCATAAAGTACAAGATTTGATTGATGCTAAAGCCATCAATTTCTCTCCCGCTCCTAATATTACTCAGCATCCCATGCCTGATCATAGCGCAGCAAATGTGTACGCTATTGAAGATGGGAGGAGATTGAATCTGGTGACAGATATCCGTCAAGTGAAAACTTCTTTGTTGGTTGTAAAAGATCGTTTATTGAAGGGACAGGTGTTCCCGGGCTGTAATCAAGATTGCTTTGAGTGTATGAATCAGGAGAACGGCTGTGATAAGTTGAAGATGGGTTTACAGAATCTGATCGATGAAGGATGTCTACAGTTCGACAGAGTCGTGAAAGACACTGATGAGATATCAACCGTGACCATCTATTACACTCCCGCTGAGATTCAAATGCCAGTCAATGCAGTTCCCGTGGCGAGTGTTGCGCCAGAAGGGCCCAGTCCTGTCACTATCACGGTGCCAGGACCAATTCCGTTCACATCCACGAAAGCTATCCCATGGCACTATGGGGCAGATGTATATTACGAAGGTAAAAAACAGGAAGTTGAGTCATCAGTCAGCCCAAATGTTGATAACGTAGGGGGTGTAGGGGGCTTTACAAGGAGTGGAAGGTTGTTCGCTCCCCAAACCTTGAGAAGTGATAAGGAGGTAGAAGCTGCAGCAAAGGCTAAGGGTAAACAGGTGGTTGAAAGTGCGCCTACACCTGAAGCAGAGACAAAGATTATTTTTGATAAGGAAATGGAAGAATTTATGAAGATAATCAAGAAAAGCGATTATAAGATTGTGGACCAACTGAATCAGACCCCTTCAAAGATTTCAATCTTGTCACTATTGATGTGCTCTGATGCGCACCGACAGGCGTTGTTGAAAGTGTTGAAGAGTGCATACGTGCCACAAGAAATTACTGTTAATCAGCTCGAGGGCGTAATCTCCAATGTCAATGTTAGCCATGGCTTGGGATTTACAAGCAGAGATTTGACTGTTGAAGGAAGAAACCATAATAAGGCTTTGCATATCACGATGGAGTGTAAGGGCGCAGTGTTATCTCATGTACTGGTAGACACTGGTTCATCACTCAATGTCTTGCCCAAGAAGGCATTAATGAAGCTGGAAGTTGACGGTTTGATATTAAGGCCTAGTGAATTGGTGGTCAGAGCATTCGATGGAACTAGACGATCTGTGTTTGGTGAGGTGGAATTGCCCGTACAAATTGGACCACAGGTATTCAAATCCACGTTCCATGTAATGGATATACAACCTGCATATAGCTGCCTATTGGGACGCCCTTGGATTCACGGAGCCGGGGCTGTTACTTCTACTCTACATCAAAAGCTGAAGTATGAGTTTGAAGGGCAGGTTGTGACAGTGTGTGGGGAGGAAGACATCTTTGTGAGTCACTTGTCCACGTTCAAGTACATTGAAATGGATGGGGAAATTCATGAGATGCTGTGCCAATCATTTGAAGCAGTCAATATTGACGATGCACCTGGGTCTTCTTCTGTACCAGTTGGGGCTGGTACCTCCATTTCATCTTACAAACAAGCTGTCGAAGTCGTCAGGGCAGGCAACGCCCAAGGTTGGGGCAGGTTGATAGAGACCCCAATGAAGGAAGACAAATTTGGTATTGGTTATCATCCCTCTACAACTTCAGATGCGGGGAGCAGGGGACCCATTACTTTCAATAGTGGGGGAATTATCTACACGGACCAGTCTTGTGCAGCCGCAGAGGATAGTGTTGACAGTGATTGTGACCTGGACAATTGGGTACGCCCTCATGCTTCGGGACAACAAGTGCAGAACTGGTTCGTTGAAGAAGTCATCCGGGTTACTCTTCAGACAGAGTAATTTTTCTTTGTTTTTTCTAACCATAATGCATGACAAAATCTTGCGCTCTGCCCAAGGCGTATAGATTCATTTGTAGGGCCACCATGGTTGCATTTGCAATGTTTAATCATTAATAAAGGACGTTTTGCAATCAAATTTTGTTCTCTGTCTTTCAGTTTTTATTTTTGCACAAAAAATATAAAATGGCAATGTTTCATTTTCTTTTGTTTTGCTTAAAAATAAATTCTAAAATAAGGCATGAACCCGTTCATGCAGACTTGATCCTCCGGACACCACTGATAACGATTTTGATATGGCCATGTATGACTTTGACAATCCGATTTATCAAGCCGAAGAAGGGGATGAGAAAGATTGTGAACTCCCTGAAGAACTGGCCAGATTGTTGAAACAGGAGGAAAGGGTCATCCAGCCTCATCAGGAGACTGTAGAAATCATCAATATTGGTACCAAGGACGCCAAGAAAGAGATCAGGATTGGTGCCAGCTTGCAAGCAGATGTGAAGCAAACTTTGACGGAAATGTTGCGCGAGTATGTTGACGTCTTCGCCTGGTCGTATCAAGACATGCCGGGGTTGGATACGGATATTGTCGTGCACAGGCTACCATTGAGAGAAGAATATCCGCCAGTCAAGCAGAAACTTCGTCGGACTCACCCCGACATGGCTTTAAAGATTAAGGAGGAAGTCCAGAAGCAGTGGGACGCTGGTTTTCTTGCTGTGACAAAGTATCCTCCATGGGTAGCCAACATCGTGCCAGTACCGAAGAAAGATGGAAAAGTGAGAATGTGTGTGGATTATCGAGATCTTAATAAAGCTAGCCCGAAAGATGATTTTCCACTACCTCATATTGATGTGCTGGTCGATAATACAGCTCAATTTTCAGTGTTCTCATTTATGGACGGTTTCTCCGGGTACAACCAGATCAAGATGGCACCTGAAGATATGGAGAAGACCACGTTCATTACTCCGTGGGGTACATATTGTTATAAAGTAATGCCTTTTGGGTTGAAAAACGCAGGGGCAACGTACCAGCGGGCGATGGTGACATTGTTTCATGACTTGATTCATAAGGAGATCGAATGTTATGTAGATGATATGATTGCCAAGTCGAGAACAGAAGAGGAACATCTGGTTAATCTGAAAAAGCTGTTTGAAAGGTTGAGAAAGTTCCGTCTGAGATTAAATCCAAACAAGTGCACGTTTGGGGTGCGTTCTGGAAAGTTACTGGGCTTCATTGTGAGCGAAAGAGGAATCGAGGTTGATCCTGCCAAGGTGAAAGCAATACAAGAAATGCCTGAACCGAGAACAGAAAAAGAGGTTCGTGGTTTCTTGGGTAGATTGAACTACATTGCAAGGTTCATATCTCACCTAACAGCCACGTGTGAGCCAATATTTAAATTGTTAAGGAAAGATCAAACGGTCAGGTGGAATGACGATTGCCAATTGGCATTCGATAAGATAAAAGAATACTTGCAGGAACCTCCGATTCTAATGCCTCCAGTTGAAGGGAGACCGCTGATAATGTATCTGACAGTGCTTGAAGGTTCCATGGGTTGTGTTCTCGGTCAACATGACGAGACAGGTAGGAAGGAGCATGCTATTTACTACCTGAGCAAAAAGTTCAATGATTGTGAGTCCCGATACTCAATGCTTGAAAAGACATGCTGTGCGCTTGCATGGGCCGCTAAGCGATTGAGGCAATATATGGTTAGGCACACGACCTTGTTGATTTCAAAAATGGATCCTATCAAGTATATTTTTGAGAAACCAGCATTGACAGGCAGAGTTGCACGGTGGCAAATGGTCTTGACAGAGTATGACATTCAGTACACTTCACAAAAGGCCATCAAAGGAAGTATCTTGTCCGACTATCTTGCGCAACAGCCGATTGATGATTACCAACCCATGAAGTTTGACTTCCCTGATGAAGACATCATGTTTCTCAAAGCTAAAGACTGCGAGGAACCACTTCCGGAGGAGGGGCCAGACCCTGAATCCAAATGGAGTCTGATGTTTGATGGGGCTGTCAATATGAATGGGTGCGGAGTTGGAGCAGTTCTTATCACGCCGGAAGGTGTTCATATGCCGTTCACCGCCCGAATAACTTTCGGATGCACCAACAATGAAGCAGAGTACGAAGCTTGTATAATGGGGATCGAGGAGGCGATTAATCTACGGATTAAAACCCTTGATATATTAGGTGATTCAGCTTTGGTAATCAATCAAGTGAAAGGGAGTTGGTACACGCACCAAGCAAATCTAGTGCCGTATAGAGATTATACGAGGAGATTGCTGACATTTTTCACAACAGTGAAACTGTACCACATTCCTCGAGATGAGAATAGGTTCGCTGATGCCTTGGCCACTCTGTCTTCCATGATCAAAGTGCAAGGATGGAACCATGTACCTAAGATTGAGGTATCCCGCCTTGACAGACCAGCATTTGTGTTTGCGGTCGATGCAACGTCTGATGACAAGCCATGGTTTCATGATATTAAGTGTTTCTTGAAAAGTCAAGAGTACCCGTCAGGGGCATCGTCCAAAGACAGGAAGACGTTGAGAAGGTTAGCTGGTAGTTTCTTCTTGAATAAAGATGGCGTGCTGTATAAAAGAAATTTTGACACGGTCCTGCTTAGATGTGTGGATAGACATGAAGCAGACTTGTTGATGATTGAAGTGCACGAAGGCTCTTTCGGTACTCACGCCGGAGGGCATGCAATGGCTAAAAAGTTGTTAAGATCGGGATATTATTGGTTGACTATGGAGTCAGATTGTTGTAAATATGCCCGCAAATGCCATAAATGCCAGATCTATGCAGACAAGGTGCATGTGCCTCCAAATCCGTTGAGCATCATGTCGTCGCCTTGGCCGTTTGCCATGTGGGGCATTGATATGATCGGAAAGATTGAGCCTACAGCTTCCAATGGTCATCGTTTCATCTTGGTGGCAATTGATTACTTCACCAAATGGGTTGAAGCCGCATCCTATGCCAATGTTACAAAACAAGTGGTCGCTCGTTTCTTAAAACGGGATATCATTTGCCGATATGGAGTTCCCGAAAGAATCATTACTGATAATGGTTCTAATTTGAATAATAAGATGATGGCTGAGTTATGCCGGGACTTCAAAATCGAACATCACAATTCTTCTCCGTACCGCCCAAAGATGAATGGCGCGGTCGAAGCGGCCAACAAAAATATCAAGAAGATTGTACAGAAGATGGTTGTCACGTACAAAGATTGGCATGAGATGTTACCATTTGCTTTGCATGGGTATCGAACGTCGGTACGCACGTCCACTGGGGCAACCCCATTCTCACTTGTATATGGTATGGAGGCAGTGCTACCGGTTGAAGTAGAGATTCCGTCCCTCAGAGTCATGATGGATGTTAAGCTAGATGAAGCTGAATGGGTACGAGCCAGATTTGATCAGTTGAGCCTTATTGAGGAAAAGCGATTGGCGGCTGTATGTCATGGGCAACTATATCAGCGCAGAATGAAACAGGCATTTGACCAGAAGGTGCGTCCTCGGGTTTATAAAGTCGGAGATGTGGTACTCAAAAGGATCCTTCCTCCCAATACAGATCACAGGGGCAAATGGACTCCTAATTATGAAGGTCCGTTCGTGGTTAAAAAGGTCTTTTCGGGCGGAGCTTTATTGCTTACAACCATGGATGGCGAAGACTTTTCATCCCCTGTCAACTCGGACGTAGTCAAAAAATACTTCGCATGAATAGACCCGCTGGATAATAAAAATAAAAATCCAGGCAAAAAAGGGCATCCCGGCGAACCAAAAACAGAATAAGGTTCGGGCAAAAATTAGGGATATAATTGAAAAAAATTGTACACCCGGTAAGTTGAAAACCCGAAAGGGCAACTTAGGCAAAAAAGGGTATCCTGGTGGATCGAAAACCTGAAAGGGCGGTCCACACAAAAGAGGGATTTAAGCGAATGACTACGGTTTGAGTTATCTGTACCCATTACCGTTTGAACAACTGACGTTCTGAAGAATAGGAATCGGTCTGATCATTCCTCAGAAGGCAAGGTCGGGGAGTTTTGAAGACATACTGGTCATAACAGAATGGAAACTCAGTGGAATTCCGTTTTCACATTGCCATTAGGATAGTTTCTTTTCTCAATTTTCAGTGATCACCTCTTTCCAGGGATTGCTTCCAGATGTAATTGCCTATTCTGGGCTTTCAGTCAATAAATTGAATTTCAATAAAAAGCTTTCTATTTTTGTTTTATTGCTTTGTTTGCAAAAAACGTCCTAATTTTTGATAAAACATTGCATTTGAAAACATGGCAGCCTTGCAATAACATGCGCAAAAAAAATATTTGAAATTACTTCGAATGTTGAATACTCCCGGATGGTGGATTCTAGCCACGCAATATTCGGGGCATGTGGGCATATTCTTTTGTTGCAGGTAGCAGGTGCAGATGATTTTAAGCACAAGACCAGCAATAAATCACCCCACGCAAAAGACTGGGGCAATTATGGGTAAGGAGATCGGCGTTCATCGTTCGGTCGACGATTGTTCATAACGGGTCGATATCAGTGAATTAAGTTCAACTGGGTACCGTTGCATCTTATTAAGTCGATTCTCTTATTCAGTCCTTCCAACAGCTACAAGCTTTTCTATGTCGATAACAGTCACAGGTTCCCCAAAAGAGTGGTCTCGTCGACACCGAAACTGATGGTCATTATCCCCAGCGAAGTCACAAGAGTTTGAAGAGGCTAGATCTTCTGTAAAATCCTCTTATGACATCCTCTTCGGGGACGAATTGTTGTGTTGTCCAAGCATGGGGCATGATTGTTTCCCCAGCATGAAGTGTTGGTCACCCCCAGTAGAGTTTGAGGACAGTTGGTCTTCTGTAAAATCCTCTCGGAAGGCATTCCCCAACATGAGACGCTTTAAAGCAGTTTTCTCCAGCAGAGTTTGTTATAAACTCGTCATCCCCAACGGAATTGTCCAAAGGGAAAGCTCGCCTAACATGGGGCATTGTGGTACTCATCCTAAGCTTGACAGTCATATTCTTCAGCAGACTACTGTGGATTTGCTTTGGGTTTCCCCAACAGATCTCTAAGGACTCTTTCTAGCAAGTTGCAGTAGAATGTTCTAACCAGGATTTGCATATCCCTGGCAGAGTAGCCCTGATACCCAGCAAGATCGTATCTCTGGTCATGGTATCCCCACAGAGGTCAGCATCGAATCGTGTCAGCAACTTCCAGCTGAGTTGTTGTTCTCTCCGCAGAGGTTTATCAGATCGACAGAATCTATTCCTCAACAAGGATGGTACAGCCTTTCCCTAGCCGGGTCAGAAGGTTGATAATCCCTATAAAGGATCTTGGGTTGAATAAATCCCCAAGCAGAGTTTTAATGGCTCATTTCCCCAGCAGGACGTCATTTAAAAATTCTCATCCCCAGCGGAGTTGCTGTGACCAGAATCCAGCCCCAAACAGATGGAATAATTCCTGCCAGAGTCGTCATTCCCTCATATCTTAAAGTCCAATTTATTTTTGGCAAGCTTGACAATTCGAAGCAGACGGATTGTTCATCCATTCGCCAGCAGAGATATTATCCTTTCAGGAGTCTCCGAGATTAAATCATTGATTGTGGTTCCTCAGCAGAGTCGGCAGAGATGTCTGGCGCAGAGGCAGAGAGTAATTCGATTTTAAAATTCCAAAAGTCCAACAGTGGATTGGCAAAAGTCCGTCTTCGGGTGGCAAAAGTCCAACAGTGGATTGGCGAAAGGTCCATCTAAGGGTGGCATATTCTAAAAGTCCAACAGTGGATTGGCAAAAGTCCGTCTTCGGGTGGCAAAGGTCCAACAGTGGATTGGAAAAAGTCCGTCTTCGGGTGGCAAAAGTCCAACAGTGGATTGGCAAAAGTCCGTCTTCGGGTGGCAAAAGTCCAACAGTGGATTGGCAAAAGTCCGTCTTCGGGTGGCAAAAGTCCAACAGTGGATTGGCAAAAGTCCGTCTTCGGGTGGCAAAAGTCCAACAGTGGATTGGCAAAAGTCCATCTTCGGGTGGCACGAAGCTGCAAAGTCCGCCAGTAGTGTGGCAGGCCAGTAGTCGTCTGGAGTTGCATAAAAGACATTATTAAAGTCCACCAGTAGTGTGGCAAGCCAGTAGTCGTCTGGCGTCGTTCAAAAAGACAGTATTAAAGTCCACCAGTAGCGTGGCAAGCCAGTAGTCGTCTGGCATCGTTCAAAAGACAGATCTCTCCGACGTTTCATCGAGGACTCAATCCAGCAGTCTCGTTGGGTTTATATCCCTGTTATTCTTCATCATCCAGAGCAAATTTTTGGTTATATTTGGTATTCAATCACTATATACCTTGAAAGTCCGAAAGCAATTGCTTTCAGGCATTCAGGTCTACAGCGCTTGAATAGGGGCAGCTGTAATACCCCAAAATTTGCTCTTCCCTTTTGGCATCATAGCATGGCATTATCATTTATCATATCATATCCATCTCATTAGCATTGCATTGCATTTAACATAGAAAAATGAAGCATGGCATCCTTCTTACCATCAGGGCATGTGATCAGGTGGAAGGTGGACAATCAAGGGATCATTCAAAGCACAAAAAGGTCAATCAAGTTGGCTCTAGGCAAGCCAAGAGGTCTCTCATGTCTCATACTATCTCAATTGATCTTCCACAACCTCAAGAAGGTGAGATTCAATAGGAGATTGAAGCATTACATCTTTCATTATGCAAGAGGTTCAAAAATTGAAGGAAAACCCTCAAGTGAGATAGCTCATTGATCCAAAATCATCCTCAAATGGTATATCTCATCATCCTTTAAGAAGGTACACAACATACTCTGAGGAATTTGAAATTGAAGACTGCACATTTTTCTCCTAGGAGGTGGGCACCTAAACTAGGGTTTCCCATTAAATCAGGGAATCTTTGATTTTTTGGACAAAGCTTGTTGTCATGGTATTCTACATGTTCTTAAGTGTATATGTGTGGAAGATTGCATCTCAATTGGTTTTAGAAGTGGTTCAATTGGAAGAAAGATCAAGAATCAGAGAAATTGGGGCAAAGTCAAATAATCAGAGGAAAAAGTCAACTCTTGACTTTTTGAGGCCAAATTCATGAAATTCATGTAACATATGTCCAATGTACAAAATTTGATCAAGAAACTCCAAAGGAATCATGAAAAAATCAAGATGTGGAAAGTTGCCATTTTTGGATGAAGAAGGGTTACTAAAAATAGCAAGTTTTGGCCATTTTGCATCAGAATTTGAACCAAGGCCATTTAAATTTGGAGCACCAAATGAAAAATCCACTCTGCCTCAATGAAAGATCTTGTTTTAAGCTTCAAATCCATGTGTAGAACATCTCCATTGGATAAAAATTGAGGGAGATATGATTGATCAAAGTTTGAGCAAAGTAGGTTCAAAACTAGGTCATGACCAAGGTTTTAAGGTCACGCGCGCAATCATTTTAACAAACAGTTGGTGGGCCAAATGTCCACTCATTTTTCTCATGGTTAAAGACCTCAAATGAAAAACTTTTCAACATCAGAGTTGTTCCTTGTAGTGTCATCTTCAATACTCATGTTGGACAAAATTCCATTTGATCAAGTTATAGAGGCGATATATGGGGCCAAAGTCATGGTGATTATGCTGAAAATCCCATGCCAACATGCCTTGCCAGCCAACCTCACTCACACGCCCATGATGCAGTCTCACATCCTTGTGTTCTAAGTCATTTTCCATCACTTTAAAGGCATTATTTCACTTGGATTCAAACATCAAACATGTTCTATGATGCATCCTCAATCCATTGACACCAAGATGATCCATTTTCATGCATTGGTCATAAAGAAATCCATGTTCAAACATCACCATTTGCATTGATGCATTGACTGTCTTGTATAGTAATTCACACATTGTTTTTGGTTCAGTCATTCAACAAACTTTCATGATCACTTCAGTCCATTTCCTCATTAAACCAAACAATTCATGCACGTGCCTCCACCATGCTGCTTCTTACATGAGAAGGGAAATGTATGAAACTTCCACCACAAGCTACTGCTGCAAGCTGCTACACAAGCCGTGCCAATTCATCTTCTCATTACTCCCACCATATCTCACCATGAGCCGTCTTCACCATAGCACTGCTCTCCCTAACTAACCTGACTCAGTTAGTTAGGGATGACTCAGTTTAACCCACTCAACTCAATTAACCAACTCACTAAACCATGGTTAATTCATGATATAAATTCAAACTTCACTTCACAATTCAGTTTTCAACTTCATTTTCACACTCTCACTCAACTACACTTCATTCTCATTTTTCCTCTGAAATTCGCAAGCTCTCTCTCTCTGAAGCTTCTCTTCCTCTCACACGATTTCATCATCATCTACATCTGAATCCATCTTCAAGCTTCAACATCACACAGCATTGGAACACATTGAAGCTTGGTAGCATTGAAGAGATTGAAGTGTCTTCCACTGCATATTGAATTTCATCAACATTTGCAAGGATTTGTGAGCCTTTATTTGGCCAGTTGAAGATCAAAGAGGAAGCACATTTCTCTGGTTCTCTTTCAACTACAGTTTCCTACATTTTCAGGTTTCAATATCCTAAACTTTCTTGGCACGATTTACATTCTGTCTAGCTCGTGTTGTGATGATTTGAGCTCACTAAGAGCACTCCTCCATCTGGCTAGTTGATAGAGCTTCTTAGAAGCTTAGATCCAAAACCTAGGGCTAATTTCATTGCTTCGATTCTCTCTGTTTGTGTGTTGTTTATGAAAACTAATCCTAGATTCATGCTCTACGTGACTTCCTGAACATTTTGATGTGCATTGCATAAATTTCTGGATTGTTTGGTTGGTTGCAGCGCCGGAGAGTGGCCGGAGAAGGTGACCGGAGGTCCCTCTCCGGCCGGTGAGTTGACGTTAGGGTTTAGCATGTTCTAATCTTATGCGTCCATTTTGGCATGATCGTGTGACTGAGAACGTGCCAACGCATTAAAAGACATGTGCATGTCATGTGCCAAAATTCTGAAGTCACTTAAGCGTGGTGTGGTGTAGTGCATGGTAACTTGTGTGTGTCCTCACGCATGTGCATTGATTCTGTGTACTTTGACTTTAGCATGACTTTGACTTGATCCAATGGTTAATAGTGAGTCAAGTTTGTTGACTGAAGGTGCATGTTTGTTATGGTGTTTTGCGCGTAAATGGACCCAAATCAGAATACTATCCACACCCCCAATTTTGAGGCCCATGTGATTTGAACATGCTGATTTGCTATATTCATACCCCCCTCTCATATTGCATTTTATTTTTATTTTCATTTTACATACGCGTTTGATTTTCAATTTTTAAAAATACTAAAATGCATAATAAAATTCCACAAAAATTCATGTGTATTCTTAAAACATTTAGGAAATTTTTCATGATTTTATTTTCTGATTTTATGACCATTTTGCCCCTGTTCCATTATTTCTTTTGAATTTCCATTTGCATGAATACTTAATGTGACATGTGATTTTGTGCATTTTTGTTCTTGATCATAAAAAATGATTTTGATGCCTTTCTTTTTGCATTGTGGTCACAATATGTTGAGGTATGTTTGAGATTTATGAAATGATTTTTAAGTCTTTTTTGGATGACTTTTGATGTGTTGCTTTGAGCATGAATGCATGAAACTTCCATGAGACTTTGACCTAATTGTTGAGTGACTTTGGTTCTGATTCATTGCTTGTGGACTTGATATGTTAATGGCATGTGTTTAAGGTGTTTGATTGGTGAAAGTCATAATTTTTGAAGCATGTTTGCTATTTGTTTGAAGCATGAAGTTTAACTTGTTCATTTTGTGGATGCATGCCTCATGTTTGGTTTGCTTGATCATGAAGGCACTTGTGCCATGAGTTGTGGTTTTGTTGGAGGATGTATAGCATGTTAATTGACTTCTGATTGTGACATTTGGGTTTCATCTTTGCATGTTTGATGTTTATCTTGCACCTTAAGTCACTTGTTTCACAAGTATGAACCACATTCACATCACTTCACCTTTTCTTCTTTGCTTCTTGTTGGATTGAGATTTTGTTTGCATGATTTAGTATGCCCATTTAGGATAACATTAGGTTGTGTAAATATGAGTTACATTCTGACTTGGAAGCATGTATAGCACTTAATCTCATTTTACTTTGTTTGTCAACTTGTTTGAATTTGATTTGTTCATTATAATTTCTTACTTTACTTGTAAGTGATTGTGCTAACCATGTAGGGGCTTTGGTAAGTTTCAATTGAGTGTGGATAAGGAATCCACATTCAACTTCTATCCTTTCTCTTTTACAATTCCATTTTGTGTTTTGTTAAGCACTTATGTGCTTTCTTTTAATAACTCATCACTTTCCCTTTTTGAATTACAATTCATCTTCTACTTTAGAAGTGAATTGTTTAATTCATTCTTTCTTTAGACGTTAGGTTGAAACCTCACAAACCTTAGGATCACTCCCTTAACTAATCAATTAGGATGGAGTCTTAGTCCATATAGATTTTTACCTTTATCCTCTCTTGAGTTTTTCATCTTCTCATCTCAAAGAAAATTCAAAACATATAATAAAGGTAGGCATTTATTGCATTTAGGCCTTTCATATAAAGAAAAGGTTATAAGGGGTCTTCTCTTGTAATCTTAGAATGTGTAGCATTTGGCCCATCTTAGGTCAATGTGTTACATATTTGATCTTGTATGAGGGACTTAAATGCAATACTTGCTGAAAGTGCAAATAATAAAAAACACTTCTTCATTTCTTAATCAACAAAACACTTAATAAACACAAGTATGCTAGTGTGTTTGAACCTTGACAATTGGAACTAAGTGTGGGGGTCTTCTTCACTCTTAGTGTGCTTTCTTACCCATTCCATCTTGGAATGTGAGGATGTACACATTCCAATGACTAAGATTCAGATACACTATCATATGCAAACAAACGAAAAAACTCTTAAAAGACAAAAACAAACAATAACGTCTTTCCTTCGGGAATTCTTTTCTCACCTCATTCACTCTCAACGCACGAACGCGCTTCTACTCGTTCTCTTGCAAGATGGTAACGCACTCGGACCAGCGAGCCTGCAACACCTGAGCTAGAACGTCAGCCGTTCTCTAAAAAACACAAACAATTCATCCCTAGTGAGGGGAACTACGTCGCTCTGATTCTCATGTTCCCGATGAGATACGTAGGCAGTGGGGTAGGGCCCATTCGAGCACTTCTTTTATTTTCCCTACATTTGTTCTTCTTTCTCCTTTCTTTCTTTTAGTTCTTTTTTCCAGTATCTTTTCTTTACACCCTTTGATCGAGACAAGCAAGCGTGGATCCCATCGGGTACGATGGACGCGAGGGGGTGCTAATACCTTCCTCTCGCGTAACCGACTCCCTTACCCACTTCTCTTGGTCGCAAGACCATGCTTTTCCTTTCTCTCAGGTTTACGCGGTGTTTCCTTTCCCTCTCTTGGGATAAATACACATTGCTGGCGACTCTGTTTCGGCGCCACTTTCGCGTTTGTACTAGGATGAAAATCCCGGGAGCGACACATAGCTCCCCGCGTGGACTATCTCTCCTAAGCAAGGTGGAATTGCTATTTTGAATCAACGGTACTTCTTCGCCCCGCGATGGCCGAGTATCCAATTATGTTCATCCATTAGTCTGTATGTCGCGTCTGTTTTGTCAGCATAAACATACATACTTCATGCATTTTTTATTTGCATTCACATTTCATATTGCATCACTATCACTTGAGTCGGTCTTGTCCCCTAGTGATAAACAGTTTTCTCAGTCGAGTTTGTCAGTTCTTTCCTCGTCAGGAAGTGTTGCGTCTGCACAATCTCGCCACCAGTGTATCTTTAGATCAGAGTCGGCACTTGGCCACTTTGATAACTTGAACCTCTGAAAAGCCAGAGAAAACTCTCAATAAACATCACTCTTCGCCATTGAAGATGATATCCTTGCTTTCCCGGATTAAGGAAAATCCACAGAGAAAGCATCGTGATCAGAGATTCGGCAGCATGCCAGTTTTGCTCCGAAAGGACCACTGATGAGAAGGTCATTGGCACCTCAAAATTGGACCCCATCATATGGCATTTCTCCGGGAAGATCCCGAGAAAAGTATGATGAAAGATCCCAAACGAAAGCAGTCTCTCAAGATACTCACTTTCCCCAGTAGAAACAAATGGCGTCTCCAACAGAGAAGTTTGTACAACTCTACAACTCAGACGAATGGGTTCCCCAGCAAGTCTGACATCCAAACTTTTTCCACTCAAATGGCATCTCCCCAGGAAAATTCGGCGAGAAGTTTGAGGAAAGCCGCTATGAATAGCGTCCCTTGTCAATAAAGTTTATTGACAAAAGAAACTAAGACCAGTTCTTGGTAAGAAACCAGGATCGAGGGGAAGTTTAAATCAGTAACTAAGACCAGTTCTTGGTAAGAAACCAGGATCGAGGGGAAGTTTAAATCAGAAACTAAGACCAGTCCTTGGTAAGAAACCAGGATCGAGGGGAAGTTTAAATCAGAAACTAAGACCAGTTCCTTGGTAGGAGACTAAGAACGAGGGGAAGTTTACCTTTTCTAAGCATCATTGCTTAGCTAAAGAAGATGAATGCGTAAGCTGCCATTCATAACCACCATCAAAATTTTGGATATTCTGATATTTAATCCCCTTGCACCCCGAATGCTCGAATCCCTTCGTCATTCACACCTTCGGGTCCAAGAAGATTAAATAAGGGCATCTGTAATACCCCAAATTTTGACCACTAAGATTTCCCATCATTGTGAAAATCATCATCACAATATGGATGAACCATCATGCTTCATCAGTCTCCCCAAAGATGGGTGAGCATCCAATACAAGCAAAATTAGGGTTTCAAGCCCTCTCTGAGTGCTTAGGCAAAGGATCAATCAAGAAATGACATGATCTTCAACTTGTATAATCTCTCAAACATCCACAATGGATCAAAAAGGACTCCCACTTCAAGGATTAAGCACAAGGCTGCTCCCTTCTAGGTGGATCAAGTCTCAAGATCGACAGTGTCACCAAATTAGGGTTTTGGTCGACCAGGGTCTCCAGATGGAAATTTTCATCTGGGCACAAGGCAATGATCCAAAACAT
This sequence comes from Lathyrus tuberosus, assembly GCA_022829125.1. Taxonomy (NCBI): domain Eukaryota; kingdom Viridiplantae; phylum Streptophyta; class Magnoliopsida; order Fabales; family Fabaceae; genus Lathyrus; species Lathyrus tuberosus. The sequence continues at coordinate 9,227,579 of JALAZF010000203.1, read as the reverse complement.
GACCTAATATACTTCATGGAACCTCATGAACCCATGCATCAAGTCAATTTTGCCTCAGGGGATGCATTCATCAAAAATCAGGAATTAGGGTTTCTTGACCTAATTCACCCCTAAGTTGACTTTTGGGACAAACCATGAGCCAAGACCTCAAGAGATGATTTGAGGGTCTCTAATACACCATATTGATCCATTTGGAACAATGGATTGATCCAAGAAGTTTGAGCAACAAGTCTCAATTTCATCTGCACCACAATTAGGGTTTTAAGGGAAAAGTCAACTGTAACTTTGACTTTTGACCAAGGCATGCTCCCAAACCCTAATACATGATTGAATATACCCTATGACACCCATGGAACATGTCCATCAAGTTTGATTTAGGTCAAGGACATGATTTCCTGAAGAATTGCACAGTTTGGAATTCATCTGATAAAAAGTCAACTGTGCACAAAAGTCAACTTTGACTTTTTGAGATTTTTCACCAAAATGGATTTTTAACCCTAAAATGATGTTAATGTATGATTTGAATCATCATTCATCAAGAAAAATCAAGAAAAGTGAGATAACTTGTAAAAGGGGTAACCATAAAACTTAGAAAATTTTCTAAGTTAAAAAATAAAGTGGCAAAGTTACCAACTTTGGAGGACCATAACTCCTAAACCACAAGGCCATTTTTTCTCATCCAAAGATGGATTTGTAGCCCTCACTATCACCTACAAAAACTTCAACTACAAGTCATTCCAATTCATTAAGGATTTTGAGTTATGGAGTGATCAAAGTGGCTGAAAAGTGAAAAAGTCACTTTTTCCAACACTTAGTGAAATTTTCACTAAGTCAGAATTCTGCTTCACTTTTTGCCAAATGTAGGGGGATTTTTCACTTGGAATCAAAAGAGATCAAAACCAAACTTGTTCAAACAGTTGTTGTATCATGTTAGGGCTTTCCAAAATGGCCAAGAACATTGCCAAATTCAACCTACATCATGAGATACAACATTGGCAAGTTGCCTTGCTGAAATCTGTCAAGGCAAGGCAGAATTTGCATTTTGGCTCGATTTGCCAAAATCAGCCAATTGCAATTGCTCCAATCCACTTGGAAACCTCAGAGGATTGAATCCAAAGGGAACAATCACTGAGCCAAGCCTCCAAGGTCCAAGGAACAAGGAATAGCATGTTGAACCTAGAGTTGCCAAAGTAGGGACAAGACTTCAAATTTGGAATGAGGCATTCAATGGAACCATCAAGGTGGCATGGACTGAGCCATTCTCATCTAAAATCAGTCAAGACTTATCCAAGACCAAGGGGACCAAAGCTCTGTGCCCTAACCTCTAGTCAATGGCTAGAGGAGACTTTCATTTCCATTGGCCAACATTGAGGAAACCTACTTACCAGCTGCCATGCACTATTCCTTGCAAAACAAACTTGCTCTACTATAAATAGAGCTCAATTGTGGTCAGTTTAAGTACACCAAAGCCATCTAACAGATGTTTTCCTCAAAATCTCTTTCTCTTGGCAAAAATGCCTTTCTTAGCAAGGTAGCTATCGGGTTTTGAGTTTGAGAGTAATTCTGCACAAACCAATCACTCACACACCTCACATACATCACACATGAGCTGATCAAACACTCACATAACATCTGGAACATCAAAATCTCAAAATCACTTGCCATCCACACAAGTTTGAAGTGAAGTTGCAGCTGAGATGCCATTAACTGATCCAATCCATTTCAATTCAATCCAAGTGTTCAAACACACTCCATATGGTGTAGGGAAGCTGTTCAGATCATCACAACTCATCTGTAACACCTCTAACCCAGAATTTGATTTGCTCTTGCTGTCACGACTTGGAGGTAAGCCTAAACTTGGTCATCTCTCAATCTATGCATATTTCCTCGCACAATAATTTGGCCATATGTTCATAATCATGCATGGAATGTTTTCCCTCAATTAATTGCATTGTTTGAATTGTGTATCAAAAATCCTAGCCTGCATGCAGAAATTAGGGTTCTTGAGGTCTCTTCGTGATTTCTTGTTGTATGTTTAATTTAAATGAAATTAAAGTACATAGACATGATCGTGAGGTTGAGGCGAGCATAATGATATGTGGATTGCATGATATGGTTACGTATTCATGGAGATTGGATAGAAAATGTAAATCTGGGCAAACTGAAAAACGCGCGTGTTCTTGGTGTTGTTCTTGGCGCCATTTTCATATATTTGAATATTTGAATTTTGTGATTTTGTTTAATTGATTCAAAAATTAATTTCTCTCTGAGTTTTAATGATTTTGAGTTGATTCTTTTTTTAATAATTCACAAAAATGTTAAAATATTTTATTTTCACAAAAAATCCCAAAAATATTATTTATTTCATATAATTGATATTTTTGTAAAGAATTAATATTTTGATTGTTTTTGGCATTTTAAATATTTTTTCTACATTGATTTTGCAACTTTTAATGCTTTCTAATTATTTTGTAGGTCAATACTTAATTTTTGAAGCATTAATCCAAGATCACAATTTGTTTTCCATGTGTTAAACAATTTTTGATCATTTTAATTGAATTTTTATTCAATTAAATACATTTTTGAAAACAAATTAGGGTTTTGGATTAATTCAACCCTCATAAATCATTTTCAAAACACTTTGGGCCTCTATTAGAGTGTAAGACCCAACCCTCTTTTTTTGACCAAATCATCTTTGGGCCTCACTTATTGTATAAGTCCCGATACCGTCAAAAAACAAACGGCGCGATCGTCGCCTTTTCAAAAATCATCTGGGCCTACCCTCGAGTAGTAAGACCCATTTATTTTTCTTTAAACCTTTTTGGGCCTCTTGAGAGAGTGTAAGACCCATCCCCCCTTGTACAAAAAACTTTTTGGGCCTCACTCATTGTATAAGTCCCTCTGTACAAGTAAACGGCGCGATCGTCGCCCGTTTTAAATTAAAAACCATCTGGGCTTACCCTCGTGTTATAAGCCCCTCTCTTTTCTTTAAACCTTTTTGGGCCTCTTGAGAGAGTGTAAGACCCATCCCTTTGTACAGAAAACCTTTTTGGGCCTCAGTCACTTGTATAAGTCCCTCTGTACAAATTCAACAGTGCGCTCACTGATAAAACCCTGGGCCTCTCCTTGAGCTGTAAGCCCCAAATCTTTCTTTTTCAAAGCACTTTCTCCTTTGATTTTGAATATACTGTTGTTTTTATCTTTCTTTGTTGAACAACTAACCAAACAGCATGGAAGCACTACAACCGAGTAAGTGGTTATCGCTTTCATTTACTGCTTTCATATTATAAACTGTATTGTGGGGCTGCTCACTGTAAGTCTCCTTTCATAAACTCATATCTACTGTGTAATAATAGTATAGATATTTTGAGTTTCCCCGGCTACTACGTCTAGAACTAGGTGACGCCGTTTCAATTATTCGTAAAAATAGACGCCTAGATCCCCAATAGGAGCACCAGATACAGTCTTCTCTTCGGCTGTCCTCCTTAGGAATCGTCAAGAAATTCTATTCCCAAGAGATGAATTATTCTCGGTGAAACTTCTCTTGAATTTCTTCAAACCTCCGAACTGTTCAAACTCTCTTGAAAAGATAAAAGTTGCTGGATAGTAAACCTCGCACGTTTACCAGTGGTTTTATCTTTAAAAGAGTTTTTTTTGAACTTTTCTTTGGTTTGGGACCCACGGGCTTCTTAAAAGCATCGGCCTCCTCTTGGGCATCGTACAAGGACCCACAGGCTTCCTATAAGCAACCCGGCCTCCTCTTGGGCATTATTCAAGGACCCTACGGCTTCTTAGAAGTATTCACAGCCTCCTCTTAGGCTTCGTATAATGATCTCTTTCTCCGGGAATGATAGCCTCCTCTTGGGCTTCGTACAAGGACCCGTCGGCTTCTTAAAAGATTTCAGCCTCCTCTTGGGCTTCGTACAAATTGTCCCAACGACCTCCTAGAGGTATAGGAACAGAACCTAGTCATCCTCATAGAACAGTCCTTTCATAGAGTCTACTACTGTTTCTCAAAGCATAGTACAAAAGATAAAACTCTAGACATGGACGGTCTAATCTCCTTGAGTCTCAAAGACATTCTCAAGTGACCCCTTTCGTTAAATAGGAAGGAAACCCGTAGACTCGGACAGTCTCAATACCCTTTGGATTTCCCGTTTCCTCAAAGAGAAGGAAATATCCCTGATCCTCAAATTAAATCCCTGAGTACAACGTTGCTCATATAAGAACTGATTTTCTCTTTTCAATCAGTATATTGGATATGTCACTCAACTGAAACAGTTACAATAGCCTCCATCTCGGGCTTCGTACGAGATACCAAAATTCTCCCCAGTGGAGTCAAAATAACCTTTTCGCCTCTCTCTCGGGCTTTGTACGAGATACAAAAACACTCTCTTACTGAGTATAAAAGATTCTCCAACTGAGTCAACTATTTGCTAGCCTCCTCTTAGGCTTTGTATAATGATATGCCCCACTGGGTCAAAAACTTTTAGCCTCTCTCTCGGACTTTGTACGAGACACAAAATAGCCTCCTCTTAGGCTTTGTATAATGATTTTCCTAGCGGAAATTAGCCTCCTCTTAGGCTTTGTATAAGAAAACCACTGGTTAATCCAATTAACCTTTTAGCATCAAAGTTGTGCCTCGTTCACAGTACACAAACATCAACAACTCCTTTCCCTTCATCTAATCGCTGTAAGCGGTAAGCCTCTGGATCATCTATATCCATGCCACTGTCCCTCTCTTAGCATGAGAAATTCCTAAGGAAAGATGGCATTGCTCTACACTGAGTTAAAGTCTTCTCCTTCAGGTTAAAACCCTTTCTTCGGAAATTATGGCATTGCTCGGATCCGCGTATCCCAGTTAAAGTAATTCTCCTTCTCCCCTCTTTAGAGATGATAAATTCTCTCTAAAGTCGAGACCTTTCGCTTCACGTCTTGGGCTTTGAACAAGACACAAATAGACCTTTCAGCTTCACATCTTGGGCTTTGAACAAAATACAAATCACCTTTCGCTTCACGTCTTTGGCTTTGAACAAGACACCAAAAACAACCATTTCCTCCCATAGAATAGGAGGAATTACGAACGCTCTGATTTCCCTGTTTCGGTAAACGGGAATACGTAGGCATAAGATCGAAAGAAAAGATCTTAGCGAGCGCAATCAACAAAAAACCCAAATCCCATATCTCCATCAATTAAAAGCAGTAATTCAAAAGCATCAGTCCTAACATCCTAATCCTTGTTCCCCACCAGAAACCTTTTGCCCAAGCCCTAGAAAGAAAGAACCTGTATTGGCGAAATACGAATAACCAGTACAAAGGCCCCCCACATTGATAGCATTCGTAACCTAACAGACCGCTGTTTAAACTCAGTATGCAAGCAGGGTTAATTGGAGACATCTATTTCCCTTCCTTATTCAGCTCACAATAGGATAAAAAATGAATCGACCTGTAGTTTTAAGCTCAACCGCAGAGAGCGACCAGCGCTTAAGAACCGCGTCCAAAATCGCTCGCTACATGAAGCATTAGAAATGATCAAGGCAAGTGTTTATATTGAGCACAACCGTATCTAAAAGTACCTTACCCGTGAGTTGTGAGTATTTGTTAACCCCTTTGAGCCTAAACAGTTTAGATCTCATTTTAGTGATGAACTTGGTTTATGTACATAATTTGAAAGTGTAGTTCATCATTGAATTTTTTGAGGTTCTAAAAATTTCTTCTTGAACCTTTGAACATTGTTTTAATATGATTTCCTTGCCTTAAAAAGCAAGGAGCATTCACTTGAGGTTTGGTTGAATTCAAGTTGGGGAGAATGAAAAATAAGATTGGTAAGTTGCTAAAACTTTTGAAAAATTTCAAACAAGCATGAAAAGAAAAAGTGTGAATAAGAATGTGAAAAACAAAAGAAAAAGAATGCTTGTTTGAATGAGAAAAATAGAGAATGATATAATTGTGCATAAGGAAGTTTGAGAAGGTTGGTGATAAAGGAATGAAAATGGTGATTGAAGTTGTGATGTGTAAATACCATGTATAGTGAATGTTTCTTTTTGCATCGGCAATTTCGATTCAATGGCCTTTAGAAATGTCCCTTTGTTGTTAACCCGACCAAGCTGCAACCTTTGAAGCCCTTAGTGATCTTGTTGCTTCCATGTTTTCATTTTTGATTGTTAGATGTTGTATGAATTAAGTTGCTATTAGCATTGTTTGTCAGGTGAGTGAAATTTCTTCGCGGTTGCAAACGCGTTAATTTCTTCATTCTTATTTTTGAAGAGGAGTGTTAGAGTGATTCAAGTATGAAAATTTAGTTGTTCTTTGAACCATTCCATGATATTTGTTTAAGAACTTAATTCTTTGTCATTGTTTGATTCTATTGAGTGGTGAACGTTGCTTGTGTGCATTTTCATGCTTGACTTTGGTTGAATCTTATGCTTGAGCAAATCCTCTTGTTTTCATGAGGGGCATACTTTGCTTGAGGACAAGCAAAAATATAGTTGGGGAGAGTTGTTAGGTGCATATTTTACCTTAAAATGAATTATTTTTCTTGGCACTTTTTCTACTCAATTCTCATGTTTTCATTAGTTTTACTCTTGAATTGTTGTTGTTCTTCAAACATTGAGAAAATACCTTTGGTGCTTGTAACGTGTGTGTTATTGTGCAGGAAAAGGCACTAATTGATCAAAGTTGTAAGACACAAGATTGGATCCAAGCTGCCAAAGAACAGAGGAAAACATTAGCAAGTTCGCTTTGCAAACTCTGGCGGGGTCCCAACGAATGGTCCCAAAATTATGGTAGTAGAAAAAGCCACTAAAGTTCGTTTTGCGAACTTGAAGGCGAGTGTTCTCTTTGCGAATAATCCTTCGCATTGCGAACTCATGAAGAAATTTTGTGGAAGTTTAACTATGCAGAGGCACCTCCGGTGCCTAATTTTGTCATTCGCTTTGCGAGTAAAACGTTTGCTTTGCGAACACGTAAAATCCTGAATGTATTATAAATAGATTTTTCCCACTTTTTAGATAGAATCAAGAGAGAGACTTGAGAGAAATAATAGAAACTTGTGAATTAAAGATCAGAACTTTGTATCTTTTCATTTTAAGGGAGAAAAGGTAGGATCTTCAATCTCTTGTTGGGAATGGATGTAATCTTTTGATACCTTATGTATTTCATCTAATGTATGTTTGTGAATTAGTTTTGATTCTCTATTGTTGATTGTCTTTGATTGTTTATTTGTGAGTCTTGACAAACTCTTTACAAATCTTTAGTCTTGGATTTTCTTCTATCAATGAGCAAACTTTTTACATGGTTTTGTGAGTTGATATTCATTGTATCTTTTGTCGTATTGTATTGATTAAATAGCATGGCTAGCATGAGTAGGATCGATACCGTATTGCGAGGATGCGTGATAATAGTGATAAAGAGCGATATTCACATACATTTGGCAAATTAGGTGAATACATGGAAAAAGGGTTAAGCGTATGTACGTATTCTGATCAATGGCATTTTATATGAAGCAGTCATTTATCTGATTTGGGTGTCATCTTTGTTTACCTGTTTATCTTTGATTTGAACCGCTATAGACATATACTTTTCAGATCTGGATCTAAGATGATTATCTGTTTTGTTCTAAACTCTAGAAATAGATTTAGGCTTAACACTTGCGTGAGTATCAGCTCTTAATGCTCTGTGTTGGTTTTGTTGCGTGAAACATCACCAATGAGGCAATACGGTCGATCTCTCGACGTTGCGTTAGACATAACCTCTGTCGTGGGTGATACGTGAGGATATTAGGCGAATGATTGATTTATGTATAATATGATTAGAAGAATGCATGTGTTATCAATTGATGAGATCCACTTCCAACAAGGCTCCGTTTATAATTCAGTCTTTACTTTATATTTTCAGCCTTTACATTTTCTGCATTTACTTTTGGTTCCTCTTTAAACCAAAACTTTTGAACCATAAGCTTAGAAATGTGGATACCGTCGAACGACATTCTTTCCCTCGCACTAATCCCTGTGGATACGACAAAACTGGGTTACTTAAATTAGTTTTTGCTTGCTGCTGTATTACAGTTTCAACAGTGTGGGCGTACATTATGTCGTTTCTGCATAGCAAACCTTTTGTGTCTCTTGTTGTGGATCTTTTGAAAATATACCAAATAGATCTTTTTCTTGTCATAACCGTTCTTCTTGCTTTGATTCTTGATAAACTTTCCTCTTCCTCTTAAGTATTCAGACTGTTGGAATATTTTAATAATTTAGTATTATATTAGTATTCTAATAATGATGTGGCCAAATATATTTATTTAATTATGTGTGCTATTTAATATTTTAAGTGCCTTAAATAATTAAGTGATCAAATAGAGTTAAAACGCTTATTAGATTTCATTTAGAAATTAATTAATTAATTAAATAATTGGATATGAGCTCAAATATGAGTGTATGTCAGGATGGTCCATTTGAGAATAATGGAAACCCTAATTGGCCATCAAACTATATATAGGTTGTGGTCCCCAATATACCATACACAAGCAAATTATCTCTTCTCCCTATCTGAAGAGAATACAAGGCATAAGGAGTACCGATTGAGGAAGAACCACAAAAGCCATCAACTTATGGGTTTTAAGATTGCCATCAAAGGAATTTTTCTAGATGGATCCATGTATTCCAAAATTATTTTATTGATCCTTTAATTTTATACATGCTTGATTTACACGCCTAAATTATATATTATAATTTCTTGAGCATGTATGTTTTGGTTAATCGTTATTAATCTAAGTCCAACACAGACATGTCATCAAGTGTTGATCTTTCTTTATAATTTTTTCCACTTTCTTTCTTCCCCTTCTTTTTTTTCTTCAAAATATCATTTCTTGGGTATAGCAAATAAATCATGTTCACCATATTTCTCAATTTTTCTTTGACTCACTCTTAGCTCATGAGCCTTAAGTGTTCCTTAAAACTATTTCATCTTCAAATTATTCATGTCTTTTGTTTTCCAAAATTGTCACTAATATCATGTACTATTGAGGAGTAAGAGTGCTTAATACATTTTCAATTTCTGATAAAGTTTCATATGAGTTCTTCATTTGAGTGCTCAAGACTATTGTTCTTGAAAAAAAAAAATTCTACTCATTCATTGGCTTTTATATGCAATACTTCATACTAATTTCTCAGTGATTGAATACATGCTTTCTTGACTTTTGCATCACCGCCATAATATTTCTCACGAATATCACATGTTTCTTTTGCAGTTATTTCTTCTGATATTTTGGCACACACCTTTGCATCAACATTGGGGAATGTAGTACAATGTTTCTTTTATCTTTCTTTTTTTATTTCTTGAAAGTTGCTCACTGAAATTCTATTCAATTTTAAACCATTGGCTGAAGACCTTCATAAACATTGAATATGACTCTCATTTATTTATATTACCTGTCCCAATTATTACCATCAAGACTTAATAGATTTTGCTAGAAATTTGTTGTTCCTCACTATAGCTACGATTATTATTCTTTCTTACAAATCAAACCGAACTCTGAAATAATAATATATTAGGATAAATGTAGTGAGAATTAGAGGATTGAGTGAAATAGTATGTATATTGATCATTGAACAGGGAGTATATATGCATACATTAGAAGTCCTGCGTTGGTTAATAACAAAACATACATTAGCTTGCTGTAAAGTTCTGAGCAGACCGGGTTAGAAGCTGAATTTTCCGATTCTGAGATCAAGGAAGCAGTGTGGAGCTGTGAAGGATCGAGATGCTCAAGTCCTGATGGCTTCAATTTTATGTTTATCAGAAGGTTTTGGTATGCTCTAAAGGATGACATTTCATGGTTCATCAAAGAGTTTCATTCAAAGGCGAAGGTTTCTAAAGCTATCATTTCTTCTTTCTTGACATTAGTCCCCAAGATTAATTCTCTTATGGTTTTGGATGATTATAGACCCATTTGTTTGGTGGGTAGTCTTTACAACATATTGAGTAAGATTTTATCAAAGAGATTGAAGGCTGTTTTGGGTTCATTGATTTCTAAGAGTTAGACGGCTTTTGTTTCGGAGAGGAATTTATTGGATGAGGTGTTGGTGGCTAACGAAACGGTGGATTTTGCAACTCGTGAGAAGAAAGGCTGCCTTTTATTTAAGGCAGATTTCGAAAAAGCTTACGAAAATGCTAATTGGAACTTTCTTAGATATACGTTAAGGAGGATGGGTTTCGGTTGTCATGGTGGATGGAGACTTTGGTTTTTTCGAGTTATATGTCGGTTTTGGTCAACAGAAGTCCGACGTATGATTTTGAGGTGGAGAAGGGCTTAAGGCAAGGAGATCCAATATCTCCTTTCCTCTTTGGAATTGTCGTAGAAGGCTTATCTAGGATGGTTAGAAAAGCTTCCGAGCTTCGTGATTTCAAAGGTTTTTCTTTTAACGGGAAGTGCGAAGTTGATATTTTACAATTCTCGGATGATACTTTTCTTATAGGTGAAGGAACTTGGGAGAACATTTGGGAAATCAAATTTATTTTGCATGGTTTCGAGATTGCTTCAGGTCTTGGGGTAAACTTCCGTAAAAGCCGTGTTTTTGGTGTCAACATTAATCTGAACTTTATGCAGGTAGCAACAAACTTTCTTTCGTGCAGATTGGAAGGCAAATTGTTCACTTTCCTTGGTATTCCTATTGGGACGAATCCTAGAAGGATATCGACGTGGAAACCATTGGTGAACAAAGTGAGAGTTAGATTATAAAGCTTGAAGGGTAGAAATTTGTCTTTCGGAGGCAGATTAACTTTGGTGAAACCAATCCTTGGTAGTCTGTCGATTTTTATGCTCTCTTTTTATAAAGCTCCTAAATCGGTTTGGAAGGAGATTAAAGGCATTCAAAATAGTTTTCTTTGGAGTTGTTTAGATGTTCGCAGGAAGGTTCATTGGGTGGCTTGGGAGGATGTGTGTAAACCCTTCAACGAGGGAGGTATAGGAGTGAAAAAAAATCGAAGAAGTGGACGCAGAGCTATTGATGAAATGGAAGTGGAGAATGCTTAAAGAAAGGGATACTCTTTGGTTGAAAGTCTTGTCGGCTCGGTATGGAGTTATTTCGTCAGCAGTGAAGGAAGGAAAATGGAATGATAGTTCGAAGCATTGTTCCAGCTGGTGGAAGGACATTTTCCAGATCGAAAAGGCTGTCGCAAGATCTGTTTCTGCTTCCTGTTTCATTAACAATTATAAATTCACTTTGGGTGATGGTAAAGATCAGTTGTTCTGGTCTGATAAATGGGCGGAGGATATTCCATTGAGAGTTTTATTTCCTGCTGCTTATGGGCTAGTTTGCTGAAAGATGTTTCCTTTGGGAAGATGGGAGATTGGCACGGCAGATCGTTTGAAATGGAATGATTTTGGCCTGGCAGCGCATAACGGCGTCGGCATAATGGAGATTTTGGAGTTTTTTTGAAGGTTTGTACTCCGGAGCAGGGCATTTTGGATGATGTCAGGTGGCTGCCTGAAGCGGAGGGAAGGTACTCGGTAAGTTCTGCTAATCATATATTTGAAAAATGAAGGTCTTTTAATACAGTGGAATTAGATTTTAAGCAATCTTTATACTTGTTGTGGCATTCTAAAACTCCTTATAAGGTGCGAGCATTTGTTCGGAGGTGTTTTCTGAACCGTATTCCGACGAAGGACGCATTACAGCGTAAAGGGATTAATAGCTCTGTCCATGACCTCCCTTGTGTTTTGTGCTTTCAAGAGGATAAAGATATTCAACATTTGTTTTTCGGTTGTGTAGTGGCAAAGGGAATATGGAACAAAGTGGTTGCTTGGACGGGGACGGTTTGGGAACCGGAGGAGAGCTTGTGGAAAAGCTTCTTGTCTTGGTCTAAGAATGAGTGTTTTAAGGACTTGAAGAAAGGGAACTCGGTGGTTATATGGATGGCGGTGGTGTAGAACTTATGGAAGGCTAGAAACTCGATTATTTTTAACAGGGATGCTTTTTCGGCTTCGGACCTCTTTTGGGATATAAAGCTCACGGCGTGGAAGTGGTCTTTGATTAGGGAAAATTCTAATTCAAACTGTAGTTTCTTTGATTTTTTTCAAATCCTGTTAGTTTGCTTGAATTAATCTTCAGTTGGTTAGTATTTTCCTCGGTTCCATGATGCTTTTTCTTTCGTTTTGTCTTGCTTTCCTTATTGGGAGCTATTATTGTATTGAGGGTTCGAGAACCCATAGTACTCGTTTAATATCAATCCTTACTTAAAAAAAACTATAAATAACTTTTACTAACTAACTAACATACTTTTAAACTTAACTTAAATTACAAGCAATATACAACACACATACTCATCAATGAATTCATTAAAAAAAATCTATTTTAAACTAAGATTTAAAAAATTTTAATTTCAATATTTATTTTATGTTTTTTTTCCTATATAATTTTGTTATTTGATGTCGAAACTGCAACTTGAGAGTTGTTACTTTTAATATAATTAAATTACACTATATGATTTATAAGGGGCGTTCAAATTCAAACCAATTTAAATAAAAATTGCAAACCAACCCAACAAATTAAAAACTACAACAACAAAAATCAATATAATTAGATATGTTTGGATGTTATTTATTTAAAACCCCTTGAATCAGATTAGATTTTAGATTGACTTTTTCAAATCGATCTAAATCAAATCAAACTGCATGTAGGGGTGGAAATAGGCTGGGCCGAGCTAGATTTTGTCAAGTCTGACCTACTAAAAATTTCAAAGCCTAAGTCTGGTCTGTAGCCTATGATAGACTTATTTTTAGGCCTGTGTCTGGCCTTTTCGAAGGCCTGATTGACCTACTAGCTTATTTAAAAGCCTACTTCATTTGAACATTTGCAAATAAGAAATTTAACTAATGTTAAATAGACTAACAAATTAAATGATCAATGAGACTAAATGTTTATTTTTATTGTCTCATTCAAGTTTACCTATTAACATAAGTTTGGTGATATTATTTGTTGGAGAGAACTTATAAAAAATACTTATGACAACAACTTATAACATTGTTTATAATCTTTTTTCAACTTATTTTCATAAATTCTTCAAGATAACTAAACTTTATTTTCGTATTTTAATTCAAACTATAAAATATAATATAATAATATTAATAAATTTATTCAATTTTTTTAAACTAGGCCGGCCTGATAGGCTTAAAAGGTTTTTCTTACGGCCTGTGACCTAGACTCTTTAGCTAAATAGGCTTATAAAAAAACCTAGGCATTTTCTATTTAAGAAAAAACCTGACCTGACCTAGGTCTATGTCGGCTAGGCCGTAAGCCCCTGTTAGTTGGTCTGACTTATTTCCACCCCTAACTGCATGTATATATAGCTTTAATTTATTGTTCATTTATACTTATTTTTTAATATTATTTATTATTTTAATTTAATTTATTTATATTTATTATTTATTTTATTTTATCCATAATGATCATTTGAATTTAGTAATATTACTTTTTAATATATTATGTATTATAGATTACATCAAACATTATTTTATAGTATTTTATACTATTAATAAAAAAATATAATTTGTAATTTGAATATTTAAAAATCAATTCAAACTAGACCAGATAAAATTGAATCAAAACATATCAGATTTTTTTAACTAAACATACAAAACCAGATCAAATCACAAATAAATTTATATTTGAATAAGATGAATTTTTATCTTAAAACTAATCCAAACAACATAAGCTCAATAATATAATTTAAATAACAGCAAATTTTTGAATTTACAATAATTAAATCCAAACTAAAGAAATTCTAAAAATATAAATAAACGTTAAAATTACACAATTGAAGTCATATTTAAACTTAAAATTTATATTGATATTCAGGGAGATTTTTTCCACATTAACCAAATATCTTGGATTTTAATTTAATTCAAATTACGCAATGTTAAATTTATTAAGGGAGACTTTACTTTTTATTGTGAATCTTACTTTAAAAATTAATAATTTATTCAACTATTATATATTTTTTTGTTAAGTTGTCTAATGGTTTACATTTATTACTATGTATATACATGTAGACAGTTAGAACTTTTTTTGACAGAAATTAATTATTCTATTTACTTCTATAAAAACATGTATCGGGTGTCATCATTTCTCTTTAAAGAAAATTATAACTATTCTCTTTGTTGAGGAAACAATTATAACTACCTATTAAAAACACAATAAAACTACCATTTATATACATATATTATAAAATCAACCATTTTGAAGAGATTTATAGCCATGTTTGTGTAATTGCAAAGTGTATTATAGAAGTGAAATTATTACTCCCTCCGTCTCACAATAGATGTCCTCTTTGAGATTTTCACACTTTTTAAGATACTGATTAATTGTGTTGATTTCAATGATAAAACGAGTGTCATTTACTAAAATAACCTTATTAATAATAGATAGTGGAGTAGTTAAATGAATTAAAATACAATAAATAAGGGTAATTTAGTGGAAAGAAATAATAAATATTACATTGATATTCTAAAGGGACAAATAATTTGAGACAAATAAAAAAATGAAAGAGGACACCTATTGTGAGACGGAAGGAGTACTACTTTATGTATTAACTAGACAAATACTCGTGCTCTCACAAGGATGATATTGATATTATAAACTATGAAATGGTTAGTATATTTGATTAAGAGTAATGTGTCACATATTATTTTTATATTTTTAAGATATTAAAAATTACTATTTATAAACTTACTTTTGTTGCATATGTATTTTTTATAATAAATATATTATAATTATTTTTTGTTTTTAATCAGGTCCGGTCCAAGGGCAAGACAAGTAAGGCCTTTGCCTTGGGCCTCACTTTTTTGGTCTATATAAAAGGCCTCCAAATAAATTTATTAATAATTATTTACCAACTAATGCATTTTAAACTTAAAATATGTGTAGTAACCAAGTGGTTGAGTGTAATCCCTGAAACACCGTTGCAACAATAAATTATGTTTTGGAGCTCATTTCATCCTTTTATTAATCATTACAAAATAGATATAGTTAAGTTTTATTTGAGAAAATTGTATATAATTTGATTTTAATACTTTATCTATTTTTATTTGGTCATAAAAAACTGACTAAGATTTATTATTATTTTCACACTAATAAAAATAATATTTTTAATGAATAGTTTTAAATTAAATTTCTAAAACAATACTCTTTTTTAATATGATTCATAAATTATATAAATATAATAAGTAATTATTTTCATTATGTAATTCAAGAAGTACATAAAATTAATACATTTAATCAAATGATGAAAAAATGTAACATGATTTTTTTTAATATTAACTAAGGATTAAATCAATAAAATTAATATATTTAATTTTATATGATATAGACATTTAATTGAAGAAAATAATAATTTAAAAAAATTGATGGTTTTTTATTTTAAAATAAAAAATAATATAAATTTTGTAAATATATATTTTTTATTTTAAAAAATAAATATTTTAAATTTTGCCTTAGGCCTCCAAATTTGTTGGACCAGCCCTGTTTTTAATTAGACTATATATAAAAAATAATTAATTGATTATGGAAAAACAAAACATTTATCCTATATATGAGTTGTTACTCCAACTTCGTCTTTAATAACTCATTTTCAAATAAAAGAGTGTTACAAATTTTAAATATGAAAAAAGCTATAGTGTTACTATCGTACTTGTTTGTGGTAGATATTGTTATTATGTTAAATACAGTGGCGGAGCCAGAAACTTATGCCAGGGATGCAAATTAATAATAATAATAAAATTTTAATATTAAAAATATTAATATATTTTATAATTAGCACATGCATAGGTGGCAGCAGGGAGTGCATATTAATATATTAAAAATATTATATTTTATGCCAGGAAATTATGCCACGTTTGTTATTAATTGCTCAGAAAAACTTAGCACATGCATAGCATTAATTCAATATGTGATGCGGCATTAAATGTATAGGTGTCAACAGGTACAAAAGAGGTACAAAAGAGGTGAAAAAAAAATATTGAGGGGGTTCATTTGCATCCCCTGATTACATGTTGGCTCCGCCTCTGGTTAAATATGAACAAAATATAAAATATTTGATTAAGAGTAACTTTTTTTCAAAAACAAAGATGGTCGAAGCCCAAACACTAAAAAAATAAAAAAAATAGTCTTGGTGTGACTGTCTCCAACAAATCATCCATAAGCAAAGAAGTAATGTGAGATAGACATTGCTCATAATGAATAAAAATGGGACTGTGTTCATAACTCTGAGAGCATCGGCAAAAACATTTGCTTCACAATATGAATGACATATTTTTATTTCCCTCTCCATAGTCAAAAGTTGTCTAATATGCTAAGGATATCTCTCCAAATACCATATGCACTTAGCCAGAAGAGCTAAGTTGACTAGACAAAGATGTCTTACCCCTAAGTCAACTTTACTAATAGACTTACACAAATCGACCCAAATAACCCAAAATATTTTAGATCCTCCCTTAACACCTCTCCACAAAATCATTATGTGAATATAAACAATTTTCCTCCAAATCTTTACATGCATTTTCAAAAAAGACACAACAAAAATAGGGTTAACATTAAATAAAGAACCAATAAAAACCAACCACCCCCAACCTAACATACTTGTGCTTTCAAGAGTTAAGCCTCTTAAATAACACATATTAACAATGAGGTCCCACATAACTTCTCGATTGGGGATATCCCAAACAGGCAGCCCCAAATATTTAAAAGGAATGAATTCAATTCTATAATGAAGAACGTCACCAACGAAATTCAAAAAAACATATTTCATACACAATGCCAAAAAATAGCGCTGCTAAAGGTAAAGACAGCGCTTTTTTTCCTGCAAAAGCGCTGCCTTAGGTCCCCTTTAGGAAACGCTTTTCCACTAAAAGCGCTGTCTTTTGTTACCCTTTAGCCATCGCTTTTTAAAGCGCTGCCTAATGTGTATTATTTTCCAACTTTAGGCAGAGCTATTTTTTGGAAAAAACGCTGGCTCCCCCCCCCCCCCCCCCCCCTTTAGACAGCGCTTTTTAAAGCGCTTTCTTTAGTTCCACTTTTGGCAGCGCTTTTTCAGTAAAAGCGTTGTCTTTTGTACACTTAAATTGTTGTAAAAATTATTTGTTTTGCATGCGTTTTTGTCAAAAGCGCTGCTAAAATTCCTTTTTTTAAGAAAACTTAAAAAAAAAAACCTTATAATAGACCTGTATATTAACAAACCTGTATAATATAATTTTTTATCAAAACTTATCATAATTATATACTTCAATTCACAAACCTTTATTCAACATAGGCCTACATAATTATATACTTTAATCACCATATATAGGCCTTATATTTCATCATTATACACAAGACTTTATCAATTAATCATTCTAATATTTAACTTATGGTCGGCAACTTTCAAATTAATTAACCATTCTAATAACAACTATTCATACACCAAATAACCATTCTAATAACCATTCCACTTCCAAAATAAAATAACCATTCTAATAACCATATACAACAACTTCAATCACAATATATAGGCCTTATATTTCATAATTATACACAAGACTTTATCAATTAACCATTCTAATATTCAACTTATGGTCGGCAACTTTCAAATTAATTAACCATTCTAATAACAACTATTCATACACCAAATAACCATTCTAATAACCATTCTACTTCCAAAATAAAATAACCATATACAACAACTTCCAAAACTATACAAAGTATATACAACAACTTTCAACTTCCATACCTTATATGATTCTTTGCTCAATAAGGTATTGACACAAATCCTCCTTAATTTCTTCAAATTGTACTTTGGAGTAAGTAGCACACTTGAATTCATCAAAATACTACATAATATAACATAATATGCATGATTTAGTTAAAAGTAATTAATTATATCAAATATCCGATAATTATTAAAATAACTCATAAGTTATAAATTCATACCATGATTGGAATCTCTATTTGATCCAAATGAATGATTTCTTTCATAAACCTCAAAACGAAATAACCGCAATCTATACCATTTTTTTTACGAGGACATTACACAGTGGAAAAAAAATAATAATATATATCAGGATATATAGTCTAACTTGTTTTACCAAGTAGCATCACTATTATAAGCAAAATTGTGAAAATATACCTACACTCTGATCCATGTAATGTTGGTTGACTTACTATTTGGTACTTGGGCTCCTCTTTGTGATCGAAATATTTGTATAGCTCTAACATAATATAAACGAAATTTAGAACAATCTCACTTAAATAAATTAATAAACAAATACACACAAATATTTAAAACAATTTCACTTACGTATCAATCGTCGTCTTCATATCCGGGTATTTATCTACATCACCATCTAACGAATCCACATAATACACTATTTCTCTTATCGGATTTATCGCAACCAACAACCAGTGTCCACTGTAAAATAAAACAAAAGTATCGATATAGTAATTTTATACGCAACATCAAAAAACGAAAAATGATAATAAATGAAGTAAGAATGCAAATCTAACCCATTGCCAGTATTATATGGTAAAAGATACAACTTTTCTGTATCTATGCTGGCCATAAATCTTTCGACTAAGTGAGATTAAGTTCAAAGTCATTTTAGACACAATTATAAACAATGAACCTGTGAGTGAAATCGATACAGATACGCAAACGGATAGGCAATCAAAAATCAAATCAAAAATTAACTAACAATACAACTAATATCATTTTCAATTAAATCAAAAATCAATCAACTAAATATCAAAAACTAATATCATTTTCAATTAAATCAAAAACTAATATCAAAAATCAACTAACAATACAACTAATATCATTTTCAACTAACAATACAACTAATATCATTTTAAATCAAATCAAATCAAATATCAACAAGTAAACACATTTTCAATTAAACACTAACAAACTTCTACAAACCAAAAAATCAAAACTTAACATCAACAACTAATAATACAACAAATTTATATCACAGAAACAGCAGAGAAACAATCAACAATGGAGAATATTAGGCATTTCCATTATTGGAGAGAAAACCAGAAAAAAGGAAAGTAAAAACCTCAAACGGCAGACGACGTAGAACGGATTGAAGTCACGAACGGCGGACGACGGTAGTTGTGAGGGTAGCCTCGAACGAAATAAAGTCACGAACGGCGGAGGACGGAGGACGGAGGGTGTTCGTTTGCAGAAGAAGAAGACGAAGATACAATGTCGCGAGAGATTAGGGTGAAAATAGAGGGAGATCAGAATCTGTTTTAATTTTAATATTTTAAAAGACCTTTAGCAGCGCTTTTAGAAAGCGTTTTCTTATGTTAATCCTTTAGCAGCGCTTTTGGGGTAAAACGCTTTCTTATGTGGGATTAATGAAAGGCCTTTAGCAGCGCTTTCCAAAAGCGCTGCCTAAAGCGTTTTGTACGAAAGCCCTTTAGCAGCGCTTTTCAAAAGCGTTGCCTTATGTTACACCTTTAGCAGCGTTTTTCATAAAACACTTTCTAAAGTTCACCTGCCTTAGGGTTTTAGCAGCGCTTTTCAAAAACGTTGTCTTATGTCCGCCATTTAGCAGTGCTTTTTTCTTTCTTTTTTCATTTTTGTTTTTAGCGAAACATGTAGCAACGCTTCTGCCAGAAAGCGTTGTCTTTGTTGCGCTGCGAAAACTCTTTTTTGGCGTAGTGATATTAACCCCTATCATTATACTCTTAAAAAATCACCCAGAGACCAGAAGCATGCTCAAACCCTAAGAATAGCCTTTATAGTCCAATGGTTTTCAGCAGATGGATTTGTTAAATTAAGAGTATCATGTAAATATTAAAGATGAGAGACCAGTAAATCTAATGTTCCTATCCTAAAACCTCTAAGAAGGCCAAACTTAACGAGCCTACTAATCAAACCACTTAACTCTTTGATTATAATCACGAAGAAAAAAAAGGAGCAAGAGGTTTACCTTACTTCATACCCGTTTATATTCTAATCTCTTGAATTGGGAAACCATTACCAACACTGCAACATTCCCAACGAAAGCAGAGGTACTAATATAAGACCTATACTTATCATTAAATCTAAATCTAACGAGCATATACTCTCGAAACTTCCAGCTCACAGATTCATAAAATTTCTCAAAATCCACTTTAAAATGAGACAATTTTTCCTTGCAGTTTTAGAAAGGTTAATCATTTTATTCACTACCACCGCATCACCCACCAACAATCTGCCTTTTAGAAAAGTAGTTTGATTAAGGGAAACAAGCTTTTTCATGGCATCCCTTAGTCTAACAACTTACACTTTAGCTATTAACTTATATAAGGAACCAACCAAAGATATACGCCTAAAATTTCTTAACTCAATAGGAAATTTAATCTTAGGAATTAAGGTGACAAAGTAAGAGGCAAATGAACAAGGTAAAAAGGCATGTCGATGAAATTGATCAAACATAACTCCAAGATATTCCCTAAACAAATTTGAAAACTTTATTAAAAGAGAGAAAGAAAAATAATCAAAGACAGTAATACTCTTGTTACCTTCACACAAGGCAACAACACCATCTAACTCCTAAAGAGTGAAAGAAGTAACCAATGCAAGGCTATCCTCAACACACACACACACACACACACACACACACACAGAGAGAGAGAGAGAGAGAGAGAGAGAGAGAGAGAGAGAGAGAGAGAGAGAGAGAGAGAGAGAGAGAGAGAGAGAGAGAATCCCAACCAAGCGAGGGTTGTAAAAATATGGCTCGTTGGAGATCTCTGAAAAATAATTAAACTATTCTTACCTATCTTAGTCACCCCTTCCAACCAACCTTCAAGACTAAAATAACATTCTTTCTACTTATACTCTTGAGTGAAGCATAAAATAAAATAAAATAAAAAAACCAGAGTTAGAACCACCATCTTTAAGCCACTTTAATTTGGATCTTTGGACAATTTAGAATCATTAATCCTTAACAAAGATCAAAATTCTGCAATGTTACTAGAACGAGCCAGAATCTCCTCATCAGATAAAAGATCTTTGATCAATCACAACATACAACTTAAAGAATTAATTTGAAACTCTAAGTTAACAACCTGCTTTTTCCTTCCAACCATTTAGCATCAATTTAAGGGCTTTGAACTTGTTCAATAAATATCAAAAGCCTCCCAACCTTGAACTAAAAAACTAACTTTAAATAATATATTTTAATGAGAATTTATACATATTCAATACTCTTAGAGAATTGATAGGTTCAATTTTTTTATAAATAATTTCTTTAATTCAAAATATTAAAGAAACTTAAGGACAATTGTTAGCAAAATTTTAATTAAAACTGTAAATAATAATAGCATAAATCATAAAAGTATTTTACTCCATAAAATTCAAAATATAAAATACAATAAAATGTTTTAGAATGCATCACAACTAACTAAATAAAACTAAGGCAATAAGAAATTTAAAGATAAACAAAAGCAACAATCTTTGAATCCCCATAAACTAACACTCTAAAAAACAAAGCTGGCTAAGACCAAAGCCACAGCAACAAGAACACCATGAGAAACACCTAAATTTGTGGAACCACTCGATTGAGGAGATGGTGCTGGAGCATTCCTTAAAGGGGCACTTGGTGTTGGAGCAGTCCATCCCGGTGTACTTGGTTCAGGAGCGGTCCATCCCGGTGTACTTGGTGCAGGAGCTGTCCATCCGGGCACGGGAGCAGTCCAACTTGGCGTTGGCGCCTTCCAACTTGGTGCGGGAGCAGTCCATACGGGTGCAGTAGCCTTCAATGCTGGTGCGGGTGCTGTCGAATTGGGTGACGGAGCGTTCCATCCGGGTGCACTCGGTGATGGAGCCTTATAACCGGGTGCGGGAGCCATCCATGCAGGTGCGGGAGCCGTCCAACTGGGTGATGGAGCCTTCAATCCTGGGGCACTCGGTGATGGAGCCTTATAATCAGGCGCAGGAGCCTTCCATGCAGGTGCGGGAGCCGTCCAACTGGGTGATGGAGCCTTCCATCCTGGGGCACTCGGTGATGGAGGC
Source organism: Lathyrus tuberosus (assembly GCA_022829125.1). Taxonomy (NCBI): domain Eukaryota; kingdom Viridiplantae; phylum Streptophyta; class Magnoliopsida; order Fabales; family Fabaceae; genus Lathyrus; species Lathyrus tuberosus. The sequence continues at coordinate 9,205,547 of JALAZF010000203.1, read as the reverse complement.
TCATAACCGGGCGCAGGAGCAGTCCAACCCGGTGCTGGAGCCTTCCATGTTGGCGCAGGTGCCGTCCAACTGGGAGACGGAGCCTTCCATCCGGGCACATTTGGTGCAGGAGCCTTATACCCGGGCGCAGGAGCTTTCCATGCTGGTGCAGGTGACGGAGCCTTCCATCCGGGTGAACTTGGTGATGGAGCCTTATAACCAGGTGCAGGAGCCTTCCATCCAGGAGCCGGAGCTTTCGGCGAGGGTGCAGGCCAGTATACTGGTGCAACCCATGGTGATGTTGCCGGACCATGATCTTTGTAACCGTGTCTTGGAGACAAAACAGCAACAGTCAACTTTACACCCTTTCTACAATTCTCAACGTTTCCACTAATGAAGTAAAAGTGACCAGATCTATCCAAATTAACAATCGATTCTCCACCTTCCAACTTCTTAATCGGATTCTTAGTGTTACACGAATCATAGTCTTTTTCATTTACCACCAACACTGAATCATATGCTTTATCATACTTAAAATCTGCACCACAAAACAAATACAAAACATCAACACTTCTCATCACTATCACACAAAGATTCATATCAAACTCGACATTAAAAAAAATAATAAAAAACAAAAATACTTACAAAGTGTGTCGTTGATTTGAAACCTTAATGAATGAGCCCACTTAGCATACCCTGCAGATGGTTTCACAGCCCAACCATCTTTTCCACCAACATTAAATTTGTAACCAGAAGACAATGAAGAGACAAGAAAAATCATTGCCATGAACAAGAATAAACCAGACCTCATTTTCGCCATTGATTAGTTTCACTAAGTAATTGAAATCTGAAAAAAAAGTGAGAGGTAGTAGGGCTTATTTATATTGAAATATTGAAATATGAATATCAAAACTATACTCTGGTCTAAATAATGATAGTAATTAATTTCCAGGTTGTGTTTTAATATTTTCTCTATTATAAGGTCTTTTTAGGTTAAGTCGCAATAAATTTTTTCCTATTAAAAGAAAGAATTTAATTTATATTAATCAATTTAATTATATTGAGCTGTATGTAAACCAATTATATAATGCAGATATTATGATAGGATTTTATTTGATGTATATATGTAAAGAAAAAATATTACACAGTAAATAGTATAATAATAAGGAATCTTAAACATAATTGTTATTTAAAAAACTTAAAAGTATTAAAAAGTTTGATAAAATTTTTAATACACATAACTTTTCTTAGAAAGGAAAAACTGATATTAATTATTTATGTATTAACGATTACTGTATATATAAATTCAAATAAATATAAATATAATATTTTAAAGTATCATAATATTCTCTTTGTCTTAAAATAATGAACCTAATTATTTAATTTTCCACATAAATAATGAGAGATACATTTTTTTTTATAAATGAATCATTTTTTTAAAGAGGAAAAATTATTCATTAATAGATATAATTAACAAAATTAAAAATATATGAAAAGAAAGAATAACATTTTTTTGTGTGTAAAAAACAACATTTATTTCTTTTAAATATTTTTTAAGTGTCATTTCATTGTAAACGAAGTACTTGTATCTCATGTAAATATGGACCAAACACATGTATTTTCTTTTGTTTAATAATACACACTACATCTATTTCAAATTATAATATTTTTCTAGAAAAATGATTTATTTTAAATTTTAACTTATTTCACAATATTACATGTCATATATTTATTACTCTCCTTCCCCTTCTCTCTCAAATATTTTTAACTTTCTCTCACTTAATTTTAGTCGTAAGGCTTTGAGAAGGTCCTTTTGTTTAGTGAGAAATTCATGTATTATGGAAAGAGCGTTTTTGTAAATTTACCAAGAAGTACTTTTGTTTTTATTGAATGATTTATATATAAAGACTTGTTTGTTTGAGTTCTAATCCGTTGTCGCACATAAATTAAAAACGAATAGATAAAATTGTAGTTAGGGAAGCGACACTTGAGTCATATCACTAAGACTCTTGACAAAATTAGGACTGTTTGTTTTAGAAGCTAATTTATGTTTGTTTCCTATCATAAAAATGATTTTTTTAAATGATTTTATTTGTTTGACAACTTAAATATAAAAATGATATTTTTAGTTATATATATATATATATATATATATATATATATATATATATATATATATATATATATATATATATATATAACTACATTTTAAAGTCTCATTTTAGTTTTATTTAAAGTCATCAAACATAAAAATAAAACTACATCTTTTTAAAGTCTCATTCTAGTTTTTTTTTTATGTCATCAAACATAAAAATAAAACTATTGTGGTAGTCGCCCCATGTTTTTTAGCAATTGATCTCTGATGGTGTTTTTTATTTCTTCAATATATCTAATATCAACTTGAGTTAGAGTTTGCCATTCACCATGAATAGGTACACCATTTCCATCTCGTTCATGGAAATCTTGCCCATTGTCTTGTAAATCATTCATGTTCTTTAAACTTTCAAGAATATCCAAGTCACTTGAGTCTGTTCTTCTTAAAAAGTTAAGAAGTGCAAAACAAGCCCAAATAATAGCCATTTAAGTTTGAAGCTTGAAATTAGACATTTCTTGTAATACCCTTTATCTTGCTTTTACAACACCAAAAGATCTTTCAATAACACTTCTCAAACTAGAACGATAATAATTAAAAATTTCATTTCTTGATCTGAACCCTGGAGCAAGTCTAAAATGTGAAAGATGATACCTTGCATTCTTGTATGGTGCTAAGAAACCTTTAAGTGACGGGTATCTTGAGTTTACAAGATAGTATTTGCTTGTGTATATAAACAAAATATATCAGACAAGAATATAAAAATATTTAATTATACTAAAAACTGACCTTCTGCAGGATAAGGAAATCGCAAATCGGGTTTACGAAGAGTATCCATAAGAATCTTTGCATCATGAACAGATCTTTCTCATCCACACAATGCAAAAGTAAAACACATATTGAAGTCACACACAGCCATCACATTAGTACTTGTATGTCTTTTCACTATTACAAAACGTGCAAACAACAACGTCAGGTTTACAACGGAAGAAATATACACCGTTGTAATAAATTAAATTTCTGCGCCCAATGAGTAGCTGGATATATAAACAGTGATTTAATGACGATTGCCTTTAAAAACCATAGTGATAAATGATGTGTGACAAGCTTCGATTCTCAGCAACTTCATTTTTTTCCATTTTTTAGAGCACATTAAGAGTGTCTCACTTAAGTCCTTTAAATAAAAAATAAAATGTAAATTATTTTACAACGGTTAGTTTAAACAACCGTTGTTATACGCTTGTGTCACTTAAGTCAATTATTAAAAAAGTAAAATGTAAATGATTTTACAACGGTGAAGAAAGTCAACCGTTGTTAGAGGACTCACATTTCCACTACGGTTGAGTAACACAACCGAGATTTAATGGTTTACTGATAAATTAAAAATAAAACTTAATCTGTATTTCTTTCATAAGATGCCCTAGGCGAACAAGCGAGCCAGAGACGACAACGGTGACTCAATCTTTACTTTCTTTGTATCCATTCATTTGGAGCTCAAATCTTCATCTTTCTCAGTACGGTACTATTCAACAACTTCATTCCTTTTATCTTGGTTTATGTTGTATATGCTCAAATATTCTTCCTTCAGCTATGTTGTAAAATCTTCATTCTTCAAAGTATGAGAGTACGGTATTTTTCAACATCTTCATTCTTTTTTTCAATGTGTATGCTGTATAGGCTCAAGTCAGTACGAGAGTACATGTTTCATATGCTTTAGGTTATCAGGGTTCTCCAAAGTTTTAAAAAGTTTTGCAAAGTTTTGCAAAGGTTATCAGGTATTCTTCAACATCTTCATTCCTTTTATCAGGGTTCTGCAATGTTTTGCAAGAAATCTGGTAGGCCTGATATTCAAGTTGGTGTTAGGTATCATCAGTAATGTGTTATTTATGCCTCGCTTGCCATATACGCTATATTTTAATGCCTTCAAGTTGTTTCTGTAACAGAAAGAATGCTGAGGAAGCTATTCAGGGATTGAATGGAACAATGACATCAAAGCAGGTCGTGCGTGTTTTTTGGGTAGCAGTCCTGGAAATAAGCATGTCAGTTCTATTCTCTTCAAACTTAATTTATTCTTAATCTGGTCCAGTTTGATGTTTGTGTACTAAAACTTCTAATCTAAATTTTGTCATCGTAACCATGCACATGCATCATCAATGAATGTTTTTATATCATCATTATTTAATGTTTTGTGACAGATTATTTTAGTAATGTTTTATATATCACAAAAATTTATAGGAACATCATGGTGTGGCATCTTAGGGCTCATTATTCCTTTAACACACATTACCACTTCTTATGTAAATAGCATTAGGGCCTATATTAGTTTATTTAATGTTTTAATTTCCAATGCCCCATCTGAAATAAGAATTTAATAAAAAATGAATGAGGAAGATGAAGAATCAGCAATGGTTTTTGAATTAAAGAAATAATAATGACTTTCAACTAAAACGATTAGATTTTCAATGTAAAGAGAAGATGAAGAATCAAATAAATCATTATAAATATGTTATTCCTCTTCTTACCATCACACAATCAGCATCATTGAAGAGAATTAATCAAAATGAATTCTAACAATGCAGTCCAAGAAGTCCAACAAACTGTAGATGTTCAAGAAGAAGTTGTCCAAGAAGTCCAACAAACTACGTGTGTGGTTAAAGATGCTGTAGATGTTCAAGAAGTTGCCCAGGTCGTAGATGTCCAAGAAGTTGTACATGTCGCAGAGGCTTCAGAGGTCCAACCAGTTGTCCAGCCCGAACAAGCTGTACAGACCCAACATGCGGTCGCCTATACGAGCTAGGAGGAGAAGAAGGAGATCAAGAAGAAAGAGAAGAATGACAGCTACGGTCGATTCAGATGATGAGGACGAAGCTCCGTTTGGTTGGAGAAATTTTATGTCAGATAGGGCATTTAGATTTGATATTTAAAACTTAAAAGTGTCTATGTTGTCTTCAATATACAAGATTTTAATTTTGTTATTTTAAATATAAACTTGCATTTTGTTGGAGTTTACTTTATATGAAACTTGCATTTTGTTGTCTTATTCTTATTAAAAATATTTACATATGTGGTAAACTCATTACATAACCTTGAATATATGAACTTGAATGAAAACTTTATCACATATGTGATATCATGAACAATAAATAGGTTAAAAAATGGGATTATGTAGAAAAGCAGAATTATATTTGTTAATCCAGCAGATATATAACAACGGTTATACATCATAATCGTTATAATATAACGCGCGTTATCTAGAAAAAAAGAAATATTAAAACGACCCAGCTGAGAATCGAACCATGGTCCATTATATTTATCACAACGGTTAGTTTGAAAAACCGTTGTGATAGGTAGCTCTTTTTCTAGGTTATTACAACGGTTAATGGGCCCTCATAGTAAGTATCATTTACAACAACACTCTACATAACAACGCATGCGCTCGTGTGATGATACATCTTTCCCAACCGTTGTTAAATGGGTTTTACGTAGTAGTGTTTCCTATTAAAAAACGGTTTTTGTTTCTCTGTTGGGACATGTATTTTAATATGTGTGCCATCTATTGCCCCTATATAGTCTTTGAAGTAAAGCCAATATCGATTATCATCTCTGATATATTGAGAAAAGTCAACAAGATCAACAGGTTTAATGAATTTTTTCCCCAACTTGCATACAGCTTCTAAAACATTGTTGGAATATTTATGAATGGTCTCACTAGAATGTTGAAACCTCTCTTGGGCATTTCTATATGAAGAAGGTTGCCCTATCATATATAATAATATCCCAACACTTTCCTCAACTCCAATGTGTTAGCAGATGTCAATCCACAATTATTAGTTAACTCACATATCAAATATCCAAAGACTTGTTTCCTCATTCGAAGTTGCTCAAAAAAACTTGTTATCATTTCCTTTTATCAATTCAGTATACCATAGTTAGTCGGAGAGAATTGACGTAGTTTTCTTTTCTTTGACAATGTATTTCAAAACATGATTTGTAACCATAAAAGAAGCCACCACCATTGCAATTTGATAATGATTTCTTTTAACCTGTTGCACTTCAATATCCATTTTAGATGTAGTGTCACTCTCATTTGAACTATCATCTGAACTCTCATCCAAACTCTCATTTGAATTTCATCATTCAGTTACACAAAAATTTAAAATTATAAATGTTTGGATAGAGCAAAATCATGACACCTTAAAGCCTTAAAGAAAGAAAGTAAGAACTGTCATACCCCAAATTTTGACCACAAGATTTCCCATCATTGTGCAAATCATTACTACAATATGGATGTACCTTCATGCCTCATCAATCTTCTCAAGGAACATTGAGCATTCACTATAATCAAGAATTAGGGTTTTGAGTCATCTCAGAGCACTTAGACAAAGGATCAATTAAGAATTGACATGATCTTCAACTTGTCTAATCTCTCAAACACCCATAAAGGATCAAGAGGTCTTCCACATCAAGAATCAAGCACAAGGTTGCAACATTCCAAGTGGATCAAGCCTCAAGATTGCCAGTGTCACCAAATTAAGGTTTTGGTCGACCAAGGCCTTTAGATGGAAATTTTCATCTATGCATGAGCCAATACTTCAAAACATGATCCAAAATTCTCAAAGGTACCTCATGGACCCAATCATCTAGTCAAAGTAGCCTTAGGGGAAGCATTCTTCAAAAATCAGGAATTAGGGTTTCTTCACCTAATTCACCCCTAAGTTGACTTTTGAGGCAAGACATGAACCAAGACCTCAAGACATTATTTGAGGGCCTCAAATACACCACATTTATCCATTTAAAACAATGGATTGATCCAAGAAGCTTGATTCACAAGTTTCAATTTCATCTTGACCACAATTAGGGTTTTGAAGAAAAAGTAAATTGTACCTTTGACTTTGGACCAAGACATGCTCCCAAACCTTGGGACATGATTCAAGACACCCTAAAACACCTATGGAATCCATCCATTAGGTTTGAATTTGGTCAAGAACTTGATTGCAAAGAAGATCACACAGTTTGGAATTCATCTGACAAAAAAGTCAACTGTGCCCAAAATCAAGTTTGACTTTTTGAATTTTTTTACAAATGTGGCTCCCTTAAGTCAAAAACAATGTTGATGTATCATTTTGATCCTTATCCATCAATAAAAATCAAGAAAGTTGAGGTTTCTTGCAAAAGGGGAAACCATAGGAAACTTAAATTTTTCTAAGTTATGGAACAAAATGGATTTGGTACCCACTTTGCAAGGTCATAACTCCCAAACCCTAAGGAATTTTTCTTCCATTCAAAGCTCATATGAAATTTCATATGGCATACATCAAAAGTGTCAACTACAAGAGATTCTAAATCCTTATGGATTTTGAGTTATGGAGTAACCAAAATCACAAAAACATGAAAATGACCACTTTTTCCAACACTTAGAAATTTTTTTAGATAGAATCTGTCTTGGTTTTTCACCAACTTTTGGACCATTTTTCATCATGATCCAAGCTAAACCAGGTCCATTGGTGGACATCAAATAAGTATGTCATGAGAGCTTTCCAAAGAGGACAAGAACTCCCATTAATTCAACTTGATCAAGGAGTTATGGATCTTACAACATGCCTTGCTCAAACTGGTTTTCAAGGCAGATTTGGTGCATTTCTTGTGCCACACGATTTCCATTTCAAATTCTGTCATCTTGCAAGCTTTGTCCTCTTCCAAGATCAGAGAGAATCTTGATGACTCACTTGATATTTTCAAGCTTGGACCATTGAGTCAAGGATCCTATCCATTGGCATGTGATCATTCAAGTTTCAATTCCAAAAACTTCAACTTTGTCATTTGGCATTGATGTGGAACTTAGAGCTGTCATGAACCTGGACATATCAGTCCAATTGAGTAAAGGTTATTGCAAGAATTAGAAGACCTAAAGCTACCAAGACCAGCTCAAATCAATGGCCAAGTGAAGACTTGGTACCTCACTACTAAAAAAATTGAATTTAGAGAGGGAATTATTCCGTCACTAATTTACTAAACTCCGACACAAAAACCTTTGGTGACGGATTTAGCGACGTGCCAAAATTCCTACCGAATTTCAATGTCGCAAAAAATTTGTGAGGGATTTTGAATTCCGTCATAAATAGTTACGGAACCAATCCGTCACTAAATTAACAATTCCGTCACTAAAAATTGAAAAAAAATCCGCCAGCAATTTGTGAGGGATTTCTAAATACCTCAGTAATTTTACTTTAGTGACGTATATATTCCGTCACTAATTATTGAAAATTAATGAATGAATAATTATTTATGAGGGATATTTTCCGTCACTAAATTAAATGAATGATTTAGTGACGCTTATATTCCGTCATTAAATTAAGTGATAATAATTTAGTGACATTTTTTTCCCTCACTAAACAATCAGAACCTGCATGAAACTATTGAAATTGTAAATTTCCTGTCAAATTTAATTAATACTACAACTGAATTTACTATATCATCATAATTAAAATGTATTAATCAGAATATGAAACACTAAATTGTTTTTGTGAATATCATAAATATTCTCCAAATCAAAACTAATAGTACTAAAAATATGTTCTTAAAACTAAATATTAAAAACATAGTATTTTTTGTTGAAACTAGATACTACAACTAAAATAGTTCAAACAAAGCTCTTAAAATTAAGAAATTACAACAAAAATAATACTATAATTGTTCTTGAGACTAGTAGATGACAAAAAAGTGTGTTCAGCACAATTTAGTACTGTTTTTCAAGAAGAGGGTGAACACGGATTTTGATCCGAACGTGGAGGTTGATGACCCACAGAAAATCTTTCCATAAATTGGAATAATTGTTCTCTAAGCAAACGTGAGTCTTCTTGCGATGCCCGAATCAAATCTTCATGAGTCTTAAGTTTCTCTTTAAGGGTCTTGTTTTCAACAGACAAATCAGAAATAACAGTCTTCATTTGTTCATATTCAGATGTTGAGATACCGTCAGATGTGAAAGATCTACACGACTTGTACTTTGCTGCTTCTGGTCCCAAACCATATATACGACCCTTCTTGTCCACTCCTCCAACAACATCTAAGAAGATAATGCTATCAGATTGATGACTAGAAACATCATCTCCATGTGCCTCTTGTGAGTCCCTCTCAATAATCCTTTTTTCATACTCATTCTGTAAATAACAATTAAGTAGAGAGGAAGAATATAATCAGTATATAATTAGTACAACACTAAAATAACATGCTCAAAAAGTTTATGAAATTGTAACTTACAGCAACCATCTCTGATTTTGAAGAAACCCACTTGTTCGGGTTACCTTTTACTCTATGTGTCTTTTGAAATAACTCCCAACAAGTAGGATCCGTATCTGAGGATTTTTTCTATAAAGAAAAAATATAAATCAATGCTAATTAAAATTAAAATATTTAATATAACAAAAGATATTAAATTTCTTACTAATCTCTTATAGTGCTCAGTTGTTGGAACTGATCCCCCGGTGTGTAATGGACCATCCGAAGATCTTCTATTGTGAGTGTTAATTTGTGACTTTCTTTTCCACTTATCATTATTCCATTTTTCTTCTAATATCTTGCGCATTTCAATAGGAATCCAATCACCTGGATCAATCTTCTTTCTCACCCTATACATTGTGTTTGAGTATGCATCAGAGGCTTTATGATCAAATATCTTCTTAATTTCTTTTTCATGTTCAGGTAGCCACTTGTACTTTCTCTACAATATAGACAATATAAGTTAATAGAAAAATATTATATTGGACTTCAAATTGATTCTATATACAAATATATATATAACAAACGATAAAATATTTTTGTTTTAATATCGTTTTGATCCTGTGTATTAACAGTAGAATTCATTTTTAACTAATGAAAAAGTTATAAAATCATATAAATTCTACATTAAACTAAATTATTCAAAAAATATAACAACTTAATTTATAATACTTATATAATTTATTATAATAACTTAATATAATAAATATATTATTATAAAGTAAAGTTAAACAAAATATATATATTCAAGAAGAAGAAAAATAAAATATTTATAAATTTTAATAGCTAAAGTATTAATTCACGTTTTGCATTTAAAATTGTAAACTAAATGAAAAGCTTATTGCTGTGGTGGTTTATGCATATATTTTACGTATACTAGTTAATAAAACAACCTTTATTAAAAAATGAAACGGAAATGATTGAATCCTCCTCTACTGTAAAACTTCAATTCCCTGTTATACTACTTTGCTATTATTGTCTCAGGATTGTAAAACTAATATACATGTTATTGTTTAACATATAATTAAATATCTGGGGCCCCCTAACTATTTGAGGCCCTGTTATGCAAGATTTCGAATAATGCCAATTTTAATGACATGTCTCAACCAAAACTCACTAGAAATATTCAATCAGAAATCAGAAAAATTGTGTGATAAATAAAAATTTATCATATATATTTTTGAATAGAAATAGTATACATTATTTTGATGTCCGTGGACACAGTTTCGACACACATGTTACATGAAAACATTGAAGCATTGGTGGACCTCAGGAAATAGGAATTATTATCGTAAGCATTGGTGGACCTCAGGAAATAGGAATTATTATCGTAAACAGGAAAACATTGAAGCTTATTGGAAAGACAAAATCACATAAATTGAATAAAGGAAGCAAAAAAGTGAATTACTCTAAATATATTATGTGTAACTCATCCCTATACTTTCATACCTCAAATTCTCCAAGCCATAACTCGTTCACAGCTTTATATTCTTCCTTGCCCTTCATCTCTCCATAGTTTGCCCAAGACACAACAAACTTACGTTTGATGATTTTTACAATCTCACGCGTAGGCTGAATTGGAGGGTCAAATCTACAAAAAAAATTAAAGAAATTGTAAGATAAAATTATGATTTATTTATATGTTAAAGGAAGTTATTAAAACTTACGTTTTTTGTGGACCTGGACGAATCCAAATCCGTCCATCTGTGGGGTCCTTACTTCCAATTTGTGGAGGGAATCAACATGGGATGATGAGACATGTGGATCATCACCAGATGCATCAGCTGATGGGACATGTGACAAGCTAGGCGTAGAAGAAATAGGTGGACTAACTGAGGAGGAAATATGAGGGCTAGGAGTGGAGTGTTGAAATTAAGAATGTGTGGCTTTATGAGATGTGGAAGAATTTGTAGGTTGGCCAACAATAGATGGTGACAAAGTAGTGGTACCCCTACCTCTTTCAGATGAAGCATGAGGATTATGAGTGGAGTGTTGAAATTGAGAATGTGTGGCTCTATGAGATGTGGAAGAATTTGTAGGCTGGCCAATAATAGATGGCGACAAAGTAGTGATACCCCTACCTCTTTCAGATGAAACATGAGGGATATGAGTAGAAGTAGGAAGTATGGTATTTGTAACTTTATGAGATGTGGGAGGATTTGTAGGCTGCCTAATAATAGTTTACGACAAAGTAGTGGTACTCCTAACTCTCTCAGGTGAAAGATAGGGGACCGAACTGGAATTGGGAAGTTGAGTATTTGTAGGCTGGCCAATAATAGATTATGACAAAGTAGAGGTAGTCCTACCTCTCTTACCTCTACCGATACCTCTACCAATACCTCTTCCTCCACCCTTCGTTTTTTCATTGTCCTCCATCTATAGACAAAAACAAAAACATCAAAATAATTAATGTACATACAGAAATAAAATTTAATAAAAAACATACACATAAACAAACAATAATTTCCATATATATGCATAAGAATAACACAAATATTAAGTTATTTTATTCTTAAACAAGCAAAAAAATAAATAATATTTTTCATAAATTAATAATGCATAATACCATCATAATCATAATTGTCATCCTCATCCCATTCATCTTCCTCCTCCGCCTCCTCATCTTCCTCCTCCTCCTCTTCCTCTTGTTCTTCATCCTCCTCATCTTCCTCTTCCTCCTCCTCCTCATCATCCTCATCATCATCCTCGTCCTCCTCCCTTCTTTCTACTTATTTTGATTCAAGTTGTTTCAACAAAGAGATTGGCACCTCTTCTCCAATACCATTAATGTCAGCATGGCACTGATGAAAATCATCATTTGAAACAACTATAGGTATTTGATACACATCATCATCTTGATATGCATCAGTTGTTTCGTGTTTGTTTTTTTGCATAGATTAAATGGTACTACGTGCCTTGGTTTTTATGACACCTAGCCAACCTTGTTGCCCTTCAGGAAAAGATGTAAAGTAAACATGATCAGCTTGTTGGGATAAAATAAAAGGATCATAATTTTGATATCTCCTAGATTTTTTATCTCAACATTGCCATAGTTATCCATCTTTGTCCCTTGAGAACTAGGATCAAACCAATCACATTGAAATAAAACCACCTTCTTTGTCGGGTGACCAGTGTATTCTAGTTTGACAATGTCAATCAAAACTCCATAGTAATCATTTTCCAATGAATCAAATTGCCCTCCCCGAACATAAACATTGTGATTGGTTGTGCTCATCCCTTCATTCCGAGATTTCGTCACAAACTTGTAGCCATTAATAACATAACCAGACCACTTAACAACTTCTCTAATAGGGCCCCATGCCATACTCTTTAAAAGCACATCATCTATCTTGTTCCTTGAATCAAGCACCTACATTAGACAATATTATGAATTCAACCAAAAAAATTGGATACTCTAATCTTAAACTATAAATATTCACGTACATATGTTTTAAACCATGTTGGAAATGATGCGGAAATTTGCTTGTCCAAATCTAGTTCATTCAACTCAGGATCTAACTCTCGTAACAAATCAGAGTGCATACTACACAAATATGATACCCGTTAAACTTGACTTCATAAAAATATACATGTGTGAAACTTTCAACTTGGAAATACTTACTTCAGGTAAGGTACCTGTAGCGAGCGATTTTGGACGCGGTTCTTAAGCGCTGGTCGCTCTCTGCGGTTTGGGCTTAAACTACAGGTCGATTCATTTTTTATCCTATTGTGAGCTGAATAAGGAAGGGAAATAGATGTCTCCAATTAACCCTGCTTTGCATACTGAGCTTGAACAGCGGTCTGTTAGGTTACGAATGCTATCAATGTGGGGGGGCCTTTGTACTGGTTATTTGTATTTTCGCCAATACAGTTTCTTTCTTTTTATCTAGACAGAAGGTTTCTGGCGGGGAACAAGGATTAGGATGTTAGGACTGATGTTTTGAATTACTGCTTTTAATTGATGGAGATATGGGATTTGGTTTTTTTGTTTAGTGTGCTCGCTAAGATTTTTCTTTCAATCTTATGCCTACGTATTCCCGTTTACCGAAACAGGGAAATCAGGGCGTTCGTAGTTCCTCCTATTCTATGGGAGGAAATGGGTTTTTGGTGTCTTGTTCAAAGCCCAAGACGTGAAGCGAAAGGTGGTTTATATCTTGATCAAAGCCCAAGATGTGAAGCTGAAGGGTTTATTTGTATCTTGTTCAAAGCCCAAGATGTGAAGCTGAAGGACCTCGACTTTAGAGAGAATTTGTCATCTCTAAAGAAGGGTTTAAGGAGAATTACTTTAACCGGGATACGCGGATCCTAGCAATGCCATAATTTCCTTTATAGGGGGTTTTAACCTAAAGGAGAAGACTTTAACTCAGTGTAGAGCAATGCTATCTTTCCTTAGGAATTTCTCATGCTAAAAGAGGGGCAGTGGCATGGATGTAGACGATCCAGAGGCTTGCCGCTTACAGCGATTAGATGGATGTTTGCGTACTGTGATCAAGGCACAACTTTGATGCTAAAAGGTTGATTTGATCAACCAGTGGTTTTCTTATACAAAGCCTAAGAGGAGGCTAATATGTGTCTCGTACAAAGCCCGAGAGAGAGGCTAAAAGGTTGTGACCCGACGATGGAGTCGTTTGGTATCTCGTATAAAGCCCGAGATGGAGGCTATTTAACAAGAGAGTTTTTGTATCTCGTACGAAGCCCGAGATAGAGGCGAAAAGGTTTTTGACTCAACGAGGGAATCTTTTATGTGTCTCGTACAAAGCCCGAGAGAGAGGCTAGGGTTACTGTTTCAGTCGAGTGACAGGTCCAGTATACTGATTTTAAAAGAGAAAATCAGTTCTTATATGAGCAACACTGTACTCAAGGATTTGATTCGAGGATCCGGGTTATTCCTGTTCTTTAAGGAAATGGGAAATCTGAAGGGTATTGAGACTGTCCGAGTCTACGTGTTTCCTTCCTATTTAACGAAGGGGTGCTTGAGAATGTCTTTGAGACTCAAGGGAATTAGACTGTTCAAGTCTAGAGTGTCATCTTTTGTACTATGCTTTGAGAAACAGTAGTAGACTCTTTGAAAGGACTGTTCTATTAAGATGACTAGGTTCTGTTCCTATACCTCTAGGAGGTTGTCGGGACAATTTGTATGAAGCCCAAGAGGAGGCTGGAAACTTTTAAGAAGCCGACGGGTCCTTGTACGATGCCCAAGAGAAGGCTATCATTCCCGGAGGAAGAGATCATTATACGAAGCCTAAGAGGAGGCTGTGATTACTTCTAAGAAGCCGTAGGGTCCTTGTACTAAGCCGAAGAGGAGGCGGGGTTGCTTTTAAGAAGCCTGTGGGTCCTTGTACAATGCCCAAGAGTAGGCCGATGCTTTTAAGAAGCCCGTGGGTCCCAAACCAAAGAAACGTTCAAGAAAAGTTTCACCGAGAATAATTCATTTAGTGAACAGTTCTAAGGTTTGAAGAAATTCAAGAGAAGTTTCACCGAGAATAATTCATCTCTGGGGAATAGAATTTCTTGACAATTCCTAATGAGGACAGCCGAAGAGAAGACTGTATCTGGTGATCCTATTGGGGATCTAGTTGTCTATTTCTACGAACAAACGAAACGGCGTCACCTAGTTCTAGACGTAGTTGCCGGGGAAACTCGAAATATCTATACTATTATTACACAGTTGATATGAGTTTATGAAAGAATACTTACAGTGAAACAGCCCCACAGTACAGTTATATATATATGAGTTTATGAAAGGAAGACTTACAGCGAGCAGCCCCACAATACAGTTATATATATATATGAAAGCAGTAAATGAAAGCGTATAAACACTTACTCGGTTGTAGAGCTTCCATGCTGTTTGGTTAGTTGTTCAACAAATAAAGATTGAAAACAATAGTATATTCAAAATCAAAGGAGAAAGTGCTTTGAAAAAGAAAGATTTGGGGCTTACAGCTCAAGGAGAGGCCCAGGGTTTTATCAGTGAGCGCACTATTTGAATTTGTACAGAGGGACTTATACAAGTGACTGTGGCCCAAAAATTGTTTTCTGTACAAAGGGATGGGTCTTACACTCTCTCAAGAGGCCCAAAAAGTTTAAAGAAAAAGAGTGGGGCTTATAACACGAGGGTAGGCCCAATTGATTTTTTCGTTTAAAAATGGCGATCGCGCCGAGATTTTCTTTTAACGCGGAGGGACTTATACAATAAGTGAGGCCCAAAATGATTTTTGTTAAAAGGGGATTGGGTCTTACACTCTATTAGAGGCCCAAAATGTTTTGAATGGGTCTTATAGCTCGAGGAGAGGCCCAAGGTTATTTTTCAAAAGGAGACGATCGCGCCGTTCGTTTTTTGACGGTATCGGGACTTATACAATACACTGAGGCCCAAAAATGCTTTGGTCAAGAAAGGATTGGGTCTTACACTCTATTAGAGGCCCTAAGAGTTTTAAAGACAAGAATTGGGTTTTACTACTCGAGGGTAGGCCCAGTTGATTTTTGAAAAGGCGACGATCGCGCCGTGATTTTTTGACGGTATCGGGACTTATACAATAAGTGAGGCCCAAAAATGATTTGGTCAAAAAAAGGATTGGGTCTTACACTCTATTAGAGGCCCAAAGTGTTTTGAAAATGATTTATGAGGGTTGAATTAATCCATAAACCCTAATTTGTTTTCAAAAATGTATTTAATTGAATAAAAATTCAATTAAAATGATCAAAATTGTTTAACATGTGAAAAAAAAATTGTGATTTTGGATTAATGCTTCAAAAATTAAGTATTGACCTACAAAATAATTAGAAAGCATTAAAAGTTGCAAAATCAATGTAGAAAAAATATTTAAAATGTCAAAAACAATTAAAATATTAATTCTTTGCAAAAATATCAATTATACAAAATAAATAATATTTTTGGGATTTTTTGATAAAATAAAATATTTTAACATTTTTGTGAATTATTAAAAAAAGAATCAACTCAAAATCATTAAAACTCAGAGAGAAATTAATTTTTGAATCAATTAAACAAAATCACAAAATTCAAATATTTGAATTTGTGAAAAAGGCGCCAAGAACACAAGCAAGAACACGCGCGTTTTTCTGGGTTTGGCTGATTTGCATTTTCCATCCAATCTCACTGAATACGTAATCATATCATGCAATCCACATATCATTATGCTCGTCTCAACCTCACGATCATGTTTATAACACTTAATTTCATTTAAATTAAACATAAAACATGAAATCACGAAGAAACCTCAAGAACCCTAATTTTTGCATGAAGGCTAGGATTTTTGATACACGATTCAAACAATGCAATTAATTGAGGGAAAACATTCCATGCATGATTATGAACATATGGCCAAATTATTGTGCGAGGAAATATGCATAGATTGAGAGATGACCAAGTATGTGCTTACCTCCAAGCCGTGACAGCAGGTGCAAGGTGATTTTTGATTTGGAGGTGTTACAGATGAGTGGTGATGATCTGAACAGCTTCCCTACACCCTATGGAGTGTGTTTGAATGGTTGGACTTGATGGAAATTGGTTGGATCACTTTGTGGTACCTCAGCTGCAACTTGTTTGAAAATTTGAGCAACCAGCTGGTGATTTTGTGAAATTGGTGTTTCAGAAGTGATCTAAGTGTTTGATCAGCTCATATGTGATGTATATGAGGTGTGTGAGTGATTGGTTTGATTGGAATTGCTCTCAAACTCAAAACCCGATAGCTACCTTGCTAAGAAAGGCATTTTTGCCAAGAGAAAGAGATTTTGAGGAAAGCATCTGTTAGATGGCTTTGGTGTACTCAAACTGATCACAATTGAGCTATATTTATAGTAGAGCAAGTTTGTTTTGCAAGGAATAGTGAATGGCAGCTGGTAAGTAGGTTTGGCCAATGTTGGCAAATGAAAATCCAAGTCTCCTCTAGCCATTGACTAGAGGTTAGGGCACAGAGCTTTGGTTCCCTTGGTCTTGGATAAGTCTTGACTGATTTCAGATGAGAATGGCTCAGTCCATGCCACCTTGATGCTTCCATTGAATGCTTCAATCCAAATTTGGAGTCTTGTCCCTATTTTGGCCATTCTAGGTTCAACATGCTATTTCTTGTTCCATGGACTTTGGAGGCTTGGCTCAGTGATTGTCCCCTTTAGATTCAATCCTCAGATGTGTCCAAGTGGATAGGAGCATTTGAATTTGGCTGATTTTGGCAAATCGAGCAAAATTGCAAATTCTGCCTTGCCTTTGACAGATTTCAACAAGGCAACTTGCCAATGTCATATCTCATGGTGTAAGTTGAATTTGGTAATGCTCTTGACCATTTTGGAAAGCCCTTACATGATACAACAACTGTTTGAACAAGTTTGGTTTTGATCTCTTTTGATTCCAAGTGAAAAATCCCTCTACATTTGGCAAAAAGTGAAGCAAAATCTGACTTAGTGAAATTTTCACTGAGTGTTGGAACAAAGTGTGATTTCTTGATTTTGATCACTCCATAACTCAAAATCCTTAATGAATTGGACTTAGGTCTAGTTGAAGTTTTTGTAGAGGGTAATGAGGGCTACAAATCCATCTTTGGATGAGAAAAAATAGCCATGTGGTTTAGGAGTTATGATCCTCCAAAGTTAGTGTATTAGTGGTACTTTTTCCATAGCTTAGAAAAATTTCTAAGTTTTATGGTTACCCCTTTTACAAGTTATCCCACTTTCTTTGGTTTTTCTTGATGAATGATGATTCAAATCATACATTAACATCATTTTAGGGTTAAAAATCCATTTTGGTGAAAAATCTCAAAAAGTCAAAGTTGACTTTTGTGCACAGTTGACTTTTTATCAGATGAATTCCAAACTGTGCAATTCTTCAGGAAATCATGTCCTTGACCTAAATCAAACTTGGTGGACATGTTCCATGGGTGTCATAGGGTATATTGAGGCATGTCCTAGGGTTTGGGAGCATGTCCTGGTCAAAAGTCAAAGTTACAGTTGACTTTTTCCTTAAAACCCTAATTGTGGTGCAGATGAAAATGAGACTTGTTGCTCAAGCTTCTTGGATTAATCCATTGTTCCAAATGGATCAATATAGTTCATTTGAGACCCTCAAACCCTCTCTTGAGGTCTTGGCTCATGATTTGCCCCAAAAGTCAACTTAGGGGTGAATTAGGTCAAGAAACCCTAATTCCTGATTTTTGAGGTATGCATCCCCTGAGGCCAAATTGACCTGACGATTGGGTCCATGTGGTTCCATGGAGTATATTAGGTTGTGTTTTGGATCATTGGCTTGTGCCCAGATGAAAATTTCCATCTGGAGGCCCTGGTCGACCAAAACCCTAATTTGGTGACACGGTCGTTCTTGAGACTTAATCCACCTAGAAGGGAGCAGCCTTGTGCTTAATCCTTGAAGTGGGAGTCCTTTTGATCCATTGTGGATGTTTGAGAGGTTAGACAAGTTGAAGATCATGTCATTCCTTGATTGATCCTTTGTCTAAGCACTCAGAGAGGGCTTGAAACCCTAATTTTGATTGTGGTGAATGCTCACCCATCTTTGGGGAGACTGATGAAGTCGAATGGTTCCCCCATATTGTGATGATGATTTGCACAATGATGGGAAATCTTAGTGGTCAAAATTTAGGGTATGACAGTACCACTTTAGGACAATTTAAAAGAATATACAAGTGTGCAGCTTTCATTTCTCTATCATCCAAGGTAGAAGTGGTACATTTTCCAAATGGACGGCCCGGGTAATTAAAGATTGATAGTGGAGGACTCATTGAAAAATCCTCTCCTTCATCATCATTTCGTGGCACTCTTGTTCTCCTTGATGGAACATCAGGTGGATAATAATAGGAAGCAAATGTGGACATCTCCTCTAATAAATATGCTTTACAAATCGAACCTTCCACATAAGCCGGATTTGTAACCTTTTGTTTTAAAGTTTGGATGAACCTATTGATCAAACCAAGATTATACTTAGAGAAATAAAGAAAAATAAGGAAATTAACCGAGAAATTATAATAATGTTGAATAATTATCCTTTCAAATGGATACATCCATCTATATTGCACAGGACCGCCAACTCTTGCTTCATAAGCTAAATGAATAGGAAGATGTTCCATTGAGTCAAAAAAGCTTGGAGGAAATATTTGTTCTAATTTGCACATTATGATTGGAATGTTTTCCTCCAAATTACGCAATTTATCCTCTCTCAACAAAGATGACGTAATTTCTCAAAAAAATTGGTTGAATTCAGTCAATGTATTCAAAATAGGTTTGGGTAAGGCTTTGAAGGCTAATGGTAGCAAACGTTGCATGAATACATGGCAATCATGACTCTTCATGCCAAACAACTTTGCTTCCTTCAAGTCAACACATCTACTTAAATTAGAAACATAACCATCTGGAAGCCTAAGGTTTTTAACCCATTCACATACAGCTACTCGTTGTTGTTTGGTTAATGTATATTGTGCCTTTGGTTTTACAAAGTTACCATTCCTACCAGGTTGAAGCTCAAGTCCCTTACGCTTGCAATGTTTTTTCAAGTCCCTCCTAGAGTTGATAGAATCTTTTGTCTTACCTTTGGTGTCCATTACAGTGAATAAAATATTAAGAAATACATTTCCCTCAATGTGCATTACATCAAGATTGTGTGGGAGAATATGAGTTTTCCAATATGGAAGTTCCCAAAATATACTTCGTTTTGTCCAATGATGATCTACCCCATAGCCTGGTGGCTTATGTTCTTTATATTCTTCCACACGAGGTAATTTTCTAACTTTTTCCCACATTTCTAGACCACTCAACCTTTGCGGAGGAATTGACGCCTCAACTATACCTTTTGTAAATGCTGTCTTATTTCTTCTATATGGGTGATTTTGTGGTAAGAATTGGCGATGACAATCAAACCATGAGGTTTTTTTTTACTAGATTCAAGGGTGAATGCCTTAGAATTCTTCATGCAAATTGGGCAAGCTAGTTTTCCCATTGTCATCTAACCACTTAACATCCCATAGGCTGGAAAGTCATTAATAGTCCACATTACTGTGGCTTTCATCAAAAAGTTTTGCTTCAAGGAAACATCATAAGTCATAACTCCATCGTCCCATAACATTTTCAATTCATCAATCAAAGGGCGCAAATACACGTCAATGTTCCTATTTGGGTTGGATGGGCCAGGAATTATAATGGTCAAGAACATAAACTCTCTTCTCATGCACATCCAGGGTGGCAAATTATATGGAGTAAGAATCACGGGCCAACAAGAATAAAGCTTTCCTGTTTTGTCAAATGGAGCAAAGCCATATGAACACAAGCCTAATCTAATATTTCGAGGATCTCAAACAAAGTCATGCCATGTTTCATCAAATTTTTTCCAAGCTTCTGCATCTGACGGATGAGACAATGAACCATTCTCCCTTGGATTCTCACGATGCCATCTCATTTCGCGAGCTGTTTGTAGTGAGGAATACAAGCGTTGTAGTCGCGGAACAAGTGGGAAGTACCACATATGTTTCCGTGGAACTAATTTATCTTGTCCCCGTCTTTTAACATGCCTATATCGCTCCTCTCCACATATTTTACACTCTTGGAGCGTGTCATTCTCTTTATAATACAACATACATCCTTTCACACAACATTCAATTTTTAAACTCGCCAACCCGAGTTCAGCAATCGATTTCCTTGCTTGATAAAAACTTTTAGGCATACAGTTACTCTCTGGCAAAGCATTTCCCATAAACTCCATCCATCCATTAAAACAACCTTCAGACAACCCATAGTCTGCTTTCAAACTTAATGTTGTTAAAGAAGCTGACAACACAGAATATCTATCACAACCATTCCATAAAGGTGATCGTGCGGCTTTTAACATTTCAAAGAACTTTTGTGCTTCTTCATTAGGACATTCTTCCATTATATCTTCTTCGTCTTGACCTTCTTGCTCTACATAGTTTCCAATTTCTGGTCCTGCAGCATCCATTACTAACTGCTCATAATTATCAAACATTTCCCTCCGACATCTACTTCCATAATAAGACTGACTAACAACCACTGGGGGAATCGGGGGAATCGCCTCACCATAGTTTGTCCAATAATAATAATCACTCATAAATCCCCTCCTGCATAGATGTTCCTTCACTTCTTCTGGATTTCCAAATTTCACACACTTGCAATTCTTACACGGACATCTGATATTCCCTCCACCAATATTATTTTTATCTTGTGTCAAAGCAAACATAATAAACTCATGAACTCCAATATTAAATTCTGCAGTGATATTCTTGTGATAATCAACTCTATTATTCATCCACTTTCTATTTTCAGGTACTTCCATTTCTGAACAATATTTACACAATGAAGAATTAATCATGGGTCATGTATCACATCAAAATTTAACATCAAACGATAGAA
The DNA here is from genome assembly GCA_022829125.1 of Lathyrus tuberosus. NCBI lineage: Eukaryota > Viridiplantae > Streptophyta > Magnoliopsida > Fabales > Fabaceae > Lathyrus > Lathyrus tuberosus. The sequence continues at coordinate 9,183,817 of JALAZF010000203.1, read as the reverse complement.
ATAAACTAAAAGCTATAAGGTGTAGATTGAATTTTTGTTATACCAGATACAAAAGGAAAATATATCACTTAACAAGCTATAAGGTATAAGGTATAAGGTGTAGAAGGAATTTTTGTTATACAAGCTATAAGGTATATAAGGTGTAGAAGGAATTTTTGTTATATAAGGTTTAAAAGGACAAAATGTAACATCTTAACAAACAATAACATATCATATCATAAGATGAATCGAGAAATTTATTTTGCAATCACCGTGCTCCAAATATAAAAAATCTAACAACCATGCATGAAACTATTCAACATACCTTCCTTTAGAAACACTCGAATCCAATATAGAATCCGAAATCACTTCAAGAGTTTCTTCAAAAAAATGACTTTGTTGCCTACAAAGTTCAAAAGTTCAATTAGCACTTGAATCAATTTACGAAATAACATGAATTATACAATAACATTTTTAACATATATAACATGTACACATTAAATATATTCTTATATATAATTATATTTGTATCGACTAAGATACTCTCTTTCATATGATACTATATGATATAATATAGTAGAAACAAAGTTCAAATTTTATCTCGAATACAAGTTGTAAGTCAACGTTTATAGTGCAAACAATGCGAGCATCAGAGTCCGGGTTAACAATGATATAATGAATATTTAAAAGGTGAAATATATGAGAATAATAAATTGAAACATTCTTAAAAATATTACCATAACCATTAGTATCCTATAAAAAAGAAGTAGATAGTATTAGTACTCCTTGAGACCCACAATGTATCAGATATTGTTGTTGTCTAATCATTTTATTTTATTTTACAGTTTTTCATTATTATGCTACTAGTTTCTTGGCATTTCACTTTTCTCTCTCATAAGTGTAAGACAAAAGTATTTATCATAGTAGTATTTCTTTTCTCTCGCACAAGACAAACAAACTTCATACTTGTCTTTCTCTTTTTACCAAGCCAAGGCACAAACACAAATCTCCCTCTCATTCTTTTCAATAGCCACTCTTATGTTCCATAAACTCATAATATATTTTTTTGAAAAGGAAAAGAATATTTTATTAAATTGCTCAGTCCTGCATAAGCCATGCAAAACAGAGTCCCACCAAAACGAAACAACAGATAACCAGTAAAAAGCCAGTGCATTACAACTCTGCATCCCAATAACATAAAAAAAACACAGTTTTGCAAACATTTTACAAAGCCTCCCACCCCTAGCAAAACTGCCCAATCGACAGTCCCACCACATTGGGGATCAAAAAGTAAGACAATAAACATTTGCTGCCACAGGAAACCCAGCAACACCAGGCCATTACCACCAACTAACCATACCCAAAACTGATGCATGAATCTCTCTGCAACTATATAAGGTGACAGACACCCCCAACACATTGCCTTGAAACGTCCTTCCCCCCACCATTTGGATACTTCTCTATGACTGTTATAAAAGACATGTCTGGACTTTCAATAGATGATGTATCGCTCCAAATATCTGCTCCATATCATATTAGCCATCACTCCAAGTCCATGTTGTGATGCTACATCTATCAGACCCATTAACGTCCCTTACGTACCGACTGACCCCCTGCACCACCTACTTTCTTGAACGACCCAATGCACGAGAATGTTGTACCACTGACCATTGCGCTACCGCTTCCAAACTTCCAGGACTGCAACAATTGCAGCTTATACCCTTGATTTCCAATATACAGTTTTCACTGTAAGTTCTGAGGATATTACTAATAAATGAAAACTCCAGCCCCCTTCTAACCGACTCCCTCGACACTTCCTGGTCTTGAACAAATCAGACTATGCATTGATATCAGTTTGATAGTATCACCTGCAGCACAGTGGACTCAAAAGGGACCTCCAGAAAACTAATCTGAATGCTATAACCTACTTCACCGCATAACCACTCGCAATGCTTGATTTGCACTTTGAGATGAGCTACCACCTGCCACACACACTTTGATAATGCACCACTAGACCTGAGGGTCTCCACCACCTGTTCAACTAGAAAAATAGAATTATCTTCCAGGCCTCCAACAAGATACCGCCACGACCCTACCCAAGGATTGTCCTTGGATCCGAATACCATTGGTTCAAAATGCTCAGATAAAAGCTCGAATGCCCCTCCACCTCAAGAAGCTCCTATTAACCGACCAACACAGCTAGCCACAACCGGGACTGCCAACACAAATTGCCCTCAAACCTTCAGACAGGACTTCCTTCTTGACTAAGCTATAAATCCAAATGACGAACGATGTCTACGACCTTATGCCGCTGAAAACTGATACCGACAACCAGAAAACGCAGATGCAACTACCGAAAGCTACAAAACTCCACCAGACCAACAAAACTGCCAGTGAAAGGGATACCAACTTCTCGCTCAACCTCTAAGCGTGTGATCCTCCTACTAAGAGACATTGCCCCAGCCTGCTGCTACACACCTGCTAGAAGGATCATGATGCAGGCCAACAACCAGAGCTTACATCCACCCTTTTCAAACCAAATCACCACCTAAATCAATCAAATTCTGAGACAGACTCCCCCAAAAACTAACTAAAACAGATAGCTCCCAACATATTTCTCCCAACAAGACGATAACAAAACAGGACTGCCCAACTCACACTCCACAAGGGCCTAACCAACACCTAACTTAACAATATTAACTCCTAATTTCGGGACTGATAGAATATAAACAACTCCGAAGCATTCCAGAACCAGATTCAAGAAAAGTCTTGATGCCTCACGCAAAACCTCAAGCACATAAGACTCGCACTGAACTCGGTTAGACCAAAACGATCTACCTTCAACACACAAGCTCACTGCTAATGGAAGTTCCAAGCCAACATTCAAAACCACAATACAACAGATAATGAACCACCTTGAACCACTTAGCACTATGACTTCAACTTTCAATTGAGGCAGCAGCCCAACTATAGCGCTATATCCATTGAGAGCCATCCACAGACACCAGCGAGAGAAACCTTGAAGCCACCAAAACTGCTACGCCAGCTCCTGGGCGCAGCCCTGAAACTCTCCACCAAAATTCAGACTGATACTAACTAATAGGAATGACACAAAATTCCTTCTAATTCACACGACTTCGGATGTAGCCAGTTTGAGCATCACGAGCCGATAATTGGAAAACACGGGAACGACGGCTGCAATAACCAAGAGCCCTGCAGAACCAGAACCAAGCTAACAGCAGACTGCAGATAGGGCCACCATTTTACTAAATCCTTTACTAAATCCTTTAATTCTTTGCTAATAGGACCACCATTTTAAAGCATATTTTCACCTAAACACAACCTAAAAGAAAACAAAATCAAGAAATGCATACCTCTAATGTTATTACTCTTAAAAAATATCTCTCCTTGTTTTTCTTCTTAATCTTTTTGTATATCCAAGCTGATAAAAAACATTAATACCCTCAAATTAAATAAATCATGAAATTGAAATTGGAAAGAAATTAGGTTAGAAAATTGTTATTTTGAAATAAGTTATAAAAGAAAGAGGGAAAATTGTAGGAGTGTTACCTTGAAACAGTTTCGGACGTTCTTGACGGAGGTCGACGGAGGTTACAGTATAGTAGGGTTGGAAGAGAGAGAGACGATGAATTATGAGAGAAGAGGGAAAATGTATTGTTACGCTAAAAGAGAGAGAGGGAGAAAATGAGGTTACAGTATAGTAGGGTTGGAAGAGAGAGACAAGATGAAGAATTGTGAGAGAAGAGGGAAAATGAAATAATTATAAAAGTATTATTAAAATATTAATTTATAAAAAGAGGGAAAATCCAATTCATACAAAACCAAAATTTATTTGAGTGGGAAGCCAATTCAAGATAAAATCATATTTTTATTTTAATTTTTATATTTATTTTACATTCATCTTTAATCTAATTACTTGAAATTTTGATCTATGAAATTTTATTTATTTTTAAAAAATTTATATATAATATAAAATACTCTACATATATTTATGTTTTAATTTAAAATTTAAAGAGATATTAAAATTTATTTTAATATAGAATGATAATTTATTTTAGAAAACATTTTACTATTATTTTATTAAAATTTAAACTACATTGTCATCAACAAAATTTTAACTTAAATTATTTTTTATAAAAAATTATATTAGGGAGGGAATATTTCCCTCACAAAAACATCTAATGCGTTTATGAGGGAATTTGTGAGGGAAATATTAGTGAGAAATAAAATTCTTCTCAAATTCCCTCACCAAATGTACAGTTATCAATTTGTGAGGGAATTTGTGAGGGATTTTTTGTGACGGAATAATTATCTCACAAATGTCTTCGCTAATTTTTACTCATAATTGAATAATTATATACACGGTTTTCCCTCACTAAATTCATCGCAATTAGTGAGGGATTTAATTCCCTCACTAATTTCCGTCTCTAAATTGCATTTTTTTAGTAGTGCCTTGGCATTTAATAAAGTGATACATGGGCATATCCATTGGATAATAGAGTGAAACAGTAGCCATTCACTATTCCTTCAAAAACTAAACTCCTCTACGATAAATAGATGTCATTTCTGATGTTTCAAACCACACCAAAACAATACCAAAGCCTTGTTTTCTCACTCTTCCTCTCTTACTTCAATTTCAAGACACATTGGAGCAATTTGGAAATTCTTGAAACCAGGGCAAAAACCACTAAAATAACCATCTGAACACATCATAAATCATCTATTGGAGGTGTTCAAACCTTCATCCTCATTGTACAACATCAAAATCAGAAAGTCAACCTCCAAAACCTCAAGTTTTGACTTTTCTGCATTTTTCAAGCCATGTCTTGATCCAATCACTTTCAAGACCAGCTAATCCTTCAAATACTCTCCAAATATCATCCTCAAACTGTCCCAATAGGTTTCCCTCAACTGTAACACCATTTGAGTGAGTTCCCATTTTGGTCACTTTTGCCACTTTTGCAAGGAAGAGCCAATTCTTGTTCTTGAGGTTTCTAGCTGGTTTTGATCATCCTAAAAGATTTTAAGGGTTCAATCAAGAGTGTCTAAAGCATTGGATTACTTCTAGCACAAGGAGCTTCAAGAGGTAGGTGCATAACAACTTGAACTCTTTAAAATATGCATTGCTTTGATGTCCATTGATCATGAACATGTCATATATATCATATGTGTTGTGTTTGAACCAATTTACCATGCTATTGTTGCTTGTATGACGAGATAACATAAAACTTGCAAATCTTGGCCTATTTTGAAACCACTATTGGGTTTTAAAATAGAAACATCTTTAGAAAATTCTAAGACCACCATTGGATTCTTCATGAAATTCTAGGTAGGATCCATCTAAATTTTGTCCAGTTTCATGGAGAAATGAGGGAGATATGATCCTTCTTGCAAATCACTGAAACTTAGTTTTTGCCTTGGCCTGACCTGAAATTTTGGCCACCCATATAAGTTTATGGGGTGGTTTTGATACACGGATGTATCACCACCCAGTGGTAGCGCGCATGTGTGTTTGGTTGGAGGTCGTGGGCTCAACACCCACCCAGACTATTTTTATTTCCCTCTCATTTTGCCATTTTTTTTTCATATTTTTCATGATTTTCTTAATTAATCTCAAAATTAATTTCTCTCTCAATTTTAATTATTTTTTATTGGTTCTTTTTTTGGAAATTCACTAAAATGTTGAAATATTTTATTCCACAAAAAAATTGAATTTATATTATTCATTTAATATAGTTTGAATTTTTGTAATTAATTTTATTTTATTTATTTTCAAACATTTAAAAAATGAAATTTCCACCTTGATCTTTCAAAATCAATTGAATTGCAAGCCTTCATGTGATTAAACATGATATTCCAAGATATTTTTCAAACCTTACCACTTGTTTTTAAATATATTTGATATTTTATATTTAATTTCTTTTGAAAATAATATTATATTAATTAAAATTAGGGTTTCCCTCAATTTTAATTTTTCAAACTTCACTTGAAACACTTTTGGGCCTCTTGGTAGAGTGTAAGTCCATCCCTTTGTAAATAAACCATTTTGGGTCTCAGTCATTGTATAAGTCCTGATACGATTTTAAAAATCTCGGCGCGATCACCGTTTTCAAAAAAAATTTCATCTGGGCCTCCCTTGTGTTGTAAGTCTTATTTCTCTCCCTTTTCAAACACTTTTGGGCCTCTAATAGAGTGTAAGACCCAACCCCCTTTGCACATAAATAATTTGGGCCTCAGTCATTTGTATAAGTCCCGGTACAATTTTCAAAATAAGGGTGCGATCGTTGTTTTTCATCTGGGCCTTCCCTTGTGTTGTAAGCCCCTTATTTCTTATTCTCAATCACTTTTGGGTCTCTAATAGAGTGTAAGACCCATCCTTCTTGTAAATATAACAATTTGGGCCTCAGTCATTGTATAAATCCCTCTGTGATTTTCAAAACTACGACGCGATCGTCGCCTTTTTTAAAGAATTCATCTGGGCCTCTCTTTGAGTATAAGCCCCAAACTTCTTTTTAAGACAACTTTCTTGTTGATTTAGATTCAAATTCAAAGTTTTATCAAAAATTTCTTCAATTTCTTGAATAACTAACCATACAGCTGTAGTTGCTATGCTTGGGCTTGCTCAACTGTAAGTTCCACTATCTTTTCAACACATGCTTGTTTATATATTTCATCTGTGTATATATATATATATATATATGCTTGTATATACCTGCTTAGAGTTTTCCCCAGCAATTAGGTCTAGTTTTAGATCAAACCAGTGGTTACTCTTTTAACACAGTCAAAACTAGTTCCCTTTAGGAAATTCCAGATATAGTCTTGCCTCCTCTTGGGCTTATACAATATGGAACAGAGAAAGGAATTATTCTTGGTGAAACTTTTCTCAAGACCGTCACAACTTAGAAATTTGTGTACAAGAAATTCATTTCCCCAAAGAGGACTAATTCCCGGTGAAACCTCTTTTGAATTTCTTTAAACCTATAACTATTCACTAAGGAAAGGATTATTCCCGGTGAAACCTTTCTTAAACTTTTCTCAGAGTTGGACCCACGGGCTTCCTAAAAGCATCCCCAGCCTCCTCTTGGGCTTTGTACAAGGACCCTCAGGCTTCTTAGATGTTCTCAGCCTCCTCTTGGGCTTAGTACAAGGGCCTGAAGACCTCCTACAGGTATAGGACATAACTTAGTCACCTCTACTAGTTCAATCCTCCAGAGAGTTAGAATTCCAAAACATCAGACCAGTTTAGGGTCGATTCTCATCCCTTAAAACACCAGCCTCCTCTTGGGTATCATACAAAGATTATTCTCCAACTAAGTGTCAACCTCTTCATACCAGTAGACTTGGAAAGTCTCATCTCCTCTTGGATCTCAAAGAAACCCTCAAGTTTACTAAAAGCACAGGAAAACCCCTGATCACTTCATCAATCTCCAGCAGAGTTTGAAACCTCCATAGGTTTTCATACTCAAAGTTGAAACCTTTACCATCAATATAACCTTAATAGAATCAGAACCTCAGGGCATCTGATATTTTAAACTCTTTTTCAATCCTCAGCAAGAGTTGATTCCCCAATTTGGACCTGTCTCTGGATCTCAATAATCCTCGGTAGAAGCTAGCCTTCTCTTAGGCTTTATATAAGAAATTCCCCAACCAGCCTCTTCTTAGGCTTTGTATAATGATTTTTCCTTAGCAAAGTTAGTCTCAATCTTGGGCTTTGTACAAGACAGATCATATTCTCCAGCTGAGTCAATCAACCTTTTAGCCTCAATCTTGGGATTTGTACAAGACAGATAAAACCTTTCCCCAATGGAGTCAATTCTTTTAGCCTCAATCTTGGGCTTTGTACAAGACAGACAAAACTTTCCCCGGAAGAGTCAATACTTTTCAGCCTCAATCTTGGGCTTTGTACAAGACAGATATAAAACCCCCTAAACAGAATCAACCTTTTAGCTTCAACCTTGGGCTTTGATCAAGGAACACAAAATTCCCCTCAGAAGAAATCAAGAGTTCTCTCTGTAGGAATGCATTTCTCTGTACATCACACATCAAAACAAAAAAATCAAACAAACCTAATCCCAGATAACTGCTGTAAGTGGCACACTTGTTGATTCAAAAAATCCAAGTTGCGGTCCCTCTTTTATCCTGTTAAACTTCCTCTAATTGCTGTAAGTGGCAAGCCTTTGGATTATTTACATCCAATCCAATGTCCCTCTCTTAGCATGGAATACTTTTAAGGAAAAATGGTATTGCTCTACACTTAGTTAAAGTTTCTTCCTTCAGGACATCTCCCTTATAAAGAAAATTATAGCATTGCTTGTTTTCATACGTTCCAGTTAAAGTAATTCCCCTTTATAATCGATTACCCCAACAACTGTGATGAACAAGTGAGATATATTCCTTCAGAGATGACAAATTCTCTCTCAGTCAAACCTTTTAGCTTCAATCTTGGGCTTTGAACAAGACACAAATACTCATCTAGCTTCAATCTTGGGCATTGAACAAGACACCAAACATCTTTCCTCCCATTGAAAATGAGGAACTATAATTGCTATGATTTCCCTGTTATATTTACGGGAATACGTAGGCATGAGATTGTGAAGTCTTAGCGAGCACACATATCAAAAACTTTGGGTCCAGTACCTTCACAAAAACAACGAAAAACCCAAAAACAACAAAAACACTCTCTCAACGTTACCAAAAGAGAAAATTTCCCAACCCATAACAGATAAACACCAAAAATTATTTAAACATGCCAAAGAAAGTCTATGGATAACCATATATACACTAGGTAATTAACAACTCCCCTTTATATAACCTGATCCCGGACCCCCCAATCTCTTAGCATTTGTTAAAGAAAACATTTGTGTGCAAGGTTAGTTTTAGATAGCTTTCCTTTCCTTTCCAGCTTCATAGGATAAATAAGAAATTAGAAAGTAGCACCCAATTCCAACCATTGCGGTAAGGTGGTCGCGTCACCGACAAAAATCGCACGCTACAGAAAAATGGCGACTCTGCTGGGGAGTCCTAGGATTAGAGTTCCTAAGAGTTCTAAGTTTTGTTTGGCATTTTCTATACTTCCTACTATATATATATATATATATATATATATATATATATATATATATATATATATATATATATATATATATATATATATATATATATATATATATATCATTTACTGTTATACTACTTGATAGTCGTGTTTAATTTTTCTGTTAACTGGGAATGCGATGAATACGCATGTGGAAAGTTTGAGAGAAAATTAAGATAAGTTGTGGCATATCCAGGAAACGCTTATAGGGAGTGAATCCCGACCAAGCTAACTTGGTAGTCCACAAAATCAGTCGAGGTACCCGTGCGGAAGTATCGATGTTGAACGACCAATTGTCGTGAAAGCATTGTCTTTCCAAGTGCGGTACTGTAGCGAGCGATTTTTGTCGGTGACGCGGCCACCTTATCGTTGGGCTTTCCTCACCGCAATGGTAGGAGGGGGTGCTACTTTCTGATTTCTTATTTACCCCATGAAGCTGGAAGAGAAAGGGAAGCTATCTAAAACTAATCTTGCACGCGGATGTTTAACTGAACAAACGCTTAAAAGAGATTGGGGGGTCCGGGGTCAGGTTATACAATGGGGAGTTGTCAATTACCCATCCTATATGTGGTTATCCACAGGATATTAGCTTTAGGTTTCACTTTATACTTTATGTTTTCCCGATGTTTTTGGTGAGGTACTGAACCTGGGGTTTTTGATTAGTATAAAGGTACTGGGCCTAAGGTTTTTTATTAGTATGCAGGTACTGGACATGCTCGCTAAGATTTCGCAATCTTATGCCTACGTATTCCCGTTTAAACGAAATAGGGAAATCAGAGCAATCGTAGTTCCTCCTATTCTAAGGGAGGAAAAAGATATTTGGTGTCTTGTTCAAAGCCCAAGATTGAAGCTAAAAGGTTTATTTGTGTCTTGTTCAAAGCCCAAGATTGAAGCTAAAAGGTTTGACTGTGAGAGAACTTGTCATCTCTAAAGAGGTATTGTTGATTTTTGAGTGCCTTGATCAAAGCCCATGGTTAAAGCTAAGAGGTTGATGGACTCCACTGGGGAAGTCCTTACCCAAAGCCTAATAGGAGGCTGGGTAAGACCAACTCAACAAGAGAGTGTCTATATTGGTGTCTTGTACAAGGCCCAAGATTGAGGCAAAAAAGAGACTGGCTATTTTGGGGATATCGTTATACAAAGCCTAAGAGGAGGCTGAAAGTTTGACTTTTCTGGGGAAAATATTCTGTATGTCTTGTACAAAGCCCAAGATTGAGGCCTAAAAGTGAAATTTAACTGACTCGGGTGAGGATATTTTTATATGTCTTGTACAAAGCCCAAGATTGAGGTTGAAATGGGTTTGACTCTGCTTAGGAAATCATTCCTCAAAGCCTGAAAGAAGGCTGGGAGGAAGTGACCTCGCTGGGGAAGATATTTGTCTTAAGCTTAAGAGATGAAGATTTATGTCTTGTACAAAGCCCAAGATTGAGCCTAAAAGGGTTTGACTCAACAAGATAGTGCTTTTATTTGTCCTGTACAAAGCCCAGAATTGTGGTTGAACAAGCTGGAGAAATTATTCTACACAACTTGAGAGGAGGATTGCTCTAGCTAGGGAAAATCTTTACATCAAACCTACGAGGAGGCTGAAAAAAGATTGACTCAACAAGAGAGTATTTTTGTCTGTCTCGTACAAAGCCCGAGATTGAGGCTAAAAAGGTTGACTCGACAAGAGAGTGCTGAAAGGTGATTGACTCAACAAGAGAGTCTGAAAAGGTGATTGACTCAACAAGAGAGTCTAAAAAGGTGATAGACTCAACAAGAGAGTCTAAAAAAGGTTAGCTCCGCTGAGGAGAATCATTGTACAAAGCCCAAGAAGAGGCTAACTTTGCTGAGGGAATGTCGTTATACAAAGCCTAAGAGGAGGCTATCTTTCTGCTGGGGATTATTGAGATCCTTAGGCAGGTCCAAGTGGGGAATCAACTCTTGCTGAGGGTTCCAAAAGAGTTGAGATATCAGATGCCTTGAGGTTCTGATTTGGGATAGTGTTATGCTGTGATAAACTGACCCTGGTTTGGGGTTTTTAGGAGAGAGACTGGGTTTTAGACTTTTCTAGAGATTGATCCAGAGTGACCGGGGTTTCTCCTATGTTTTATAGGGAACTTGAGAATGTCTTTGAGACTCAAGAGGATTAGACTGTCCAATTCTACTGGTGTGGAAGTGTTTTATCTTTTATATGATGCCCAAGAGGAGGCGGATGTATTAAGGGATGAGAATCAACCCCAAATTGGTCAGATGTTTGACACTGGAAAGACTTCTCTAGCAAAGGATGACTAAGTTCTGTCTTATACCTTTAAGAGGTCTTCAAAGTCCTTGTATTAAGCCCAAGAGAAGGCATGAGAACTTCTAAGAAGCCGAAGGGTTCTTGTACAAAGCCCAAGAGGAGGCAGGGATGCTTTTAGGAAGCCTGTGGGTCCCAAACCAAGAAAAGTTCAAGAAATGCTATTCACCGAGAATAGATCATTTAGTGAAAATTCTGAGGTTTGAAGAAACTCAAGAGATGCTATTCACCGAGAAAAGATCAACTCTGGCGAGTAGAGTTTCTTTGACAATTTCTAGAGGTGACATCCTGAGAAAAGGTTCACGAAGAATATTGCCTTTCTCTTTGTTCCATATTGTTTAAGCCCAAGAGAAGGCAAGACTGTATCTGGAAATCCTATGGGGATCTAGTTTTGACTGTATTTTAGAGTGACCAACATGGCTTTACCTAGTTCTAGACCTAGTTACCGGGGAAAACTCTAAATAACTACACTAGTATATATACAGTTGATATATGACAAGTATTTAAAAGGATATGAAAAAAGACTTACAGTGCGCAGTTTCCCACAATACAGTTTTATATAGATATATATATATATATATGAAAGCGAGTAAATGAAAGCTGATAAAACTTACAGGTGAGCAAGCTTCCATGCTGTATTGTTACTTGTTCAAAGAAATTAAAGAAAGTTTTGATAACAACATATATATTTGAACCTAAATCAAAAGGAAAGTTGTTTTGCAAAGATTGTTGGGGCTTATACTCAAGGAGAGGCCCAAGGTTTAACAGTGATCGCACCGTTGTTTTGAAAATCGCAGAGGGACTTATACAATGACTGAGGCCCACAGAGGTTTATTTACAAAAGGGTTGGGTCTTACAACTTATGGAGATGCCCAAGGATGTTTTGAAAAATAAAGATGGGACTTACAACACGAGGGGAGGCCCAGATGATTTGTATTGAAATGGCGATCGCGCCGAGATTCTTTTAACGCAGAGGGACTTATACAATACCTGAGGCCCAAAAATGGTTTTGGTTAAAAGGAGATTGGGTCTTACACTCTATTAGAGGCCCAGAGTTTTTAAAAAGAAAAGAGAATGGGGCTTACAACTCAGGGAGAGGCCCATGTGAAGGACAATGATCGCACCGTCATTTTGAGAATCGTATATGGACTTATACAAATGACTGAGGGCCACAGAGGTTTTATATGATAAGGGATGGGTCTTACACTCTATTAGAGGCCCAAAAGTGTTTTAAAATTTAAAATCAAGAGGAAACCCTAATTTTAAATAAAAATGTTATTTTTCAAAGGAAATTAAATGAAAAAATGATATAAAATACCAAATATATTCAAAAATAAGTTGTACACCTTGAAAATTATTTTGAAAAGTCATGTTTAATTGCATGAGAGTTTGAAATTCAATTGGTTTTGAAAGATCAAAGTGGGAATTTCATTTAAAAATGTTTAAAAACAACAAAAATGAAATTAATTAAAAAAAATCTAACTATATTAAATAAATAATATAAATTGGATTTTTTTGTAAAATAAAATATTTAAACATTTTAGTGAATTTTGAGAAAAAGAATCAATTCAAAAACATAAATATTCAGAGAGAAATTATTTTTTGAATCAATTAACAAAAAATAACAAAATATTCAAATACTCAAAATTTGAAAAAAGGGCGCCAAGAACACCAAGTTCTTGCCCGCGCCCTCTGTTTTTCCAGATTTGCATTTTCTCACTTTTCTCCATGATTTCTCAATGGTTTTGAAGGATTCAAGTACCAATCTTGCTCGTTTTTGAACAAGGATCACAACCATATAAATTAATTGCATTTTTTTTTAGTATTGAGTGAGAAATCAGAAGAAACTCTCAAGAACCCTAATTTCAGCATGAACACCATGAAATTCAATACACGACTAATTCATGGCAATTGATTGAGGGTTATTACTCCATACATGATTAGGAACATATGACAAAATTATTGTGCAGTAAAATATGCATGCATCATGGAGTTTGAAGAGTTCATGCTTACCTCTTGCAGCTGGTGATCGAGTTTTGAGTTAGAGGTGTTACAGCTAGGTTTCAATGATCTGGACAGCTTCCCTAGGTGCCAAGATTATGTTTGAATGCTTGGAATGAATGGAAATGATCTGGAACTTGAGATGGTACCCCAACTACAAATCTGTCAAGAACTTGAGCAATTGGCTGGTGAATTTGAGATTCTGATGTTCCAGATGTGATTTTGTGTTATGGATCACTTACATATGATGTTTATGAGGTGTGTGGGTGATTGGTTTGGCTGGAATTACTCTCTAACTCAAAACCCGATAGTGACTTGAGTTAGAAGGCAAAAATTAGAGTGAAATGGAGATTTTGAGGAAAGCACCAGTTTGGGTGCTTTGGTGTACTCAAACTGATCACAAATGAGGCCTATTTATAGTGGAGCAAGTTTGTTTCGCAAGTAATAGTGAATGGCAAGTGGTACAAGTCTGTGGCCAATTGTGATCAAATGGAATCTCAAGTCTCCTCTATCCATTGACTTGAGATTAGAGCACAAGCCTATGGTTCTCTATTGGATGAGCTTATCTTGACTCATTTGGCTGATCATGGACTAATACATGCCGACTCTATGCATCCATTAAATGTCTCAAAACAAAATTGGAGTCTTGAGGCATCTTTAGCTTTTTAAGTTTGGCATGGCTACTTGTGGAATCTTGGACTTGGGAGGCTTATAGATCAGTGTTTGTTCCTTGGTTGTTCCCCCTTGAGGTGTGCAGATGGATAACCATGTTTATTTTTGCATAATTTGATCAATTCGAACCCTAATGCACAAATCTGTCTTGCTAAGACAGTTTGCAGCAAGGCATGTTGCAGCTGTCATAACCCCTAGCTCAGGTGGAGTTTGATGGAATTTTTGGTCATTTTGGAAAGCTGATATATCCTATTTCAACATGATGTCCAACTTTGGTTTTGATCCAACTTGAATTACAATGAAAAATGCCTCTATATTTTTGAAAAAATAAGGCAGATTCAGACTTTGTGAAAATTTCACGAAGTGTTGGAAATGTGTCATTTTCATGTTTTTTAGCCATTTTGATCACTCCATAACTTAAAATCCATGAGGAATTGGAATGAGATGCAGTTGACACTTTTGAAGTGTGTAATGAGAGCTACAAATCCAGCTTTGGACCATCCAAAATGGTTTGTTGGATCTCAAGTTATGGTCCTTGGAAGTTGGTACCCTAGCCACTTTGTTCCATAACTTAGAAAAATTCTAAGTTTTTTTTTATGGTTACCCCTTTTACAAGTTAACTCATTTTCTTTGGTTTTTCTTGATGAATGGTGATTTAAATCACATATTAACATTTTTTTAGGGTTAAAGAACCTTGGTTGACAAAAAATTCAAAAAGTCAAACTTTGGATTTTTGTACAGTTGACTTTTTATCGGATGAAATCGAAACTGTGCGATCCTTTGTGAAATCAAGTCCTTGACCTAAATCAAACCTAATGGATGGATTCCATAGGTGTTATAGGGTGTATTGAATCATGTCCCAAGGTTTGGGAGCATGTCCTGGTCAAAAGTCAAAGATACAGTTGACTTTTTCTTCAAAACCCTAATTGTGGTTCAGATGAAATTGAAACTTGTGAATCTAGCTTCTTGGATCAATCCATTGTTGCAAATGGATCAATGTAGTGTATTGGAAACCCTCAAATCATGTCTTGAGGTCCTGGCTCATGTTTTGTCCCAGAAGTTAACTTAGGGGTGAATTAGGTCAAAAAACCCTAATTTCTGAATTTTGGTAAATGCATCCCCTGGGGTTAAATTGACTTGATGATTTGAAGCATTGGCTCATGCTCAGAGGAAAATTTCCTTTGGAGGCCTCAGTCGATCAAAACCCTAATTTAGTGACACTGACGATCTTGAGGCTTGATCCACTTGGAATGCTGCAACCTTGTGCTTGATTCTTGATGTGGGAGTCCTCTTGATCCTTTATGGGTGTTTGATAGGTTAGACAAGTTGAATATCATGTAATTTCTTGATTGATCTTTTGTCTAAATGTTTTGGGAGGGCCCAAAACCCTAATCTTTGATTGTGGTGAATGCTCAACCATCTTCGAGGAGATTGATGAGGCATGAGGGTTCATCCATATTATGGTAATGATTTGCACAATAATGGGAAATCTTGGTGGTCAAAATTTGGGGTATGACAGGTACCCATGACCCTGAGGATTTAGTATACATTAACCATATGGCCATTTGGTAGTGCGGTGACTATCAGGAATAGTTGATATGCGATACTACATTGAAATGAGATTCATCGTAGGATATTACAGCTCGCTCGAGTGAATCAGCTTGCTGTTGATATCCCTAGGAGGGGTCAATGACTTTGGGAACCTTTAAGAACCCGTTCTACAGGTACAAAAATTGACCAAAATAGTACAACCTTTGGGGATGAGTAGAGCCATGACTCCATGCTCGTGACGTTGAACCTTCGAATCCATATTTTCAAATGTTTGTGTGTGCTGCATTCATGCATTCATTAAAAAACTCTTTTCAAACAAGAAAAAAACCTTTTTTTTTCAAAAGAACTAAAACAATAATTGCAAATATCAGAGGTTGCATTATGGATTCCAGTAGAAGAAAAATGCACAAGTACACCTTCAAGGCTCCGAAACTAGATGACTTAAGGAAATTGGGAAGGATGATTACCAATCCCGAGGCTTTCATAGCTAAGCACAGAGGACTGTTGTCTCTGTTAAGGGTCAATGTGGTTGATGGAATCCTTTCTACGCTGATTCAGTTATACGATCCGGTTTACAACTGCTTCACTTTCCCAGATTACCAACTGGCACCAACACTGGAAGAGTACTCCCATCTGATTGATTTACCTATCACTGATCAAGCTCCATTTTCAGGACTGGAACAAATTCCAAAAAATCAGGCCATTGAAAGAGCAATCTCTTTGGATGAGTCAGAAGTTAGGACTCACATAACCACTAAAGGAGGAATCCAGGGTTTACCGGCTAAATTTATGATGGAGAAAGCTCAATACTTTACTAGTATAGGAAACATAACTGCCTTCAAAGACGTCTTTGTCCTACTCATATATGGGTTATTCCTCTTTCCCAACATCGACATCTTCGTCGATACCAATGCTGTTAAGATATTCTTGATAGGAAACCCCGTACCAACCTTGCTCGCAGATGCTTATCATTATGTACACTTAAGGAATTTGTACAGCGGAGGAATGATCACATGTTGTGTACCCTTACTCTACAAATGGTTCATTTCCCAATTCCCATTTTCCCAAGTCTGCTGCTTTTTGGGATCATAAGAGTACTCTACGTTGGTCACAAAGGATTATGTCTCTTACCAATTCTGACATAGATTGGTACAATAAGATTTGTGAAGGGATAGAGATCATCGACATATGTGGAAATTTCCCTAACGTACCCCTCATTGGAACTATAAGAGGAATCAACTATCATCCAATTTTAGCTCGCCGTCAACTCGGATACCCGATGAAAAATATCCCACATAACATTCATCTGGAAGGTCTTTTCTTCAAGGAAGGGGAAAATGACAGGGCACTAAAGAAAGAAATAGTGCATGCCTGGCAACATATTCTTAGGAAAGGCAGAGAGTCTTTGGGAAGACCAAACTGTACCTCCATGGAACCTTATCTCCACTAGGTGCAAACTAGAGCCCTCAAGTTGAGGATGCCTTACCCTCGTCAAGAAGTTTTTCCATTAAAGGAGTCTTTCCTTTATTTCATGTCTGATGCAGAAAAACTCCAAGTAGCTCTCAACAAAGTTCAATGTAAGAAGAGCTCTTGGAAGAACAAATACCAAATCCTTAATTTGGAATGTACCAAGATTCAGGAACTGTTAAAGGAGAAGGATGCTCTGATTGAGATATTAGAGCAGCATGCTATAGAGAGTCAGGAAGACCGAAGAAATTTGCTCGCTCCTTTCACCTGGCAAAGGACGGGCAACCCGACAACAGCAGAAAAGTCCCGATCAAAGAAAAGAAAAATACAGGAACTAGCCTCTGAGCTCTCTTCAGAAAGGACTCAGGATCCATGAGCTTAGACATTTCCTTACCACACTTTGTAAAATACTGTTCTTTTCCTTGTAAAATACTGCAATCTTTCGAATTCAACAAAAGGGGTTCTCCCCCACTGTGTGATATTTGCAATCTATTTGTTGAAGTTTCTTTTAGAATAAAACAAAAACTAAAAATATATCTTTGCATATCATTCATCATTCTCACATAACGCATTTTTCTTATCCTTGAGGCTCACGTATGTATCACAATTCTAGAGTCAAACTGTCTCACTCATACAATACTCGGGCCAATCGACAAAATAAAATGGACGATCTCGAAGAAGAGAACAGAGAGCTGAGAGAAGAAATCGACGCTCTAAAGGAAAGTTTGGAAAAACTTCACCGCAACATGTAATCCCTGGCATGAGCTCAGGAGCAACAACATAAAAGGACTGTGATCTCAGAGATTACATCTACACCTGTAATGGAGACACATGAGAATGATCCTCGGTACAACATGCCTAAGGGACGCCCCTGGGGCATGCCTTTCAACTTTATACCTGAAGGATATATCCCACCGGTCACTGAAGACCCAGAAGCCGCAGTAGGAATTGCTGGACCTGAAGGTTATAAACTTTGGGAAAATGAAGATGCAAGGGTTACGACAGCCACGCTTGAAGGTCACAAACTTCAGGGCATTGAAGCGCCAAGGGTCACCGCTATAATGTCAATACCACAACCAATGATACACACCATCCCGGAAGGACGGATTCCACAAACAATTTCTGGTAGAAACCAAGACATGCACGAAAGGATGAATGAGTTCCAGGAACAATTCTTGGAAATGCAGAAGGAATTGCATGCCATTCGCGGTCATGACTTATTCGGAAAGGATGCCACAGACCTCTGTTTGGTCCCTAATGTAAAGATACCGCACAAATTCAAGGTGCCTAACTTTGAAAATACAAAGGCAACTCTTGCCCTCAAAGTCATCTGGTGATGTACGCTTGAAAAATGTCAACTCAGACATAAAATCATCAGCTAGTGATCCATTACTTCTAAGACAGTTTAATCGGTTCCGCACTCAAATGGTACATCGGTTTAAACCGCACCAAGATCAGTACTTTCAGAGATCTTGGCACCGCCTTCGTTCAGCAGTATAAATACAACTTGGACATGGCACCAGATAGGGATCACCTCAGAGCAATGTCAAAGAAGGGCAAAGAAACTTTTAAAGAGTATGCTCAGAGATGGCGTGAAATTGCCGCTCAGATCTGTCCCCCTCTTGAGGAAAAGGAGATGACAAAGATCTTCCTAAAAACCTTGAGTTCATTCTATTACGACCGAATGGTTGCAAGTGCGCCCAGTGACTTCACTGAAATGATGAACATGGGAGTACGCCTTGAAGAAGCAATCTGAGAAGGACGATTGGTCAAAGATGCAGAACTATCCAGTAGTACCAAGAGATACGGTAGTGCTTTCCAAAAGAAAAAAGAGCAAGATATCAATAATATCTTTATGGGAAAGCAAAGGCGAAGGTATCAACCAGTAGCGGCGGTAACTCCCGCTATCAACCCAGAGCCAGCTCCGACGTATAAAACTCAAGTTGCTCAGAGCCAACCAAGTTAACAATAGTATCAGCAAAGGCCGCAACTGCCTTTTCAACGGGCTCTTCCATAGTACAACAACAATAATCATACTACACGACCACCAGGGTTTTACCCTATACCAATGTTGTATACAGAGTTATTTCCGCTTCTACTGGCCAAGGGGCACGTCCAAACCAATACTCCACTCCAGTACCAGAAAATCCACCATTTTGGTTCAAAGCCGATCAAACTTGTCCTTACCATCAAGGAGGATCGAGACATAACATTGAGAATTGTCTCAACTTCAAGTCCGACGTACAGAAGCTTGTCAGGAACGGGGTTTTGTCTTTCAAAGATACAAATCCAAATGTTCAGACGAACCCATTACCACAACATGAGAAGACTATAGTGAACTTGATAGAAAAAGAGCCAGTCAACAGTTATTAAATTCACAATGTGCTCCTATTAGAAACCAATCTGGTGAAGATGCATTGCAAACAGAGCGGGTACGACCATGTGCCATCTCACAACTATCATCAGTGTGATATCTGTTCCAAGGACAATCAAGGGTGTTCCATAGTACATGCAGCTCTATAAGAACAAATGGATCTGGGCTGGATTCAGAATCACAGGATTCGTGAAGTAAACATGGCCCATACACATCCCAACATTGTTCAGAACCACGACATTCGTACAATGAACATCAACTTAGTGGCGATGCATTCGAGACAAAGTCAATATTATAATCTGCCACGACACGATTACAACACTTATCCAATCTGCTCAACAGACAATCAGGGATGCTCTTTTGTACAAGAGGCCCTCCAACGTCAGGTGGATCTCAGATGGATCAAAGACTACCGTGAAAGAAATGACCATCAAGTCAATATGGTTCAGATCTTTGACATACGCTGGATGAATACCAGTCCAGTGGAATTACAAGCTAAGCAAGTCAGACTTAGTTTTCTGGCTTCACATGATTATCAAGATTGTAAAGAATTCCGCGAAGACGACTAAGCGTCTGCACTTGTGCAAAGAACACTTTAACATTTGTTGGACCACTGGTGGCTTATGATCTATATGGATGAAGCTACGCAACGGATTAGCATGACTGATGGGACACCTGGTAGACATCAAAGTCGTGATATACGCTCAATAGAAATATATCTAGTAAAGATGCACTGCGTACAAAGCGTATATGGTTGGGTACTGCCGCACAATTATGAGCACTGTAGAGTATGCTCGGAAAATAACCAAGGATGTTATCTCATACAAGCAGCCCTCCAAAATCAGTTGAACCTGAAGGAGATTCGACCATGTTCAAGTTCGGGGTCGATCAACATGATACAAGATTACCTCCCTAGTCAAAGCAAAAGCGTTGTCGTAATCTCCAATCATGGAATAACTAAGGAAATTTGCGCCATAATCCCTCTGCTCGACGAATCAAAAGTCTCTCTTGACAATAGAAGAATTCTTAACCTCGAACCAATTGAGGCTGTCTACAATGGAGAGAGAAATCAAAAAGCTCTTGTGGTTATCTACCTGCCAGAACCAATACCGTACAAATCAGAAAAGGCTATCCCTTACAAGTACGGTGCGACGACCATCGAAAATGGAAAGGAAACTCCATTACCCTCTGTTGTAATCATTGCCGACATCAGTCGAGTCACACGGAGCGGTCGGATCTTCAATAGAGGAGTTGGAGAACCTACCAAAGAAAAGGAACCTCAAACGGAAGTTCCTAACTCACGAGTCGGTCAATCCAGTAATCCAAAACTTGTAAAGAACAACGATGAGATGCTGAGGCTTATCCAAAAAAGTGAGTACAACATTATGGACCAATTGTTGCAAACTTCATCTCGAATCTCTGTACTTTATCTCCTGCTTAGTTCAGAAGCTCACAGGGAAGCTCTACAAAAAGTCTTAGAGCAAGCCTTTGTGGAACAAGATGTGACAGTAGGACAATTTGACAACATCATCTCCAACATCACTTCCTGCAACAACTTAGGATTCAGTGATGAAGAACTGCCGGAAGAAGGCAAGAATCATAATATGGCGCTTAACATTACAGTCAACTGCCAAGATGATGCTTTAGCTAGCCTACTGTGGACACGGGATTATCCTTGAATGTTATGCCAAAATCAACTCTGGTACGACTATCATTTATAGGAGCTCCGATGAGAGGCTGTGAGATCATCATCAAAGCCTTTGACGGATCTAAAAAAATAGTTATCAGTGAAGTCGATCTTCCCATAACCAACAGTCCTCGCACTTTCCAAGTTACTTTCCAGGTCATGGACATCCGAGCAGCATATAATTGTTTATTAGAAAGACCTTGGATACACGAAGCTAGGGCAATCACTTCGACACTTCACCAGAAGCTGAAGTTCGCCAAGAACGACAAATTAGTCGCAGTGTGTGGAGAGCAAGCCTTAATCTTGAGTAACTTATCATCATTCTCCTATGTTGAACCGGAGGAGGTTGTTGGGACCCAGTTCCAAGCACTCTCGGTGAGCAATGAGAATCGACCAGAAAAAGGGACATCGATTTCCTCATACAAAGGCGCTCTCAAAGTGACCGGGAGTAATGACGTAAAAGATGGAGACAGATTGTAATTCCTACGGATAACAAGACAAGAAAAGGTCTTGGTTTCTCTCCAACTTGTACCTAGACTACTAAGAAAGATGAAAGTTTTCGTCCCTTTCAGGATTTCTTCCGCAACGGAGGTTTCCTCCACCCAGTGTCTCAAGAAGTGCACACCATCAATGAGAGTGACTCCTCTGATACAAATGAGGAGTAGAAATCTTACCTTAACCATGACGGTTATATGTCTCGGGGTGAGGCGCACTTGTCATTTTACTTTCCCAAGTAGGCCCCAAGATATATACCGAGATCAGACGTCCGGATGATTTATGGAGATTGTGATCCTGAAGGATGTCGTGCTCCACCCAATTCATTGGAGGAAGACAATCTAATGAAAGACAACTACGATTATTATGATCCCCTGGATGACTTGCCTATCTGGAAGCCGTGCCCAGAAGACTTGGGGGCAAAAGATTCAGTTGGACGATGCCTATCAGCTAAGTAATATTGAAAGGAATACCCATGTCCCCACCGAGTCATGGAATCATTACACAGGACATTTCAAAAATTTCCGACACCATGGTGATGAATCTGCAAAGATTGCAGGACAAGAATTCATTAACTATGCTTTTCCTGAGGTCAGCGTCATTGAGGAGGATGACTTCTCTATTCCCACAGAAACATCAGACACCTTAGGACAGCCGAGTGGCAAGTATGACTTCCTAGTTAAATACACTGCTCCTGAAAGCTCTCGTATCAGATACGAGGACATCCAGCCAACTGGATAGGGAGATCCTCTTGAGAGTGTAACCACTATAGAAGATACAACAGAAAAGTTCGTTTATGACAACTCTGCATGGGAGGAAGACTCCAACGATCCTACTCCACCAGAAATCAGTGTCATTTCTGAAGACAAACCAAGAAGGAAAGTACCAGACTTTGTGATTCACAGAGGAGTTCGCAACCATTGGGTTGTTGTCGATGTCCCGAAATTCGTCCATAAGTCTATGTAATTACCATCTTTGTGTTGACCTTTCACCTTGCCCGGGTGAAGTGGATGTCTTATACGGCTCACTTTTCTGTAAATGTCCATCTTCGCTTCGCCCAAAGCGACAAAGTTTTGTTTTATAGGGCTGTATTTCAAGAATCAACAAATCATGAATAAATAATGTCATTCTGAATTCCCGCATTTATTGCTGTTTTCACTTTTCGTTTTTTAGAAAATGGTAATCCTAAAACAACCCAAAATAAAAACAATCATTTTTCAGAAAATACACTGCACACACGCTTGCATTCTCTCTGTCTTTGCTAAAAAAACGAATCATCACGTCATGCAGATTGCTTGTTTTAAACCCCATTGAAACGTACGATCCAATGCCTTCTCCCAAATTTGAATTCCCGGTATTTGAGGCTGAAGAAGAAGAGGACGAAGAAATTCCTGAAGAGATCTCCCGACTACTCAGACAAGAGGAAAGGTCTATTGAACCTCACAAAGAGCCGTTGGAAATGGTCAATTTAGGTTCAGAAGAAGAAAAGAAAGAAGTTAAGATTGGGGCACTGCTCCGTCCAACTGTCAGAGAAGACTTGATAAAACTTCTCAAAGAGTTTCTAGATGTGTTTGCTTGGTCCTATCAGGACATGCCAGGGTTGGATACCAGCATCGTGGAACATCACTTGCCACTGAAAATGGAATGTCTGCCAGTAAAACAAAGACTGAGAAGGACTCATCCTGATATGGCCATCAAGATTAAAGAGGAAGTGCAGAAACAGATCGACGCAGGTTTCCTTGCCACCTCAGAATATCCTCAATGGCTAGCTAACATAGTGCCAGTTTCGAAAAAGGACAGAAAAGTTAGAATGTGTGTAGACTACAGGGATCTGAATAAAGCAAGTCCAAAGGATGACTTCCCCCTGCCACACATTGACATGCTGGTTGACAGCACGACAAATTTCAAAGTCTTCTCCTTCATGGATGGATTCTCGGGCTATAATAAAATCAAAATGGCACCGGAAGATATGGAGAAAACTTCATTCATCACCCCATGGGGAACCTTTTGTTACAAGGTAATGCCGTTCAGTCTAAAGAACGTGGGGGAAACCTATCAAAGGGCCATGCAACTCCGTTTCACGACATGATGCACAAAGAGATCAAAGTGTACGTCGATGACATGATTTCCAAATCTAGAACAGAAGAAGAGCATGTGGAACACCTGTCAAAGCTATTCGAGCGTGTCAGAAATTATAAGCCCCGCTTAAATCCTAATAAGTGCACATTCGGTGTTCGCTCGGGAAAACTCTTAGGATTCATCGCCAGCAAAAAAGGAATCGAGGTTGACCTTGACAAGGTCAAGGCCATTCAAGAAATGCCTTCTTCGAAGACTGAAAAACAGGTCAGAGAATTTTTGGGATGTCTGAATTACATCTCATGGTTCATATCCCTTATGACCGCGACATGCGTGCCAATCTTTAAACTACTCAGAAAGAATCAAAGCTGCGTATGGACAGAAGACTGCCAAAAGGCTTTCGACAACATCAAAAAATATCTGTTGAATCCACCTATTCTATCTCCTCCAGTGGAAGGAAGACCACTGATCATCTACCTAACAGTCTTGGAAGACTCTATAGTTTGTGTACTTGGCCAACAAGATGAAACAAAAAGAAAATAGTCAGCTATTTACTACTTAAGCAAGAAGTTCACTGATTGTGAAACTCGATACACTATGCTAGAGAAAACTTGATGCGTTCTGGCTTGGGCAGCCAAACATCTTCGCCAGTACATGATTTGTCACACTACTTGGTTAATCTCTGAAATAGATCCAATCAAGTATGTCTTTGAAAAGCCTGCTCTCACGGGAAGGATTGCCCGTTGGAAGATGTTGTTATCAGAATATGACATTGAGTACCATGCTCAAAAAGCTGTCAAAGGGAGTATTTTATCCAATCATTTGGCTCATCAACCGATTGAAGATCAGGAATCAGTCGAGTTAGACTTCCCAGACGAAGATGTCAGTACTTGAAAATGAAAGATTGCGATGAACCGCTACCCAGTGAAGGGCCAGAACCAGGTTCCCAATGGGGACTAATTTTTTATGGAGCTGTCAACAATTATGGAAATGGAATTGGGCCAATCATCGTAACACCTTAGGGTACTCACATTCCTTTCACCGCCCAAATGACTTTCAAATGCACAAACAACGAGGCTGAATACGAAACTTGTATCATGGGTCTCGAAGAAGTGATTGACTTAAGGATAAAGAATTTGGATGTGTATGAAGACTCAACCTTAGTTATCAATCAGATCAAGGGAGAGTGGAATACATATCAATCAGGATTGATTCCTTACAAAGACTACGCGAGAAGTTTGTTACCATTCTTCAACAGAATCGAGTTTCATCATATCCCTCGTGAAGAAAATCAAATGGCTGATGCATTAGCCACCCTATCCTCCATGATTAGTGTAAGTCAATGGAACGACGTACCTAAGATTGACATAATGCACTTTGAAAGGACCGCTTACATCTTCACAATTGAAGCAGTCATAGATGACAAACCCTGGTATCACGATATCTAGTGCTTCCTTCAAAAACAAGAGTACCCACCTGGGGCATCAAGAAAAGACAGGAAGACCCTCAGAAGACTGACTGGAAACTTCTTCCTAAACAATGATATACTCTACAAAAGAAACTTTGACATGGTTTTGCTCAGATGCATAGACAGACAAGAAGCAAACATGTTGATGAAAGAGATTCACGAAGGATCCTTTGGCACTCATGCCAACGGACACACAATGACAAGAAAAATTCTGAGAGCATGATATTATTGGTTGGCAATGGAATCCGATTGCTACAAGTACATGAGGAAGTGTCATAAGTGTCAGATATACGCAGACAAAATCCATGTACCGCCAACACATCTCAAAGTTATTTCTTCTCCATGGCCTTTTTCAATATGGGTAATCGTCATGATTGGCATAATTGAACCCAAAGCTTCAAACAGACATCGGTTCATCCTGGTAGCCATTGACTACTTCACCAAGTGGATCGAAGTAGTATCATACACCAATGTAACCCGACAAGTGGTGGTCTGATTTATCAAGAACAATCGCATCTGCCGTTATGGTGTTCCAAGCCAGGTCATTACGGATAATGGATTCAACTTGAACAACAAGATGATGAAAGAGTTGTGTGTTGAGTTCAAAATCGAGCAGCATAACTCATCTCCCTACCGGCCTAAGATGAACAGAGTGGTAGAAGCGGCTAACAAGAATATCAAGAACATCATTCAAAAGATGGTTGTAACCTACAAATATTGGCACAAGATGCTACCATTTTCTTTTCACACTTATCGCACATCTGTCAGCACTTCAACAGGGGCAACCCCTTTCTCTCTAGTATATGGCATGGAGGAAGTGCTTCCCATAGAAGTAGAGATACCATCAATTAGGGTATTGATGAAAGCCAAGCTAACAGGGGCTGAATGGTGTCAAAGTCGGCACGATGAACTGAATTTGATCGAAGAAAAGAGAATGACGGCTCTATGCCATGGTCAGTTGTATCAGCAAAGAATGAAGAAGGTGTTCGACAAAAAGGATCGGCCACGTGTCTTTAGAAAAGGAGACCTCGTTCTCAAGAAGATACAATCATTTCTCACTGATTCTCGGGGAAAATGGACCCCGAATTATGACAGACCCTGTGGTAAAAAAAGCTTTTTCAGGCGGTGCCTTGAGACTCGCAACCATGGATGAAGAGGAGTTTACCTACCCCACAAATGTTGATGTAGTCAAGAAATACTTTGCCTAAAAAGACGTCTCGGTGGATTGAAAACCCGAAAGGGCGGTCCAGGAAAAAATTAGAGACACAGGAAAAAATCATCCCGATTGTAATACCCCAAATTTTGACCACTTAGATTTCCCATCATTGTGAAAATCATCATCACAATATGGATGAACCATCATGCTTCATCAGTCTCCCCAAAGATGGGTGAGCATCCAATACAATCAAAATTAGGGTTTCAAGCCCTCTCTGAGTGCTTAGACAAAGGATCAATCAAGAAATGACATGATCTTCAACTTGTCTAACCTCCCAAGTAACTACAAAGGATCAAAAGGACTCCCACTTCAAGGATTAAGCACAAGGATGCTCCCTTCTAGGTGGATCAAGCCTCAAGATCGCCAGTGTCACCAAATTAGGGTTTTGGTCGACCAGGGCCTCCAGATGGAAAATTTTCATCTGGGCACAAGGCAATGATCCAAAACATGACCTAATATACTTCATGGAACCTCATGAACCCATGCATCAAGTCAATTTTGCCTCAGGGGATGCATTCATAAAAAATCAGGAATTAAGGTTTCTTGACCTAATTCACCCCTAAGTTGACTTTTGGGATAAACCATGAGCCAAGACCTCAAGACATGATTTGAGGGTCTCTAATATACCATATTGATCCATTTGGAACAATGGATTTATCCAAGAAGTTTGAGCAACAAGTCTCAATTTCATCTGCACCACAATTAGGGTTTTAAGAGAAAAGTCAACTGTAACTTTGACTTTTGACCAAGACATGCTCCCAAACCCTAATACATGATTGAATATACCCTATGACACCCATGGAACATGTCCATCAAGTTTGATTTAGGTCAAGGACATGATTTCCTGAAGAATTGCACAGTTTTTAATTCATCTGATAAAAAGTCAACTGTGCACAAAAGTCAACTTTGACTTTTTGAGATTTTTCACCAAAATGGATTTTTAACCCTAAAATGATGTTAATGTGAATCAACATTCATCAAGAAAAATCAAGAAAAGTGAGATAACTTGTAAAAGGGGTAACCATAAAACTTAGAAATTTTTCTAAGTTAAAAATAAAGTGGCAAAGGTACCAACTTTGGAGGACCATAACTCCTAAACCACAAGGCCATTTTTTCTCATCCAAAGATGGATTTGTAGCACTCATTATCACCTACAAAAACTTCAACTACAAGTCATTCCAATTCATTAAGGATTTTGAGTTATGGAGTGATCAAAGTGGCTGAAAAGTGAAAATGTCACTTTTTCCAACACTTAGTGAAATTTTCACTAAGTCAGATTCTGCCTCACTTTTTGCCAAATGTAGGGGGATTTTTCACTTGGAATCAAAAGAGTTCAAAACCAAACTTGTTCAAACAGTTGTTGTATCATGTAAGAGCTTTCCAAAATGGCCAAGAACATTGCCAAATTCAACCTACACCATGAGATACAACATTGCCAAGTTTCCTTGCTGAAATCTGTCAAGGCAAGGCAGAATTTGCAACTTTGGTCGATTTGCTAAAATCAGCCAAATTCAATTGCTCCTATCCACTTGGACACCTCAGAGGATTGAATCTAAAGGGGACAATCACTGAGCCAAGCCTCCAAAGTCCATGGAACAAGAAATAGCATATTGAACCTAGAATGGCCAAAATAGGGACAAGACTTCAAATTTGGAATGAGGCATTCAATGAAACCATCAAGGTGGCATGGACTGAGCCATTCTCATCTGAAATCAGTCAAGACTTATCCAAGACCAAGGGAACCAAAGCTCTGTGCCCTAACCTTTAGTCAATGGCTAGAGGAGACTTGGATTTTCATTTGCCAACATTGGCCAAACCTACTTACCAGCTGCCATGCACTATTCCTTGCAAAACAAACTCGCTCTACTATAAATAGAGCTCAATTGTGGTCAGTTTGAGTACACCAAAGCCATCTAACAGATGCTTTCCTCAAAATCTCTTCTTTCACTCCAATTTTGCCTTCTAAGGCAAGTCACTATCGGGTTTTGAGTTTGAGAGCAATTCCAATCAAACCAATCACTCACACACCTCACATACATCACATATGAGCTGATCAAACACTTAGATTACTTCTGAAACATCAATTTCACAAAATCACCAGCTGGTTGCTCAAGGTTTTAACCAAAGTGCAGCTGAGGTACCACAAAATGATCCAGCCAATTTCAATCAAGTCCAACCATCCAAACACAATCCATAGGGTGTAGGGAAGCTGTTCAGATCATCACCACTCATCTGTAACACCTCCCAATCAAAAATCACTTTGAACTTGCTGTCACGACTTGGAGGTAAGCACATACTTGGTCATCTCTCAATCTATGCATATTTCCTCGCATAATAATTTGGCCATATGTTCATAATCATGCATGGAATGTTTTCCCTCAATTAATTGCATTGTTTGAATCATGTATCAAAAATCCTAGCCTTCATGCAGAAATTATGGTTCTTGAGGTCTCTTCGTGATTTCTTGTTGTATGTTTAATTTAAATGAAATTAAAGTACATAGACATGATCGTGAGGTTGAGGCGAGCATAATGATATGTGGATTGCATGATATGATTACGTATTCATGGAGATTGGATCGAAAATGTAAATCTGAGAAACCAAGAACACGCGCGTGTTCTTCAGCTTGTTCTTGGGCCATTTTTAGTAATTCAAATATTTGAATTTTGTGATTTTGTTTAATTGATTCAAAAATTAATTTCTCTCTGAGTTTTAATGATTTTGAGTTGATTCTTTTTTTAATAATTCACAAAAATGTTAAAATATTTTATTTTCACAAAAAATCCCAAAAATATTATTTATTTCATATAATTGATATTTTTGCAAAGAATTAATATTTTAATTGTTTTTGACATTTTAAATATTTTTTCTACATTGATTTTGCAACTTTTAATGCTTTCTAATTATTTTGTAGGTCAATACTTAATTTTTGAAGCATTAATCCAAGATCACAATTTGTTTTCCATGTGTTAAACAATTTTTGATCATTTTAATTGAATTTTTATTCAATTAAATACATTTTGAAAACAAATTAGGGTTTTGGATTAATTCAACCCTCCTAAATCATTTTCAAAACTTTTTTGGGCCTCTTGAGAGAGTGTAAGACCCATCCCCCCTTGTACAAAAACTTTTTGGGCCTCACTCATTGTATAAGTCCCTCTGTACAAGTAAACGGCGCGATCGTCGCCCGTTTAAAAATAAAAAATCATCTGGGCCTCTCCTTGAGCTATAAGACCCATTCAAAACACTTTGGGCCTCTATTAGAGTGTAAGACCCAATCCCCCTTTTAACCAAAACATTTTGGGCATCACTTATTGTATAAGTCCCTCTGCGTTAAAAGAAAACCTCGGCGCGATCGCCATTTTTAAACAAAAAATCATTTGGGCCTACCCTCGTGTTATAAGCCCCACTCTCTTTTCTTTAAACCTTTTTTGGGCCTCTTGAGAGAGTGTAAGACCCATCCCTTTGTACAGAAAACCTTTTTGGGCCCCAGTCACTTGTATAAGTCCCGCTGTACAAAGTCAAACAGTGTGCTCACTAATAAAACCCTGGGCCTCTCCTTGAGCTGTAAGCCCCAAATCTTTCTTTTTCAAAGCACTTTCTCCTTTGATTTTGAATATACTGTTGTTTTCAATCTTTCTTTGTTGAACAACTAACCAAACAGCATGGAAGCACTACAACCGAGTAAGTGGTTATCGCTTTCATTTACTGCTTTCATATTATAAACTGTATTGTGGGGCTGCTCACTATAAGTCTCCTTTCATAAACTCATATCTACTGTGTAATAATAGTATAGATATTTCGAGTTTCCCCGGCAACTACGTCTAGAACTAGGTGACGCCGTTTCATTTATTCGTAGAAATAGACGCCTAGATCCCCAATAGGAGCACCAGATACAGTCTTCTCTTCGGCTGTCCTCCTTAGGAATCGTCAAGAAGCTCTACTCCCCAAGATGAATGTATTCTCCGTGAATAGCATCTTTGAGTTTCTTCCAAATTCTCGAACTTTCCTGACTTGATCTATTCCTTGTGGATAGCTTGCCTTGAATGTCTCGGGGTTTGGGTACCCACTACGGTCATAATCTTGGACCTTAACTAAGGAACCCTCTTTAAAAGCTAAAAATCGTTGGATAGTAAACCTTGCACATTTACCAGTGGTTTTTATCTTTAAAAGAGTTATCTCTCCTAATGGAAAGGAGATGATAGACCCACGAGCTTCTTAAAAGCATCGGCCTCCTCTTGGGCATTATTCAAGGACACTACGGCTTCTTAGAAGTATTCACAGCCTCCTCTTAGGCTTCGTATAATGACTCTTCCTTCGGGAATGATAGCCTCCTCTTGGGCTTCGTACAAGGACCCGTAGGCTTCTTAAAAGTTTCCAGCCTCCTCTTGGGCTTCGTACAAATTGTCCCGACGACCTCCTAGAGGTATAGGAATAGAACTTAGTCATCCTCATAGAACAGTCCTTTCATAGAGTCTACTACTGTTTCTCAAAGCATAGTACAAAAGAAAAAAACTCTAGACTTGGACAGTCTAACTTCCTTGAGTCTCAAAGACATTCTCAAGTGACCCCTTCATTAAATAGGAAGGAAACCCGCAGACTCGGACAGTCTTAATACCCTTTGGATTTCCCGTTTCCTCAAAGAGAAGGAAATATCCCTGATCCTCAGATCAAATCCCTGAGTACAGTGTTGCTCATATAAGAACTGATTTTCTCTTTTAAAATCAGTATATTGGATCTGTCACTCAACTGAAACAAACCTTTAGCCTCCATCTCGGGCTTCGTACGAGATACAAAAACACTCTCTTGTTGAGTATCAAAGACTCCCTCGTAGAGTCAAACAAATAATAGCCTCTATCTCGGGCTTCGTACGAGACACAAAGACTCTATCGTCGGGTAAAAAACTTTTAGCCTCTCTCTCGGGCTTTGTACGAGACACAAATTAGCCTACTCTTAGGATTTTGTATAATAAAACCACTGGTTGATCCAATCAACCTTTTAGCATCAAAGCTGTGCCTCGTTCACAGTACACAAACCTCAACAACTCCTTTCCTTTCATCTAATCGCTGTAAGCGGCAAGCCTCTGGATCATCTATATCCATGCCACTGTCCCTCTTTTAGCATGAGAAATTCCTAAGGAAAGATGGCATTGCTCTACACTGAGTTAAAGTCTTCTCCTTCAGGTTAAAACCCTTTCTTCCGAAATTATGGCATTACTCGGATCCGCGTATCCCAGTTAAAGTAATTCTCCTTCCCCCTCTTTAGAGATGACAAATTCTCTCTAAAGTCGAGGTCTTTCAGCTTCACGTCTTGGGCTTTGAACAAGACACAAATAGATCTTTCAGCTTCACATCTTGGGCTTTGAACAAGATACAAACCACCTTTCGCTTCACGTCTTGGGCTTTGAACAAGACACCAAAACACCAAAAACACCCATTTCCTCCCATAGAATAGGAGGAACTACGAACGCTCTGATTTCCCTGTTTCGGTAAACGGGAATACGTAGGCATAAGATCGAAAGAAAAGATCTTAGCGAGCACAATCAACAAAAAACCCAAATCCCATATCTCCATCAATCAAAAATCAGTAATTCAAAAGCATCAGTCCTAACATCCTAATCCTTGTTCCCCGCCAGAAACCTTCTGCCCAGGTAAAAAAGAAAGAAAACAGTATTGGCGAAAATACAAATAACCAGTACAAAGGCCCCCCACATTGATAGCATCCGTAACCTAATAGACCGCTGTTTAAACTCAGTATGCAAGCAGGGTTAATTGGAGACATCTATTTCCCTTCCTTATTCAGCTCACAATAGGATAAAAAATGAATCGACCTGTAGTTTTAAGCTCAACCGCAGAGAGTGACCAGCGCTTAAGAACCGCGTCCAAAATCGCTCGCTACAGAAAAATGGCGCCCACCGTGGGGCCGATCTTTCTTTCTTTCTGTTTTCCTTGTAAATGGTGACTCTGCTGTGGAGTCTCATTTTCTGCCTTAGGGCATCACCCCCGTTTTCCACGGAAAATGGGAACTCGGCTGAGGAGAAAGATTGACCTATGCTGGTCCATCTCTTAGGCAGAGAACCACAGATTGGGGCTTCCGCCGGGGAACCCATTTTCTGTCAGGAACTTAGGATTCTTAGCTTTAAAGGTCTAGGATGGTTAGGACAAATATATATACTGCTTTTCCTAAATGTTATCCGTGTTTATTTTTCTGCTAATGGGAATGCGGGTGATGCCGTATGTGGAAAGATTAAGTATACACCTAGAAAAGCCAACCCTTTCGTAGTGCGGAAACTATCGGAAATAGTTGTTACGCGATACTACCCTCATTTGAGGCTGGTGATCTATTCTCGGTGAATAGCACTTACTCTAAGATTGCACACAACTCGCTGGCGATCCGCTTGTTGTTTTGCTTTCCTGGGAGGAGCTGATGATAATGAGTACAGGTACAAAAATCACCCTAGTATAAACCTTTGGGGATGGGTAGAGCCTTGACTTCATGACAACGACCCTCTGACCCCATGTTTTTTCTATGTTTTTGTGTGCTGCATTCATGCATCCATTTAATAAAAACATTAAAACATTCAAAAAACTTTCTCTTCTAGTCTCTCTGTTTTTCAAATTAAACTAAGACTGTGATTGCAAATATCAGAGAAAAAGATTACGCTAATGGATTTTGGTAGAAGGAGAACTCGCCAGTATACCTTCAAGGTTCCAAAACTAGGGGATTTGAGAAGGTTAGCAAGGATGATCGTTAACCCAGAGGCTTTTAGAGCCAAACACGGAGGTCTGCTACCACTGTTAAGAGTCCATGTGATTGAGGGAATCATGGACGCGCTCATTCAATTCTACGATCCGGTTTATCACTGTTTCACATTCCCGGATTACCAGCTATCACCAACGCTGGAGGAGTATTCTCATCTGGCTGATTTACATATCATTGATCAAGCTCCATTTTCTGGACTGGAAGAAATTCCAAAGAATCAGACTATTGCAAGAGCAATTCATTTGGACGAGTCTGAGGTCAAGACTCACATGATTACTAAGGGTGGCATCCAAGGTTTGCCAGCCCAGTTCTTGACAAAAAAGGCTCTATACTTCGCTAGTATAGGGAACGGGACTGCTTTTGAAAGCATCTTTGTCTTGCTCACCTACGGGTTATTTTTGTTTCCCAACATCAATAACTTCGTCGATATCAACGCTATTAAGGTTTTTCTCATTGGAAACCCTGTGCCAACTTTGCTCGCAGATGCATATCATTCTGTACACTTGGGAAATTTGTACAGCGGAGGGGAGATCACATGCTGTGTACCTTTGCTCTACAAATGGTTTATCTCTCACTTGCCCAAGTCTGCTGCTTTTTGGGATTGCAAGAGTGTCTTACGTTGGTCGCAGAAGATCATGTCTCTCACCAATTCCAATATAGATTGGTGTAATAGGATTTATGAGGGAATCAGAATCATTGACCGTTGTGGAAACTTCCCCAGCGTACCCCTCATAGGAACTAAAAGAGGAATCAACTATCATCCGATATTGGTTCTTCGTCAATTTGGATACCCGATGAGACACATCCCACTGGGTGTTCATCTGGAAGGTCTTCTCTTCAAAGAAGGAGAAAATGACAGAGCACTAAAGATGGAAATAGTGCAAGCTTGGAAACAGGTTCATAAGAAAGGACGAGAGTCTCTGGGAAAACCGGACTGTGTCTCGGTGGAGCCTTATCTCCATTGGGTACAAACCAGAGCTCTCAAGCTAAAAATGCCTTATCCTCGTTACAGAATTCTTCCGCCGAGAGAAACTGTCATGTACTTCATGACGGAAACTGAAAAGCTTCAGGTTACTCTTAACAAAGTTCAAAAGGAAAGAAGATCTTGGAAGAACAAGTACCGCACCCTCGACGTAGAGTGTATCCAAATACAGCAACTACTAAAAGAGAAAGATGCTCTGATTGAAATTTTGGAGCAGCATGCTGTAGAGAATCAAGATGACCAAAGGAATTTGCTCACTCATTTCACTTGGCAAAGGAATGACAACCCGACAACGGCCCAAGCGCCCCGGTCAAAGAAAAGGAAGATACCAGAATCAGCACCCGGTTTCTCCTCAGAGAGGACTCGGGACCCATTAGTTTAGGTTTCTGTTTCTGCACTTTGTAATCTACTGTATTTCCATTTCTGTAATCCTTTGGAATTCAATAAAAAGGGGTTTCCCCACTGTTTGATATTTGCAATCTAATTGTCGAAGTTTATTTTGATTAAACCAAAAAACAACAATTAATATAATCATTGCATTCATCATTCTCACATCGCGTATTTTTCTTCCCTACGAATCTCACGTTTGTGTCTCGATTCTAGAGTCAAACTGTCTCATTCGTATAATACTCGGGCCAATCGTCAGAAAAAGATGGATGATCTTGAGGAAGAAAACAGAGAGTTGAAAGAAGAGATCGACGCTCTGAGAGAGGATATGAGAAAGCTTCGTAACGACATGCAAGCCATGGCAGAAGCTCAGCTACAAAGAACTGTGATCTCAGAGATCACCTCAACGCCCATCATAGAGAAGTATGATCCTAGGTATCAGATGCCGAAAGATCGTCCTTGGGGCATGCCTGTTAACTATATCCCGGAAGGATATGTTCTGCCGATCACTGAAGATCAGGGAATCGCAACAGAAGCTGCTGGGCCTGAAGGTTACAAACTTCGGGAAAGCGAAGATGCCAGGGGCATACTCAAGACTCTTGAAGGTTACAAACTTCGGGAGGCGCCAAGACTTACTGCCGTAGTCACGGTACCACCCCCTGTGGTGCACACTGTCCCGGAAGGACAGATTCCACAGACACCTTCTGGTAAGAAGGAAACTATGTTCGACAGAATGGATGAATTCCAGGAGCAGTTCTTGGAAATGCAGAAAGAGCTGCAAGCCATTCGCGGTCAGGATCTATTTGGAAAGGACGCCGCAGACCTCTGTTTGGTCCCAAATGTGAAAGTCCCGCACAAGTTCCAAGTGCCCGACTTTGAAAAATACAAGGGTAACTCTTGCCCTCAGA
Source organism: Lathyrus tuberosus (assembly GCA_022829125.1). Lineage (NCBI taxonomy): Eukaryota > Viridiplantae > Streptophyta > Magnoliopsida > Fabales > Fabaceae > Lathyrus > Lathyrus tuberosus. The sequence goes on along the minus strand of JALAZF010000203.1, from coordinate 9,148,402 downwards.
GCCATCTGGTGATGTAAGCTCGGCGGATGTCAGCTCAGACGGAGAATCAGGACCTGCTGATTCACTACTTCCAGGATAGTTTAACCGGTGCCGCACTCAAATGGTACATGGGTTTAAACCGTACTACGATCAGTACATTCAGAGATCTTGGTACTGCCTTCGTCCAACAATACAAGTACAATTTGGACATGGCACCCGACAGAGATCAACTCAGATCAATGTCGCAAAAGGAAAAGGAAACCTTTAAGGAGTATGCTCAAAGGTGGCGTGAAATTTCCGCTCAAATTTGTCCACCTCTTGAGGAAAAAGAGGTGACAAAAATCTTCTTAAAAACCTTAAGCTCATTTTACTATGACCGAATGATTGCCAGTGCACCCAGTGATTTCACCGAAATGGTCGGCATGGGTGTACGTCTTGAGGAAGCCGTCCGAGAAGGACGTTTGGTAAAAGACACTGGATCAACGAGCGGTACTAAAAAATACGGTAGTGCTCTCCCTAAGAAAAAGAGCAAGATATTGGGAATATCTCTCTCAGAAAGCAAAGGCGACGTTATCAGCCAGTAGCAGCTGTTACTCCTGCTATCGGCCCCGCGCCTGTTCCTATGTATCAACCTCAGGTTGCGCAGAGCCAACCTGACCAACAAAGGACACAACAGCCTCTTCAGCAAGCTCGTCCTCAATATAACAACAACCGTACAATACGGCCACCAGGATTTGATCCTATACCCGTAACGTACGCGGAGCTGTTTCCGTTACTGCTGGCTAAGGGGCACATTCAGACTAAGTCTCCCCTTTCAGTTCCAGAAAATCCGCCTTTTTGGTTTAAAGCGGATCAAACATGCCCTTATCATCAAGGAGGTTCAGGGCATAACATTGAGACTTGTCTTAATTTCAAATCCGACGTGCAAAAGCTTGTTAGGAGCGGGCTCTTATCTTTCAAAGATACGAATCCTAATGTTCTTACGAACCCGCTGCCTCAACACGAGAAAGCTGCAGTCAATCTGATTGAGAAAGAGACTAACAATGTCTATCAAATTCACGATGTACTCTCATTGGGGACCAATCTGGTCAAGATGCATTGTAGACAGAGTGGATATGGCCATGTGCCACCTCATAATTATCACCAGTGTGATATCTGCTCTAAAGACAACCAGGGGTGTTCTGTAGTGCAAGCATCTCTACAGGAACAAATGGATCTTGGATGGATCCAAGAGCACCGAGTTCGTGGAGTTAACATGGTTTACACGAATTCCAACGTCATTCAAAACCACGACATCTGTGCGATGAATGTCAACTTGGTGGCGATGCACTCAAGGCAAAGCCAGTATCATAATCTTCCGCGGCACGATTACAGTTCCTGTCTGATTTGCTCGGTAAACAAACAGGGATGCTCTTTCATACAAGAGGCCCTCCAGCATCAGATGGATCTTGGATGGATCCAAGACTACCATGATAGGAACTCCTATCAAATCAACATGGTTCAGATCTTCGACATCCGCGTAATGAGTACCAACCTGGTAGAGTTACATGTTGAGCAGGTCTGACTTGGATTCTTAATATCACATGACTATCAAAACTGTAAAGCGGGTTGCGAAAACGATCAAGGTTGTACCCTTGTCCAGGAGGCACTTCAGCACTTGTTAAATCACTGGTGGATGCCAATCTATATGGACGAAGATACTCAGCAGATTAGTATCAATAACAGGAATCCTACTCGTCGTCAAAGTCAGGATGTCCGATCAATGGAAGGTAACCTAGTGAGGTTACATTGTATTCAAAGTGGGCGTGGCCAGGTGCCACCACACAACTATGACAGTTGTAGCGTCTGTCCAGAAAGTAACCAAGGGTGTTACCTTGTAAGAGCAGCTCTTCAGGGTCAGGTCGATCATGGAGAAATTCGTCCATATCTCGGTTCAGGACCCATCATTTGGTCGCCGAACTACCTTGCCGAGCAAGTTGAGGATGTTGTCACGATCTCTGGTCATCACAGGACCAGGGATGTTTTTGCCATCATCCCTCTACTTGACAAATCTAGAGTTCCTAACCGGGAACGGATCAAGGTTACTTATGATGGTCAGAAAAATCAGAAGGTTCCCATAGTCATCTATCTACCGGGGCCACTACCGTATGAATCAGCTAAGGCAATCCCTTACAAATACGGTGCAACAATAATCGAGAATGGAAAGGAAATTCCATTACCCTCCGTCGTGAATATTGCAGACATCAGTCGTGTAACACGGAGCGGTCGAATCTTCAACCGAGGGGTTGGAGAATCCAACAAAGAAAAGGAACTTCAGGCGGAAATTCCTGATCCACCAGTCAGTCAATCTGGTAATCCCGACTTTTCAAAAGACAAAGATGAGATGCTAAAGCTCATCCAAAGGAGTGAATATAACATTGTTGATTAACTGTTACAGACTCCTTCAAATATCTCAGTATTATCACTGTTACTCAGTTCAGAAGCACACAGAGAGGCTCTACAGAAAGTCTTGGAGCAAGCCTTTGTGGAACAGGATGTAACAATCAGACAATTCGATAGCATTGTCTCTAACATCACTTCCTGCAATAATTTGGGATTTAGTGATGAGGAATTACCTGAAGAGGGTCGTCGTCATAACATGGCGCTCAACATTACAGTTAACTGCCAGGGCGATGCTTTAGCCAATGTACTGGTAGACACAGGGTCAGCCCTGAATGTTATGCCGAAGTCCACTTTGACACAATTATCATTTAAGGGCCCTCCGATGAGAGTCAGCGAGGTCGTCGTCAAAGCATTCGACGGATCCAGAAAAACAGTTATCGGCGAAGTTGATCTTCCCATAACTATTGGTCCTCACACTTTCCAAATCACTTTCCAGGTCATGGACATCCGGGCAACATACAGTTGTTTATTAGGAAGACCTTGGATACATCAGGCTGGAGCGGTTACTTCAACCCTCCACCAAAAGCTAAAGTACGTCAAGAACGATCAACTTGTCACGGTTTGTGGGGAACAAGCCTTGCTTGTGAATAACCTATCATCATCTGCTTGTGTAGAACCCGAGGAGGTTATTGGAACTCAGTTCCAAGCACTATCGGTGAGCAAGAACGATCAATCTGAAGAAGGAACTTCAATTTCTTCATACAAAGATGCTATCAAAGCGGTCGAGAGTACCGATACAAAAGGATGGGGACAGCTTGTCATTCCCACTGACAATAAAATAAAGAAGGGTCTTGGTTTTTCTGCGACCTGTACTCAGACAGCCGCCAACGATGAAAGTCTTCATCCCCTTCAAAACTTCTTCCACAGTGGAGGTTTTCTTCACCCAGTATCTCAGACAGTTCATGCTATCAATGAGGAAGATCCCTCTGACACAGATGAAGAATGGAAGTCCTACCTTAACAAGGACGACTATATGTCTCAGGAAGAGGTGCCTATGCCTTTTTGCTTTCCTACAGAAAGTCTGAGATTTATACCAAGATCAGATGTCGAAATAACCTACGGAGATTGTGATCCAAAAGGATGCCGTGCTCCGCCAAATTCATTAGAGGAACACACTCTGATGAAAGAAAACTTTGATCACAATTACTATGGCCCGATGGATGGTCTGCCAATGTGGCAGCCTTACCCAGGAAACTTAGGGCAAGAAAGTCAGCCGAGTAATGAAACTCAGCTGAGCGTCATTGAACAGAATACCTGTGTCCCCGCCATGTCATGGGATCAACACTCAGGTCATTCGGAAACTACTCAACATGAAGATGAATTCGCAATGTTTGCAGGACTAGAATTCATCAACTATGCTTTTCCTGAGGTCAACATCATCGAGAGGGATGACTCCTCCAGTTCCAAAGAAGTTTGGGACACCCTGGGACAACCAAGTGGAAAATACGACTTTATGGTCAAGTACACTGCTCCCGAAAGCTCTCGTATCAGGCTCGAAGATATCCAGTCAACTGGATGGGAAGATACAGTTGAGAGCACCAATGCTATGCAAAGTGCAACAGAGGAATCCTTCTACGACAATTCTGCTTGGGAGACAGATTCCAATGATCCTACTCCACCAGAAATCAGCGTTATTTCTGAAGACAAATCAAGGAAGGTGCCAGACTTTGTGATTCACCGAGGAGTTCGTCGCCAATGGGTTTCCGTCGAGGTTCCGAAGGTCGTTCATCAGTCAAAGTAATTGCCATCTTTAACCTTTCACCCTGCCCAGGTGAAACGGATGTTTTGATAGGGCTCGCTTTTTGTAAATTTCCCTCTTCGCTTTGCCCAGAGCGAGTGAGTTTTGTTTTATAGGGCTGTAGTTTCAAGATTCAACTTGTTCATTAATAAAATAACGTCGTTCTGTAATTTCTGCATTAATTGTTGTTTTCTCTTTTTGCCTTTTCAGAAAATGGTAATCCTAAAAAAAAACAATTCAAAAATAAAAATAAGCAGTAAAATAAATACACTGCACACACTTACATTTTCTCTATCTCTTCTAAACATGAATCATCACATCATGCAGATTGCTTGTTTTATACCCCGTTGAAACATATGATCCGATGCCTTCTCTCAACTTTGAGTTCCCGGTATTCGAGGCTGAAGAAGAAAATAACGACGAAATTCCAGAAGAGATCTCCCGACTACTCAGACAAGAGGAAAGGTCCATTGAACCTCACAAAGAGCCGTTGGAAACGGTAAACTTGGGTTCAGAAAAAGAGAGAAAAGAAATCAGGATCAGAGCACTGCTCAGTCCAACTGTCAAAGAAAGTTTGATAAAGCTTCTCAAAGAATTCCCCGATGTATTCGCTTGGTCCTATCAGGATATGCCAGGGTTGGATACCAGCATCGTGGAACATCACTTACCGCTAAGATCGGAATGTCCGCCAGTAAAGCAAAGGTTGAGACGGACTCACCCGGACATGGCCATCAAAATCAAAGAGGAAGTACAGAAACAGATCGACGTGGGTTTCCTCGCTACATCTGAATATCCTCAATGGTTAGCCAACATCGTACCCGTTCCCAAAAAGGATGGAAAGGTCAGAATGTGTGTTGATTACAGAGATCTAAACAAGGCAAGTCCAAAGGACGAATTTCCTTTACCACACATTGACATGCTGGTTGACAGCACAGCAAAGTTCAAAGTATTCTCCTTCATGGATGGATTCTCGGGCTATAATCAGATCAAAATGGCGCCGAAAGACATGGAGAAAACTTCGTTCATTACCCCATGGGGTACCTTTTGTTACAAGGTAATGCCGTTCGGTTTGAAGAACGTCGGGGCAACCTATCAAAGGGCCATGACTACTCTGTTTCATGACATGATACACAAAGAAATCGAGGTATATGTCGATGATTTGATTGCAAAATCAAGAACAGAGGATGAGCACGTTGAACGTCTGTCAAAATTGTTCGAACGTCTAAGAAAATTCAAGCTCCGCTTGAATCCCAACAAGTGCACCTTCGGTGTCCGTTCGGGGAAATTACTAGGGTTCATCGTCAGCCAGAAAGGAATTGAAGTTGATCCTGACAAGGTCAAGGCCATTCAAGAAATGCCTTCTCCGAAAACTGAAAAACAAGTCAGAGGATTCCTGGGACGTTTGAACTACATCTCCAGATTCATATTCCTTATGACCGCGACATGTGCGCCGATTTTCAAATTACTCAAAAAGAACCAGGATTGCGTTTGGTCAGAAGATTGCCAAACCGCCTTCGACAGTATCAAGGAATATCTGTTGAATCCTCCGATCCTATCACCTCCAGTGGAAGGAAGACCACTGATCATTTACCTCACAGTCCTAGAGGACTCAATGGGATGTGTACTTGGCCAACAAGACGAAACTAAAAGGAAAGAGTCTGCCATTTACTATCTAAGCAAGAAATTCACCGACTGCGAGACTCGGTACACAATGCTTGAGAAAACTTGTTGCGCTTTGGCTTGGGCAGCCAAACGTCTTCGCCAGTACATGATTCACCATACTACTTGGTTGGTCTCCGAAATGGATCCAATCAAGTACGTTTTCGAAAAACCTGCTCTCACAGGAAGGATTGCCCGTTGGCACATGTTACTATCAGAATATGACATAGAGTACCATGCTCAGAAAGCCGTTAAAGGAAGTATTTTAGCCGATCATTTGGCTCATCAACCGATTGACGATCAAGAATCAATCGAGTTTGACTTCCCAGACGAAGATGTCATGTATCTAAAGATGAAAGATTGCGATGAACCGCTACCCAGTGAAGGGCCAGAACCAGGTTCCCAGTGGGGACTTATCTTTGACGGAGTAGTCAATCATTATGAAAACGGAATTGGGGCAATCATTGTTACCCCTCAGGGTACCCACATTCCGTTCACTGCCAAACTTACGTTCAAATGTACGAACAACGAGGCCGAATACGAAGCATGTATCATGGGTCTCGAAGAAGCGATTGATTTAAGGATCAAAAACTTGGACGTATACGACGATTCAGCCCTGGTTATTAACCAGATAAAAGGAGATTGGAACACATACCAATCAGGATTGATTCCTTACAAAGACTATGCAAGAAGGTTGTTACCCTTCTTCAACAGAGTCGACTTTCATCACATCCCTCGTGATGAGAATCACATGGCTGATGCATTAGCCACTCTCTCTTCCATGATTAGTGTAGGTCGATGGAATGACATACCTAAGATCGACATCATGCGCCTTGAACGGCCCGCTTACATCTTCGCGATTGAAGCAGTCATAGACGACAGACCTTGGTATCACGATATCAAATGCTTCCTTCAGAAACAAGAGTACCCATCTGGGGAACTCAGAAAAGACAGAAAGACCCTCAGAAGATTGGCTGGAAACTTCTTTCTGAGCGGTGATACACTCTATAAGAGAAACTTCGACATGGTCTTGCTCCGATGCGTCGACAGACCAGAAGCTGACATGCTCATGAAAGAAATTCATGAAGGATCCTTTGGCACTTATGCCAACGGACACACAATGGCGAGAAAAATTCTCAGGGTCGGGTATTATTGGTTGACCATGGAATCCGACTGCTACAAGTACATGAGGAGGTATCACAAGTGTCAGATATACTCCGAAAAAATTCATGTACCGCCATCACATCTCAAAGTTCTTTCTTCCCCGTGGCCTTTTTCCATATGGGGAATCGACATGATTGGTATGATTGAGCCCAAGGCTTCAAACGGACATCGGTTCATCCTGGTAGCCATTGATTATTTCACCAAGTGGGTCGAAGCAGCGTCATTCGCCAATGTAACCCGACAAGTGGTGGTCCGATTTATCAAAAACAATATCATCTGCCGTTATGGTGTTCCCAGCGAGATCATTACTGATAATGGATCTAACTTGAACAATAAGATGATGAAAGAGTTGTGTGCAGAGTTCAAGATCGAACACCATAACTCATCTCCCTACTGACCCAAGATGAACGGAGCGGTAACCTATAAAGATTGGCACGAAATGCTACCCTTTGCTCTTCACGGTTATCGAATATCTATCCGGACTTCAACGGGGGCAACCCCTTTCTCTCTAGTATATGGCATGGAAGCAGTGCTCCCCATAGAAGTAGAGATCCCATCAATCCGGGTATTGATGGAAGCTCAGCTCACCGAAGCTGAATGGTGTCAAAGTCGACACGACGAACTGAACCTGATCGAAGAAAAGAGAATCACGGCACTATGCCACGGTCAGTTATATCAACAGAGAATGAAAAGGGCATTCGACAAAAAGGTCCGACCTCGTATTTTCAGAAAAGGAGACCTCGTGCTCAAGAAGATACAATCATTTCTCACTGATTCTCGGGGCAAATGGACCCCAAATTATGATAGCCCCTATGTGGTCACGAAAGCTTTCTCAGGCGGTGCCTTGAGACTTGCAATCATGGACGGAGAGGAATTTGCCTACCCCACGAATGTTGATGTAGTCAAGAAATACTTCGTCTAAAACTAAAAAAAAAAAAAACGTCTCGGTGGATTGAAAACCCGAAAGGGCGGTCCAGGCAAAAGTTAGAGACATGAAAAGAATCATCCCGATGGATTGGAAATCTCATAGTACAATCTAGGCAAAAATTAGGGATAATGGCAAGTAACTATGTTCAACAGAGGCAAGTCCCTCAGCAGCAGTTACAGCATCATCTATCAGAGGAAATCTCCAGTCAAAGGTCATCTTCGACGGAAGCTGTGGATGTCCCGAACTCAAAGTTGGTAGAAGGATAGTGGTCGTTATGTTTCAACGTAGCCCTTTTCCCTGTAAATTTCCATTTTCTAACTTTGTATATACTCTTTGGAATCACGCGTTTGGCTGATCTCCATCTTATCAATAAAATTTGAGCCCTTGTGCTTTTGTTTGTAATTCTTTACTTGTTTTAGCTTTACAGAACGACGTTGTTTAAACTTAATCGGCGATTCTTGAAATAAAACAAAAATAAATTTACTTGTTAAACTTTTTCTGCTTTTAAATTAAAGATGGCATTTCTTTTGACTGTTGAACATCAGAAGAACATCGATCGCTTCTCCCGAAGTAAGCGAACTTCAAAGTGCAGAATCAAAGTACTCCTTCTAAGCCAGTACTCCTGAATGAAGGATCAATAGTGTCAGAGACCTTGTTTCGTCTGACACACCTCGGCCGAGTTCTCATCTCCTAAGCCCGATCAACATAGCTCCCAACGGGACTATCTCTCCTAAGCAAGGTGGAATTGCTATTTTGAACCAGCGGCACTTCTTTGCCCCGCGATGGCCGAGTATCCAATTGTGTTCATCCATTAGTCTGTATGTCGTGTCTGTTTTGTCAGCATATACATACATACATCATGCATTTTTTTATTTGCGTTCGCATTTCATATTGCATCACTATCACTCTAGTCGGTCTTGTCCCCTAGTGGTAGAAGTCCCCTCAATCGAGTTGTCAGTTCTTGCCTCGTCAGGAAATACTGTGTCTGAACAACCTCGCTTCCAGTTTAATTCTGGAAAGAAGTTGGTCCTTGACCACTTTGATAACTTGAACCTCTGAAAGACCAGAGAACCTTCAACCGATGTCACTCTTCGCCATTGAAGATGATATCCTTGCTTTCCCGGATTAAGGAAAATCCACAGAGAAAGCCTCGTAATCAGAGATTCGGCAGCACGCCAATTTTGCTCCAAAAAACCACTGATGAGAAGGTCATCGGCACCTCAAAATTGGATCCCATCATATGGCATTTCTCCGGGAAGATCCCGAGAAAAGTATGATGTAACCCCAAACGAAAACAGTCTCTCAAGAGACTCGCTTTCCCTAGTAGAATCGACAAATGGCGTCTCCAAAACAGAGAAGTTTGTGTACCTCTACAACTCAGACGAATGGGTTCCCCAGCAAGTCTGACCTCAAAATTTTTTCCACTCAAATGGCATCCCCGCAGGAAAATTCGGCGAGAAGTTTGAAGGAAAGCCGCTACTAATAGCGTCCCTTGTCAGTAAAGTTTATTGACAAAAGAAACTAAGACCAGTTCCTTGGTAGGAAACCAGGATCGAGGGGAAGTTTAAATTAGAAACTAAGACCAGTTCCTTGGTAGGAAACCAAGAACGAGGGGAAGTTTAAATCAGAAACTAAGACCAGTTCCTTGGTAGGAAACCAGGATCGAGGGGAGGTTTATTTCAACTTAGACCAGTTCCTTGGTAGGAAACCAGGATCGAGGGGAAGTTCATCTCAAAAGAAAACTGAGACCAGTTCCTTGGTAGGAGACCAGGATCGAGGGGAAGTTTACCTTTTCTAAGCATCATTGCTTAGCTAAAGAAGATGAATGCGTAAGCTACCATTCATAACCACCATCAAAATTTTGGGTATTCCGATATTTAATCCTCTTGCACCCCGAATGCCCGAATCCCTTCGTCATTCACACCTTCGGGTCCAAGAAGATTAAATAGGGGCATCTGTAATACCCCAAACTTTGACCACTTAGATTTCCCATCATTGTGAAAATCATCATCACAATATGGATGAACCATCATGCTTCATCAGTCTCCCCAAAGATGGGTGAGCATCCAATACAATCAAAATTAGGGTTTCAAGCCCTCTCTGAGTGCTTAGACAAAGGATCAATCAAGAAATGACATGATCTTCAACTTGTCTAACCTCCCAAGTAACTACAAAGGATCAAAAGGACTCCCACTTCAAGGATTAAGCACAAGGATGCTCCCTTCTAGGTGGATCAAGCCTCAAGATCGCTAGTGTCACCAAATTAGGGTTTTGGTCGACCAGGGCCTCCAGATGGAAAATTTTCATCTGGGCACAAGGAAATGATCCAAAACATGACCTAATATACTTCATGGAACCTCATGAACCCATGCATCAAGTCAATTTTGCCTCAGGGGATGCATTCATCAAAAATCAGGAATTAGGGTTTCTTGACCTAATTCACCCCTAAGTTGACTTTTGGGATAAACCATGAGCCAAGACCTCAAGACATGATTTTAGGGTCTCTAATATACCATATTGATCCATTTGGAACAATGGATTGATCCAAGAAGTTTGAGCAACAAGTCTCTATTTCATCTGCACCACAATTAGGGTTTTAAGAGAAAAGTCAACTGTAACTTTGACTTTTGACCAAGACATGCTCCCAAACCCTAATACATGATTGAATATACCCTATGACACCCATGGAACATGTCCATCAAGTTTGATTTAGGTCAAGGACATGATTTCCTGAAGAATTGCACAGTTTGGAATTCATCTGATAAAAAGTCAACTGTGCACAAAAGTCAACTTTGACTTTTTGAGATTTTTCACCAAAATGGATTTTTAACCCTAAAATGATGTTAATGTGTGTTTTGAATCATCATTCATCAAGAAAAATCAAGAAAAGTGAGATAACTTGTAAAAGGGGTAACCATAAAACTTAGAAATTTTTCTAAGTTAAAAATAAAGTGGCAAAGGTACCAACTTTGGAGGACCATAACTCCTAAACCACAAGGCCATTTTTTCTCATCCAAAGATGGATTTGTATCCCTCATTATCACCTACAAAAAGTTCAACTACAAGTCATTCCAATTCATTAAGGATTTTGAGTTATGGTGTGATCAAAGTGGCTGAAAAGTGAAAATGTCATTTTTTCCAACACTTAGTGAAATTTTCACTAAGTCAGATTCTGCTTCACTTTTTGCCAAATGTAGGGGGATTTTTCACTTGGAATCAAAAGAGATCAAAACCAAAATTATTCAAACAGTTGTTGTATCATGTAAGAGCTTTCCAAAATGGCCAAGAACATTGCCAAATTCAACCTACACCATGAGATACAACATTGCCAAGTTGCCTTGCTGAAATCTGTCAAGGCAAGGCAGAATTTGCAACTTTGGTCGATTTGCCAAGATCAGCCAAATTCAATTGTTCCTATCCACTTGGACACCTTAGAGGATTGAATCTAAAGGGGACAATCACTGAGCCAAGCCTCTAAAGTCCATGGAACAAGAAATAGCATGTTGAACCTAGAATGGCCAAAATAGGGACAAGACTTCAAATTTGGAATGAGGCATTCAATGAAACCATCAAGGTGGCATGGACTGAGCCATTCTCATCTGAAATCAGTCAAGACTTATCCAAGACCAAGGGAACCAAAGCTCTGTGCCCTAACCTCTAGTCAATGGCTAGAGGAGACTTGGATTTTCATTTGCCAACATTGGCCAAACCTACTTACCAGCTGCCATGCACTATTCCTTGCAAAACAAACTTGCTCTATTATAAATAGAGCTCAATTGTGGTCAGTTTGAGTACACCAAAGCCATCTAACAGATGCTTTCCTCAAAATCTCTTCTTTCACTCCAATTTTGCCTTCTAAGGCAAGTCACTATCGGGTTTTGAGTTTGAGAGCAATTCCAATCAAACCAATCACTCACACACCTCACATACATCACATATGAGCTGATCAAACACTTAGATTACTTCTAAAACATCAATTTCACAAAATCACCAGCTGGTTACTCAAGGTTTTAACCAAAGTGCAGCTGAGGTACCACAAAATGATCCAGCCAATTTCAATCAAGTCCAACCATCCAAACACAATCCATAGGGTGTAGGGAAGCTGTTCAGATCATCACCACTCATCTGTAAAACCTCCAAATCAAAAATCACTTTGAACTTGCTGTCACGACTTGGAGGTAAGCACATACTTGGTCATCTCTCAATCTATGCATATTTCCTCGCACAATAATTTGGCCATATGTTCATAATCATGCATGGAATGTTTTCCCTCAATTAATTGCATTGTTTGAATCGTGTATCAAAAATCCTAGCCTTCATGCAGAAATTAGGGTTCTTGAGGTCTCTTCGTGATTTCTTGTTGTATGTTTAATTTAAATGAAATTAAAGTACATAGACATGATCGTGACGTTGAGGCGAGCATAATGATATGTGGATTGCATGATATGATTACGTATTCATGGAGATTGGATAGAAAATGCAAATCTGAGAAACCAAGAACACGCGCGTGTTCTTCAGCTTGTTCTTGGCGCCATTTTTAGAAATTCAAATATTTGAATTTTGTGATTTTGTTTAATTGATTCAAAAATTAATTTCTCTCTGAGTTTTAATGATTTTGAGTTGATTCTTTTTTTAATAATTCACAAAAATGTTAAAATATTTTATTTTCACAAAAAATCCCAAAAATATTATTTATTTCATATAATTGATATTTTTGCAAAGAATTAATATTTTAATTGTCTTTGACATTTTAAATATTTTTTCTACATTGATTTTGCAACTTTTAATGCTTTCTAATTATTTTGTAGGTCAATACTTAATTTTTGAAGCATTAATCCAAGATCACAATTTTTTTTCCATGTGTTAAACAATTTTTGATCATTTTAATTGAATTTTTATTCAATTAAATACATTTTGAAAACAAATTAGGGTTTTGGATTAATTCAACCCTCCTAAATCATTTTCAAAACTTTTTTGGGCCTCTTGAGAGAGTGTAAGACCCATCCCCCCTTGTACAAAAACTTTTTGGGCCTCACTCATTGTATAAGTCCCTCTGTACAAGTAAACGGCGCGATCGTCGCCCGTTTAAAAATAAAAAATCATCTGGGCCTCTCCTTGAGCTATAAGACCCATTCAAAACACTTTGGGCCTCTATTAGAGTGTAAGACCCAATCCCCCTTTTAACCAAAACATTTTGGGCATCACTTATTGTATAAGTCCCTCTGCGTTAAAAGAAAACCTCGGCGCGATCGCCATTTTTAAACGAAAAATCATTTGGGCCTACCCTCGTGTTATAAGCCCCGCTCTCTTTTCTTTAAACCTTTTTTGGGCCTCTTGAGAGAGTGTAAGACCCATCCCTTTGTACAGAAAACCTTTTTGGGCCCCAGTCACTTGTATAAGTCCCGCTGTACAAAGTCAAACAGTGTGCTCACTGATAAAACCCTGGGCCTCTCCTTGAGCTGTAAGCCCCAAATCTTTCTTTTTCAAAGCACTTTCTCCTTTGATTTTGAATATACTGTTGTTTTCAATCTTTCTTTGTTGAACAACTAACCAAACAGCATGGAAGCACTACAACCGAGTAAGTGGTTATCGCTTTCATTTACTGCTTTCATATTATAAACTGTATTGTAGGGCTGCTCACTGTAAGTCTCCTTTCATAAACTCATATCTACTGTGTAATAATAGTATAGATATTTCGAGTTTCCCCAGCAACTACGTCTAGAACTAGGTGACGCCGTTTCATTTATTCGTAGAAATAGACGCCTAGATCCCCAATAGGAGCACCAGATACAGTCTTCTCTTCGGCTGTCCTCCTTAGGAATCGTCAAGAAGCTCTACTCCCCAAGATGAATGTATTCTCCCTGAATGGCATATTTGAGTTTCTTCCAAATTCTCGAACTTTCCTGACTTGATTTATTCCTTGTGGATAGCTTGCCTTGAATGTCTCGGGGTTTGGGTACCCACTACGGTCATAATCTTGGACCTTAACTAAGGAACCCTCTTTAAAAGCTAAAAATCGCTGGATAGTAAACCTCGCACGTTTACCAATGGTTTTTATCTTTAAAAGAGTTATCTCACCTAATGGAAAGGAGATGATAGACCCACGAGCTTCTTAAAAGCAACGGCCTCCTCTTGGGCATTATTCAAGGACACTACGGCTTCTTAGAAGTATTCACAGCCTCCTCTTAGGCTTCGTATAATGATCTCTTCCTTCGGGAATGATAGCCTCCTCTTGGGCTTCGTACAAGGACCCGTAGGCTTCTTAAAATTTTCCAGCCTTCTCTTGGGCTTCGTACAAATTGTCCCGACGACCTCCTAGAGGTATAGGAACAGGACCTAGTCATCCTCATAGAACAGTCCTTTCATAGAGTCTACTACTGTTTCTCAAAGCATAGTACAAAAGAAAAAAACTCTAGACTTGGACAGTCTAACTTCCTTGAGTCTCAAAGACATTCTCAAGTGACCCCTTTGTTAAATAGGAAGGAAACCCGCAGACTCGGACAGTCTCAATACCCTTTGGATTTCCCGTTTCCTCAAAGAGAAGGAAATATCCCTGATCCTCAGATCAAATCCCTGAGTACAGTGTTGCTCATATAAGAACTGATTTTCTCTTTTAAAATCAGTATATTGGATATGTCACTCAACTGAAACAAACCTTTAGCCTCCATCTCGGGCTTCGTACGAGATACAAAAATACTCTCTTGTTGAGTATCAAAGACTCCCTCGTAGAGTCAAACAAACAATAGCCTCTATCTCGGGCTTCTTACGAGACACAAAGACTCTATCGTCGGGTCAAAAACTTTTAGCCTCTCTCTCGGGCTTTGTACGAGACACAAATTAGCCTCCTCTTAGGCTTTTGTATAAGAAAACCACTGGTTGATCCAATCAACCTTTTAGCATCAAAGCTGTGCCTCGTTCACAGTACACAAACCTCAACAACTCCTTTCGTTTCATCTAATCGCTGTAAGTGGCAAGCCTCTGGATCATCTATATCCATGCCACTGTCCCTCTTTTAGCATGAGAAATTCCTAAGGAAAGATGGCATTGCTCTACACTGAGTTAAAGTCTTCTCCTTCAGGTTAAAACCCTTTCTTCCGAAATTATGGCATTACTCGAATCCGCGTATCCCAGTTAAAGTAATTCTCCTTCCCCCTCTTTAGAGATGACAAATTCTCTCTAAAGTCGAGGTCTTTCAGCTTCACGTCTTGGGCTTTGAACAAGACACAAATAGATCTTTCAGCTTCACATCTTGGGCTTTGAACAAGATACAAACCACCTTTCGCTTCACGTCTTGGGCTTTGAACAAGACACCAAAACACCAAAAATACCCATTTCCTCCCATAGAATAGGAGGAACTACGAACGCTCTGATTTCCCTGTTTCGGTAAACAGGAATACGTAGGCATAAGATCGAAAGAAAAGATCTTAGCGAGCACAATCAACAAAAAACCCAAATCCCATATCTCCATCAATCAAAAATCAGTAATTCAAAAGCATCAATCCTAACATTGTAACGCCCCGTTTTGCCAATTTTATATTATTGAGTCTTTTTGGATTATTTTATTATTATTTTATTTTATTCTCGACTTTTATGCGAAAATATGTTATTTTTCGTCGTGATTATATTTTATCGCGTTTTGGGAACATTTGCGGGATATTTGAGTGTGGGGGTATTTTGGACATTTCATAGATATTTTTACTAAGTTAGTAAGAAAGAAAAGAAAATAGAAAAGAAAAGGGAAAGAAAAATAGAGAGAAAGAAAGAAGAAAGAAGGAAAAAGAGAAGAAAAGAGGAGAAGAGAGAAAATTGGAGAAAGAGTGGAAAAATCATCAAGAACAATTTCTAGGAATCGATTAATCGGGTAAGGGTGCGAAACTCGATTATTCTATGATTGTATATGATTATGTATGTGTTTTGTTGTTGTTTTTGGATTGATTTGGAGAATATTATTAAAACTTAGATTGTGTAAGAATTGATTAGAAACGAATTTGATTGTGGTAAAAATCTTGTTGAATGCATTGTTGATTGTTCATACATGTTTGTGGTATGCTATTACACTTCAAATTGCTGTTTTTCTGAGTTTTAGGTGAAGAAATTGGTTGATGTTGGGTAGGAAAACGCAGAAATTGTTCTGCAGAATTTTTCTGGGTATGCTCTGGCCATACGCGTAAGGGGCATGTCCATACGCGTATGAGCCAAGGCGATACGCGTATCATTGGCTTGTTTTTGGGCCAATACGCGTATGAATCTTGGCATTACGCGTAACATGGGCGAGCCATGGGCCAATACGCGTATGGGTTTTGGAACGAGGAATTTGTGAAGGAAATGGGTTATGTCCGTACGCGTATGGACATGAGTGATACGCGTATGGACAGGGGAATGTCAAAAATGTGATTTTTCAAAATGTGTTTTCGGTTTTGTCCGTAACTTTGGTTCCGATTATCCGATTTTTGAATTCTTGGTGTCGTTAGAAAGGTATCGAGTTGTACTTTGTGAATATGAGGTTTTGAGAATCGTTAGCCGATTAAATTTGGTCGGAAAATGTGAATAGTGTCGAATCTCAACTTTTGTCGTTTTTAATAGTGCGTATTTGACTTGTATTGTGTTATATGTTTGTGCTTTGGATGTGTATGCCTTATGTGCTGTTGTGATGACGATTTGTGGCCGAGAGGCAAGAAAATGCTAAGTGTGGTATATTGGTGTTTGTGGCCATTTTGGGCAATTGTGTGCATTACTTTGTGTGCACTTGAAATACATGAATATTGTTGATGCATGAGTATTTGATGTTGGCATGAGTCATTAATGTGTCAAGTATCATGATATGTATTCTTGCATGGGAAGATTCATAGATGAATCAGTTTTATAGCCTTACGCCATGAAATATTGGTAGAAGCGATTAATCCCAATTGATTGTGCGCCCTGAAATACTGGTAGAAAGCAATCGGATTGTGCGCCCTGAAATACTGGTAGAAAGCAATCCATAAACGTCGTTCGCCCTGAAATATTGGTTTATAGCGACGGGGAACATCGTAGGCCCGACGGGGAGTTACTCTATGTAACGAGCGATGATTCCAAGAGTTCCTGGGGGACTAATGAATTACAAGATTTGAAGTCGGTACCGCATGGCATGTGCATAGAGTCGTTGTGTCGGTCTATGTGCATTGCATAAATCATGAGTAATTGTTCTTGGAACGTGTTTGATTGTATTGTGAATGATTGATGTGATGTGGTATACGATAAGTGAGAATTGTACCGTGTGATATTATATGCGACTGTTGAGCATTTGTGGTGAGAATGTGTTGCTTGTGTATTTTTGTGTTAATATATATAATTTTATGCAATTATATTATGGTTGTTTTTCTCACCCTTCTGCTGTTTTATAACGCTCTATGAGGCGTTGCAGATTAGGTTTGCTGGAGGTATTCTTTTTGTGAAGCTTTGCATCTTCATTATTTTGGTCGGTCGGCTCTGATATGTGACTCCGGGTAGTTAGGGTGGCCGCGTGCTATTGTTTTGTATATCTGATGATATATTATATTTTGGTTGTACATATGCTACTTGATGTATGACAAACTGTTTATATGTGTATATGTTAATCAGATTTTAGATCTTCCGCTTTAATTCTAATTTCTGAGAAGTGGGTGTAAGGAACAAAGTTTCCTCTGTTTGATTGCTACCCCACAGTTGCATATCATTATGGGCAGGTGTTGCATGTTATGTGTATATTTTGGTTACGTTGATGGGATGTCTCCTTTCTATGCCGTGTTTTCAAATGTACTCTGATCAATTTTTGAATTTATCTTTTAACTGCTTTAAATGCATGCTAATTGGGGGTATTAGATTGGGGGCGTCACATTAAGTGGTATCAAAGCTGTTTGTGTCAGTTTGTGTCAGTTGTGGTTGTTGTGTCTGGCATATTGGGCGAGTTACGTTGGACGAGTTGTTGTTTAACCATAATTTGTTATCATTGGAAACGTTCAGATTATGGCTGGAAGACGTGATGCTGCTATGACTGCGGCCATGCAAGCTATGGCGCAGGCGATGCAGAATTTACCGAATGCTGCGGCGGACGAGGAGTCGCGTAGTATGGATAAGTTTCAGAAGAATAACCCACCGAGCTTCAATGGTACTCATGATCCTGAGGGAGCACAGATTTGGCTGAAGAAGATTGAGAAGATCTTCCGTTTCATTAAGTGTTCCGAGGATCAGAAAGTGCAGTTTGGTACTCATGTGCTGGAAAAGGAAGCTGAAGATTGGTGGATAAATGCTTCTCAGAGGTTTGAGGAGGATGAAATAGTGGTTACGTGGGCTGTGTTCAAAGATGCTTTTCTCGAAAAGTATTTTCCGGAAGATGAGAGAGGTAAGAAGGAAATTGAATTTCTTGAACTGAAACAGGATAATTCCTCTGTTGCGGATTATGCTGCTAAGTTTGAGGAACTTGTGAAGTTCTGTCCTAATTATAATACAGCGGGTTCAGAGAGGTCGAAGTGTTTGAAGTTTGTGAATGGCTTGAGGCCAGAAATCAAGCAGGGTATCGGTTATCAGGAGATAAGACAGTTTTCAGTGTTGGTGAACAAGAGTCGGATCTTTGATGAGGATAGCAAAGCACGTGCTACTCATTACAAGAATCTGAATGATAAGAAAGGAAAGGGGCAGTTCAGAGGTAGGCCTTATGTTACCCCTGTTGACAAAGGGAAACAGAAGTTTGCTTTTGATAGGAAGCCTAGAGGTGGAGGAATGAATTCTGCTGTGAAATGTTATAATTGTGGTGGTTTAGGACATCGTATATCGGAATGTAAGAGGAAAATGAATAATGTGGATATGTGTGCTAGTTGTGGTTTGAAAGGTCATGTGGCTGCTGATTGTAGGAGGAAGAATGGAGTTACATGTTATAATTGTGGGGAAGTTGGTCATGTTAGTACAAGGTGTACGAAACCAAGACAGGCTCAACCTGGAGGAAAAGTGTTTGCACTAGCAGGAACTCAGACCTCGAATGCAGATCGTTTGATTAGAGGTACTTGCTTTATTAATAATACGCCTTTAATTGCTATTATTGATACTGGAGCGACTCATTCGTTTATTTCGTCTGAGTGCGCGAAGAGTTTGAATCTTGTGTTGTCTGTGATGGGTGTTGAGATGGTTATTGATACTCCAGCGATGGGATCAGTAACTACTTCTATGGTTTGTCTAAATTGTCCTTTAGCCATTTATGGTAAAGATTTTGTGATGGATTTGGTGTGTTTACCATTGGAAGGGTTAGATGTGGTGTTGGGAATGAACTGGTTACAATTTAATCGGGTTCACATTGATTGTTATCATAAGCTAGTAAGGTTTCCTTCTCTGGAGGAAGACGAAGACTCGAGTTTCTTATCTACCAAAGAGTTGAAGAGACTTTTGGCGGATGAGGCTCAGTTGTTCGGTGTGTTTGCATCGTTGTCGGTGGAGAGTAAAGTTTCTCTTGAGGTGTTTCCTGTTGTGTGTGATTTTCCTGAGGTATTTCCTGAAGATATTTCAGATGTACCGCCGGAGAGAGAGGTGGAATTCTCGATAGATCTAGTCCCTGGTACTAGACCTGTTTCTATGGCACCTTATCGAATGTCGGCATCTGAATTGGTGGAGTTGAAAAAGCAGTTGAATGACTTACTGGAAAAGAGGTTCGTAAGACCAAGTGTTTCTCCTTGGGGTGCTCCAGTTTTGTTGGTGAAAAAGAAAGATGGGAGTATGCGATTATGTATTGATTATCGCCAGTTGAATAAAGTGACGATTAAGAACAAATATCCGCTTCCAAGGATTGATGATCTGATGGATCAGTTGGTTGGTGCTTGTGTATTTAGTAAGATTGACTTGAGATCGGGGTACCATCAGATAAGGGTGAAAGAAGAAGATATTCAGAAGACGGCCTTTAGGACACGCTACGGGCATTACGAGTTTGCTGTGATGCCGTTCGGGGTTTCTAATGCGCCTGGTGTGTTCATGGAATACATGAATCGGATTTTCCACGAGCATTTGGATCGTTTTGTGGTGGTGTTTATTGATGATATTTTAATCTATTCTAAGTCTCATGAGGAACATGCAGAGCATTTACGTATTGTTTTGCAGGTTTTGAGAGAAAGGAAGCTTTTTGCCAAATTGTCCAAGTGTGAATTTTGGTTGTCGGAGGTGAGTTTTCTCGGGCACGTGATTTCAGGTAATGGTATTGCTGTGGATCCATCTAAAGTAGAAGCAGTTCTACAATGGGAGGCTCCTAGATCCGTTACTGAAATTCGAAGCTTTTTGGGTTTGGCTGGTTATTATCGGAGGTTCATTGAAGGTTTTTCCAAGCTAGCATTACCTTTGACGCAGTTGACTTGTAAGGGCAAAGCGTTCATTTGGGATATTCAGTGTGAAGAAAGTTTTTGTGAGCTGAAGAGAAGATTGACGACAGCTCCGATTCTTATTTTACCTGATCCTAATGAACCATTCGTTGTGTATTGTGATGCTTCTTTAATTGGTTTGGGTGGTGTTTTGATGCAGGACGGTAAAGTTGTAGCTTATGCTTCAAGGCAGTTAAGAGTTCATGAGAAAAACTATCCTACTCATGATCTTGAATTAGCTGCTGTGGTTTTTGTGTTAAAGATTTGGAGACACTATCTCTATGGTGCGAGGTTCGA
Organism: Lathyrus tuberosus; assembly: GCA_022829125.1. NCBI lineage: Eukaryota > Viridiplantae > Streptophyta > Magnoliopsida > Fabales > Fabaceae > Lathyrus > Lathyrus tuberosus. The sequence goes on along the minus strand of JALAZF010000203.1, from coordinate 9,127,842 downwards.
AGTCTTTAGTGATCATAAAAGCTTGAAATATCTATTTGATCAGAAAGAGTTGAACATGAGGCAACGGAGATGGTTGGAATTCTTGAAAGACTACGACTTTGGCTTGAATTACCATCCTGGTAAAGCTAATGTGGTAGCCGATGCATTGAGCCGTAAGTCTTTGCATATGTCCGCATTGATGGCGAAAGAGTGGGAACTTTTGGAATCATTTAGAGACTTGAGTTTAGTTTGCGAAGTGACATCGGTGAGTGTGAGACTTGGTATGTTGAAAGTTACGAATGAGTTTTTGTTGTCGATTTGTGAGAAACAAAAGCTGGATTTGAAATTTGTTGATTTGATGATGAACGAGAATGAGGATTTCAAGGTTGATAAGTTTGGCGTTTTGAGATTTCGTGATCGTATTTGTATTCCTGACGATGCGGAGTTGAAAAGAATGATTTTGGAGGAAGGACACCGGAGTATTTTAAGTATTCATCCCGGAGCGAATAAAATGTACCAAGATTTGAGGAAGATTTTCTGGTGGTCTGGTTTGAAAAGAGATGTGGCTCAATTTGTTTATGCTTGTTTAACTTGTCAGAAATCGAAAGTGGAACATTTGAGGCCTAGTGGTTTGTTGCAACCATTAGACATTCCTGAGTGGAAATGGGATAGCATTTCGATGGATTTTGTAACGGGGTTACCGAATACTCAGCGAGGGCATAATGCTATTTGGGTGATTGTGGATAGGCTGACTAAATCGGCGCATTTCATTCCGATTGACATCAGTTTTTCTTTGGAGAGGTTAGCTGAGATTTATGTCGGTGTGGTTGTGAAATTGCATGGTGTCCCGTTGAGCATTGTTTCTGATAGAGATCCGAGGTTTACATCGAGATTTTGGGAGAGTCTACAGAAGGCTTTGGGTTCTAGATTGAAGTTGAGTTCGGCTTATCATCCGCAGACGGATGGTCAGACCGAAAGAACTATTCAGTCTTTGGAGGATTTGTTGAGATCGTGTGTTTTGGAACAAGGTGGTACGTGGGACAGTTATCTTGCTTTGGTTGAGTTCACGTACAATAACAGTTTCCATTCTAGTATTGGAATGGCACCTTTTGAGGCTTTATATGGACGAAGATGTAGAACGCCGTTGTGTTGGCACGAAACAGGTGAGAGTTCTGTGGTTGGACCGGAATTGGTGCAACAGACGACGGAAAAGGTAAAGTTTATTCGTGAGAAAATGAAGGCTTCTCAGAGTAGGCAGAAGAGTTATCATGATCGGAGACGGAAGGATCTTGAGTTTCAAGAGGGTGATCATGTATTTCTGAGGGTTACGCCGGTAACGGGTGTCGGTCGTGCTTTGAAATCTAAGAAGCTTACTTCTCGATTTATTGGTCCTTACCAGATATCTGCGAGAGTTGGTGCTGTGGCGTATCGTGTGGCGTTACCGCCGAATCTGTCGAATTTGCATGATGTGTTTCATGTTTCGCAGTTGCGGAAGTATGTTTCAGACCCTTCACATGTTATTCCAATGGACGAGGTTGAGGTAAGAGATAACCTTACGGTCGAGGCATTACCAGTTAGTATTGTGGATCGCGAGGTGAAGCGGTTGAGGGGTAAAGAGATTGCACTTGTGAAAGTGGCGTGGGGAGGCGCTGCTGATGGTAATCTGACGTGGGAGTTGGAGAGTAGGATGCGAGAATCGTATCCAGAGTTATTTGAATCAGGTAAGATTTTCGAGGACGAAAATTTCTAAGTGGGGGAGAATTGTAACGCCCCGTTTTGCCAATTTTATATTATTGAGTCTTTTTGGATTATTTTATTATTATTTTATTTTATTCTCGACTTTTATGCGAAAATATGTTATTTTTCGTCGTGATTATATTTTATCGCGTTTTGGGAACATTTGCGGGATATTTGAGTGTGGGGGTATTTTGGACATTTCATAGATATTTTTACTAAGTTAGTAAGAAAGAAAAGAAAATAGAAAAGAAAAGGGAAAGAAAAATAGAGAGAAAGAAAGAAGAAAGAAGGAAAAAGAGAAGAAAAGAGGAGAAGAGAGAAAATTGGAGAAAGAGTGGAAAAATCATCAAGAACAATTTCTAGGAATCGATTAATCGGGTAAGGGTGCGAAACTCGATTATTCTATGATTGTATATGATTATGTATGTGTTTTGTTGTTGTTTTTGGATTGATTTGGAGAATATTATTAAAACTTAGATTGTGTAAGAATTGATTAGAAACGAATTTGATTGTGGTAAAAATCTTGTTGAATGCATTGTTGATTGTTCATACATGTTTGTGGTATGCTATTACACTTCAAATTGCTGTTTTTCTGAGTTTTAGGTGAAGAAATTGGTTGATGTTGGGTAGGAAAACGCAGAAATTGTTCTGCAGAATTTTTCTGGGTATGCTCTGGCCATACGCGTAAGGGGCATGTCCATACGCGTATGAGCCAAGGCGATACGCGTATCATTGGCTTGTTTTTGGGCCAATACGCGTATGAATCTTGGCATTACGCGTAACATGGGCGAGCCATGGGCCAATACGCGTATGGGTTTTGGAACGAGGAATTTGTGAAGGAAATGGGTTCTGTCCGTACGCGTATGGACATGAGTGATACGCGTATGGACAGGGGAATGTCAAAAATGTGATTTTTCAAAATGTGTTTTCGGTTTTGTCCGTAACTTTGGTTCCGATTATCCGATTTTTGAATTCTTGGTGTCGTTAGAAAGGTATCGAGTTGTACTTTGTGAATATGAGGTTTTGAGAATCGTTAGCCGATTAAATTTGGTCGGAAAATGTGAATAGTGTCGAATCTCGACTTTTGTCGTTTTTAATAGTGCGTATTTGACTTGTATTGTGTTATATGTTTGTGCTTTGGATGTGTATGCCTTATGTGCTGTTGTGATGACGATTTGTGGCCGAGAGGCAAGAAAATGCTAAGTGTGGTATATTGGTGTTTGTGGCCATTTTGGGCAATTGTGTGCATTACTTTGTGTGCACTTGAAATACATGAATATTGTTGATGCATGAGTATTTGATGTTGGCATGAGTCATTAATGTGTCAAGTATCATGATATGTATTCTTGCATGGGAAGATTCATAGATGAATCAGTTTTATAGCCTTACGCCATGAAATATTGGTAGAAGCGATTAATCCCAATTGATTGTGCGCCCTGAAATACTGGTAGAAAGCAATCGGATTGTGCGCCCTGAAATACTGGTAGAAAGCAATCCATAAACGTCGTTCGCCCTGAAATATTGGTTTATAGCGACGGGGAACATCGTAGGCCCGACGGGGAGTTACTCTATGTAACGAGCGATGATTCCAAGAGTTCCTGGGGGACTAATGAATTACAAGATTTGAAGTCGGTACCGCATGGCATGTGCATAGAGTCGTTGTGTCGGTCTATGTGCATTGCATAAATCATGAGTAATTGTGCTTGGAACGTGTTTGATTGTATTGTGAATGATTGATGTGATGTGGTATACGATAAGTGAGAATTGTACCGTGTGATATTATATGCGACTGTTGAGCATTTGTGGTGAGAATGTGTTGCTTGTGTATTTTTGTGTTAATATATATAATTTTATGCAATTATATTATGGTTGTTTTTCTCACCCTTCTGCTGTTTTATAACGCTCTATGAGGCGTTGCAGATTAGGTTTGCTGGAGGTATTCTTTTTGTGAAGCTTTGCATCTTCATTATTTTGGTCGGTCGGCTCTGATATGTGACTCCGGGTAGTTAGGGTGGCCGCGTGCTATTGTTTTGTATATCTGATGATATATTATATTTTGGTTGTACATATGCTACTTGATGTATGACAAACTGTTTATATGTGTATATGTTAATCAGATTTTAGATCTTCCGCTTTAATTCTAATTTCTGAGAAGTGGGTGTAAGGAACAAAGTTTCCTCTGTTTGATTGCTACCCCATAGTTGCATATCATTATGGGCAGGTGTTGCATGTTATGTGTATATTTTGGTTACGTTGATGGGATGTCTCCTTTCTATGCCGTGTTTTCAAATGTACTCTGATCAATTTTTGAATTTATCTTTTAACTGCTTTAAATGCATGCTAATTGGGGGTATTAGATTGGGGGCGTCACAAACATCCTAATCCTTGTTCCCCGCCAGAAACCTTCTGCCCAGGTAAAAAAGAAAGAAAACAGTATTGGCGAAAATACAAATAACCAGTACAAAGGCCCCCCACATTGATAGCATCCGTAACCTAACAGACCGCTGTTTAAACTCAGTATGCAAGCAGGGTTAATTGGAGACATCTATTTCCCTTCCTTATTCAGCTCACAATAGGATAAAAAATGAATCGACATGTAGTTTTAAGCTCAACCGTAGAGAGCGACCAGCGCTTAAGAACCGCGTCCAAAATCGCTCGCTACACCGATGGATTGGAAACCTCAAAGGATAATCTAGGAAAAAGTTAGAGATTCATGGCAAGTAATTACGTCCGACAAGGTTAAATCCCCAGCAGTAACACCATCCGTCGAAAGGCTTCAGTCAAGGTCATCTTCGACAAAAGCTCAGGATGTCTAGAATTCAGAGTTGGTAGAAGGATAGCGGTCGTTATGTTTCAATGTATCCCCTTTTCCCGTAAATTACCATTTTCTGAACTTTGTAAATGCACTATGGGATCACGCGTTCGGCTGATTACCATTCTATCAATAAAATTTGAGCCCTTGTGCTTTTGTTTGCAATTCTCATTTATTTTGCTTTATAGAATGAAATTTTTAAGTATGATCAACGATTCTTTAAAAAAAATGAATTTTTACTTGTCAAATTTTCTTCTGCTTTTAAAATAAAGATGGCAATTCTTTTTTATTACTGAACACAAAAAGGAACATCGATGGCTTCTCCGGAAGTGATTAAGCCTCAAAATGCAGAATCAAAGTACTCCTTCTAAACCAGTACGCCTGAATGAAGGATCAACTATTTCAGATGCAATGATCCATCTATCATCCCTGACAGAGTTTTTACCTATAAAGACCAATTGATGGTTCTTTCACCCCCAGTAGGGTCTTCCCCTCCTAAGCTAGAAAGGATCACTAGCTTGAACCAATGATACTTTTTTATCCCCCGCAGTGGCCGAGTATCTCTTCACCAGTCCGTATGTCGCGTCTGTTTTGTAAGCATAAACATACATACATCATGCATGATTGATTCATATTCATATATATGTTGCCTTAATATCACTCTGGTTATTTTCACTCCCAAGTGATAAAGTTTTCTCACCGAAAAGGTTGTCAGTTCTTTCTTCGTCTGAAAAAGCGCCGCCTAAGCAATCTCTCTCCTAGTTTATTTCTGTATTGGAGATGGTCCTCGATCACTTTGATAACTTGAACCTCTGAAAGGCAAGAAGTCATTCAATAGACACCTTTAGAACATCATTTTTCACCATTGAAGATGATATTTTCGCTTTCCCGGGTTAAAGAAAATCCCCAGAGAAAGCCTCTCAACCAAAGACTCTTGGCAATACGGTGGTTTTCTCCCCGAAAAGTTTGCTTTCAATGAAGTCATCAACACCTCAAAATTGGATTACATCACATGGCATTTTCTCCAAAAAGGTCTCGAAGAAAGGTATGATGTAACCTCACCAAACAAAAAGCGGTATCTCAAGAGGCTCGTTTTTCCCCAGTAGGTCGACAAATAGCATCTCGAATAGAGAAGTTTGGACACCTCTACAGTTCGGACAAATGGGTTTCCCCAGCAAGTCTGACACCAATTCATTTTTTCTATCAAATGGCGTCTCCCCAGTGAAACTCGGCTAGAAGTTTGATAAAAACCGCTACAAATAGTGTTCCTTGTCAAGAAAAAAAAACTCGACAAGAAGAAACTGAGACTAGTTCTGTGGCTGAAGACCAGGATCGAGGGGAAGTTTATTTCAAAAGAAACTGAGACCAGTTCCGTGGCTGAAGACCAGGATTGAGGAGAAGTTTTATTTTAAAAGAAACTGAGACCAGTTTCGTGGCTGAAGACCAGGATCGAGGGGAAGTTTATTTCAAAAGAAACTGGGACCAGTTCCATGGCTGAAGACTAGGATCGAGGGGAAGTTTTATTTCAAAAGAAATTGAGACCAGTTCTGTGGCTAAAGACCAGGATCGAGGGGATGTTTTACCTTTTTCTAAGAAACATTGCTTAGCAAAAGAAGATGGATGAGCAAACTGCTATTCATAACCGCAGTCAAAATTTCAGGTTTCCGATATTTAATCCTCTTGCCCCCTGAATGTCTGAATATCTCCGCCATTCACAACTTCGGGTCCAAGAAGTTTAAATAGGGGAATCTGTCATACCCCAAATTTTGACCACAAGATTTCCCATCATTGTGCAAATCATTACTACAATATGGATGTACCTTCATGCCTCATCAATCTCCTCAAGGAACATTGAGCATTCACTACAATCAGGAATTAGGGTTTTGAGCCCTCTCAGAGCACTTAGACAAAGGATAAATTAAGAATTGACATGATCTTCAACTTGTCTAATGTAACGCCCCGATTTCGATTATTCCCATTTTGTTGAGTCTTTTATTTAAATTGAGTGATAAATTATTATATTTGTGAAATTGGTGTGTTAATATGCTATGTTGACATGTTATGATATTTTACCGTTTTTGAGAGTTTTCGGGAAAATTAGAATGGAGGGTATTTTGGACATTTCTCAATTAATGATAAGTTAGAAATTTAGTGGAAATAGATTTTTGTGAGAAAATGAATTAATTGAATTTGAGTAGAAAATAGAAAAGAAAAAAAGATAAGAAGAGGAAATAGGAGAGAAAGAGAAAGAAAAGGGAAATAGAGAGAAAAAAGAGAGAAAGAAAGAGGAAGAAGAGAAAAGAGAAGAAAAAGAGGAAAAGCTTGGAAATCTTCAAAACAACTTCTAGGAATCGATTTAATCGGGTAAGGGTGTGAAATCTTATTATCTCATCAATGTATATCATTATGTATGTGTTTGCTTGGATGTTTTCTTGTTTTCCATAGCTTGAGTTCTAGGTTGAAATTGAGATTTTTATGAGGAATCGATGGTTTTACGGTTGAAAATCAGTGTAAACGCAATAGAATACTTGTCATCATGATTGAATTATGTTTTGATGGTTATATGACAGTTTGGAAATGTTTTGGGTGGTAAAAACATGACTTTTGGATGAACTGGTGCGCTGCTGGGTTTTTCTGAAAACGCAGGTTCGCACTGCGAATGGCTAGCGAGTGGGTAGCGAGCGTTCGCTGAGTGTTCGCACTGCGAATGGAGTAGCGAAGGATTCGCTAGTTTCTGACTTGATTTGTTGGGTGCTTCGCATTGCGAATGGAGTAGCGAGAATTCGCTGGGATGTTCGCACTGCGAACGTTGAGAATTTTCTAGGCTATTTTGCTTCTGACTTGGTTCACTGGTGCACTCGCACTGCGAATGGAGTAGCGAAGGGCTCGCTAGGAGCTTCGCACTGCGAATTTAGCAGTTTTTCCCAATTTGTTTTCTCTGTAACTTTTGATTTGTGTTTCGGTTTGATGTGTTAGAGAGCTTATGAAATGTACTATATTATGATGATGTTTTGGAATTGTTAGCCGATTTAATTATGTCGGAAAGTCGGGAATAGTGTTATTTAGCAACTTTTACCGTTTTGAATGTGTGTTTTGGATGTGAATCATACAATAGTACATTGATGTGAATGTATATAGATTGTATGTGATAGTATGAGATGAATGCATGAATATATTGTGAATATGTATGCATTTCAAGAATGTCTTGAGTCATTTGGTATGTGAAGCATAATGATGTACATTCTTGTGTTGTGTGATTCTAATGAGAATCCTTTGTAACGTCGTGTGCCTATGTAAGGTGTGAGCGATGATTACAAACGATTGTGTGCCTAGGTGAGGTGTGAGCAATCGGATTGTGTGCCTATGTGAGGTGTGAGCAATCCATAAACATTGTGTTTTTATGTGAGATGTGAGCAATGGGTGAACATCGTAGGCCCGACGGGGAGTTACATTGGTAACGAGCGATGGTTCCAATAAGTTCCTGGGTGAACTTGAGATGATTGAATCGGTACCGCATTGCATTTGCATAGAGTCGTAAGTCGGTCTCTATGATTTGTATTTATCATCTTTATAATTGTGCATTGATGAATAAACATAAGTATGTATGTTTATATGGAATGATAAGAATTGTGAAAGTATGCAGGATGAATATGCTTGGTTGTGTATATATATACATTGTGATGTATATGAGTGAGTTGTGATGAATTGTGGTGAGAATGTATAATATGTGTATTCTTATGCTAAGATATATAATTATATGCATTGATATTATGATAATATTTCTCACCCTTCTGCTGTTTTATGATGCTCTATGAGGCATTGCAAAGTAGGTATGCTGGTGGTCTTTTTGTGAAGCGTGTCTTCATTCTTTTGGTCGGTCGGCTCTGATATGTAGCACCGGGTAGCTAGGAGGATTATGATTCTTTTGTGATACATTTGTACATGTATCTTTGTTGATGAATGTTTATGTAAACATGAATTATGTTGGTGGATAATACTTGATGATATTTATATATATGTATATATGTTTGATGTTATTCAATGTTTAGATTTTCCTCTTTTATTCTAAATATTGAGATGTGGGTGTAAGGACTAAGTTCCTTTGTTGCAGTTACCCCACTGTTGCATATCAATCGTTGAGCAGGTGTTGAATGTTTTAATTTCATGTATAATGTGACATACCTCTTTTATACTATGTTTATAATTATACTCTGGCGGAATTTTTAATTTGTGCCTAAATGATTATGTGATTATTTGGGGGTATAGAAAGGGGGTGTTATGTAATTCCCAAATATTTAATTATTTATTTAATTGAATATTTAATTAATTGTTTGTGAATTATTCTGTTGATTTTTGGTGTTGCGGTGAATTTAGTCGTTAAGTCAGAATTATTAAGTTGGTAAGTCGTAGAAATAATATTAGAAATAATATTATAGTCGCGGAATAATATTAGTAGTAATATTATAGTCGTAGGAGAGTATTCGAATTAAGTGGGCTTGGTTTCGTGTCGGAATTAGTAAATTAAGGGGTGTATGTTTTAGGCCCATTAGATATTATAATTGAATATTATTATTTTAATAAAACAAATAAAACAAAAGGAAATAGAAAAGAATAGTGAGTAGTGGATATCAGTTAAAGGAGAAGAGAAATTGAGAACGTGAGAAGTTGAAGCCGAGAGAAACCACGGCCGGTGACGAATTTCCGGAATCAGATCGATTGTCGAGTTGTCTTCAATCCAAGGTAAGGGTGGGTTCGATTATTATAACTGGGTTATGATGAATGTTATTTGGGTGATGGTTATTGTGTAGAACTAGTATTAGAATTACCCTAAAAATTTCCTATGAAAGCTGAAGTTATTTCGATTAAAATTAATCTCTGAAATTATTAATTTTGATGTTTGGAAACTGAGTTTTTGGTGATAGTTTAGAGACCCATTTAATATTTGGGGTACTTTCTGATGTTGAAAATCTGGGAAACACTCCCCTGTTTCTATTTCAATGTAGCGTAAAAAGGGTAAACTATTCATACGAATTTTGAAGGTTCTGGACATAATATGATTAAATATTTATATTGGTAATTTGTATGCTTTAATGATAATGTACATGCTCATGCTATATAAATAAATATATACATCACTTTTCATATGAATTTGTATGCTTTTAAAAGGATCTTGAATAGTATATACACGTTGTTCCATTTTAATAATGACTCAGTGTCGTCGTAACAAAAGTATGGTTTATAAAATAGTTTAGGACGCGTTGGAATTTCAATAAATAGGAGAAAATGTGTTGTTGGCATCCTGTAATGTTTATTTTGTAATTGTGGGATGTTGATCATTATTGCTGCATAATTCATAACATTGATTCTGTTACTATCGTGTTATGGTTGAAGTCAATATTTATAGGTCTGTTAGCAGTTGTACTATATGAAATTTGTGTTTTATCGTCTCTTTTGTTTACCAATGTGGCGCAGGCCACTTAACTTCTAAGCAAGGGTGGGGCGCTCATAAATGCAAGGAATTGGTTTTTTGTTTTATATGAGTATCAGTATTATTAACCCACTTTAAATCCTTACACTGTAATCACATACTTTCCAATTAATTCAATAATGTTAACCACTTTCCTTTGTTTAATACAATGTATTACTAAATCATACTTTATTAAATCAAGATGTTGGCAAAAGTTTCATAGCAGTAAGCAGAATTTTGACAACAAAATGAAACAGTAGCAGTAAGTAGAATTTTGACAGAAAGTTGGAATTGTAGTAATATGTTGCAGCAGTGGTTTACTGAATTAATAAATTAATCAGTAGCAATTAATAAAGGAAACAGTGCAGTTTTAGTCGGGTTAGCCGGTTTAGGCGAAAAACTTAGTTGTCCGAAATTTAACGAAAATCGTCGGGGTAAGTCGGGTAATTTAGTAGATGACTTTTGTTGAATTATTTCGCTGAAATTATGTCGAAAAAGTCGAATTGCGGGTACAACTGAGTTGTAATATTGTCCCGGCTTACGGACGAATTGTAAGTTGTAGGCTTGATAAGCTAATGTTGATATAAGTTGTTTATGTCGAAAAAGTTGCTATGTTATTTTAAGTTGATTATGTTGTGGATATTGTTGAGTTATTTATGTTGTTGAGTTGTGCATGTCATAAAACATACATCGCATTTTGTGTCGGAGCGTTGCTCACACCACGTTGGCCTGGATTGGCATATGTTGAAAGTTGAAAGTTGAAGGCTTATGCCCTGATGCCTCGATAAACTGGCAATATTAAGTTGGGAGTTTTACTCCGATGGTACCAATGCATAACATTGTCGAGTCGCATTAAAGTTGCATTTCTCGAGTTGTTGTTGATTTTTAATTGTTGTTGTTGAGTTTATTTATTGGTTGTTGATGTGAAGTGGTGATTATTTGTATGATTCTTGCCTATGTATTATTTATCATACTCCGTTTATAATTTTCGGTAACTCACCCCTTCTGTTTGAATGTTGTCCCTATGTTGGCAACGTGCAGGTAATCAAGAGGAGTAGCCGGTTACCTTAGTTCGAGTCGGTGGTTGTCACTCTGATACGTAGCACTCGGGGGGATGACACATGCCTTTTATTTATTAGTCTACATGTTGATTTTTTTAATGAAATTACTGAAAAATACTTTGTTGTTTAATTTGAAGTTGTTTTATGTTGAATAAAGATGCTACCAGGTTGTTAATGAATCTGCTGCGTTGTGTTTGTTTAAGTGAATAAAGTTGAAGACCTTTTGTTGTTTTATGTTTCCCTTAAGCGTTATGTATCTTCATGAATAACTATTATATGGTTGATTTTAAAAGTTGAAAATGTGATATCCCATTTTATGTCGAAAATTTTATAACTCTGATTTTAATATAATTTACCGGGTAGAAATGGGGTGTTACATTAGTGGTATCAGAGCAGTTCGGTCCGTCCGGCCAAGTGTCGAGTCGTAGTTGTCTAACAATCGAGTATTGTTATTTGGTTCTAACTTTTGTTTATGTTGTAGTGATAATTTGAGATGGATGGAAGGAACGATGCTGCAATGGCTGCTGCAATGCAAGCAATGGCTCAGGCTGTGCAGAATTTACCGAACGCTGGCGAGAATGATGGATCTCGAAGTCTGGCGACTTTTCAGAGGGAAAATCCGCCTACCTTCAAGGGCAAGTATGATCCTGATGGAGCATTGGACTGGTTGAAGGAGATTGAGAGAATTTTCCGTGTGATGGACTGCACTCCAGCGCAGAAGGTTCGTTATGGGACTCATATGATAGCAGTCGAATCTGATGACTGGTGGCTAGAGACTCGTCAGAGGTTGGAGACTACAGGTGAAGTTATCACTTGGGATGTGTTCCGAAGAGAGTTTCTGAGGAAGTATTATCCCGAGGATGTCCGTGGTAAGAAGCAGATTGAGTTTCTTGAGCTGAAGCAAGGAACTATGTCGGTTACTGATTATACTGCGAAGTTTGTTGAGCTGGCTAAGTTTTATCCGTACTATACCGGTGATGATGCTGAGTTTTCTAAATGCATCAAATTTGAGAGTGAGTTGCGCTCTGAAATCAAGAAAGCTATTGGGTATCATAAGATTCGTGCCTTTTCTGATTTGGTTGATAGTTGCAGAATTTATGAAGAGGACAATAATGCTCACTACAAGATTGTTAGTGATAGAAGAGGCAAGCAACAACAGAACCGTTGTAAGCCTTATGATGCTCCAGCTGGAAAAGGTAAACAGAAAGCGACTGAGGGCAAGAAGACTAGTAGGGGAGATGCTCCTGCTGTCATAACTTGTTTCAAGTGTGGAAAATCTGGTCATAAGAGTACTGTGTGCACTGCTGAGGCGAAGACGTGTTTCCGATGTGGTAAGATTGGGCATGCAATATCTAATTGCAAGCACAAGGAGATGATCTGTTTTAATTGTGGTGAAGAGGGACATATTGGTAATCAGTGTCCGAAGCCAAAGAAAGCTCAGACCGGAAAAATGTTCGCGTTAGCAGGAACTCAGACAGTTAATGAGCACAGACTTATCAGAGGTACATGTTTCATTAATAGTACTCCATTAATTACTATTATTGATACTGGTTCTACACATTGTTTTGTTTCTGCTGATTGTGTTCAAAGATTGGGTCTTAAGTTATCTGCTATGAATGGAGAAATGGTCGTCGAGACTCCGGCTAAGGGATCGGTGATGTAGCGAGCAATTTTGGACGCGGTTCTTAAGAGATGGTCGCTCTCTGCAGTTTGGGCTTAAACTACAGGTCGATTCATTTTTTATCCTATTGTGAGCTAAATAAGGAAGGGAAATAGATGTCTCCAATTAACCCTGTTTTGCATACTGAGCTTGAACAGCGGTCTGTTAGGTTACAAATGCTATCAATGTGGGGGGGCCTTTGTACTGGTTATTTGTATTTTCGCCAATACAGTTTCTTTCTTTTTATCTAGACAGAAGGTTTCTGGCGGGGAACAAGGATTATGATGTTAGGACTGATGTTTTGAATTACTGCTTTTGATCGATGGAGATATGGGATTTGGTTTTTTTGTTTAGTGTGCTCGCTAAGATTTTTCTTTCAATCTTATGCCTACGTATTCCCGTTTACCGAAACAGGGAAATCAGAGCATTCGTAGTTCCTCCTATTCTATGGGAGGAAATGGGTTTTTGGTGTCTTGTTCAAAGCCCAAGACGTGAAGCGAAAGGTGGTTTATATCTTGATCAAAGCCCAAGATGTGAAGCTGAAGGGCCTCGACTTTAGAGAGAATTTGTCATCTCTAAAGAAGGGTTTGAGGAGAATTACTTTAACCGGGATACGCGGATCCTAGCAATGCCATAATTTCCTTTATAGGGGGTTTTAACCTGAAGGATAAGACTTTAACTCAATGTAGAGCAATGCTATCTTTCCTTAGGAATTTCTCATGCTAAAAGAGGGACAGTGGCATGGATGTAGACGATCCAGAGGCTTGCCGCTTACAGCGATTAGATGGATGTTTGCGTACTGTGATCAAGGCACAGCTTTGATGCTAAAAGGTTGATTGGATCAACCAGTGGTTTTCTTATACAAAGCCTAAGAGGAGGTTAATATGTGTCTCGTACAAAGCCCGAGAGAGAGGCTAAAAGGTTGTGATCCGACGATGGAGTCGTTTGGTATCTCGTATAAAGCCCGAGATGGAGGCTAAGGTTTTTGACTCAACGAGGGAATCTTTTATGTGTCTCGTACAAAGCCCGAGAGAGAGGCTAGGGTTACTGTTTCAGTCGAGTGACAGGTCCAGTATACTGATTTTAAAAGAGAAAATCAGTTCTTATATGAGCAACGTTGTACTCAAGGATTTGATTCGAGGATCCGGGTTATTCCTGTTCTTTAAGGAAATGGGAAATCCGAAGGGTATTGAGATTGTCCGAGTCTGCGGGTTTCCTTCCTATTTAACGAAGGGGTGCTTGAGAATGTCTTTGAGACTCAAGGGAATTAGACTGTCCAAGTCTAGAGTGTCATCTTTTGTACTATGCTTTGAGAAACAGTAGTAGACTCTTTGAAAGGACTGTTCTATTAAGATGACTAGGTTCTATTCCTATACCTCTAGGAGGTCGTCGGGACAATTTGTATGAAGCCCAAGAGGAGGCTGGAAACTTTTAAGAAGCCGACAGGTCCTTGTACGATGCCCAAGAGAAAGCTATCATTCCCGGAGGAAGAGATCATTATACGAAGCCTAAGAGGAGGCTGTGATTACTTCTAAGAAGCCGTAGGGTCCTTGTACTAAGCCCAAGAGGAGGCGGGGTTGCTTTTAAGAAGCCTGTGGGTCCTTGTACAATTCCCAAGAGGAGGCCGATGCTTTTAAGAAGCCCGTGGGTCCCAAACCAAAGAAACGTTCAAGAAAAGTTTCACCGAGAATAATTCATTTAGTGAACAGTTCTGAGGTTTGAAGAAATTCAAGAGAAGTTTCACCGAGAATAATTCATCTCTGGGGAATAGAATTTCTTGACAATTCCTAATGAGGACATCCGAAGAGAAGACTTTATCTGGTGATCCTATTGGGGATCTAGTTGTCTATTTCTACGAACAAACGAAACGGCGTCACCTAGTTCTAGACGTAGTTGCCGGGGAAACTCGAAATATCTATACTATTATTACACAGTTGATATGAGTTTATGAAAGAATACTTACAGTGAAACAGCCCCACAGTACAGTTATATATGTGAAAGCAGTAAATGAAAGCGTATAAACACTTACTCGGTTGTAGAGCTTCCATGCTGTTTGGTTAGTTGTTCAACAAAGAAAGATTGAAAACAACAGTATATTCAAAATCAAAGGAGAAAGTGCTTTGAAAAAGAAAGATTTGGGGCTTACAGCTCAAGGAGAGGCCCAGGGTTTTATCAGTGAGCGCACTATTTGAATTTGTACAGAGGGACTTATACAAGTGACTGTGGCCCAAAAATTGTTTTCTGTACAAAGGGATGGGTCTTACACTCTCTCAAGAGGCCCAAAAAGTTTAAAGAAAAAGAGTGGGGCTTATAACACGAGGGTAGACCCAATTGATTTTTTCGTTTAAAAATTGCGATCGCGCCGAGATTTTCTTTTAACGCGGAGGGACTTATACAATAAGTGAGGCCCAAAATGATCTTGGTTAAAAGGGGATTGGGTCTTACACTCTATTAGAGGCCCAAAATGTTTTGAATGGGTCTTATAGCTCGAGGAGAGGCCCAAGGTTATTTTTCAAAAGGCGACGATCGCGCCGTTCATTTTTTGACGGTATCGGGACTTACACAATACACTGAGACCCAAAAATGTTTTGGTCAAGAAAGGATTGGGTTTTACACTCTATTAGAGGCCCAAAGAGTTTTAAAGACAAGAAATGGGTCTTACTACTCGAGGGTAGGCCCAGTTGATTTTTGAAAAGGCGACGATCGCGCCGTGATTTTTTTACGGTATCGGGACTTATACAATAAGTGAGGCCCAAAAATGATTTGGTCAAAAAAAGGATTGGGTCTTACACTCTATTAGAGGCCCAAAGTGTTTTGAAAATGATTTATGAGGGTTGAATTAATCCAAAAACCCTATTTTGTTTTCAAAAATGTATTTAATTGAATAAAAATTCAATTAAAATGATCAAAATTGTTTAACATGTGAAAAACAAATTGTGATTTTGGATTAATGCTTTAAAAATTAAGTATTGACCTACAAAATAATTATAAAGCATTAAAAGTTGCAAAATCAATGTAGAAAAAATATTTAAAATGTCAAAAACAATTAAAATATTAATTCTTTGCAAAAATATCAATTATACAAAATAAATAATATTTTTGGGATTTTTTGATAAAATAAAATATTTTAACATTTTTGTGAATTATTAAAAAAAGAATCAACTCAAAATCATTAAAACTCAGAGAGAAATTAATTTTTGAATCAATTAAACAAATCACAAAATTCAAATATTGGAATTTGTGAAAAAGGCGCCAAGAACACAAGCAAGAACACGCGTGTTTTTCTGGGTTTGGCTGATTTGCGTTTTCCATCCAATCTCACTGAATACGTAATCATATCATGCAATCCACATATCATTATGCTCGTCTCAACCTCACGATCATGTTTATAACACTTAATTTCATTTAAATTAAACATAAAACATGAAATCACGAAGAAACCTCAAGAACCCTAATTTTTGCATGAAGGCTAGGATTTTTGATACACGATTCAAACAATGCAATTAATTGAGGGAAAACATTCCATGCATGATTATGAACATATGGCCAAATTATTGTGCGAGGAAATATGCATAGATTGAGAGATGACCAAGTATGTGCTTACCTCCAAGCCGTGACAGCAAGTGCAAGGTGATTTTTGATTTGGAGGTGTTACAGATGAGTGGTGATGATCTGAATAGCTTCCCTACACCCTATGGAGTGTGTTTGAATGGTTGGACTTGATGGAAATTGGCTGGATCACTTTGTGGTACCTCAGCTGCAACTTGTTTGAAAATTTGAGCAACCAGCTGGTGATTTTGTGAAATTGGTGTTTCAGAAGTGATCTAAGTGTTTGATCAGCTCATATGTGATGTATATGAGGTGTGTGAGTGATTGGTTTGATTGGAATTGCTCTCAAACTAAAAACCTGATAGCTACCTTGCTAAGAAAGGCATTTTTGCCAAGAGAAAGAGATTTTGAGGAAAGCATCTGTTATATGGCTTTGGTGTACTCAAACTGATCACAATTGAGCTCTATTTATAGTAGAGCAAGTTTGTTTTGCAAGGAATAGTGAATGGCAGCTGGTAAGTAGGTTTGGCCAATGTTGGCAAATGAAAATCCAAGTCTCCTCTAGCCATTGACTGATTTTAGATGAGAATGGCTCAGTCCATGCCACCTTGATGCTTCCATTGAATGCTTCAATCCAAATTTGGAATCTTGTCCCTATTTTGGCCATTCTAGGTTCAACATGCTATTTCTTGTTCCATGGACTTTGGAGGCTTGGCTCAGTGATTGTCCCCTTTAGATTCAATCCTCAGATGTGTCCAAGTGGATAGGAGCATTTGAATTTGGCTGATTTTGGAAAATCGAGCAAAATTGCAAATTCTGCCTTGCCTTTGACAGATTTCAGCAAGGCAACTTGCCAATGTCATATCTCATGGTGTAAGTTGAATTTGGTAATGCTCTTGACCATTTTGGAAAGCCCTTACATGATACAACAACTGTTTGAACAAGTTTAGTTTTGATCTCTTTTGATTCCAAGTGAAAAACTCCTTTACATTTGGCAAAAAGTGAAGCAAAATCTGACTTAGTGAAATTTTCACTAAGTGTTGGAACAAAGTGTGATTTCTTGATTTTGATCACTCCATAACTCAAAACCCTTAATGAATTGGACTTAGGTCTAGTTGAAGTTTTTGTAGAGGGTAATGAGGGCTACAAATTCATCTTTGGATGAGAAAAAATGGCCATGTGGTTTAGGAGTTATGATCCTCCAAAGTTAGTGTATTAGTGGTACTTTTTCCATAACTTAGAAAAATTTCTAAGTTTTATGGTTACCCCTTTTACAAGTTATCCCACTTTCTTTGGTTTTTCTTGATGAATGAGGATTCAAATCATACATTAACATCATTTTAGGGTTAAAAATCCATTTTGGTGAAAAATCTCAAAAAGTCAAAGTTGACTTTTGTGCACAGTTGACTTTTTATCAGATGAATTCCAAACTGTGCAATTCTTCAGGAAATCATGTCCTTGACCTAAATCAAACTTGGTGGACATGTTCCATGGGTGTCATAGGGTATATTGAGGCATGTCCTAGGGTTTGGGAGCATGTCCTGGTAAAAAGTCAAAGTTACAGTTGACTTTTTCCTTAAAACCCTAATTGTGGTGCAGATGAAAATGAGACTTGTTGCTTAAGCTTATTGGATTAATCCATTGTTCCAAATGGATCAATATAGTTCATTTGAGACCCTCAAACCCTCTCTTGAGGTCTTGGCTCATGATTTGCCCCAAAAGTCAACTTAGGGGTGAATTAGGTCAAGAAACCCTAATTCCTGATTTTTGAGGTATGCATCCCCTGAGGCCAAATTGACTTGATGATTGGGTCCATGTGGTTCCATGGAGTATATTAGGTTGTGTTTTGGATCATTGGCTTGTGCCCAGATGAAAATTTCCATCTGGAGGCCCTGGTCGACCAAAACCCTAATTTGGTGACACTGTCAATCTTGAGACTTAATCCACTTAGAAGGGAGCAACCTTGTGCTTAATCCTTGAAGTGGGAGTCCTTTTGATCCATTGTGGATGTTTGAGAGGCTAGACAAATTGAAGATCATGTCATTCCTTGATTGATCCTTTGTCTAAGCACTCAGAGAGGGCTAAAAGCCCTAATTTTGATTGTAGTGAATACTCACCCATCTTTGGGGAGACTGATGAAATAGAATGGTTCCCCCATATTGTGATGATGATTTTCACAATGATGGGAAATCTTAGTGGTCAAAATTTGGGGTATGACAGATGCCCCTATTTAATCTTCTTGGACACGAAGGTGTGAATGGCGAAGGTATTCGGGCATTCGGGGTGCAAGAGGATTAAATATCGGAATACCCAAAATTTTGATGGCGGTTATGAATGGTAGCTTGTGCATTCATCTTCTTTAGCTAAGCGATGATTCTTAGAAAAGGTAAACTTCCCCTCGATCCTGGTTTCCTACCGAGGACCTGGTCTTAGTTGCTGAAATAAACTTCCCCTCGATCCTGGTTTCCTACCAAGGACCTGGTCTCAGTTGCTGAAATGAACTTCCCCTCGATCCTGGTTTCCTACCAAGGACCTGGTTTCAGTTTCTGATATAAACTTCCCCTCGATCCTGGTTTCCTACCAAGGAACTGGTCTTAGTTTCTGATTTAAACTTCCCCTCGATCCTGGTTTCCTACCAAGGACCTGGTCTCAATTTCTGATATAAACTTCCCCTCGATCCTGGTTTCCTACCAAGGACCTGGTCTCAGTTTCTTTTGTCAATAAACTTTCTTGACAAGGAACGCTGTTAGTAGCGGATTTTCTTCAAACTTCTCGCCGAATTTTCCTGGAGAGATGCCATTTGACGGAAAAAGCTTCGACGTCAGACTTGCTGGGGAACCCATTCGTTTGAATTGTAGAGTTGCACAAACTTCTCTGTTGGAGATGCCATTTGTCGATTCTACTGGGGGAATGAGAGTCTCTTGAGAGACTGTTGTCGCTTAGGATCTTACATCATACTTTTCTCGGGATCTTCCCGGAGAAATTCCATATGATGGGGTCTAATTTTGAGGTACCGATGACCTTTTCATCAGCGAATTTTTCGGAGCAAAACTGGCATGCCGCCGAATCTCTGATTAAGAGGCTTTCTCTGGGGATTTTCCTTAATCCGGGAAAGCAAGGATATCATCTTCAATGGCGAAGAGTGATATTGGTTGAAGGTTTCTCTGGTTTTTCAGAGGTTCAAGTTATCAAAGTGGTCAAGGACCAACTTCTTTTTCAGAAATAAACTGGAAGCGAGGTTGTTCAGACGCAGCATTTCCTGACGAGGCAAGAACTGACAACTCGATTGAGAGGACTTCTACCACTAGGGGACAAGACCGACTGGAGTGATAGTGATGCAATATGAATGTGAATGCAAATCAATAATGCATGATGTATGTATGTATATGCGGACAAAACTGACGCGACATACAAACTGGCAGGTGAACATGACTGGATACTCGGCCATCGCGGGGCGTGTAAAAATATCGCTGGTTCAAAATAGCAATTCCACCTTGCTTAGGAGAGATAATCCCTGTTGGGGAGCTACCGTTGGTCGGGCTTAGGAGATGAGAACTCGGCCGAGGCGGGTCAGACGAAACAAGGTCTCTGACATAGTTGATCCTTCATTCAAGCGTACTGGCATAGAAGGAGTACTTTGATTCTGCACTTTGAAGTTCGCCCACTTCTGAAGAAGCGGACGATGTTCTTCTGATGTTCAACAGTCAAAAGAAATTGCCATCTTTAAAAGAAGAAAAAGTTTTAACAAGTAAATTCATTTTTGTTTCATTTCAAGAATCGTTAATCATGTTAACAACGTCGTTCTATAAAGCTAAAACAAATAAGAAATACAAACAAAAGCACAAGGGCTCAAATTTTATTGATAAGATGGAGATCAGCCAAACGCGTGATTCCACAGAGTATATACAAAGTTAGAAAATGGTAAGTTACAGGGAAAAGGGCTACGTTGAAACATAACGACCACTATCCTTCCACCAACTTTGAATTCGGGGCATCCTGAGCTTCTGTCGAAGATGACCTTGACTGGAGTTTTCTTCCGATGATGTAA
This sequence comes from Lathyrus tuberosus, assembly GCA_022829125.1. Taxonomy (NCBI): domain Eukaryota; kingdom Viridiplantae; phylum Streptophyta; class Magnoliopsida; order Fabales; family Fabaceae; genus Lathyrus; species Lathyrus tuberosus. Next base: position 9,107,529 of record JALAZF010000203.1, on the reverse strand, counting down.
CTGCTGCTGTTGAGGGACTTGCCCCTGTTGAACATAGTTACTTGCCATTATCCCTAATATTTGCCTGGATTGTACAGTGATGTTTCCAATCCATCGGGATGAATTTTTTAATGTCTCTAACTTTTGCCTAGACAGCCCTTTCGGGTTTTCAATCCACCGAGACGTTTTTTTTTTTTTTAGTTTAGGCGAAGTATTTCTTGACTACATCAACATTCGTGGGGTAGGCAAATTCCTCTCCGTCCATGGTTGCAAGTCTCAAGGCACCACCTGAGAAAGCTTTCGTGACCACATAGGGGCCATCATAATTCGGAGTCCACTTGCCTCGTGAATCAGTGAGAAAAGATTGCATCTTCTTGAGCACGAGGCCTCCTTTCCTGAAGATGCGAGGTCGGACCTTTTTGTCAAACGCCCTCTTCATTCTTTGTTGATACAACTGACCGTGGCATAGTGTCGTGATTCTCTTTTCTTCGATCAGATTCAATTCGTCGTGTCGACTTTGACACCATTCAGCTTCGGTGAGCTTCGCTTCCATCAATACTCGGATTGACGGGATCTCTACTTCTATGGGGAGCACTGCTTCCATGCCATACACTAGAGAGAAAGGGGTAGCCCCTGTTGAAGTGCGGACAGATGTGCGATAACCGTGAAGAGCAAAGGGTAGCATTTCGTGCCAGTCTTTGTAGGTTACAACCATCTTTTGAATGATCTTCTTGATATTCTTGTTAGCCGCTTCTACTGCTCCGTTCATCTTGGGTCGGTAGGGAGATGAGTTATGGTGTTCGATCTTGAACTCATCACACAACTCTTTTATCATCTTATTGTTCAAGTTAGATCCATTATCAGTAATGATCTCGCTTGGAACACCATAACGGCAGATGATATTGTTTTTGATAAATCGGACCACCACTTGTCGGGTTACATTGGCGAATGATGCTGCTTCGAACCAATTGGTGAAGTAATCAATGGCTACCAGGATGAACCGATGTCCGTTTGAAGCCTTAGGTTCAATCATGCCAATAACGTCGATTCCCCATATGGAAAAAGGCCACGGGGAAGAAAGAACTTTGAGATGCGTTGGCGGTACATGGATTTTGTCGGAGTATATCTGACACTTGTGAGACCTCCTAATGTACTTGTAGAAGTCGGATTCCATGGTCAACCAGTAGTACCCTGCTCTGAGAATTTTTCTCGCCATTGTGTCCGTTGGCATGAGTGCCAAAGGATCCTTCATGAATTTCTTTCATAAGCATGTCTGCTTCTGGTCTGTCGACGCATCGGAGCAAAACCATGTCAAAATTTCTCTTATAGAGAGTGTCACCGCTCAGGAAGAAGTTTCCAGCCAATCTTCTGAGGGTTTTCCTATCTTTTCTGAGTGCCCCAGGTGGGTACTCTTGTTTCTGAAGGAAGCATTTGATATCGTGATACCAAGGTTTATCGTCTATGACTGCTTCAATCGTGAAGATGTAAGCCGGCCGTTCAAGGCGCATTATGTCAATCTTAGGTATGTCATTCCATTGACCTACACTAATCATGGATGATATGGTGGCTAATGCATCAGCCATGTGATTCTCATCACGAGGGATGTGATGAAACTCAACTCTGTTGAAGAAAGGCAGCAACCTTCTTTATTAGTCTTTGTAAGGAATCAACCCTGATTGGTATGTGTTCCAATCTCCTTTTATCTGATTGATAACCAGGGTTGAGTCGCCGTATACATCCAAGTTTTTGATCCTTAAATCAATCGCTTCTTCGAGACCCATGATACATGCTTCGTATTCGGCCTCGTTATTTGTACACTTGAACGTAAGTCTGGCAGTGAAAGGAATGTGGGTACCCTGAGGGGTAACAATGATTGCCCCAATTCCGTTTCCATAATGATTAACTGCTCCGTCAAAGATAAGTCCCCATTGGGAACCTGGTACTGTCTTCATTGGGTAACGGTTCATCGCAATCTTTCATTTTTAGATACATGACATCTTCGTCTGGGAAGTCAAACCCGATTGATTCCTGATCGTCAATCGGTTGATGAGCCAAATGATCGGCTAAAATACTCCCTTTAACGACTTTTTGAGCGTGGTATTCTATGTCATATTCTGATAACAACATCTGCCAACGGGCAATTCTTCCCGTAAGAGCAGGTTTTTCGAAAACGTACTTGATTGGATCCATTTCGGAGACCAACCAAGTAGTATGCCGAATCATGTATTGGCGAAGACGTTTGGCTGCCCAAGCCAAAGCGCAACAAGTTTTCTCAAGCATCGTGTACCGAGTTTCGCAGTCGGTAAATTTCTTGCTCAAATAGTAGATGGCAGACTCTTTTCTTTTAGTTTCGTCTTGTTGGCCAAGTACACACCCCATTGAGTCCTCTAGAACTGTGAGGTAAATGATCAGTGGTCTTCCTTCCACTGGAGGTGATAGAATCGGAGGATTCAACAGATATTCCTTAATGCTGTAGAAGGCAGTTTGGCAATCTTCTAACCAAACGCAATCCTGGTTCTTTTTCAATAATTTGAAAATCGGCGCACACGTGGCGGTCATAAGGAATATGAATCTGGAGATGTAGTTCAAACGTCCCAGGAATCCTCTGACTTGTTTTTCAGTTTTCGGAGAAGGCATTTCTCGAATGGCCTTGACTTTGTCAGGATCAACTTTAATTCCTTTCTGGTTGACGATGAACCCTAAGAGTTTCCCTGAACGAACACCGAAGGTGCACTTGTTGGGATTCAAGCGGAGCTTGAATCTTCTTAGACGTTCGAACAATTTTGATAGATGTTCAACGTGCTCACTCTCTATTTTAGATTTTGCAATCATATCATCGACATATACCTCGATTTCTTTGTGTATCATGTCATGAAACAGAGTAGTCATGGCCCTTTGATAGGTTGCCCCGGCGTTCTTCAAACCGAACGGCATTACCTTGTAACAAAAGGTGCCCCATGGGGTAATGAATGAAGTTTTCTCCATGTCTTTCAGCGCCATTTTAATCTGGTTATAGCCCGAGAATCCATCCATGAAGGAGAAAACTTTGAACTTTGTTGTACTGTCTATCAGCAGGTCAATGTGTGGTAAAGGAAAGTCGTCCTTTGGACTTGCCTTGTTCAGATCTCTGTAGTCGACACACATTCTGACCTTTCCATCCCTTTTGGGAATGGGTACGATGTTGGCTAACCATTGAGGATATTCTGATGTAGCGAGGAAACCCACGTCAATCTGTTTCTGCACCTCCTCTTTGATTTTGACGGCCATGTCTAGGTGAGTGCGTCTCAACCTTTGCTTTACTGGCGGACATTCTGATCTTAACGGTAAATGATGTTCCACGATGCTGGTATCCAACCCTGGCATATCCTGATAGGACCAAGCGAATACATCGGGGAATTCTTTGAGAAGCTATATCAAACTTTCTTTGACAGTTGGATTGAGCAGTGCCCCAATCCTAATTTCTTTTCTCTCTTGTTCTGAACCCAAGTTTACCGTTTCCAACGGTTCTTTGTGAGGTTCAATGAACCTTTCCTCTTGTCTAAGTAGTCGGGAGATCTCTTCTGGAATTTCGTTGTCATCTTCTTCTTCAGCCCCAAATACCGGGAACTCAAAGTCGGGATAAGGCATCGGATTGTATGTTTCAACGGGGTTTAAAACAAGCAATCTGCATGACGTGATGATTTGTGTTTAGAAGAGATAGAGAAAATGCAAAAGTGTGTGCAGTGTATTTATTTTACTGCTTGTTTTTATTATTGATTTGTTTTTTAGGATTACCATTTTCTGAAAAAGCAAAAAGAGAAAACAGCAATAAATGCCAAAATTACAGAACGACGTTATTTTATTAATGAACAAGTCGAATCTTGAAACTACAACCCTATAAAACAAAACTCTATCGCTTCGGGCAAAGCGAAGAGGGAAATTTATAGAAAGCGTGCCCTATCAAAACATCTGTTTCACCTGGGCAGGGTGAAAGGTTAAAAGACGGCAATTACTTTGACTGATGAACGACCTTCGGAACCTCGACGGCAACCCATTGGCGGCGAACTCCTCGGTGAACCACAAAGTCTGGCACCTTCCCTAATTTGTCTTCAGAAATAACGTTAATTTCTGGCAGAGCAGGATCATTGGACCTGCCTCCCAGGAAGAATTGTCGTAGACGAATTCTTCGGTTGTATCTTGCACAGTGTTTCCACTCTCAGGTGGATCTTCCCATCCAGTTAGCTGAATGTGTTCGAGCCTGATACAGGAGCTTTCGGGAGCGGTGTACTTGACCAGGTAGTCAAATTTACCACTCGGCTGTCCTAAGGTGTCCCATACTTCGGTGGAACTGGAGGAATCATCTCTTTCGATGATGTTGACCTCAGGGAAAGCATAGTTAATGAATTCTAGTCCTGCAAATGTTGCGAACTCATCTTCATGTTGAGTAGTTTCTGAATGACCTGAGTGTTGATCCCATGACATGGTGGGGACACAGGTATTCTGTTCAATGATGGTCAGCTGAGTTTCATTACTCGGCTGACTTTCTTGCCCCCAGTTTCCTGGGTAAGGCTGCCACATTGGCAGGCCATCCATTGGGCCATAGTAATTGTAGTCAAAATTGTCTTTCATCGGAGTGTCTTCCTCTAATGAATTTGGCGGAGCACGGTGTAACACCCCAATTTAAATTATTTAATCGTCGTGTGTTATTTCTGATGGTTTGGCTTTGTGTGGGAGTGTTTGAGAACAGAGGAAGTTGTCCTTAGTTTGGAGGGTATATTGCAGAGTAGAATTATGAGGTTAAGTTGGTAATTAGAGGTGTTCAGTAATATTAACTTATGGGAGAATAATAATAATTTTATTATTACTATTATTAATATTATTATTAGAATTAATATTATCATTTTATTAAATTAATTAAAAATCAGATTATTAGAGAATTAAGGGGAGTTTAGTGGACTAAGGTGGTTTTCACGTAAAACAAGAATTGGAGAGAAAGAAGAACAAGGAAGAGGAAGGAGTGCTAGGGCAAGGATTTCTTCCCAATTTCTCCAGATTTCTGAACAATTGAGGTAAGGGGGAGAACGGGTTCATATTTGGTGATTAAATCGTATAAGGGTAGTGGGGAGTCCTTAACCCCGTAGGATTTTGTCTGATTTTGTGTTGTTGTATGATTTTGGTGTCTACATATGAATCCATGATGAAATTCGTGTAGTTAAATTGCGGAATCGATCTGTGTTAATATGATTTTTCTGTTGTTGTTGCTGTTGTATGAATATCTCTGCTGCAGATTTGTTTTTGGACCCAAATTGGGAGAACGATTTGGAATCTAGGACCTATAATTCATGTAGTAATAATAGGTGAAGATGCAATGTGAGAATATTGGACCTAAAATGTATGTAGAATTAATTTTAGGACTGGTTTGGAGTGACAACTAAAGGAAATCGTAGCAGAATGTAGAATAGTGAGGTTTATGGTGATTTGCGTAATAGGTCTGGTGATACGCGTACCAGGAAGGGTGATACGTGTATGGGACGGCGTGATACGCAGCCATACGCGAATGGGGAGGTAGCATTACGCGTAATTGGAAGGCAATACGCGTATGGTGTTGGAATTGGGAAATTCAGTGAGAAAACGTTTTTGTCCGTACGCGTACGGCACAAGGCATACGCGTAAGGACTTGGGCATGGTGAGGCAATACGCGTACGGAAGGAGGTATTACGCGTACGAGGATCTGAAAAGTGGAAATTGAAGGGAAAATGGGTTCTGCCCATACGCGTATGAGCTTGGGCATTACGCGTATGGGGTGGGCGAGTGAGCAGTCATACGCGTATGACACAGGTCAATACGCGTATGGATAGGCTGTGGGCAGATTTCACCGTTTCGTGATTTCTTTCCCGTTTTCGCGCCTGATTCGGTTTCTCTTGGTTTGAGAGGTTGGGAATGGAAGTCAGTTGCTGAGTAATACGCAGTTGGTGATGAGACTAATTAATTTTATAATTTTTAGGAATTAATTAGTGTTTGGTGAATTATGGTGGCTTGTGAGGATTCAGTGATTATGGTGCAAGTGGGAACGATTAGGTGTCTCATGTGTGATCAGGAGGATCGTAACTAGGTATGTATATGATTGTAGAGGTGGGTTATGCGTACGATTGTTGAGATCAGGAGGATCATGAATTGTTTATCATTTGTGATATAGGTGTGTTATGTGTACGTTTGTTGTGATCAGGAGGATCGTGAATTGTTTATCGTTTGTGATATATGTGGGTTGTGTGTACGTTTGTGGTGATCAGGAGGATCGTGAATTGTTTATCATTTGTATAAATGGGTGTTAAATGTATGTTTGTTGTGATCAGGAGGATCGTGAATTGTTTATCATTTGATATACATGTGTGATATGTATGATGTGATCAGGAGGATCGTGTGCATGTATTTATGTTGTATACATGTTGTTATGCATATTGAGTTTTGCATATTCATGGTGATTGGTGGGATGGATCGTTGCCCAGGAGGGGTGTATGCGATTCATCCATACTCCTATATGGAGAATGGTGGGGATAGATCATTGCCAAGTAGAGGTGTATGTGATCTTTCTGGGTTCAATTGAATGAACCAATGAGTCGGTACCGCATGCATGGTATCGTGTAGCATTATATTATATGTTGTTGATTGTTGGTGATTAAACATGACAGTAGGTCGTGATTATATGTTGTTGTTGTTGGTGTGAGATACTACTTCCTTATATGTATTATTCACCTTTTTATATTGAATGTAGTTCTCACCCCTCTGTTGTTGTTGTGTCTGTGCTTCTTCGGAAGTATAGGTATTCAGGTGACAGGTTAGTGCTTGGAGCTTGTGTAGCTTGTTCGAGTTTAGAGAGTCGCTCTGATACGTAACACGGGATTGGGGGTTTTACCATTTGTTTTATGTTGTATACTTGTTACGTATCTTTCCTTTGATGAATATTATGGTGGACCACGATTATGTGGAGATTTTGGTGTTATAGGCAGATGGCCGTAAATTGAATAATTGAATAAAATTTTTCGCTAATTGATTTTATTAAAATAAAGGAGATTTATTTTGTTGATTTTAACATGTAGCATTCCACTTTGTGGTGAAAACTTTGATTTATTTCTTATATTTCGTTTAGTTTGAAAAATGGGAAAGTGGGGTGTTACAATTGGTATCAGAACAGGTCGGTATGTCAGGCCAGGTTGTCGAGTATAGTTTGTGTCTTTGTATACGACTTGTGTTTAGAACACGGTCGGTACGTGTTTGTTTTCTAACTGTTGTTTGCAGGATTTGAGAATGAAATAAGTGGGGGAGAAGTTGGTGCCTCCCCAGGATGCTTCCACTATGGAAGGATGGATTGGTGAGTATTGGAGTGCTATCATAGTTGGCAAGGAAGGGTTTATACTTCATCAGGATGACTGGCTGTCTATGAACAAATTGGGGAACTGATCACCCTCAATCTCTTGTTGATAGTAGTCGGAAATCAGGATGAATAGATAGATGCGCCTTGACAGTTAGGATAGCATGTGATGTGGAAGATGGTTGTGTTGAGTTGATAGAGATCCTTATTATCTAAAAGAGGATGTAGAAGAGAAGTACTTGCCGGTCAAGTTGAAGAATATCTCCAAGGAGGGACAATCAGGAATGGTTAGTGACTGCTTGTCAGGGGGTAGAGGACAAGGTGAGGGCCAGAGAGATGCCAGTGTTGGGTAATCCTTGATGTCTTTCTGAGGTGTGGATCCGAATTGGATAATGGTAGGGAACTGGTATTGTAGTGTGCTGAGCGAACAAGTGAATATTTATCAGGAGAGGCCTTAGTGTGTTAACGTTCGCGTTGGGACGAGTTAGTAGTGAAGTTGCACGTGTAGAGTTTCTGGTTGGTTGTGAATTTCTTTTTGGATTTGTTTTCAGGCGATATAAGTGGATCACAGGCGTATTAATGAGGTAGAGGTGGCCATTGATTTATCACTGGGTACGAGTCTGAAGTTATTGACTCCATACGGAAAGTAGATGCAGGGTGTATTTGTGGAGTATATGAAGTGAACTGTCAGGAATTGTTGATGATGTTTGAGTATTCCAAATCGGAGGAAAATCACGCAGAGCATATGAGAATTATGTTGTAGGTGCAGAAGGATAATGAATTGTTCGCAAGTTTCGAATTGGGGGTTTTAATTGTAAACAGTGAGTTTATTGGCACAAGTTGCTTTTGATGAAGGTATTGAGGCTATGGGAAGCAAACTTAGAGTTTAGATAAGTTTTGGAATTCTTAGAGTTTTAGGACGTTAAGGGGAATTTTGAGCAAACCCTTGGGTGTGGATATAATATGGAGATTGAGAGTTCTTTTGGTCGATTGTTGATACATGTCGGAAATCGTGAAATGTGGATTATTCAGAGAATGAAATTGTGTGTGGATTACCGGCAGTTGAGTGAGGTAAACGATTGAGAATAAGTGCCCACTTTCAAGAATGGAGGATTGGAATAGTTTGGTTGAGTTTGATTGGAATTACAATGGTTTGGAGCGTTTGATGAGAGTGGTGAATTTGTGTGGGTCGAGGCTTTGACCGATTTCATCGGATTGGTTATGTTTGTTATCGTCGGAATGGGTTGTTATTTACTCGGTTACGCTTGTATATGAGTCTGGACAAGATGGAATGAGTTCGGAGTGGTGTTCAATTGGGATGTTCAGACCTAATATACAGTCAGGAGGAGACTATGTAGGGTCTTTGAGAATTGAGTTACAAGTGTTGAAAAGAAAGGGAATTCTTATGCTAAACTAGTCAAGTGAGAATTTTGGTTGAAAGAGGGATTGGTTTCTTGGATATGTTAATTCTGATGATGGTATTGTATGAGTCCATCAAAAGTAGATGCAGTTCTACAATGAGAAGCTCCGAAGTCGGTGAAGGCGATTAGAAGCTTTTGGACTTTAGTTGGTTATTACCGGAGGTTGTGGAAGGCTTTTCCAAGTTAGAATTTTTGTTACTTCAGTTGACTTGCAAGGGGTAAGTCGTTTGCTTTGGATGTTTGTTGTGAAGAAGTTTAAGGGGGCTAAAGTAGAAATTTTTTGCGGCTCCAGTTTTGCTTCTTCGTGATTCTAATAAACCATTGTGAGGTATTGGAATGTGTCCATGATGAATTTAGTCGGTGTGTTAATGCAGGATGGTAAAGTCGTCACTTATGCTTTACGACAATCGAGAATTCATGATTTCAAGATGGCTGCGGTTATTTTTGGTGTTGGGGATCTAGCAATATCATTCTTATGGTTTTGAATTCAAGTTGTTTAGTAATCACAAGAATATTGGGTACCTGTTTGGTCGAAAATAATAGAGTATGAGGCAACGAGGACGGTTGAGATTTCGGATGAGTTATGACCTTAGCGGGAATCATCCTATTGGAGAAGTTAATGTCGTGGAAGATGAGTTGAGTTGGAAGTTTTTATACATGTCTGTGTTGATAACCAGATGGATTAGAACTATTCGAGCAGTTCAGGGACTTGCATCTGGTGTGTGAGATAACACAGCAGAGTGTGAGGTTGGTGTATTACTAACGAACTATGATTTTTTTGGTGAAGATTAGGGAAAGTCAAAAGTTAGATGTGACTTTGGTAAATTTGATGGTTGCGAGTAATCGGAGTGCACATCGAAAGCGTGATATGGTACCTTTCTTATGTGTGTGTGTGACTTGTAAGAGTTCGTAGGTTGCTGAGACCATTGGACGTTTCAGAATGGAAGTGCTAGGTGAAGGGTTTAAATATTATTCCTGGACTACTATGTAGATGGGTGTTTTGGTTATATGTTCGATTAGTGAATCGTAGCATGGTGGTGATAATGTGGGGCGACAGAGATGTTGGTATTATAGTTATGTAAAGTTGTTTGGAGTCCCTCAAGAACTTTCTGGAGTTATAATAGTGGGTGATAATTTTGATTATACTATTGAACGATAGTTTGGTGATAATTTTGGTGATTATTTAGGGGATTATTTCGGTGAATAGTTTGGTTATTATTTTAGTGATAATTGTGGTGGTTATTTTTGTGAATAATTGGATGACTATTTTGGTGACATTGCATGTTATTATGAATCCATGCATCATGGTGTTCGGACCTCGGTCCAGTTTTGGTGTGCCTTGATCCTATGGTGGGGATCAGGTGTGAGTAGCTAATTCTATTGAGGAATTAGTGAAGCGTTGCCTATTGTGAGGGTAACGATTTTGTTGTGTTCTGGTTCTAGAGTGAACCTATGTGTCCGTAACTTGAGTATTCTTTAGAGTCATGAATTAGTCGTCAAGGGCATTGCATGGGCATTGCACCTTGTCGTTGTTGTAGTTGCTGTTAGAATGATCGTCTGTAAGTTTGTGTTATTCATGGTGTACCTTTTGTTGGTATGATTGTTGGTTGGCGATTGCGAGAGTTGTACTCGGAGTGATTCATCTCCGTTATATTTTCGGGGACGAAAATAATTTAAGTGGTGGAGAGTTGTAACACCCCAATTTAAATTATTTAATTGTCGTGTGTTATTTCTGATGGTTTGGCTTTGTGTGAGAGTGTTTGAGAACAGAGGAAGTTGTCCTTAGTTTGGAGGGTATATTGCAGAGTAGAATTATGAGGTTAAGTTGGTAATTAGAGGTGTTCAGTAATATTAACTTATGGGAGAATAATAATAATTTTATTATTACTATTATTAATATTATTATTAGAATTAATATTATCATTTTATTAAATTAATTAAAAATCAGATTATTAGAGAATTAAGGGGAGTTTAGTGGACTAAGGTGGTTTTCACGTAAAACAAGAATTGGAGAGAAAGAAGAACAAGGAAGAGGAAGGAGTGCTAGGGCAAGGATTTCTTCCCAATTTCTCCAGATTTCTGAACAATTGAGGTAAGGGGGGAGAACGGGTTCATATTTGGTGATTAAATCGTATAAGGGTAGTGGGGAGTCCTTAACCCCGTAGGATTTTGTCTAATTTTGTGTTGTTGTATGATTTTGGTGTCTACATATGAATCCATGATGAAATTCGTGTAGTTGAATTGCTGAATCGATCTGTGTTAATATGATTTTTTTGTTGTTGTTGCTGTTGTATGAATATCTCTGCTGCAGATTTGTTTTTGGACCCAAATTGGGAGAACGATTTGGAATCTAGGACCTATAATTCATGTAGTAATAATAGGTGAAGATGCAAGGTGAGAATATTGGACCTAAAATGTATGTAGAATTAATTTTAGGACTGGTTTGGAGTGACAACTAAAGGAAATCGTAGCAGAATGTAGAATAGTGAGGTTTCTGGTGATTTGCGTAATAGGTCTGGTGATACGCGTACCAGGAAGGGTGACACGCGTATGGGAAGGCGTGATACGCAGCCATACGCGTATAGGGAGGTAGCATTACGCGTAATTGGAAGGCAATACGCGTATGGTGTTGGAATTGGGAAATTCAGTGAGAAAACGTTTCTGTGCGTACGCGTACGGCACAAGGCATACGCGTAAGGACTTGGGCATGGTGAGGCAATACGCGTACGGAAGGAGGTATTACGCGTACGGAGATCTGAAAAGTGGAAATTGAAGAGAAAATGGGTTCTGCCCAAACGCGTATGAGCTTGGGCATTACGCGTATGGGGTGGGCGAGTGAGCAGTCATACGCGTATGACACAGGTCAATACGCGTATGGATAGGCTGTGGGCAGATTTTCACCGTTTCGCAATTTCTTTCCCGTTTTTGCGCCTGATTTGGTTTCTCTTGGTTTGAGAGGTTGGGAATAGAAGTCAGTTGCTGAGTAATACGCAGTTGGTGATGAAACTAATTAATTTTATAATTTTTAGGAATTAATTAGTGTTTGGTGAATTATGGTGGCTTGTGAGGATTCAGTGATTATGGTGCAAGTGGGAACGATTAGGTGTCTCATGTGTGATCAGGAGGATCGTAACTAGGTATGTCTATGATTGTAAAGGTGGGTTATGCGTACGATTGTTGAGATCAGGAGGATCGTGAATTGTTTATCATTTTTGATATAGGTGTGTTATGTGTACGTTTGTTGTGATAAGGAGGATCGTGAATTGTTTATCGTTTGTGATATATGTGGGTTGTGTGTACGTTTGTGGTGATCAGGAGGATCGTGAATTGTTTGTCATTTGTATAAATGGGTGTTAAATGTATGTTTGTTGTGATCAGGAGGATCGTGAATTGTTTATCATTTGATATACATGTGTGATATGTATGATGTGATCAGGAGGATCATGTGCATGTATTTATGTTGTATACATGTTGTTATGCATATTGAGTTTTGCATATTCATGGTGATTGGTGGGATGGATCATTGCCCAGGAGGGGTGTATGCTATTCATCCGTACTCCTATATGGAGAATGGTGGGGATAGATCATTGCCAAGTAGAGGTGTATGTGATCTATCCGGGTTCAATTGAATGAACCAATGAGTCGGTACCGCATGCATGGTGTCGTGTTGCATTATATTATATGTTGTTGATTGTTGGTGATTGAACATGACAGTAGGTCGTGATTATATGTTGTTGTTGTTGGTGTGAGATACTACTTCCTTATATGTATTATTCACCTTTTTATATTGAATGTAGTTCTCACCCCTCTGTTGTTGTTGTGTCTGTGCTTCTTCGGAAGTACAGGTATTCAGGTGACAGGTTAGTGCTTGGAGCTTGTGTAGCTTGTTCGAGTTTAGAGAGTTGCTCTGATACGTAACACGGGATTGGGGGTTTTACCATTTGTTTTATGTTGTATACTTGTTACGTATCTTTCCTTTGATGAATATTATGGTGGACCACGATTATGTGGAGATTTTGGTGTTATAGGCAGATGGCCGTAAATTGAATAATTGAATAAAATTTTCTGCTGATTGATTTTATTAAAATAAAGGAGATTTGTTTTGTTGATTTTAACATGTAGCATTCCACTTTGTGGTGAAAACTCTGATTTATTTCTTATATTTCGTTTAGTTTGAAAAATGGGAAAGTGGGGTGTTACACACGGCATCCTTCCGGATCATAATCTCCATATATCATTTCGACGTCTGATCTTGGTATAAATCTCGGACTTTCTGTAGGAAAGAAAAAAGGCATAAGCACCTCTTCCTGAGACATATAACCGTCCTTGTTAAGGTAGGACTTCCATTCTTCATCTGTGTCAGAGGGATCTTCCTCATTGATAGCATGAACTGTCTGAGACACTGGGTGAAGGAAACTTCCACTGCGGAAGAGATTTTGAAAGGGGCGAAGACTTTCATCGCCGGCAGCTGTCTGGGTACAGGTCACAGAAAAACCAAGACCCTTCTTTGTTTTATTGTCAGTAGGAATGACAAGTTGTCCCCATCCTATTGTATCGGTACTCTCGACCGCTTTGATAGCATCTTTGTATGAGGAAATCGAGGTTCCTCCTTTGAAATGATTGTCTTTGCTTACCGACAATGCTTGGAACTGTGTTCCAATAACCTCCTCAGGTTCTACACAAGCAGATGATGATAAGTTACTCACAAGCAAAGCCTGTTCTCCACAGACTGTGATGAGTTGGCCGTTCTGGACGAACTTTAGCTTTTGGTGGAGGGTGGAAGTAACCGCCCCAGCCTGATGTATCCAAGGTCTTCCTAATAAACAACTGTATGTTGCCCGGATGTCCATGACCTGGAAAGTGACTTGGAAAGTATGAGGACCGATAGTTATGGGAAGATCAACTTCGCCGATAACCATTTTTCTGGATCCGTCGAATGCTTTGACGACAACTTCGCTGACTCTCATCGGAGGGCCTTTGAATGATAACTGCATCAAAGTAGACTTCAGCATAACATTCAGGGCTGGCCCTGTGTCTACCAGTACGCTGGCTAAAGCATCGTCCTGGCAGTTGACTGTGATATTGAGTGCCATGTTATGACGGCGACCCTCTTCAGGTAATTCCTCATCACTAAATCCCAAATTGTTGCAAGAAGTGATGTTAGAGACAATGCTATCGAACTGTCTGATTGTTACATCCTGTTCCACAAAGACTTGCTCCAAGACTTTCTGTAGAGCCTCCCTATGGGCTTCTGAACTGAGTAACAGTGATAACACCGAGATCTTTGAAGGAGTCTGTAACAATTGATCGACATTGTTGTATTCACTCCTTTGGATGAGCTTCAGCATCTCATCATTATCTTTCGAAAGGTCGGGATTACCGGATTGACCGACTGGTGGATCAGGAGTTTCAGACTGAAGTTCCTTTTCCTTGTTAAGTTCTCCAACTCCTCGGTTGAAGATTCTACCACTCCGTGTTACACGACTGATGTCTGCAATATTCACGATGGAGGGTAATGGAATTTCCTTTCCATTTTCAATGGTTGTTGCACCGTATTTGTAAGGGATAGCCTTAGTTGATTCATACGGTAGTGGTTCCGGTAGATAAATGACTACGGGAACCTTCTGATTTTTCTGACCATCATAAGTAATCTCGATCCGTTCCCGGTTGGGAACCTTAGATTCGTCGAGTAGGGGGATAATGGCAAAAACATCCCTGGTCCTGTGATGACCAGCGATCGTGACAACATCCTCAACTTGCTCGGCAAGGTAGTTTGGCGTCCAGTTGATGGGTCCAGAACCCGGATATGGACGAATTCCTCCACGATCGAACTGACCCTGAAGAGCTGCTCTCACAAGGTAACACCCTTGGTTACTTTCCGAACAGACTCCGCAACGTTCATAGTTGTGTGGTGGCACCTGGCCACGCCCACTTTGAATACAATGTAACCTCACTAGGTTAGCTTCCACAGATCGGACATCCTGACTCTGACGCCGAGTGGGGTTTCTGTTATTGATACTGATTTGTCGAGTATCTTCATCCATATAGATTGGCATCCACCAGTGATTTAACAAGTGCTGAAGTGCCTCCTGGACCAGGGTACAACCTCGATCGTTTTTGCAACCCGCTTTACAGCTTTGATAGTCATGTGATATTAAGAATCCGAGTCGGACCTGCTCAGCATGTAACTCCACCAGGTTGGTATTCATCACGCGAATATCGAAGATCTGAACCATGTTGATTTGATAAGGGCTCCTATCATGGTAGTCTTGGATCCATCCAAGGTCCATCTGACGCTGGAGGGCCTCTTGTATGAAAGAGCATCCCTGTTTGTTTTCCGAGCAAATTAGACAGGAACTGTAATCATGTCGTGGCAGATTATGATACTGGCTTTGCCTTGAGTGCATCGCCACAAAGTTGACATTCATTGCACGGATATCGTGGTTCTGAATGACGTTAGAATTCGTGTAAACCATGTTAACTCCACGAACCCGGTGCTCTTGGATCCATCCGAGATCCATCTGTTCCTGCAGAGCTGCTTGCACCACAGAACATCCTTGGTTGTCTTTAGAGCAGATATCACACTGATGATAGTTATAAGGTGGCACATGGCCATATCCACTCTGTCTACAATGCATCTTGACCAGATTGGTTTTCAACAAGAGTACATCGTGAATTTGATAGACGTTGTTAGTCTCTCCTTCTATCAAATTGACTGCAGCCTTGTCATGTTGAGGCAGCGGGTTTGTAAGAACATTGGGATTCGTATCCTTGAAAGATAAGAGCCCGCTCCTAACAAGCTTTTGCACGTCGGACTTGAAATTGAGACAAGTCTCTATGTTATGCCCTGAACCTCCTTGATGATAAGGGCATGTTTGATCCACCTTAAACCAAAAAGGCGGATTTTCCGATACTGTAAGGGGAGACTTAGTCTGGATATGCCCCTTAGCTAGTAGTAACGGAAATAGTTTTGCGTACAACATGGGTATAGGATCAAACCCTGATGGTCGTGTTGTACGGTTGCTGTTATATGGAGGACGAGCCTGCTGAAGAGGTTGTTGTGTCCTTTGCTGATTAGGTTGGCTTTGCGCAACCTGAGGTGGATACGTAGGAATAGGCACAGGGCCGATAGCAGGAATTACAGCTGCTACTGGTTGATAACGTCGCCTTTGCTTTTCGAGAGAGATATTCCCAATATCTTGCTCTTTTTTCTTAGGGAGAGCACTACCATATTTTTTAGTACCGCTCGTCGATCCAGTGTCTTTTACCAAACGTCCTTCTCGGACGGCTTCCTCAAGACGTACGCCCATGCCGACCATTTCGGTGAAATCACTGGGCGCACTGGCAACCATTCGGTCATAGTAAAATGAGCTTAAGGTCTTTAAGAAGATCTTTGTCATCTCTTTTTCCTCAAGAGGTGGACAAATTTGAGCGGAAATTTCACGCCATCTTTGAGCGTACTCCTTAAAGGTTTCCTTGTCCTTTTGTGACATCGATCTGAGTTGATCTCTGTCGGGTGCCATGTCTAAATTGTATTTGTATTATTGGACGAAGGCTTTGCCAAGATCTCTGAAAGTGCTGATCGTAGCACGGTTTAAACCCATGTACCATTTGAGTGCGGCACCGGTTAAACTATCCTGAAAGTAGTGAATCAGCAGGTCCTGATTTTCCGTCTGAGCTGACATTCGTCGAGCGTACATTGTCAAGTGACTTTGAGGGCAAGAGTTACCCTTGTATTTTTCAAAGTCGGGCACTTGGAACTTGTGCGGGACTTTCACATTGGGGACCAAGCAGAGATCTGCGGCGTCCTTCCCAAATAGATCCTGACCGCGAATGGCCTGCAGCTCTTTCTGCATTTCTAGGAACTGTTCCTGGAATTCATCCATTCGGTCGAACATAGTTTCCTTTTTACCAGAAGGTATCGGCGAAATCTGTCCTCTCGGGACAGTGTGCACCACAGGGGGTGGTACCATGACTACGGCAGTGAATCTTGGCGTTTCCCGAAGTTTGTAACCTTCAGGAGTCTTCAGTATGCCCCTGGCATCTTCGCTTTCCCGAAGTTTGTAACCTTCAGGCCCAGCGGCTTCTGTTGTGATTCCTTGATCCTCAGTGATCGGCGGAACATATCCTTCTGGGATATAGTTAACAGGCATACCCCAAGGGCGATCTTTCGGTATCTGATACCTAGGATCATACTTCTCCACTATGGGTGTTGAGGTGATCTCTGAGATCACAGTCCTTTGTAGCTGAGCTTCTGCCATGGCTTGCATGTCGTTACGAAGCTTTCTCATATCCTCTCTCAGAGCATCGATCTCTTCTTTCAACTCTCTATTTTATTCCTCAAGATCATCCATCTTTTTCTAACGATTGGCCCGAGTGTTATACGAATGAGACAGTTTGACTCTAGAATCGAGACACAAAACGTGAGATTCGTAGGTAAGAAGAATACGCGATGTGAGAATGATGAATGCAATGATTATATTAATTGTTTAAGGTTTAATCAAAATAAACTTCGACAATTAGATTGCAAATATCAAACGGTGGGGAAACCCCTTTTTATTGAATTTCAAAGGATTACAGAAATGGAAATACAGTAGATTACAAGGTGCAGAAACAGAAACCTAGGCTAATGGGTCCCGAGTCCTCTCTGAAGAGAAATCGGGTGCTGATTCTGGTATCTTCCTTTTCTTTGACTGGGGCTCTTGGGCCGTTGTCGGGTTGTCATTCCTTTGCCAAGCGAAAGGAGCGAGCAAATTCCTTTGGTCATCTTGATTCTCTACAGCATGTTGCTCTAAAATCTCAATCAGAGCATCTTTCTCTTTCAGTAGTTGCTGTATTTTGATGCACTCTATGTCGAGGGTGCGGTACTTGTTCTTCCAAGACCTTCTCTCCTTCTGGACTTTGTTGAGAGTAACCTGAAGCTTTTCAGTCTCAGTCATGAAGTACATGATAGATTCCTTTGGCGGAAGAATTCCGTAACGAGGATAAGGCATCTTCAGCTTGAGAGCTCTAGTTTGTACCCAGTGGAGATAAGGCTCCACCGAGACACAATCTGGTTTTCCCAGAGACTCTCGTCCTTTCTTATGAACGTGTTTCCAAGCATGCACTATTTCCATCTTTAGTGCTCTGTCGTTTTCTCCTTCTTTGAAGAAAAGACCTTCCAGATGAACACCCAGCGGGATGTGTCTCATCGGGTATCCAAATTGACGACGAACCAATATCGGATGATAGTTGATTCCTCCTTTAGTTCCTATGAGGGTACGTTGGGGAAGTTTCCACAACGATCAATGATTCTGATTCCCTCAAAAATCCTATTACACCAATCTATATCAGAGTTGGTAAGAGACATAATCTTCTGCGACCAACGTAAGACACTCTTGCAATCCCAAAAAGCAGCAGACTTGGGCAAGTGAGAGATAAACCATTTGTAAAGCAGAGGTACACAGCATGTGATCTCCCCTCCGCTGTGCAAATTTCCCAAGTGTACAGAATGATACGCATCCACGAGCAAAGTCAGCACAGGGTTTCCAATGAGAAAAACCTTAATGGCGTTGATATCGACGAAGTTATTGATGTTGGGAAACAAAAATAATCCGTAGGTGAGTAAAACAAAGATGCTTTCAAAAGCAGTCTCGTTCCCTATACTAGTAAAGTACAGAGCTTTCTTTGTTAAGAACTGGGCTGGCAAACCTTGGATGCCACCCTTAGTAGTCATGTGAGTCCTGACCTCAGACTCGTCCAAATGAATTGCTCTTGCAATGGTCTGATTCTTTGGAATTTCTTCCAATCTAGAAAATGGAGCTCGATCTGTGATGTGTAGATCGATCAGATGAGAATACTCCTCCAGCATTGGTGCTAGCTGGTAATCCGGGAATGTGAAACAGTGATAAACCGGATCGTAGAATTGAATGAGTGCATCCATGATTCCCTCAATCACATGGACTCTTAACAGTGGTAGCAGACCTCTGTGCTTGGCTCTAAAAGCCTCAGGGCTAGTGATCATCCTTGCTAACCTTCTCAAATCCCCTAACTTTGGAACCTTGAAGGTATACTGGTGAGTTCTCCTTCTACCGAAATCCATTAGCGTAATCCTCTTCTCTGATATTTACAATCACAGTCTTAGTTTAATTTGAAAAACAAAGAGACTAGAAGAGAAGTTTTTTGAATGTTTTAATGTTTTATTAAATGAATGCATGAATGCAGCACACAAAAACATAGAAAAAACCTGGGGTCAAAGGGTCGTTGTCATGAAGTCAAGGCTCTACCCATCCCCAAAGGTTTATACTAGGGTGATTTTTGTACCTGTACTCATTATCATCAGCTCCTCCCAGGAAGGCAGACAACAAGCGGATCGCCAGCGAGTTGTGTGCAATCTTAGAGTAAGTGCCATTCACCGAGAATAGATCACCAGCCTCAAATGAGGGTAGTATCGCGTAACAACTATTTCCGATACTTTCCTCACTACAAAAAAGGTTTGGCTTTTCTTAAGTGTATACTCAATCTCACCACATGTGGCATCACACGCATTCCCAGTAGCAGAAAAATAAACACATATTCAATTAGGAAAAGCAGTATATATATTTGTCTTAAAAATCCTAGACTTATAAAGCTAAGAATCCTAAGTTCCTGACAGAAATGGGTTCCCCGGCAGAAGCCCTAATCTGTGGTTTTCACATAAGTGAAGAGAAAAAAGAAAAAGAAAAAGAAAGACGGGCCCCACGGTGGGCGCCATTTTTTCTGTAGCGAGCGATTTTGGACGCGGTTCTTAAGCGTTGGTCGCTCTCTGCGGTTTGGGCTTAAACTACAGGTCGATTCATTTTTTATCCTATTGTGAGCTGAATAAGGAAGGGAAATAGATGTCTCCAATTAACCCTGCTTTGCATACTGAGCTTGAACAGCGGTCTGTTAGGTTACGAATGCTATCAATGTGGGGGGGCCTTTGTACTGGTTATTTGTATTTTCGCCAATACAGTTTCTTTCTTTTTATCTAGACAGAAGGTTTCTGGCGGGGAACAAGGATTATGATGTTAGGACTGATGTTTTGAATTACTGCTTTTGATTGATGGAGATATGGGATTTGGTTTTTTTGTTTAGTGTGCTCGCTAAGATTTTTCTTTCAATCTTATGCCTACGTATTCCCGTTTACCGAAACAGGGAAATCAGAGCGTTCGTAGTTCCTCCTATTCTATGGGAGGAAATGGGTTTTTGGTGTCTTGTTCAAAGCCCAAGACGTGAAACGAAAGGTGGTTTATATCTTGATCAAAGCCCAAGATGTGAAGCTGAAGGGCCTCGACTTTAGAGAGAATTTGTCATCTCTAAAGAAGGGTTTGAGGAGAATTACTTTAACCGGGATACGCGGATCCTAGCAATGCCATAATTTCCTTTATAGGGGGTTTTAACCTGAAGGAGAAGACTTTAACTCAGTGTAGAGCAATGCTATCTTTCCTTAGGAATTTCTCATGCTAAAAGAGGGACAGTGGCATGGATGTAGACGATCCAGAGGCTTGCCGCTTACAGCGATTAGATGGATGTTTGCGTACTGTGATCAAGGCACAGCTTTGATGCTAAAAGGTTGATTGGATCAACCAGTGGTTTTCTTATACAAAGCCTAAGAGGAGGCTAATATGTGTCTCGTACAAAGCCCGAGAGAGAGGCTAAAAGGTTGTGACCCGACGATGGAGTCGTTTGGTATCTCGTATAAAGCCCGAGATGGAGGCTAAGGTTTTTGACTCAACGAGGGAATCTTTTATGTGTCTCGTACAAAGCCCGAAAGAGAGGCTAGGGTTACTGTTTCAGTCGAGTGACAGGTCCAGTATACTGATTTTAAAAGAGAAAATCAGTTCTTATATGAGCAACGCTGTACTCAAGGATTTGATTCGAGGATCCGGGTTATTCCTGTTCTTTAAGGAAATGGGAAATCCGAAGGGTATTGAGACTGTCCGAGTCTGCGGGTTTCCTTCCTATTTAACGAAGGGGTGCTTGAGAATGTCTTTGAGACTCAAGGGAATTAGACTGTCCAAGTCTAGAGTGTCATCTTTTGTACTATGCTTTGAGAAACAGTAGTAGACTCTTTGAAAGGACTGTTCTATTAAGATGACTAGGTTCTGTTCCTATACCTCTAGGAGGTCGTCGGGATAATTTGTATGAAGCCCAAGAGGAGGCTGGAAACTTTTAAGAAGCCGACGGGTCCTTGTACGATGCCCAAGAGAAAGCTATCATTCCCGGAGGAAGAGATCATTATACGAAGCCTAAGAGGAGGCTGTGATTACTTCTAAGAAGCCGTAGGATCCTTGTACTAAGCCCAAGAGGAGGCGGGGTTGCTTTTAAGAAGCCTGTGGGTCCTTGTACAATGCCCAAGAGGAGGCCGATGCTTTTAAGAAGCCCGTGGGTCCCAAACCAAAGAAACGTTCAAGAAAAGTTTCACCGAGAATAATTCATTTAGTGAACAGTTCTGAGGTTTGAAGAAATTCAAGAGAAGTTTCACCGAGAATAATTCATCTCTGGGGAATAGAATTTCTTGACAATTCCTAATGAGGACAGCCGAAGAGAAGACTTTATCTGGTGATCCTATTGGGGATCTAGTTGTCTATTTCTACGAACAAACGAAACGGCGTCACCTAGTTCTAGACGTAGTTGCCGGGGAAACTCGAAATATCTATACTATTATTACACAGTTGATATGAGTTTATGAAAGAATACTTACAGAGAAACAGCCCCACAGTACAGTTATATATGTGAAAGCGGTAAATGAAAGCGTATAAACACTTACTCGGTTGTAGAGCTTCCGTGCTGTTTGGTTAGTTGTTCAACAAAGAAAGATTGAAAACAACAGTATATTCAAAATCAAAGGAGAAAGTGCTTTGAAAAAGAAAGATTTGGGGCTTACAGCTCAAGGAGAGGCCCAGGGTTTTATCAGTGAGCGCACTATTTGAATTTGTACAGAGGGACTTATACAAGTGACTGTGGCCCAAAAATTGTTTTCTGTACAAAGGGATGGGTCTTACACTCTCTCAAGAGGCCCAAAAAGTTTAAAGAAAAAGAGTGGGGCTTATAACACGAGGGTAGGCCCAATTGATTTTTTCGTTTAAAAATGGCGATCGCGCCGAGATTTTCTTTTAATGCGGAGGGACTTATACAATAAGTAAGGCCCAAAATGATTTTGGTTAAAAGGGGATTGGGTCTTACACTCTATTAGAGGCCCAAAATGTTTTGAATGGGTCTTATAGCTCGAGGAGAGGCCCAAGGTTATTTTTCAAAAGGCGACGATCGCGCCGTTCATTTTTTAACGGTATCGGGACTTATACAATACACTGAGGCCCAAAAATGTTTTGGTCAAGAAAGGATTGGGTCTTACACTCTAATAAAGGCCCAAATAGTTTTAAAGACAAGAAATGGGTCTTACTACTCGAGGGTAGGCCGAGTTGATTTTTGAAAAGGCGACGATCGCGCCGTGATTTTTTTACGGTATCGGGACTTATACAATAAGTGAGGCCCAAAAATGATTTGGTCAAAAAAAGGATTGGGTCTTACACTCTATTAGAGGCCCAAAGTGTTTTGAAAATGATTTATGAGGGTTGAATTAATCCAAAAACCCTAATTTGTTTTCAAAAATGTATTTAATTGAATAAAAATTCAATTAAAATGATCAAAATTGTTTAACATGTGAAAAACAAATTGTGATTTTGGATTAATGCTTCAAAAATTAAGTATTGACCTACAAAATAATTAGAAAGCATTAAAAGTTGCAAAATCAATGTAGAAAAAATATTTAAAATGTCAAAAACAATTAAAATATTAATTCTTTGCAAAAATATCAATTATACAAAATAAATAATATTTTTGGGATTTTTTTATAAAATAAAATATTTTAACATTTTTGTGAATTATTAAAAAAAGAATCAACTCAAAATCATTAAAACTCAGAGAGAAATTAATTTTTGAATCAATTAAACAAAATCAAAAAATTCAAATATTTGAATTTGTGAAAAAGGCGCCAAGAACACAAGCAAGAACACGCGCGTTTTTCTGGATTTGGCTGATTTGCGTTTTCTATCCAATCTCACTGAATACGTAATCATATCATGCAATCCACATATCATTATGCTCGTCTCAACCTCACGATCATGTTTATAACACTTAATTTCATTTAAATTAAACATAAAACATGAAATCACGAAGAAACCTCAAGAACCCTAATTTTTGCATGAAGGCTAGGATTTTTGATACACGATTTAAACAATGCAATTAATTGAGGGAAAACATTCCATGCATGATTATGAACATATGGCCAAATTATTGTGCGAGGAAATATGCATAGATTGAGAGATGGCCAAGTATGTGCTTACCTCCAAGCCGTGACAGCAAATGCAAGGTGATTTTTGATTTGGAGGTGTTACAGATGGGTGGTGATGATCTGAACAGCTTCCTTACACCCTATGGAGTGTGTTTGAATGGTTGGACTTGATGGAAATTGGCTGGATCACTTTGTGGTACCTCAGCTGCAACTTGTTTGAAAATTTGAGCAACCAGCTGGTGATTTTGCGAAATTGGTGTTTCAGAAGTGATCTAAGTGTTTGATCAGCTCATATGTGATGTATATGAGGTGTGTGAGTGATTGGTTTGATTGGAATTGCTCTCAAACTCAAAACCCGATAGCTACCTTGCTAAGAAAGGCATTTTTGCCAAGAGAAAGAGATTTTGAGGAAAGCATCTGTTAGATGGATTTGGTGTACTCAAACTGATCACAATTGAGCTCTATTTATAGTAGAGCAAGTTTGTTTTGCAAGGAATAGTGAATGGCAGCTGGTAAGTAGGTTTGGCCAATGTTGGCAAATGAAAATCCAAGTCTCCTCTAGCCATTGACTAGAGGTTAGGGCACAGAGCTTTGGTTCCCTTGGTCTTGGATAAGTCTTGACTGATTTTAGATGAGAATGGCTCAGTCCATGCCACCTTGATGCTTCCATTGAATGCTTCAATCCAAATTTGGAATCTTGTCCCTATTTTGGCCATTCTAGGTTCAACATGCTATTTCTTGTTCCATGGACTTTAGAGGCTTGGCTCAGTGATTGTCCCCTTTAGATTCAATCCTCAGATGTGTCTAAGTGGATAGGAGCATTTGAATTTGGCTGATTTTGGCAAATCGAGCAAAATTGCAAATTCTGCCTTGCCTTTGACAGATTTCAGCAAGGCAACTTGCCAATGTTATATCTCATGGTGTAAGTTGAATTTGGTAATGCTCTTGACCATTTTGGAAAGCCCTTACATGATACAACAACTGTTTGAACAAGTTTGGTTTTGATCTCTTTTGATTCCAGGTGAAAAATCCCTCTACATTTGGCAAAAAGTGAAGCAAAATCTGACTTAGTGAAATTTTCACTAAGTGTTGGAACAAAGTGTGATTTCTTGATTTTGATCACTCCATAACTCAAAATCCTTAATGAATTGGACTTAGGTCTAGTTTAAGTTTTTGTAGAGGGTAATGAGGGCTACAAATTCATATTTGGATGAGAAAAAATGGCCATGTGGTTTAGGAGTTATGATCCTCCAAAGTTAGTGTATTAGTGGTACTTTTTCCATAACTTAGAAAAATTTCTAAGTTTTATGGTTACCCCTTTTACAAGTTATCCCACTTTCTTTGGTTTTTCTTGATGAATGAGGATTCAAATCATACATTAACATCATTTTAGGGTTAAAAATCCATTTTGGTGAAAAATCTCAA
Source organism: Lathyrus tuberosus (assembly GCA_022829125.1). Classification (NCBI taxonomy): domain Eukaryota; kingdom Viridiplantae; phylum Streptophyta; class Magnoliopsida; order Fabales; family Fabaceae; genus Lathyrus; species Lathyrus tuberosus. The sequence goes on along the minus strand of JALAZF010000203.1, from coordinate 9,083,063 downwards.
AAAGTCAAAGTTGACTTTTGTGCACAGTTGACTTTTTATCAGATGAATTCCAAACTGTGCAATTCTTCAGGAAATCATGTCCTTGACCTAAATCAAACTTGGTGGACATGTTCCATGGGTGTCATAGGGTATATTGAGGCATGTCCTAGAGTTTGTGAGCATGTCCTGGTCAAAAGTCAAAGTTACAGTTGACTTTTTCCTTAAAACCCTAATTGTGGTGCAGATGAAAATGAGACTTGTTGCTCAAGCTTCTTGGATTAATCCATTATTCCAAATGGATCAATATAGTTCATTTGAGACCCTCAAACCCTCTCTTGAGGTCTTGGCTCATGATTTGCCCCAAAAGTCAACTTAGGGGTGAATTAGGTCAAGAAACCCTAATTCCTGATTTTTGAGGTATGCATCCCCTGAGGCCAAATTGACTTGATGATTGGGTCCATGTGGTTCCATGGAGTATATTAGGTTGTGTTTTGGATCATTGGCTTGTGCCCAGATGAAAATTTCCATCTGGAGGCCCTGGTCGACCAAAACCCTAATTTGGTGACACTGTCAATCTTGAGACTTAATCCACTTAGAAGGGAGCAACCTTGTGCTTAATCCTTGAAGTGGGAGTCCTTTTGATCCATTGTGGATGTTTGAGAGGCTAGACAAATTGAAGATCATGTCATTCCTTGATTGATCCTTTGTCTAAGCACTCAGAGAGGGCTAAAAACCCTAATTTTGATTGTAGTGAATACTCACCCATCTTTGGGGAGACTGATGAAATAGAATGGTTCCCCCATATTATGATGATGATTTGCACAATTATGGGAAATCTTAGTGGTCAAAATTTGGGGTATGACAGGTGACTACTTCTCTTGTGTGTTTAATGTGTCCTTTATCGATCTTCGATAAAGACTTTTATGTTGATTTGGTTTGTTTGCCACTGACCGGAATGGATGTAATCATGGGTATGAACTGGTTAGAGTATAACTATGTTCACATAAATTGTTATCGTAAGTCGGTGAGGTTTTCCTCTCCGGAAGAGGAAGGGGTTGGATTGTTGTCTTTCAGAGAGTTACAGCAATTGATGAAAGAAGAAGCTCAGATGTTTTCGTTGATGGCAACATTGTCTATTGAGAGTAAAGCTAAGATTGAAGAATTGCAAGTGGTGAATGAATTTCCTGAAGTTTTCCCTGATGAAATTCCTGATGTGCCGCCAGAGATAGAGGTTGAATTTACAATTGATCTGGTACCTGGTACTAGACCTGTTTCGATGGCACCATACAGAATGTCGGCATTCGAGTTGTCCGAATTAAAGAAGCAGTTGGAAGAGTTACTTGAGAAGAAGTTTATAAGATCAAGTGTATCGCCGTGGGAAGCTCCAGTGATGTTAGTAAAGAAGAAAGATGGGAGTATGAGACTTTGTGTTGATTATAGACAGCTGAATAAAGTAACTATCAAGAACAAGTATCCACTTCTGAGAATAGATGATTTGATGGATCAGTTAGTGGGTGATCATGTGTTTAGCAAGATTGATTTGAGATCGGGCTATCATCAGATTAAAGTGACAGATGAGGATATTCAGAAGACGGTGTTCAGAACACGGTATGGACATTATGAGTATTCAGTGATGCCTTTCGGTGTTACTAATGCACCGGGAGTATTCATGGAATACATGAACCGCATTTTTCATACTTATCTGGATCGTTTTGTGGTTGTATTCATTGATGATATTCTGATTTATTCTAAGTCAAAAGAAGAGCATAAGGAACATTTGAGAACAGTGTTAGAAGTTTTGACAGGAAAGCAGTTGTATGCGAAGCTGTCCAAGTGCGAGTTCTGGTTGGAAGAAGTCAGTTTCCTTGGTCATGTGATTTCAGGTAGTGGTATTGCCGTGGATCCTTCTAAAGTAGATGTTGTGTTGCAATGGGAAACTCCAAGGTCGGCTACTGAGATTAGAAGTTTTCTGGGACTAGCTGGTTATTATAGAAGATTTATTGAAGGGTTTTCTAAGTTGGCACTTCCGTTAACTAGATTGACTTGTAAAAGTAAAGCTTTTGTGTGGGATGTTTAGTGCGAAGAAAGTTTTACAGAATTGAAGAAGAGGTTGATGTCGGCTCCGGTTTTGACATTACCGAATCCAGGAGAACCGTTTGTGGTTTATTGTGATGCTTCGTTGATGGGTTTAGTAGGTGTGCTTATGCAGAATAACAAAGTAATTGCTTATGCGTCTCGACAGCTGAGAACTCATGAAAGGAATTATCCTACGCATGATTTGGAACTTGCTGCAGTGGTTTTTGTGCTGAAAATTAGGAGGCATTATCTCTATGGCTCTAGATTTGAAGTTTATAGTGATCATAAGAGCTTAAAATATTTGTTTGATCAGAAGGAGTTGAATATGAGACAGCGAAGGTGGTTGGAATTGCTGAAAGATTATGATTTCGGTTTGAATTATCATCCGGGCAAAGCTAATGTTGTGGTTGATGCTTTAAGCCGAAAGACCTTGCATATGTCCGCAATGATGATTAAGGAATTGGAATTAATTGAGCAGTTTTGAGATATGAGTTTGGTTTGCGAAGTGACACCGCAGAGCGTTATGCTGGGTATGTTGAAAATTAACAATGATTTTCTGGACAGTATTCGAGAGGCTCAGAAGCGGGATGTGAAACTAGTGGACATCATGAATAGTTGTGGTCAATCGGATGAGAGTGACTTTAAGATTGATGCACGAGGTGTGTTAAGACTGCATGATCGAATTTGTATACCGGATGATGCAGATATGAAAAAGAAGATTCTTGAAGAGGGTCATAGAAGTAATCTGAGTATTCATCCGGGAGCTACTAAAATGTATCAAGACTTGAAGAAGATATTTTGGTGGTCCGGAATGAAAGAAGATGTGGCACGTTTTGTGTATGCATGTTTGACTTGTCAGAAGTCAAAAGTTGAGCATCAGAAGCCTGCTGGGTTGATGCAACCGTTAGAGATTCTAGAATGGAAATGGGATAGCATTTCTATGGACTTTGTGACAGGGTTGCCTATGACTTCAAGGGGACATGATTCAATTTGGGTGATTGTTGATAGGCTGACGAAGTCGGCTCATTTTATACCTATTAACATCACATATCCAATTGCAAAGTTGGCAGAGATTTATATCCGAGTGATTGTTAAGTTGCATGGTGTTCCTTTGTGTATTGTGTCGGATAGAGATTCGAGGTTTACGTCGGAGTTTTGGAAGAGCCTACAGGAAGCGTTGGGTTCTAAACTGAGGTTGAGTTCGGCGTATCATCCTCAAACAGATGGTCAAACTGAGAGAACTATTCAGTCATTGGAGGATCTGTTGAGAGCTTGTGTTCTTGAGCAGGGAGGTTCGTGGGATACTTATCTTCCATTGATCGAGTTCACTTATAATAATAGTCACCATTCTAGTATCGGAATGGCACCTTTTGAAGCGCTGTACGGTCGGAGGTGTAGAACTCTGTTGTGTTGGCATGAATCTGGTGAGAGTGTAGTACTTGGACCGGAATTAGTTCGAGAAACTACCGAGAAAGTGAAGTTGATTCGAGAGAAGATGAAAGCTTCTCAAACTAGACAGAAAAGTTACCATGACAAGCGGAAGAAGGATTTGGAATTCTAAGCGGGTGATCATGTGTTTTTGAGAGTCACACCTGTGACTGGTGTTGGGAGAGCTTTGAAGTCTAAGAAGCTCACTCCTCGTTTTATTGGGCCGTATCAGATTTTGGACAGAGTTGGGAAAGTTGCTTACTGAATGGCGTTACCGCCAAATCTTTCGAATCTGCATGATGTGTTTCATGTGTCGCAGCTTCGGAAATACATTTCAGATCCGTCTCATGTGGTTAATATGGATGATGTGCAAGTACGGGATAATCTCACGGTGGAGACGAAGCCTGTGCGAATCGCGGATCGTGAAATGAAGACCTTGCGAGGGAAAGAGATCGCGTTGGTGAAAGTTTTCTGGTTGGGAGCTACCGGAGAAAGCATGACGTGGGAATTGGAGACAAGATGCGAGACTCCCATCCCGAGCTGTTTGAATCAGGTAAATTTTCGAGGACGAAAATATTCTAAGTAGGGGAGAGTTGTAACGCCCAAATATTTAATTATTTATTTAATTGAATATTTAATTAATTGTTTGTGAATTATTCGGTTGATTTTTGGTGTTGCGGTGAATTTAGTCGTTAAGTCGGAATTATTAAGTTGGTAAGTCGTAGAAATAATATTAGAAATAATATTATAGTCGCGGAATAATATTAGTAGTAATATTATAGTCGTAGGAGAGTATTCGAATTAAGTGGGCTTGGTTTCGTGTCGGAATTAGTAAATTAAGGGGTGTATGTTTTAGGCCCATTAGATATTATAATTGAATATTATTATTTTAATAAAACAAATAAAACAAAAAGAAATAGAAAAGAATAGTGAGTAGTGGATATCAGTTAAAGGAGAAGAGAAATTGAGAACGTGAGAAGTTGAAGCCGAGAGAAACCACGGCCGGTGACGAATTTCCGGAATCCGATCGATTGTCGAGCTGCCTTCAATCCAAGGTAAGGGTGGGTTCTATTATTATAACTGGGTTATGATGAATGTTATTTGGGTGATGGTTATTGTGTAGAACTAGTATTAGAATTACCCTAAAAATTTCCTGTGAAAGCTGAAGTTATTTCGATTAAAATTAATCTCTGAAATTATTAATTTTGATGTTTGGAAACTGAGTTTTTGGTGATAGTTTAGAGACCCATTTAATATTTGGGGTACTTTCTGATGTTGAAAATCTAGGAAACACTCCCCTGTTTCTATTTCAATGTAGCGTAAAAAGGGTAAACTATTCATACGAATTTTGAAGGTTCTGGACATAATATGATTAAATATTTATATTGGTAATTTGTATGCTTTAATGATAATGTACATGTTCATGCTATATAAATAAATATATACATCACTTTTCATATGAATTTGTATGCTTTTAAAAGGATCTTGAATAGTATATACACGTTGTTCCATTTTAATAATGACTCAGTGTCGTCGTAACAAAAGTATGGTTTATAAAATAGTTTAGGACGCGTTGGAATTTCAATAAATAGGAGAAAATGTGTTGTTGGCATCCTGTAATGTTTATTTTGTAATTGTGGGATGTTGATCATTATTGCTGCATAATTCATAACATTGATTATGTTACTATCGTGTTGTGGTTGAAGTCAATATTTATAGGTCTGTTAGCAGTTGTACTATATGAAATTTGTGTTTTATCGTCTCTTTTGTTTACCAATGTGGCGCAGGCCACTTAACTTCTAAGCAAGGGTGGGGCGCTCATAAATGCAAGGAATTGGTTTTTTGTTTTATATGAGTATCAGTATTATTAACCCACTTTAAATCCTTACACTGTAATCACATACTTTCCAATTAATTCAATAATGTTAACCACTTTCCTTTGTTTAATACAATGTATTACTAAATCATACTTTATTAAATCAAGATGTTGGCAAAAGTTTCATAGCAGTAAGCAGAATTTTGACAGCAAAATGAAACAGTAGCAGTAAGCAGAATTTTGACAGAAAGTTGGAATTGTAGTAATATGTTGCAGCAGTGGTTTAACTGAATTAATAAATTAATCCGTAGCAATTAATAAAGGAAACAGTGCAGTTTTAGTCTGGTTAGCCGGTTTAGGCGAAAAACTTAGTTGTCCGGAATTTAACGAAAATCGTCGGGGTAAGTCGGGTAATTTAGTAGATGACTTTTGTTGAATTATTTCGCTGAAATTATGTCGAAAAAGTCGAATTACGGGTACAGCTGAGTTGTAATATTGTCCCGGCTTACGGACGAATTGTAAGTTGTAGGCTTGATAAGCCAACGTTGATATAAGTTGTTTATGTCGAAAAAGTTGTTATGTTGTTTAAGTTGATTATGTTGTGGATGTTGTTGAGTTGTTTATGTTGTTGAGTTGTTTATGTTGTTGAGTTGTGCATGTCATAAAACATACATCGCATTTTGTGTCGGAGCATTGCTCACACCATGTTGGCCTGGATTGGCATATATTGAAAGTTGAAAGTTGAAGGCTTATGCCTTGATGCCTCGATAAACTGGCAATATTAAGTTGGGAGTTTTACTCCGATGGTACCACATGCATAACATTGTCGAGTCGTATTAAAGTTGCATTTCTCGAGTTGTTGTTGATTTTTAATTGTTGTTGTTGAGTTTATTTATTGGTTGTTGATGTGAAGTGGTGATTATTTGTATGATTCTTGCCTATGTATTATTTATCATACTCCGTTTATAATTTTCGGTAACTCACACCTTTTGTTTGAATGTTGTCCCTATGTTGGCAACGTGCAGGTAATCAAGAGGAGTAGCTGGTTACCTTAGTTCGAGTCGGTGGTTTCCGCTCTGATACGTAGCACTCGGGGGAATGATTTGCATTTATCATCTTTATAATTGTGCATTGATGAATAAACATAAGTATGTATGTTTATGTGGAATGATAAGAATTTTGAAAGTATGCAGGATGAATATGCTTGGTTGTGTATATATATACATTGTGATGTATATGAGTGAGTAGTGATGAATTGTGGTGAGAATGTAGAATATGTGTATTCTTATGCTAAGATATATAATTATATGCATTGATATTATGATAATATTTCTCACCCTTCTGCTGTTTTATGATGCTCTATGAGGCATTGCAGAGTAGGTATGCTGGTGGTCTTTTTGTGAAGCGTGTCTTCATTCTTTTGGTCGGTCGGCTCTGATATATAGCACCGGGTAGCTAGGAGGATTATGATTCTTTTGTGATACATTTGTACATGTATCTTGTTGATGAATGTTTATGTAAACATGAATTATGTTGGTGGATAATACTTGATGATATTTATATATATGTATATATGTTTGATGTTATTCAATGTTTAGATTTTCCGCTTTTATTCTAATATTGAGATGTGGGTGTAAGGACTAAGTTCCATTGTTGCAGTTACCCCACTGTTGCATATCAATCGTTGAGCAGGTGTTGAATATTTTAATTTCATGTATAATGTGACATACCTCTTGTATACTATGTTTATAATTATACTCTGACGGAATTTTTAATATGTGCCTAAATGATTATGTGATTATTTGGGGGTATAGAAAGGGGGTTACATCTAACCTCTCAAACACACATAAAGGATCAAGAGGTCTCCCACATCAAGAATCAAGCACAAGGTTGCAACATTCCAAGTGGATCAAGCCTCAAGATCGCCAGTGTCACCAAATTAGGGTTTTGGTTGACCAAGGCCTCCAGATGGAAATTTTCATTTGGGCATGAGCCAATACTTTAAAACATGATCCAAAATGCTCAAGAGACCTCATGGACCCAATCATCAAGTCAAAATAGCCTTAGGGGAAGCATTCATCAAAAATCAGGAATTAGGGTTTCTTGACCTAATTCACCCCTAAGTTGACTTTTGAGGCAAGACATGAACCAAGACCTCGAGACATGATTTGAGGGCCTAAAATACACCACACTGATCCATTTACAACAATGGATTGATCCAAGAAGCTTGATTCAAAAGTTTCAATTACATCTGGACCACAATTAGGGTTTTTAAGAAAAAGTCAATTGTACCTTTGACTTTGGACCAAGACATGCTCCAAAACCATGGGACATGATTCAAGACACCCTAAAACACCTATGGAATCCATCCATTAGGTTTGAATTAGGTCAAGAACTTGATGTCATAGAAGATCACACAGTTTGGAATTCATCTGACAAAAAAAGTCAACTGTGCCCAAAATCAAGTTTGACTTTTTGAATTTTTTCACAAATGTGGCTCCCCTAAGTCAAAAACAATGTTGATGTATGGTTTTGATCATCATCCATCAAGAAAAATTAATAAAAGTGAGGTTTCTTGCAAAAGGGGCAACCATAGGAAACTTAAATTTTTCTAAGTTATGGAACAAAATGGATTTGGTGCCCACTTTGCAAGGTCATAACTCCCAAACCCTAAGGCCTTTTTCTTCCATTCAAAGCTCAAGTGAAATTTTATATGATATACTTCAAAAGTGTCAACTACAAGAGATTCCAAATCCTCATGGATTTTTAGTTATAGAGTGATCAAAATCACAAAAACATGAAAATGACCACTTTTTCTAGAAAAATTTTAGACAGAATCTGTCTAGGTTTTTCACCAACTTTTGGACCATTTTTCATCATGATCCAAGCTAAACCAGGTCCATTGATGGACATCAAAGTTAAAGTATGTCATGATAGCTTTCCAAAGAGTACAAGAACTCCCAATAATTCAACTTGATCAAGGAGTTATGAATTTCACAACATGCCTTGCTCAAACTAGTTTTCAAGGCAGATTTAGTGCATTTCTTGTGCCAGACGATTTCCATTTCAAATTCTGTCATCTTGCAAGCATTGTCCTCTTCCAAGATTAGAGGGAATCTTGATGACTCACTTGATATTTTCAAGCTTGGACCATTGAGTCAAGGATCCTATCCTTTAGCATGTGATCATTCAAGTTTCAATTCCAAAAACTTCAACTTTGTCATTTGGCATTGATATGGAACTTACAGCTGTCATGAACCTGAACATATCAGTCCAATTGAGTCAAGGTTGTTGAAAAATTCAGAAGACCTAGAGCTACCAAGACCAGCTCAAGTCAATGGCCAAGTGAAGACTTGGTACCTTGGCATTTAAGAAAGTGATACATGGGCATATCCATTGGATAATAGAGTGAACCAATTGCCATTCACTATTCCTTAAAAAACAAAATTCCTCTACTATAAATAGTGGTAGCGTGCATGTGTGTTTCGTAGGAAGGCGTGGGTTCAACACCCACCCAGACCATTTTTATTTCCCTCTCATTTTGCCATTTTTTTTTCTTTTTTTTCATGATTTTCTTAATTAATCTCAAAATTAATTTCTCTCTAAATTTTAATTATTTTTTATTGGTTCTATTTTTGGAAATTCACAAAAATGTTGATATATTTTATTCAACAAAAAAATTGAATTTATATTATTTATTTAATATAGTTTGAATTTTTGTAATTAATTCCATTTTATTTGTTTTTAAACATTTAAAAAATGAAATTTCCACCTTGATCTTTAAAAATCAATTGAATTGCAAGCCTTCATGTGATTAAACATGATTTTCCAAAATATTTTTCAAAGCTTACCACTTGTTTTTAAATATATTTGATATTTTATATTTAATTTTCTTTGAAAATAATATTATATTAATTAAAATTAGGGTTTCCCTCAATTTTAATTTTTCAAACTTCACTTGAAACACTTTTGGGCCTCTTGATAGAGTTTAAGTCCCATCCCTTTTTAAATAAACCATTTTGGGCCTCAGTTATTGTATAAGTCCCTATACGATTTTAAAAATCTCGGCGCGATCGCCGTTTTCAAAACAATTTTCATCTGGGCCTCCCTTATGTTGTAAGTCCCATTTTTCTCCTTTCTCAAACACTTTTGGGCCTCTAATAGAGTGTAAGACCCAACCCCCTTTTTACATAAATAATTTGGGCCTCAGTCATTTGTATAAGTTCCGATACAATTTTCAAAATAATGGTGCGATCGTTGTTTTTCATCTGGGCCTTCCCTTGTGTTTTAAGCCCCATCTTTCTTCTTCTCAATCACTTTTGGGCCTCTAATAGAGTGTAAGACCCATCCTTCTTGTAAATATAATAATTTGGGCCTCAGTCATTGTATTAATCCCTCTGTGATTTTCAAAACTACGATGCGATCGTCGCCTTTTTTAAAGAATTCATCTGGGCCACTCTTTGAGTATAAGCCCCAAACTTCTTTTTAAAACAACTTTCTTTTTTATTTAGATTCAAATTCAAAGTTTTATCAAAACTTTCTTCAATTTCTTGAATAACTAACCATACTGTTGTAGTTGCTATGCTTGGGCTTGCTCAAATGTAAGTTCCACTATCTTTTCAACACATACTTGTTTATATATATATATATATATATATATATATATATATATATATATATATATATATATATATATATATGCTTCTATATACCTGCTTAGAGTTTTCCCCAGCAATTAGGTCTAGTTTTATATCAAACCAGTGGTTACTCTTTTAACACTGTCAAAACTAGTTCCTCATAGGAAATTCCAGATACAGTCTTGCCTCCTCTTGGGCTTATACAATATGGAACAGAGAAAGGAATTATTCCCGGTGAAACTTTTCTCAAGATTGTCACAATTTAGAAATGTGTGTACAAGAAATTCATTTCCCCAAAGAGGACTATTCCCCGGTGAAACCTCTTTTGAATTTCTTCAAACCATAGAACTGTTCACTAAGGAAAGAATTATTCCCGGTGAAACCTTTCTTGAACTTTTCTCAAATTTGGACCCACGGGCTTCCTAAAAGCATCCCCAGCCTCCTCTTGGGCTTTGTACAAGGATCATCAGGCTTCTTAGATGTTCTCAACCTCTTCTTGGGCTTAGTACAAGGACCTGAAGACCTCCTACAGGTATAGGACATAACTTAGTCACCTCTACTAGTTCAATCCTCCAGAGAGTCAGAATTCCAAAACATCAGACCAGTTTAGGGTTGATTCTCATCCCTTAAAACTTCAGCCTCCTCTTGGGCATCATACAAAGATTATTCTCCAACTAAGTGTCAACCTCTTCATACTAGTAGACTTGGAAAGACTCATCTCCTCTTGGATCTTAAAGAAACCCTCAAGTTTACTAAAACCATAGGAAAAACCCTGATCACTTCATCAATATCCAGCAGAGTTCGAAACCTCCATAGGTTTTCGTACTCAAAGTTGAAACCTTTACCATCAATATAACCTTAATAGAATCAGAACCTCGGGACATCTGATATTTTAAACTCTTCTTCAATCCTCGGCAAAAGATGATTCCCTAATTTGGACCTGTCTCTGGATCTCAATAATCCTCAGTAGAAGCTAGCCTCCTCTTAGGCTTCATATAAGAAATTCCCCAACTAGCCTCCTCTTAGGCTTTGTATAATGATATTTCCTCAGCAAAGTTAGTCTCAATCTTGGGCTTTGTACAAGAGAGATCATATTCTCCAGCTGAGTCAATCAACCTTTTAGCCTCAATCTTGGGCTTTGTACAAGACAGATAAAACCTCTCCTCAGTGGAGTCAATTCTTTTAGCCTCAATCTTGGGCTTTGTACACGACAGACAAAACTTTCCCCGAAAGAGTCAATTATTTTAACGTTAATCTTGGGTTTGTACAAGACAAATATAAAACTCCCTAAACAGAATCAACCTTTTAGCTTCAACCTTGGGCTTTGATCAAGGAACACAAAAATCCCCTCAGAGGAAATCAAGAGTTCTCTCTGTAGGAAGGCATTTGTCTGTACATCACACATCAAAACAGACAATAAAACAAACATAATCCCAGATAACTGTTGTAAGTGGCACACTTTTTGATTCAAAAAATCCAAGTTGTGGTCCCTCTTTTATCCTGGTAAACTTCCTCTAATTACAGTAAGTGGCAAGCCTCTGGATTATTTACATCCAAGACAATGTCCCTCTCTTAGCATGGAAGACTCCTAAGGAAAAATGGTATTGCTCTACACTGAGTAAAGGTTTCTTACTTCAGGACATCTCCCTTATAAAGGAAATTATAGCATTGCTAGTTTTCATACGTTCCAGTTAAAATAATTCCCCTTTATAATCGATTACCCCAACAAAGGTGATGAACAGACGAGATATCTCCCTTCAGAGATGATAAATTATCTCTCAGTCAAACCTTTTAGCTTCAATATTGGGATTTGAACAAGACCCAAATATTCATCTAGCTTCAATCTTAGGCTTTGAACAAGACACCAAACATTTTTCCTCTCATGGAATAGGAGGAACTACGATTGCTCTGATTTCCCTGTTATCTTTACGGGAATATGTAGGCATAAGATTGTGAAATCTTAGCGAGCACACATATCAAAAACTTTAGGTCCAGTACCTTCACAAAAATAACGAAAAACCCGAAAACAACAAAAACACTCTCTCAACATTCCAAAAAGAGAAATTTTCCCAACCCATAACAGATAAACACCAGAAAGTATTTAAACATGCCAAAGAAAGTCTATGGATAACCATATATACACTGGGTAATTAACAACTCCCCTTTGTATAACCTGACCCTGAACCCCCAATCTCTTAGCATTTGTTAAAGAAAACATTTGCGTGCAAGGTTAGTTTTAGATAGCTTCCCTTTCCTTTCTAGCTTCATAGGATAAATAAGAAATCAGAAAGTAGCACCCAATTCCAACCATTGCGGTAAGGTGGTCGCGTCACCGACAAAAATCGCACGCTACAAGAACACAAGAATTAATGGCATTTAAGAATAAAAAATCTCATATTCTAACAAGTCAATAATGACATTTCCATTTGGTCCCAAAACCACAAAGTAATTGTGACAAATATCATAGTACATCAAGCTAATAAAAACATAATAATTCCAACTACTAATGGTTTTTTTCTAAGAAGCATACAATCCTATCAACGATCACGTGGATATTTTTTTCGGGACAAGTGTCTATCCAATCAAGTGCCATATCAGCAGTGGAGGTATTCATGAATTAAGAAAATGTTGTCCTATTTTCTTTATTGGCAAGGATTCTAACAGCCTTAAAGTGTAAATGTGATCCTTTTACCAAGGATGGGATTTCATCCAACATTTTCAAACATTTGGCATAACTAATGTTATCTTCTGGGAGTCCTTGTTGGCTTGACCCAAAGAGATCGTTGAAGTTTCTCTATTGCCTCGATTTTCTCTCCTTTCCCTAAATTCTTTCTCTTTTTGGAAGAACTTGGCATTGGGTTGGGTTGTACTTCATTTCCCACAACAAAACTATTTGTATATCCTTCATCCTCAGTAATTGTGTTATTCTCACGACCGTCTTCAAAAACAGACTATAATCCTTCACATGGTAATTAATCTTCATAAGGTTTGTAAAGAGTGAATCCAGTAGATATAGAACCCTTGAAACATTTATCTAGCAAGTCAATAAACTTAGGTTATCCATGTTTCCAATTCAAAATATCTGGATCCTCCCTAAAAATAAATAAACATTTAAAACATATTGAAATTCTGGTATTAAGATCTCAGATGTCTTGAGAGATGTCACGACATTGAACTTTGCTTTACTAAACAAGGGCAGAACCAGAATATTCTGATATCTCAAAGTCATACCAGTGTCATCACAGATGTTTCAACATCTGTTAAAACATATAATTTAGAACATAAGAATAAACTGAATTATACATAGAAAAATGATAAATAACACCAAGATATGATGACCCAGTTCGGTGCAACTCACCTACATTTAGGGGCTACCAAGCGATGAATGAATTCACTATTAGTAGTATTAATTATAAGTATACAACCTCCGGTAACTTATCACTTAATTCCCTACCCAGTGAGACTTCTACCTAGAAACGCATCTAGATAAGAGAAACCCATCTCAATTCCTAAATCACCTCAGTGATATGTAACAGTCACAACCTCTGGTGTCTGTATCAAACTGTTCACTTGAAAGACAACCATTTCAACACAATAATCAGTCAATACTCTTGACTAACACTAATACTTGAATTTGCTTAAAAGTTTCATCCAAGAACAATATACAATTCATTACCTACAGTTTTATGAATATGTAAAACTATGTCTACCATAATGTATCAAACCGATACAAACTTACAATACAAGGAATCACACGACTTTCAAAATCCTAAACCCTTATTTTTTCTTTATAAAAGTATTAAAGGACTTGTTATTTGCCCTTGGTCTTGGTCTTCCTTTTATAATCTCCAGCTGTCCATGGGCTTCGAATTCTCTGTCCAATCATTCCTTGATCCATGTTCTAATTGCACCATAAATCTTGGAACAGATCTGCAACAAACCTGCTGTATCAGACAAAGATGTCGAGTCCTCAAGATAGGACATCTTATCTGACATGTTATTCTTAACAGATTTCTTCATGTTAGGACATCTTGTTCAACAACATGTTTTACCCAAAATTTAGTCAAATATTGGAGCCATCAATCTCCCCTTTTTGCCAAATTTTGGCTAAAACTCCTTTTGCACAATAAACCCAGGAAATCAAGGAGAGAAAGAGTATAAAGTCATGAAGTCATTTCGGCCTGCCTATGACGAGTATAGCAGAAAGTAATGTGACTCCTAGAAGCTTTCATTCTTCCTGTCCAGTTGTTCGGATGATTTACACAACACACACCACCTGTTGTATGATGTGTACCCTTTGCACTGGTGTACATGAGGAAGAAGATGCAAGACACTCCCCCTCAAAGCCTGTCCCAAATTACCATCCTCCATTATCCAAATCAAGGCTCAGAGGACCAAACCCCAAATCCGAATAACTCAGAACACAAGACACAATTGTGTTCATAACTCAGATCACAAGACACAAAAAGAAAACTCATAACAAAAAGAACTAAGACACAGACAGGATGTTAGAACATCTTATCCAACATCCTTTCAAAACAACTGCAATAATGGATTTAAGACACAAAAGAAGATTAGTCATGTGTTGCAAGGAACAACACATAACTGAGATAGATACACAACTTATCTCCCCTTTTTTAGCCAAAATTGACAAAAGTATCAAACACAATTCCGTACCCAAACAGTACTCACCCAAACCCGGACAAATGCCATAACTTACGACACAGTAAAAACACAACCTGAGACAAAAGAAGCAAATACCCCCTTTAAATACCCAAGCAGTTTCCTTTGGAATTAACGACTCATTGATGTTACCAAAGATCAATTCAATGAGAACATAAATTATGGTAGACAACTTCAGCATAAATGAATGTGCATCGCCCACCTCAGTTTTGATTGTTTATTCTTTAATGAGAATCATCCAAAGAGTATGCATGTACCGAAAAAACATGCTTTGCACGCCTTTTTTAACACACGTTTTCCACCGTCCTAGGAACACCGTCCACATACAAGTCCTAAACAATGTCCTGACACCCAGTCAGACCTTGTCTACTCTCTCTTGTACATCCTGAAGCATAGTCACTGTGTCTTCCAATGAACTCCAAGCACACTCCTTTCAGCCAGAATTAGAAAAACCTGACCATGATAACAAGACATTATGTGTGACATCTTCCATTTATTAACAAAGGCTCCCATTAACCTTATCCTAATCTGTAGAGAAAAATAAATTCTCCCAGACAATATCCAATCTTATTTCTCAGGTCTCTCCTAAGAATTAAGAACATAGTTGAAATAAGTCAATAGCTTTAACAATTCAAACTCCCAAGAAAAACTTACTAAGCTAAATGATCAACACACCACGATGTCAATACATCTTGTCTGACATCACAACCTCAAATGAATCACATGAATATCTTTATGCTCATAAGTGAGAAAATACCAGGATCACACTCCTTGTACCATAACCAAAAAAACTCTTGGATTAAGACCAAATAACACCATTGATCACTCTTCCCCTGAACACATCCACACACTATACAAATACATCTTAAATCTTACAGCCATAGACAATCTTGTTCTTTGAGAAAAAATCCAATCAAACCAGGAATGCTCGCATCCCTGGAAGAGACATACCGATTCTCTTAGCTCCTTGATTAGCCAAGATGTCATCCACAGCTGGAAGACATCAACCCCCTTCTCCATATGATGAGAGATACATCCTCAACCTGTTTCCTTCTCAAGATTCAGCCTGATACAATCTTTTCTAGATATACTTTCAGCAGAACCTACCATCGACTCATTAATAATCATAATCCACAGACTTTTGACCAGTAGCTCTATAACATACTCCACAATGAATACGTATAGCTCTAAAGCTTAAAATCAAACTCAGTCATCCTCCGAAAATAACCAATAGTAGGAATGTTGTTCCAACGTCATTTAGGACATCAATCTCAATCAGAGGAGCCATGTACTTTGATTCTTGAAACACCAATCACATGGCTTACCATTTGCATAGTAATTCTTACCTCTCGTTAAGGTACACATGAAGATCTTAATATGGTACACACTTGTATCGGCCTAATCTTCACCCGAATCAGAAAACCACTAAGTGAAATAAACACTCATGCATCTCATGAAGCTTCTACCAGAAACATAATGTGTAAACAATCTATCTGATGTTAGAGACATCAATCATCCTTAAGCACCTTGGGATTTCTTCTAAACGCACCAAGGCATGGACATAAACAGTTTCTCCTTTAAATTATTGTCTACTACCCTTTTGCATAGACTTTTATAGAGTCAAGAACACCATCACTTGGAAGATCAAATATTCCAAACATGTGATGACACACATTTCTTAGACCCTAAGCAAAAAAAAGCCTCAATTGAGCATACAAATAACTATGGTTATTTGACACAGCTCCCTACAAGGATGATCAATCAGAGTTCCATGTTCTCATAGACTTGAAACTCATATTCAAGTTTGAGTAAATAACCTCCATCCTGTTTTAAGAAAAACAACAACAACTCTTCTGACAAACCATCTTGATCAATTGCTTATTTAAGATTATTTCTCCAACATAATCATCCATACCAGAGACTATTCTATTTAAATAGAGTATTCACAAGCAGGTTCACGCGAATATGGCTTCTTATGAGCAGAAGAATCTTCAAGATATCTGAGAAAAAGTCCTAGATATTTGATATTGACCTCCATATAGTCTGGTTGAGATGCCTTTAACAGTCCTCCACTAGGAATTAGAACACATACTCCTATAGGAGATAATGGGACATAGCTTCTGCACCCCTACGCGCTTAGATCAGAAATAAACTGACCCAAGGAATGTTCATCAAGATGATCATGTGTTAATCTTCACCTCCGACAGCACACCAATTCATAACAAGTTTCTACAAACCAAATGTCTCTTCAAGTCTAATCTGAAGAAGATTCCCAACACTTTGGGTCAACACACATTCAGAGCATATGTTGCATCACTCCTTTGTCCAAGAAGTTCACTCCTTGGATCAACAGGATTCTGTACGCACTCTTCTAGAATGATGTTTCAACATCTAGTTGAACATTGATTCTAAAGCCATTACTAGAAATACACACCTTGATTACATTTAAGGACAAGATAAGGACATTTTGAGAACTTCACAAATGCTACCGACTGTATCTATTCTTCAGGACAAATCAGATACAGAGAATAGGTTCTTGAGTTCTAGCAACTATCTGAAGTTTCACCTTTTGGTGTGACATTTTGACATCATCTTTATTGAACACCAAGAAAAAGGATAATCAATTAAATACTTATTAAGGCCACAAGTAGCAATTGATTTTAGATCCCAATTATGTATTCTTCAGTCACCAAATGTCATTAGACTCCCTTTTTCCTAGAGAATCCTTATGATGATTACTATGTTAAGACATTAGGATTAACATCCATGACTCAACTTGCTTCTTGATACACAACCTCTTGACAGTTCATTGTTCTCTTTGGTGTTCAGACTAGGAAAACCACATCCTCCTGAATCTTCCAAAAAAAACATCTTCACTAGATGAGCCTTCTACAACCGTTCAGTCCTTTCAAACTCCTATTTCTTCAGGTTGACATCCTTCCTTATTCTAGCTACAAGATCAAAAATAAGACATCCAACACAACCTAGGAAGAAATCTTCAAAACAAAAATCTTCCTTAGAATACCATCTTCTGACAAACCAGTAATATCCTTGAATAATCAGGATCACTTTCCAAGAGTTAGAAATCTCATTTAGTTGCTCTTGAGATCAGTATGGAAAATTTCTCCACAAGGATCCAATCACACTCATAAGGATGCTTTGACATTGATAAGCTTTTACTCCAGTTCCATCCTAGTTGAATGTCAGTATAATTGTGCTAACATTTGAATAACCATATCGTTCCTTCTTTTCTATTCCAGAATAGACTGCCTTCCAAGAATTCTGATAGGGAATCCTCAAACATAGACAATCTCTTATAGGGTTGGAAGCAAAAATAAATTGCTCCTGTCTCTCTTCAATGGTATGACATTCTCATGTCACACTTCTAAAATAAGTATCCTTAGAACTTCTTCTTGACCATCTTCAGTTTTGAACTTTATTTATCAAACACCTTCAAAAGTGCCTTTATGAGTGGACTTGAGTGAAAACTCAAGTATCTTGGGCTACATTAAAAAATAACATAGAGCGTTTACCAAATCCATAGATCATGAATTTGATTAACAAGACCTCAACTCAACCTTTTTCCTTCTATTACCTTTCATGGTACCTTGTTGAAAACTATCTCCCAAGCAACATAGAAAGATCCTTCAGTGGAAGGCGGATCACAATGTTCTCTCCTTTATATTACTCCCAGCTAGTGATGGCCTGAACATCTATAGAGGATGGCCCCATCTTCAACAAGCACCAAGTAAGATGTCAGAACATCTTATAAGGCACCATGCGTAACAATAGCATCATTATCGGCAGCAGCGGTAGAATCTTCACAAAGAATCAGTCAACCATTAGTAGTTGTCAGGTTGGATTCAAAAAGTTATCATCCTAGCTTCCAATCTCCTTGAACACAACGCAATGGATTGTCTAATCATACAATCTCCTTCCTTGTTCAAAAGACCAGAAAGTATCTTCCCTAGAACTCATCCAGATATAGAACAGGATGCTTGCTCTGATACCAATTGAAATTTTGGTATGCAGATCTCAGATGTCCTAAGAGATGTCGAGACATTGATCTCTGATTTACTAAACAAGGATAGAACCAGAATATTCTGATATCACAAAGTCATAACAGTGTCATGACAAATGTTTCAACCTCTGTTAAAACATATAATTTATAACATAAGAATAGACTGAATTATACATAGCAGAATGATAAATAACACCAAGATATGATGACCCAGTTCGGTGCAACTCACCTACATCTGGGGGCTACCAAGCCAGGAATGCATTCACTATCAGTAGTATTAATTCTAAGTATAAAACCTCTGGTAACTTATCACCCAGTGAGACTTCTACCTAGAAACCCATCTAGATAAGAGAAACTCATCTCAATTCCTAAATCACCTAAGTGATATCTAACAGTCACAACCTCCGGTGACTGTATCAAATTGTTCAGTTGGAAGACAACCCTTTCAACACAATATTCAGTTAATACTCTTGACTAACACTAATACTTGAATTTTCTTAAAAGCTTCATCCAAGAACAATATACAATTCATTACCTACAGGTTTCTGAATATGTAAAACAATGTCTACCACAATGTATCAAACCGATACAAAGGGTGACTTACAATACAAGAAAGCACACGACTTTCAAAACCCTAAACCCTTATTTTTGCTTTACAAAAGTATTAAAGGACTTGTTATTTTCCCTAGGTCTTGGTCTTCCTTTTATAATCTTCAGCTGTCCATGGGCTTCGAATTCTCTGTCCAATCATTCCTTGATCCATGTACTAATTGCTCCTTAAATCTTGGAACAGATCTGCACCAAACCTGCTGTATCAGACCAAGATGTTGAGTCCTCAAGATAGGACATCTTGTCTGACATGTTGTTCTTAATAGATTTCTTCATGTTAGGACATCTTGTTCAACAACATATTTTACCCAAAATTTAGTCAAATCTTAGAGCCTTCACATATATCATAGAAAAATTCAAGCAATTAATTAAATACTAGTATAATATACACTCACACAACCATACCTTACTCTTTTTATCCCACCAATCATCGTCAGCCATGATAGTTTTCTTTTCATGATCCCATCCTACTCTAGTTTGCTTATCCATTAACTTCACAAATGATGAAAACTCTCTTTTCAATGTATTATGTCTATTTTTTAGTTGAGTGCGATCATAAGCATATCCATTTTTCTTTTGAAACTTTTCAGTAATATTCTTCCACCCTTCTTTACTGAAGTGGGTAGTTGGCCTATTACCCGCTTCTATTTCTTCAAGGCAAATTTTTAGCAAATTTTTTGTTTATTGTAATCCCCCCATTTTTCAACAACCTTTCCATCCTTCTCTAAACTTTTCACATCTTTTTTAGATGCCATTCTAGTCATCAAATACAATATTAATATTTATCACTAACACATTAGAAATTTGAAACAAACATATTATTCATCCCCTAATAGTAGCATGGCCATAAAGCATAGTGGCACAAAATGTTGATTCATGCTGCTTATTTACTGTTAAACACACATTTATGAAGACAACTAATTGCTACATTCAATTAGAAAATATATCAGTGTTTATTAGGGGTGGCAATTAGATCCATTAAGTAAAAATCCATCCAATCCATCAAATAAAAAATCCATCCAATCCATCCATTACCCATAAAATTAGTTAATGGATTGGACTCAATCCATCCTATTAGATTCATGGATTGATCCAATCCATCCACTAAAATTTTCAAATCCATTGAATCATTTTTATAATAAAAACTATTTTATTATTTTAAATAATATATATCATAAAAAATAATTTAAAACACACAATTTTTCTTTCTCTTATATTTTCTAATAAAAAATATTATAATTTAAAAAATATTTCTCTTTTATTTTCTAAAAATAAATTTTATTCTAAAAATAATAATTTAAAATATGCATTTTTATGCTCTAGCTTTATTATTTTTTATTTTATTTTTTTAGATGATTTTTTTAGTAGTATGGTTCAAAATATAGCAATGAGAGTTTATTAATATTTTTTTTATCGTAAAGTTAATTTTAATAATCCAGATCAAATTATTAATTTTATGTTTTAAATTTTATTTAATTTCCATCATTAGTTTATACATATTCATTGCCAGGTAACATTTTTAACTGAAACAATCTTTTCCCGTAAGTGCCATATTCATTGCATATTAATATTACTGCACATTAATTATTAAGTAAGTTGTTGTTATCTGCACATTAAATATAAAATTTGTTACTATTTTATATTACTTCACCAATTATTGAGTAGAGTTTTTTTTTTTTTAAGAAGTGAATTATTATATTTGACTTTTTTTTAGTTAAAAAGAGAGAGAAATTTAATAGATAGAAAGAAAAATTAATAAAAACAAATTTAATAGACTATGGTTATCGATTTTAAGAGAGATAGAAAAAAAAATACTAAAAAAATTATTTTAAAAAATGATTTTAAAAAATATTTTATTTTTTATAAAATTTAAAATATACAGCGTTAATTTTTTTTTATGGATGGATGGATATCCATCAATTTCAAAGAGGTTAATGGATGAATCAGATGAATTTTATTTTTAATGGATGGATTGGATTGAATTTTTTTAAAGAAACTTTAGTGGGTTGTTAATGGATTAATGGATTGTTTTGATTCATCCACTAACAATCCAATCCATATCCATCCAATCCATCCATTTTGCCACCCCTAGTGTTTATCAAAACTACTACCAAAAATCAATAAAACGAAAAGAAATAGGCTTAATTACACTTTTGGTCCTTATAGTTTGGCCAACTCACGAAATTGGTCCCTATATTTTAAAATTGAACGAATTAGTCCCTATATTTTAATGTTTTGTGCAGTTTTAGTCCTCCATCTCAATTTTGAACCAAAAACGTACATGAACAGTGTATGTCCGTACATGAACAGTGTATGTCCGTACATGAACAGTACATGTCCATACATGAATAGTGCACGTCCAGTTGGAGCAAAATTGAGATGGGGACTAAAACTGCACAAAACATTAAAATATAGGGACTAATTCGTTCAATTTTAAAATATAGGGACTAATTTCATGAGTTGACCAAACTATAGGGACCAAAAGTGTAATTAAGCCAAAGAAATAAAGCACAAGGTAGTGGTGTGATACTGAAGCAAAGAAAAACGGTGGTATAGAGTCTAGAATTATCAAAATCAAGAAGATAGCTTTTGAGTAATAAAGTTCCAATCTAAGTATAGATGTTTTCATAAAATCCAAACATTCCAAGATCAATTTCACAGCAAATTAGGCTGCTCTTAGACTCTCCAACTGCTAGAGATAACATTTAATTAGGCTGGTCCTATGCCTGTAATTGATACTTGATAGAATAGAACAGTCACATTCTGTTTTGATTCCTAGTAATTCTTAAGGTCTAACAGTGCGTATACTACTAATTTTCTTATCCATTGGCCAAACACGGCCGACAACTAACTGATAGCATTAGATGCGGAGTATATGAAATCCAACAACAAAAGGAATCCAATAACAGTGGCTTTATCGTTCCTATTAAGAGTCCCTTATATGTTAAAAGTTCAAAATCCAGCAACAAAAGGAATCCAATAACAGTGGCTTTACCGTTTGTTATTCCGTTCTTTCTAGTGAAGCCAAATCCCAGTTGACTCTCATCAACCATCATTCTAACTTAAACAGATATAGAAAAGGAATCAGATCCATAATGCAATTGCAATGAGTCCAAAAATAATTGATACTTCCAACATCGCCAAGCTTTAAAAAAAGAAATAATTTCCAAATAAGATCTCAAATGTAAGTTTTTCTAAATGGGTCCTTACTCTCCCTTCACTTGTTCTTATTGCTACTTACTCATTTTACTTCCAAATCTTTCTCACTATGCAACCCCCATGACAGCTATGCATTGTTACATCCCAATAGCATTGTCTTCAAACTTAGACACCTTCAACAACTCAACTTGGCTTTTAATGATTTTTCTATCTCTTCATTACCCCTTAGTATTGGTGATCTAGTGAGTCTCACATATCTAAATCGATCACATTGTTTCCTTGGAGGTAATATTCCTTCACAAATATCTCATTTATCAAAATTAGTATCACTTGATCTTAGTAATTATGACATGGAACTCAATCCCTTCACATGGAAGAAATTCATTCATAAGGCGACTAATTTAGAGGAGCTTTATCTTGATTATGTGAATATGAGTTCAATCAACGAGAGCTCTTTGTCTATGCTAAAGAATTTGTCATTCTCTTTGATTTCTCTTAGTCTAAGATTCGTTGGGTTGCAAGGATATTTATCAAGTGACATCCTCTCTCTACCTATTATTAAAAAACTAGATTTGTCAGGTAATGAATTACTTAGTGTTCAACTTCCATAGTCGATGTCAATGGACAAACTATACAACCATCCTGCATAGACAGCCTCAGGATTTCTCCAAAGTAAGTCCAAATTTATCATCCATATTCATATCCTAAGGTTTGATTCCACCATCAAGTTTCCAATCAAAACATTTAATAAACAAACCCAACATCAAAAACAACACCATTATAGCCAATGGTAAACTAGGACAAATTCTTCTCCCACCACCAAAAGGTGTCAACTCAAAATTTCTACCGTTAAAATTAATATCTGAACCAAAAAATCTCTCAGGTAAAAACTCATTTGGATTGTCCCATAAATTTGGACCCTCTCAATAGGCCAAACATTTACCAAAACTTGTGCATCTTTTGGCACTTTATAGCCATTTATCTTTATGTCAATTTCAGCTTATCTGAAAGTTTCTTTTACTATTTCTAGTAAGCATGGGAGTTTTGTTATGTTTGATTCCTTGACTAATTTTCCTTT
The DNA here is from genome assembly GCA_022829125.1 of Lathyrus tuberosus. Lineage (NCBI taxonomy): Eukaryota > Viridiplantae > Streptophyta > Magnoliopsida > Fabales > Fabaceae > Lathyrus > Lathyrus tuberosus. Next base: position 9,059,577 of record JALAZF010000203.1, on the reverse strand, counting down.
TCCAATAAGTTGGTTTAACTCTGATTTTGCTTTTGACATAACGTTTGGGTTGCAATGTAATTCAGTCATTGCCCATTTTACTGTTGAAGTCGCTGTGTCAGTTCCTGCCACAAACAAGTCCTACCAAAAAACTATAATCACATGGCCGAAGCACCACGAACTTGCAGTTCATACTTCTCATTATATTCTTGGTTTGAAGTTTTAGGCTTAATGGTCAAGTTCAAATATTTATACTTTGCCACAAAGGGTTTCAGGGAAATTGTTAGTATTAGTTGCCTTTCCCATCAGAATTCGGTTCCACTTCTCTGCAATTGCAGGTGAAAAGGAGAGTTGCCTCTAGTATATGATTGCATGCCTAATGGAAGTTTAGACAACTAACTATATAACCAACCAAAATTGAGCTTGAACTAGAGCCAAAGATTTAGAATCATCAAAGGGGTTGCTACAGGTTTTTTTTAATCTTCATAAAGAATGGGAGCAAGTTGTGATTCCTAGAGACATAAAGGCTAGTAATGTGCTATTAGATGCAGAATTGAATGGTAGATTGGGAGACTTTGGTCTTGCAAGATTGTATGATCATGTTGTTGATCGACACACAACTCATTTGGTTGGAACTATAGGGTATCTAGCTGTAGCGATAAAAATTGTGAGTATAAACTATTGATTAACTTAACTCATAGAATATGAGTCGCCACTGCAATTTTATTTTATCCAAGGGAAAGGAAAAAAACGAACAAAACCTAAAGAAGTTATAAAAACAAGAACAAATAAAAACAGAGACAAGGGTAAGGGGGTTGGTTACGCAATGAAAAGATGTTAGCACGCAAAATGTCTATGATACTCCATATAACCCTTTGAAATATATACGTTTTTTGGTTTGAAAATGGTTTGCTCGTAAAAGATTAGAGAGGTGAGAAAAAAAGTATTTTTTTTATAATTTTTGTGTTTGACAAGACTTTTTGAGCCCCGTGCCTACGTACCTACAAAGTGCAATGGAGGATCAAAACCTCGTAGTTCGTGGTAAAAATAACAAAATGATTTGTTTGGTTCATTTTAAATGAAAATACAAGTTGTCATTTTAAGGAAAAAACTACAACTACTCACCCACAAGAATGAGAAAATAACATTTGCATCATCTTGAGATGGAGGATTTTTGCTTGGATTGACATCAACAAGTCTATCACTCAACATATAAGTGGAAAATGTCAACATCTTTAATACTATGGGGATAGGAGAATCACATCTCAACTATGAAAATGACTTATGTCTAAACTTTATGAAAACTTTAAAAGAAAAAGTGCACAAAGGCACAAAAGTGATTTGAATGGGTGTATGTATTTTTATGTCTTTTGAAATTGTTTGAATATGCTTAAGATGTCTTAGAATTCATTAAAGAAAAAGAGTTTGAAAACCACTTGACAAGTGTCAAGGTTTATTATGAAAGAGGTTCTAGTTTGAAAGAATAAGATTTTGAAAAAGGGAGAAGATTTTGAAAATTTAAGAAGGGGAGGAGATGAAGTGACTATCCTATTGCATAATATAAAAGTTAAGAACAAAGAAAGATCTAACCAAGAAATAATCAAGCTACATGACATAAATCAATCAATAATTCTCTCCTCTAGATTTAAGCCTTAATCAAGTCAACCAAGCATCAGATGAGTTCATAATAACCAAGCTAAGCCTTCAAGAATAACTCAAACCAAAGGTATCAGATGAAGTTGAGGATCCAAGTTGCCAACTTCCAAGCAAGGGTCAAGATTCCTACTTCTAAGTGCATAACTCCACATCCAAAGCATAGGTAGTGACATCAAGTCCACAAAAGTAACCAAATATTTTAGGAGTTTTGATATTTATTAATGTTTTAAGAGAAGGTCCAAATGGACAAAAATAAAACGAGCATAAGCATAAACATAAGTCCAAGTGGACAAAGAGAGAATAATATGAACATAAACAATAATATGATATGAGATGCTAAAATAAAATTGTAAAAGTAAATTGCAATAAGTAAAGAGCCTAAAAATAAATGACAATTAAAGTAAAGATTATATCAACCAAAAGTTAGTAAGTTAGTGGTTAGGAAAGAAAGACCAATTTGTCATTTTTGGAGAACACTCAACTAAACATCCATAAGCATGAAATCATGGTCTTATACATTACTAAGAGAAGGGCTCCAACTTGGATAAAATCAACAAGTATGCCACTAGCTCTCTTAAGTAACAAAAGATCCAATCTATTTCACACATTACCAAGGATAATAGGAGGCTGACAATCTCACTTACAAAAATGACTTGTTTTCTGATTCGGGACAAATTTAGCGCTATGTTAAGCAATCGTAGAAGGAAGGTCATACTATGGGAGGCCGGTCAATGAACTTTATGTACCATACATGTTAGAGATGTGATATAGATATCACACTCCTAAAACATGTAGCACAAGTCAAAACAAGGTTGATCAAGACCTAAGTCAAGCCAAGATGGATCCACTACATCAATCAACCTCTCATAGCACTTTGGACAAACTTATATATCAATCCAAAGTACCTAAATTAATCAAAAGATCAATCAAATAGTAGATTTGAATTGATGAAAGTTCATCAAGCACCATTCAAAGCTTCATGAACAAGGTGACCTACAACATCTTCCAATTGATCCAAGAAAGGGTGAAAAATAAAAAGAAAGATGTTAAGATGAAGAGAACAACCAAATTGAATCTCAAATCGATTAAATCATCATCAATATCAATCACCTCTCTTGGTGGATAAAATCAACACCCAAAGTCCATTGATATTGATAAGATCTTATCAAAAATCAAGATCCAAATCAACAACCAACAAATCAAAATATAAGAATCAACAAGAAATATAATCAAACAATAATATCAATTCACATGATTTCTTTTAAAAGAAATTTTAAAGCAAAATTCGAAATACTTGCACCTCATAATCAAGACTTTGCAAATGATTTGAAATATAAATTGGATATCTTTTTAGTACCCAGTCACTTGACTTCACCAGATGATTTTGGACTTGCACAAACCCTGATATTAATCACTTGATAATTTAAAGACCTATGGCACAAAGATCTTGAAAATGAAACCCTCTTAACTTGTTTGACGAAGAGTAGTTCAGCCCTTATTTGAATCAATCAATGAAGAATAGCCACACAATCTCGACCAGATAGCCTTGGCTAAGTCTCGATTATTCTGGTACACACCTTGGATACACGTTTCCTGAGAAATAGCCCACTGACATAGATACTTGCAATTGAAGAAATCTCTTAATGGTTTGACCAAGATTAGATCAAACTTCCTTCTGATATTGACTTTAATGATTTACCACATTTGACTTGAAGCCATGTCATTGCCCTTTGACAACCTTGCAAAACCTTTAACACACAGAGAAGAAGAAACAAACAAATTGCAACATATTTTTTGGTATTTTGGTTAGAGGTTAGTAAAAATAAATATACATAAAACTAGTAAGAAACACACAGATGCTTGGTGATCTCCCTCAGAAGCAAACCCATAGAGGATGGAAGGAGAACCAAAAGTTGTTATCTTGTTTGTGGGCAAAAATGCATATGATATGTGGGATCTTATGGTTAAAAATTAGGGTATGACACTAGCTCGTGGGCATACTAGAACAGGTAAAGCAAATAAATATTCTGATGTGTTTGCTTTTGATGCATTTCTTCTTGAAGTTGTTTATGGTAGAAGGCCTACAAATCACTACTACATTCACTCTTAAGATCACGTTGTTCTTGAAAAACTCGACCAACTCGAGTTTAAATTAACTACTGTCGTTAAACAAAATAAAACATGATAACCACCTTTTAGACAAACCCCTAACACTTATCAATAACTAGTCAAAATTCAATACAAACTCAAAGGAGACAATTACAATGAAATGATGCAATTTAAGTTACATTGCAAGCTTAGTAAACAATTCAAAATTAGCAAACAATATAAGAAAATAGTTCAATCTCATGAGGCATTTCAAGAACAGAACAATCAACAAACAAACAACTCAAAGCAACTTAATCTAACCCAAGACAACATGATACTGCATTTAAATTGTTTATACCATGAATTTGTCAAGGTTAATACCATTGAGAGGAAAGTGTGTTATCAAGGTTTTTTAAGGTCTTTAAGAAATGACTTTCAGAAAAATGCATGCTAATCAAGTGGTACATTGATTTATCAAAGTCATATTCTTACTAGTAATTATACATAAAACAACTAGACTATTAGAATGACAAAGAGCTCTAACCTGAATTAGCAATAACTTCAAGTTCCAGAATTCAATTTCAAAATTAGTTGAAAACCCTATATCACAAATTTAACAAAAAAATCACTACTGTTGCGTTGAGAATCGGATATCAAGCTATTGTATCAACTTGAATCACAAAACATTGAATGTTCACCACCGAACTTTGTTTTATCCAAGGGAAAGGGAAAAGATCGTATAAAAACTTAAGTTGCAATGTAACAACAAAGATAAGAAAATCTAATATTCGGGGGTTGGTTATACCTAGGGAAGGTGTTAGCATCCTAAGCATCTATAGTACTCTTTAGGAACCTCTTGTTGTATTTGTGTTATGTTATTGTTTATTTTCTATGTTTGGGAATGTTCTATGGGGAAATACCTATGGGTTTATTGATAGTTAGGGAATGTCTATGGGGAAGGACCTATGGTTTATTGCTAGTTTGGGAATGTCTATGGGGAAAAACCTATGGGTTTATTGCTAGTTTGGGAATGTCTATGGGGAAGACCTAGAGTTTTGTTGCTATGTTTGCTCGCCAAAACTTCGCGGTCTTGTGCCTACCTATCCTAACAAGGATGAAATCAAAGTAATCGTAGTTCACCTAAATAAGGGTGAAGAATTCTTGATTGTGGTCAAGATTCCAAGGGGAGGTAAGTGTCCATAGCAATGACACTTACATAGAGTTCACCAAACTCTATCCTAAGTCTAAGTTAAAAGGGAGGAAGGACTCTAGCAAGGCCCGAAAGGGAAATTGAGGTAAGGCTAAGCTACATATGACTTAAAGTCAACAAGAATACCTTTCCTTTGGATTTGGAAGCAAAAGAGAATAAAGAAGGATGAAGGCTAGTAAGCGAACATCACTAGGGGATAAAGTTCAAAGTACACATGAACAAATGGGTGAACATGGATGAGATGAACAAGTATGATATCAATTGCAAATGATAAAGGTATCATTCAAACAAGCATGTATAAGTCAAAGCATTACTTAAACATGGAGAAGATTCACAAGACATGAATAAGTCAAAGCATTACTTAAACATGGATACAATCAACAAGACATGAATAAGTCAAAGCATTACTTAAACATGGATAAAATTCAATAAGACATGAATAAGTCAAAGAATTACTTAATCATGGATAACGGTCACAAGTTCAAACTATCATGGATAAGTCAAAGCATTACTTAATGAATACAATTTAAAGTTCAAACAAAACATGTATAAGTCAAAGCATTACTTAATCATGGATTCAAGACACAAATTCAAACTAAACATGTATAAGTCAAACCATTACTTAAACATGGATAAGATCAACAAGACATGAATAAGTCAAATAATTACTTAAACATGGATAAGATCAATAAGACATGAATAAGTCAAAGAATTACTTAAACGTGGATAAGATCAACAATACATGAATAAGTCAAAGCATTACTTAAACATGGATAACATTCAAGATTTAAACAAGGCATGTATAAGTCAAAACATTACTTAAACATGGATGATATTGAAAGCATGGTTCAAAACATCAAGGCCACAACCAAGGTACATGTTAAGGTTCATGGTGATCATACTCAAAGGTTAAAACATCACAAAGGCTTGAACATGATAAACATACAAGTTATTAACCATGTTAAGGCATGTTGTCAAAGTTAAGGCATTTATGAACACAAGGCCAAAGGTAGGCAAGCACAAGGACTTGTGTACATACAAATGTTCAACAAGATGAAAGAATAGGCAAGAATATCATGCATCATGGCAAGACAATCAAACCAAAGTTCATGGTATAAGCACACAAAATTTCAAAGGCACATAAACATGTACACATGTATTAAAGTGTGTCAAACTCAAACCAAAACCAAGAGGTACATGTTAACAACAATAAACAAGGTTCATACAAGGTGTATAACATTCTTACAAGTCATGGTGATCAATAAAAATCAAAGAATCAACCAAAGAAATGCATTTGAAACCCTAATATAAACCAAAAAAGGTGCCCACTTTGAAAAAGCACAAGTGCATGAAAAATTAATCAATTCTGGAATTTCTTCACACCATTATAAAATAGGAAAGATTATGAACACATAGCAAAAAGAGTGGCTCAACAAGGTTAAGGGAGCACAAAGTTATGAGCTTTTGAAGTTGAGAAGAAAAATATGAAAATAAGTGGTAAAAAAATATAGAAATATCACACATAGGGCTTGAACCCACACCCTCTTGGTTATGGGGTCAAAATTTAGCCACTGGGCCACTTGAATGGGCTTAATAAGATGCGCCTGTATTGAATAATATATTAAAATAAGATGAAACTCAGAAAAATAAAAAAAGCACAAAAAGTCTAGGGTAAAGGGGATTCAAACCCCAGACCTCATGGATGCAAAGCCTTACAAACACACTCCTCAACCATTTTGGTGCAACGCCCATTCAACATATAACATGGAAGAAATAAAATAAATATTAAAACAGGTTTTAAAATATGAAATTCGCGCCAGCTTATCATCTTCTTCCTCCAACCCGTATTCCTCCATTATCATATTTTTCCAACTTCAACTTTTCATAACTTTCTCGTTTTTTAATCAAATTCGACGTTCCAATATACCATTTTGATGGGAATTTCATGAGGAATATGAATATACCATTTGTTTTTATTTATTTACGCTCCAATTCACGAATTTTTGGAAAATCTCTAAGAACCCTAACTTTTCAAACTAAAATTAAATGCCTATTATGCACAACCAAGAGCCACAACCATAGGGCTTTTATTAACTACATTGTGACAAGCAATATGGTAACAAGAATGATGAAAATAATGCTCTAAAATAGGAGTTGCAGAAATGGCCACTTACCTCCAAAAATGAGAAATTGTGAATCCCCTCAGAGAACTTCCAGATATGATTTGATGATTCCTACACCTTCAGTGATGTCCTAGGAACGTGTTGCAATACTTGGTTGCCCTTGAAATGTTCTAAAAATTCCCCACCAAATCTAAGTGCAAATGAGAAAAGTGGGAATTTGATCTTGATGATATGGTTGTTACAGATGCAAAGTAATGATTTGGATAGTTTCTAAGAAGTTTAGAGATGATGTTTAAATGATTAGATTGAATGGAAATGGTCGGAATAAAGATTTATGAGGTTTTGGCTCAAAAGTCAACTAATGAGCAAGTGAAGGTTGACTTTTTGATTTGGATGTCTTCTGATGAAGTGAATGGTTTGAAGAGTTGAGAGGGATAATTTGTGGTGTGTGTGGATAGATTGTTTGATTGTTTTGTGATTGTGGAAGGTTCCCGCAAGTTTTGTGAAACGTGAAGTTTTGCTACAATGGGGGTTTTCTTGCGCAAATCTTGGTGTGTGGAGTGTTATGGCTTGTCCCTCTATTTATAGAGGCTCTACATGCTTCAAGTAACTTGAAGGAAACAATGTTAGTTCATATGGAATGTTAGTTTGATCACTTGGTTACAAATTGCACAAAAATGCATAAATGTCACGATGAAGTGGTGGAGTGAATTGTGGAACTTAGGCATGTTTTTTTGAGCTTTCGGATGTTGCTTCTAATCACTAAAGATGTTTGTGTGCAGAAGGAACAGGTTAGGAGATCAATGCAAGAGTGGTTGGAAAAGTGGAGCTTTATGAAAATGGATATGGAGCTTTTTTGCAAAATGCTCCATAAATGGAATTGAAACTTGGTTAATGGCTCAATTTCTTGTGTAATACACCAAAGGTTTGTGTAATTCTATGATTAGGGTGAGATTTGAAATTAATTAGACCTGTAATCAAGGGATTTGCAAGTTTGGAATGGTTTTGCTCCAAAAATTCTTCATGAAGATGACTTGAAATTCAAGTTTGGAACCCCAACTTCCCATTTTCGAAACTCTCAGCTCATGCATTGGAAAAAAATGTACTTGTACTTTTTGGAAATCCCCGGACATGCTCTACAACTTTCATGCTTTAAGTTTTTCATGAATCAAAATTGATCATGATGAAAATTGACTCACAAGTTGGTTACTTTTACAAGGCAGATTTTGTCTCAAAAAATTTCTAAGTGTTGGAATCATTTTTGAATGGGACACCAACTTTGTAACGCCCCGATTTTGTTTATTCCATTATTCTTGAGTCTTTTATTTTAATTGGGCAATAATTATTTTAATTGTGAATTTGGTGTGTTAAATGTTATTTTACCATTTTGAGAGTTTTCGGGGAAATTAGAATGGAGGGTATTTTAGACTTTTCATAATTAATCATAAGTTAGAAATTTTGTGGAATTAGAATTATGTGAGAAAAATGAATTAAATTGATTTAGTGGAAAATGAGAGAAGAAAGAAATGGAATAGAAAGAAAATAGAAAGAAAAGAGAAATAAGAGAGAAATAGAGAAAGATAGAAAGAAAAGAAGAGAAAGAAAAGAGGAGAGAAAGAAAAGAAGAGAAAGAAAAGAGGAGAGAAAGAAAAGAGGAGAAAGTTGGGAAAACTAGGAAATCATCAAGATCGATCAATTAGCGAGCTTGGAATCCGGGTAAGGGTGTGAAACATTGTTATCTTATCAATGTGTATGATTATGTATGGGTTTGCTTGGATGTTTTCTTGTTTCCATAGCTTTTGAGTTTTAGGTCGAAAACGATAAAATGATTGGGAATCGATGTTTTTACGGTCGGAAATCGATATAATTTGTGTTGTGTGATTACCATGTGTTTATGAATCATTGCTGATAATTGTTTTGTTGTTGGAATTAATTTGGGATGAAAAATGAGGTTTTTGGGTCGTGTAACCCGTAACAGCATTTTTCTGGTTCTGGTGTGATTCGCCAGGCGAATTTGGGATTCGCCAGGCGAATTGAGTTTAGCCACTAGCTCTCCAGGCGAAGTGCTGGCGAAGGCAGATTCGCCAGGCGAATTTGCCATTCGCCAGGCGAATTTGGAATTACAGAAAGGGGGTAGCTTCTGTAACTCTTGGAGTTTTTCTATATTGGTGACTCGCCACTAGCTCGCCAGGCAAACTGCTGGCGAATGGTGATTCTCCAGGCGAAGTGCTGGCGAAGTGCTGGCGAAAGAGGTTTTTCCAGGCGAATTCTGAAGTCGCCAGGCGAATCTGGCTGTTTCTCAATAAATTCCTAACTTTTGAAAATTCATAACTTTTGATCCGTAACTCGGATCGAGACATTCTTTATATCGTTGGAAAGCTTATGAAATGTACTTTCTTATGATTGTAATTTTGAAATTGTTAGCCGATTAAATAAAGTCGAGAATTTGGGAATAGTGTCATTTACCGACTTTTGTCGTTTTAAATGTGTATATTGGTTGTGTAACATACAATGTGGCATTGATAATAATGTGTATGCCTTGTATGATGTGGTATAATGATAGTGCATGTGATGACATGTGGTGATGATGAATTATGGCCGAAAGGCAAGAAATTGCAATATGTGTATTTAATGGTATATGCATGACTATATTGTGAAATATGTGTGCATTGCATGAGTGTATGTGGTCATTTTGTATGAGAAACATCATGACATGCATTCATGTGTCGCGATTCCGTGGAGAATCGGGTGTAATATCACGTCCCTGTTGGGTGTGAGTGATTGATTACACAAATGATCATTGAGGATCCTCTGAACATTGCGTAGTCAATGGGTGTAATCGTTGCGATGAGTTACACTTGATTCCGTGGGAATCTTCAGAATGATTGTGTGCCCTTGTGGGGTTTGAGCAATCGGATTGTGTCTGCGTGAACAATCCAGAAACATCGGATGCCATGATGGTATGAGCGATGGGGAAATATCGTAGGCCCGGCAGGGAGGATATTTCCATTGAGTTCTTCAATTGAGCTCGGGTGATGAGTCGGTACCGCATGCATCTGCATAGAGTCGAGAGTCGGTCTCTATGAGTTGCATTGATCATCTTTGTATTTGTGCATTGATGAATAAACATTGATATATGTATGTTTATGGGAGATGATATAAACTGTATCTTATAATGATGCATTGTTGAATGAATAAGTATGTGTGTGTTCGTGTGGAATGATGATAATGGTGAATGTATGCATAATGAATATGCTTGATGATATATCTATATTATGATATATGATGAGTTGTGGTGAGAATATGTGTTATATGTTTATGTTGTAGTACATAATTATATGCATTGTTATTATGATAATATTTCTCACCCTTCTGCTGTTTTATGATGCTCTATGAGGCATTGCAGATTAGGTATCTGGCGGTCTTTTTGTGAAGCGTGTCTTCATTTTCCTTGTTGGTCGGTTGGCTCTGATATGTAGCATCGGGTAGCTAGGACGTTTTGATCTTTTTGTGATACATTTGCATATGTATCTTGCTGATGAATTAGTGTATATAAACACGATGTTGTTTGTGATTCATCCTGGACGATATACATAGTAGTTGGTGTATATATGTGGTTGTTATTCAATATTTTAGATATTTCCGTTTTTATTCTAAATATTGAGATGTGGGTGTAAGGACAAAGTTCCTCTGTGGCAAGTTACCCCATTGTTGCATATCACTAATCTGAGTAGGTGACGTATGTATTAAATTAAGTATGATGTGACATGCCTCTTTTATACTATGTTTTAATCATACTCTGGCGAATTTGTTTTATATGTGCCTAAATGATTTATGTGATTATTTGGGGGTATAGAAAGGGGGTGTTACAAACTTCATGGTCTTATAACTTGAAATCCATGCACTTTTTGGGAATTCATCCTATTGACAAAGTTGTAGTATGGAATAAGCTCTTCAAATTGGTCTTTGGATCACTGAAAATGGATGTCTAGATTAGGAGTTATGACCTTGGCAAGTTGGGTTAAAATCATTAACCATCATAACTTAGAAAAATTCAAACTTCTCATTTGTTACCCTTTTTGCAAGTAACCTCCAATTTCTTGATTTTTCATTGATTGATCATGATCCAAACCAAATGTTATCATCATCCTTGACTTGAGGAAGCCATGGTTGACCAAAATTCCCAAAAGTCAAACCTTGATTTGGAGGAACAGTTGACTTTTTTATCAGATGAATCTTCACTTCTTGATCTTCAATGAAATCAATCTCTTAGGCTATTTGAACACCATAGATAGACTCTAAGGGTGTATTTGAAAGTCTTGAATCATGTCCCAAAGCTTGAGATCATGTCTTGATCAAAAATCAAAGATGCAGTTGACTTTGATTGAAAAAACCCTAATTCTTGGTCAGATGAAATTGAATCTTGAAGAACTTATAATGAAGCCACATTGCACTTGATTATTGATGGGGGAAGTCCCTTGAGTGTATGAGATCTTGTTTGGCTGATGATCTATCAAAAACTTTGACTTATCAGTCCCTTGAGCCTCTTAGGGCAATCCCTAGTTCACAAATGAACAAAACAAAACAAAATCTTGATAATTGGTTAGCTATGCATGATTGATTGGCCTAGAATGCTATGCAAATAATGATGAAATCTGGGGTAAGATTTGGGTTTGACAACTAACTCTAATGAAAAATAAGAAATAAAATAAAAAATTAAAATCCCAGATAACATTAAAGATGGAGAAGATACATGAAGATTTTTACCTGGTGCATAGAAGAAGAAGATGGCACTGCTCACGCCGCCATCGAATTAGAGGGGAAGAAAATCACTATTCACAAAGTTGAATTTGAGATTCTGAACAAAATGAAGTTGAACCCTCGAAGGGCATTTTTAGAATTTTCAAAAGTTTGTCAGGGTAACTTTGTAACTTTACAATAGATGCAACTTTCCATGTTTTTAGATTTTCATTTTCTCTATTATCTATCGCAGAATCATATTTGCAAAGCTACATGGATCAGCTTCTCACTTTTAACCAAAAAATTATTTTTTAAACATAATCATTTTTAAAAATCTGAAACAAACACTCTTAAAATTGTTATAAATGATTTTTAATTAAAAAAATAGATTTTTTTTATAAAAAAAAAAAAGCTGTAACAAACGCAACCGTAACCAACTAAAAATAAGTGACTATGAAATAAGCTAAAACGAACCAACCTACTGTTTGGTTTCCCAATTTATCATCGGTAATTATGAATCCAAAATCCTAAGTGGATTATAATCCCCTTTCGGTTACAGTATCAATTAACAAGCGAAACTGACTCTATGGGGTTTACTCCTGTTATCTGAATGAAGCAAACAGATTCAGCACTCACAAATTAAGTAAACGTGATTCAACATACACAATTTTACGGTAAAGCAACGCTAAAACGCGATACAGATCAAGGAACATAAACCAATCAAAATAAATCAACATGAATCTATATAATTTGAATTAAGCATGTAAAATATATAGAAGAATATTGAAAGGGAAAAGAAATTGGATTGAAAATATAAAACCTCAAAGTATTGGCGGAAACATGAATTAGTAGGTCAATCCTTGGTGATTAGTTCTCCATGAATCATACAAGCTGTATTTTTTTAGTGAAAATTCAGAATGATGAACAGTACCTCGACCATAGGTTTTTAAATTACAAGGGAAATCAGAACTAAAAGCATCCGACCCAAAAACTAAACAAAATTAGCCCCAAAACTAAATATTTATTAAGTTTAGACCTAAATTGAAATATCTGACCCTCTTACTTTCTCTTAGCTTTCCAACGCTTATTAGAACGCGTCAATCTGATTCTCGTAACTCAAGTTATAGTCTGAACAGTGAAAAAGTATCAAATAACAATTTAAGCTGAAAATAAAGTACAAAACCAAAATAAAGCCAGAAATAAAATCAAATATAAAAACACACTAAAATAGTAAAAATAATAAAATAAAGTGTTAAATATATGTTACCCCCTACCATTATAGCGTGTTTTGGTTTCACCCCTTACAAAAATTTTTTTGTGATCCCCCTTTACCAAATCCAGATTCCATCAATGAAGACCCTTGTGTCCCTATTTCGCTGACTGTGTGAGTGAGGCCTCCTAGTTGGCAACTGATGGCTAACTGACTGGACCATTTAATGCCATGTTTTATTAAAATAAAAAATGGCTTACTGACTGGATCATTACAAAATGAACTCAGAAATCAATTCTTTTCTTATTTACCCCCCGTGAAAAATTAGGGCTCAGAATTGGGAATTTCACCCAAAATACCAAACTGAGAAGACGAACACGGCCGAGGAAGACGAACACGGTCGGAGAAGACGGAGGCACGGTGGAGTGAGGCCATAACGTAGACAAAATGTCACAGGTTAGTTTGGTTTACTGTCGCTCTTACTTGTTTCGAAATTTAGTTTGTTTTACAACTGCTGTTATCTTTAATTTCAAAACATACAAGTGTTTAAAGTTGTCTTTCACCATGGAGGGGAGTTTGCAAAGTTGATTGATGGTGAAACGATTTAAAAGGGAGGTGTTTTGACCATAGTGTCTGGGCAAGTCATTGATAAGTGGTCAATGGTTAACATTCATAATTTTTTTAATAGGTGGGGTTACATAGAAGGGACGTACAGAACGTGGACCAAAATCCTTGACATAGATGAAACAATTTTCCATATTAGGAATAATGATGATGCTTAAGATTTCGCTGCATACGTTTGTGCGACCCAAGTAGATAGGGAAATGTTTATGGAACATGATGTGAATGGTATAGAATTAACAGTTAAGAGTCCTAGGTGTGTGAATGAAATTATAGAGTTAGATGGAAGTGATGAAGAGGGAGTTGAAGGTTGAATGATAGTAAGGATGAAAGAACCACTGCTCTTATAGATGGATTTTATGGAATTGATGTCTCTCTACCCATTAGCGAGGGTCCAATAGTAGCTGGATTATTAACTGATTCCAATAAGAAGAAATGGGAAGATGATGAATATATTAGTGATGAGGTGGACAATCTGATCCAGATGATTCTGAATATGATAATGGACCTAAGTTTGAGAAGTTTAGGAAATACCAACTTAATAAGAATTTTAAGTTTAAGTGGGGTATGCAATTCAATTCTCTAGATGACTTTAGAGAGGTAATTCGTGAGTGGTCAGTTTTAAATGGTAGGGAGATTACTTTTGTGAAAAATGAGAGTTATAGGGTAATGGTAGAATGCAAGGCTAAATGTGGTTTTTTAATGCTATGCTCTAAAGTGGGCCATAAGCACACTTATGCCATTAAGACTATAAAATACAACCACACATGTTCTAGGGTTTTGGATAATAGATCTGCAAATTCAAGGTGTGTGGCCAAGGCAATTGTGAAGAAAATGCAAACATCTGAGACAGTTAGGATTTGTGATATTATTCAAGACATGACACAGAATTACTCGGTGGGAATTACTATGGCTTGGGCATGGAAGGAAAAGTTGATAGCAAAGAAGATAATTAAAGGAGATGCAGAAAAGAAATATGCCAACTTATGGTGATATGCTGCTGAGTTGAAAAGGGTAAATGTTGGGAATACTTTGAAGATCAACATTGACAGACCAATCCCATCAATTCAACCAAGGTTTGGATCTTTTTACTTTTGTTTTGATGGATGTAAAAAAAGGATTCTAAAATCGGATGCAGACCATTTGTTGGGGTTGATAGGTGCCATTTAAAGACTGCTGGTGCGATAAAGCGGCAAGTAACAAAAGTTTTTGGAAGTATTTTTTCGGGAATTTATCGTGTCCACAGAGATCGGTGTTATTGAACTGTCGTTCGACAATTTAAATGTTATTGAGTTTGGTTTTAAAATGGTTTTAAATTAAATGCAGGAAATAAAACTTATGAATAGAAAAAGAATTCATTCTTTAGAGAGTAGAGAACTCTCGGGTTTGCATTTCATCTACCCTATCAAATACTTAAACTTACTACCCAGTTGTACGCAACCTAAATCACTCGTCAACATTATCACGTATCTCACACACATAGGTTATCTCTAACACAGAGCGAGACAACGACCGAATTACTCGCGTCGGCGATCTCTCAGCGCAACACAAACAACACATAATCATTAAGTTCTGATACCCAAGTGAATATTAAGCTTAAATCTATCTCTAGAATCTAGAACCTAATAGATGTTTATCCTAAATCCGGATTCAACCCGTTCATGTCTACAACAACTCAAACCCAAATAAAGAAAGCAATCATCAACATTAATTTGTAAAATGAGCTTTATACAACACCATGAGCAATAAATATACATATAATCAAGGTAAACTTACATACAAACTCACAACAAATGGAAACTACAAAGGGAAGAGAGAAGAGCAATCAAAATCTCTCACGATGTCAATCACGATACAAGAATCATCCACCCCCAATCATCGAGTTGCAACCTCCATTGATGCTTTTCTAAGCTCTAAACTATCAAAAATGAAGTTTGATGGAGTGGGAGAAAAAAATACCCAAACCATACCCTAAAAAATGTGTTTTTACCCCTAAATATGTGTTTCTGTCAAGTAAAATTTGCTCGGCACGGTCTATTCTGCATTTTTTTCACGCTTCTGGAGTGTCCGGCTCGCCTCTGTTTCGCCCGGCTAGCTCGGGGCGTAGCTGACAGATGCAGAAAAATTTCAGCACTGTTTTCTTCGTAACTTTTGAACAGTAACTCCGTCTTTTGCCTGGTTCGAAGCGCCGGAAAGCTTATTCAATGCTCTTTATGAATGTGACAAGATATCCTTGCTTGAATACCTGCAAAAAATGAGATAAAAACAATTAAACTCAATGATATTTACAAGATAACGCAGTATATACACTATAACGTAAAGTAAACGTATTTACAAACAAAGTCGGGTTTATTCGTACGATATTAACAAAAAGTATCCATAAGTGCAACAAAAATTATCTACAAAAATAGCTACAATTTGCACTTATCAAACTCTCCCCAACTTAAACTTGTTTGTCTCTAAACAAGAATTAAGCGACTCAAAGAAACAAAAGTAACAACCAAAGAATCACGAATCAATAGGTTTTGAAAAATGGACAAATGAATGGTTCAAATGAAAAACGACACACACAAAATAAATACTTATCACTAAAGTACGACGAAAACATATGCACAAAACAAATGCTAAATACAAAAATCATGCTAAACATCCTAAAATAACACAAGTTCAAACGTGAATCACACTTAGCAAAAACAATCATCGGTAGATGAAAAACACAAAATGAGGTACTTTTCACTCACACAACAATCTTGCAAACAAAAGATTAAATTATGCACTCATCCAACAATCATATTAAAAACATAAAAGCAAGAACCACAAGGGCTTTCAAGGTTGTAGTGTGGTCGGGTAAACAAACAAGGAGCAATTTCTAAAGGTAATTGAAACAAAAATTTGCTTAAACCTAAGGGAGTGATCAACTCACAAAGACTCAAACACAAAATTCCAATCAACTTCTTCCAAAATCCTAAGTGTTAACAAAACACAATACTTATTTAGCACAATTATTTGAACTCTTTTTGTTTCCTTTCTCAAGGATTTTATTTTTCTTTCTTCTTTTTTTTTCTTTTCTTTTTTTTCTTCATATTTTTCTCTCTTTTTTTTTTTCTTTTTCAACCTCATAGAAACCAACCAATGAGTAAATAATCATTCTCTCCCCAGCTTGAATTCAACCACATCATCATGTCAATACTCCCTACTTTCTAAGGCAAGGTAAAAATTCATACAACAACACAAAGTTGAGGGTTCAAGAAAAAACAATCAATCAAAATTCATACAAAAAGTGAATTCAATACTCATAGATAAGCATTAAGTTCAAACAACATGGATAATGATAGAAAGGCACAAAGGGGTTACGAATGATCACACGCTCACAAGGTGAATGACTATTTGACTAGGTAGTTGTGCTCAAAATGAAACAAAATGCCTTGATCATTTTCATGCTTTCATATAATCAACGCAAACAAAAGATTAAGCATAAAGAAATCCAGTTAGAACAAGAATGTCGGTACTCCGCGCATATATGAACAATGGAAAGCTTCCTCACAAAAAGGGTAGGAACTAAAGTGATTCACATCAAGAACAAGTATACAAAAGAATGAATGGAATGGAAGTTTGTAAAAAGCCTAAGTATCATGAATATGCTAAAGTCTAGAAAGTGAGAAACACACACCTTGGACGTGTACAAAACTTA
This sequence comes from Lathyrus tuberosus, assembly GCA_022829125.1. NCBI lineage: Eukaryota > Viridiplantae > Streptophyta > Magnoliopsida > Fabales > Fabaceae > Lathyrus > Lathyrus tuberosus. The sequence continues at coordinate 9,042,259 of JALAZF010000203.1, read as the reverse complement.
ACAATATCATTACCATACATCCGCAAGTTGAAATGATCAAACTTGGAACATCACCTTAAATTCCTCAAGCTACTCGAAAAATAGATCATTGACAAACACAAGAATTATTAATATAGACATACTAAGAGACCGGGTGAAATTGTCTAAACAAATTTAAAAGTGAAGATTTGAAATTTTAGAGTTGGTCCGATTTAAATTTATTTAGACAATTGCACCATACTACCTAAACTAAACTAAACAACAACAACAAAATAATACAACATGCTTATTTTACGTCGTAAGCTCGACGCCTATTATTTACAAACCAGCACGTTGCTTCGGATGGGCAAAATGCTTTCACTCCCGCCTTTGCTCTCATCTCCTCGAGCTCTAACCGAAACTACACATCTACCCACACTTTTGGCAAACGTGAAGAGAAACAAATATATACACTATATTCACAAGTATGCAAAACATAGAAAATTCACACATATGGTAAACATATACAAGTATCAATATAAACAAGTGAAATTAGACAATATATACGATATCTACAAAACTCAAAAACAAATAAACTATCGCAATGCGATCCAATAAAAACACCAATCCCCGGCAAAGGCGCAATTTTGCTGGTGCGGTAAAGCAGCAAGCAACAAAAGTTTTTGGAAGTATTTTTCTGAGAATTTATCGTGTCCACAGAGATCGGTGTTATTGAACTGTCGTTATACAATTTAAATGTTATTGAGTTTGGGTTTAAATTAAATGCGGGAAATAAAACTTATGAACAGAAAAAGAATTCATTCTTTGGAGAGTAGAGAACTCTCGGGTTTGCATTTCATCTAACCTATCAAATACTTAAACTTACTACCCAGTTGTAGGCAACCTAAATTACTCGTCAACATTATCACGTATCTCTCACACAGAGGTTATCTCTAACACAGAGCGAGACAACGACACTATTACTCACGTCGGCAATCTCTCAGCGCAACACAAACAACTCAGAAGCATTAAGTTCTGATACCCAAGTGAATATTAAGCCTAAATTTATCTCTAGAATCTAGAACCTAATAGATGTTCATCCTAAATCCAGATTCAACCCGTTCATGTCTGCAACAACTCAAACCCAAATAAAGAAAGCAATCATCAACATTAATTTGTAAAATGAGTTTTATACAACACCATGAGCAATAAATATACATATAATCAAGGTAAACTTACATACAAACTCACAACAAATGGAAACTTTAAAGGGAAGAGAGAAGAGGAATCAAAATCTCTCGCGGTGTCAATCACGATCCAAGAATCATCCACCCCCAATCATCGAGTTACAACCTCCATTGATGCTTAGCTAAGCTCTAAACTATCAAAAATGAAGTTTGATGGAATGGGAGCAAAAAATACCTAAACCATACCCTAAAAAATGTGTTTTTACCCCTAAATATGTGTTTCTGTCCAAGAAAATTCGCCCGGCGAAGTCCTGGTTCGCTCGGCGAATTAAGACATTCTATTCTGCATTTTTTCACGCTTCTGGAGTGTCCGGCTCGCCTCAGCTTCGCCCGGCGAGCTCGGGGCGAAGCTAACAGATACAGAAAAATTCCAGCATTGTTTTCTTCGTAACCTTTGAACTGTAACTCCGTTTTTTGCCAGGTTCGAAGCGCTGAAAGCTTATTCAATGCTCTTTATGAATATGATAAGATATCTTTGCTTGAATACCTGCAAAAAATGAGATAAAAACAATTAAACTCAATGATATTTACACAATAACGCAGTATATACACTATAACGTAAAGTAAACGTATTTAAAAACAAAGCGGGGTTTATTCGTACGATATTAACAATAAGTATCGATAAGTGCAACAAAAATTATTACAAAAATAGCTACAATTTGCACTTATCACAAACCAAATATGGTGGTCAACTCTTAAAAGTTATGGGTAGGGACCCCAATGACCTATATTTCTCATTGGCCTTTGGTGTTGTGGAAACTGAAACAAAAGATAGATGAAGGTGGTTTCTATAGTTGTTAATGGAAGATGTTGGACAAGATAGTAGATATGTCTTTATTTTAGATCAACAAAAGGTGTGTCATTTTCAACTGTTAGTTATTAGTTCATACTTCTCATTCTGTTTTCTTACTTCTCGTTATCCAATGTTAGCTGTTTTAAAAGTTGTATCATTTTCATGATTGTTACAGAGTTTTGTAGCAGTATTTGAAGAAATGTTTGAAAGAATAGAGCATAGGCTGTGTCTGAGACATTTGTATGCAAACTTCAAGAAAAAATTTGGAGGTGGATCATTAATAAGAGATCTCATGATGGGAGCAACCAAGAAAACTTACTATCAAGGATGGATGCAAAAAATGAATGAATTGAAGCAAGTAGATCTCAAGGCTTGGACATGGCTAATGGGAGTACCTCCAAAATGTTGGTGTAAGCATGCATTTAGTTTTTACCCTAAATGTGATGTACTGGTGAACAATATTGTTGAGTATTTGAATGCCATAATTTTAGTATATAGGGATAAACCTATACTAACCATGTGTGAATGGATTAGAAAGTACTTAATGAATAGGTGCAGTACTTCTACCATGAAACTTGAAAAGTGGTCACACATGGTTATGCCAATTTCTTGAAAGAGATTAGATAATAAGGTGGCTATGAGTGGTCATTGGTTGCCAACTTGGGCTATGGATGAAAATTTTCAAGTTACTCATTCTTATAACAAATTGGAATTCATAGTTGACATGGCCAAAAGGTCTTGTACATGTAATTTCTGGGAGTTAGTTGGCATTCCTTGTATGCATGTTGTTGCAGCTTTAGGTTTTAGGCAATAGAATCCATAAATGTTTGTTGATGAATGTTACTCTAGGGGAAAATATGCCCTTTGTTATGGTTTTGCTGTGAGCCCCATTAATGGACAGGAAATGTGGCCTGAAGTTGAAGGTGAAGAGCTTCTACCTCCTAGGTACAAAAAAAGTCCTAGAAGACCAAGAAAATTAAGAATTAGGGAGTGTGGTAAGGAAGGTGCTAGAAGAAGATTTCCTAGTGTATCTTATAGGTGTTCAAAGTGTGATAAGTTTGGACACAATGTTCAGTCATGCAAGAGCAAGAAACAAGATCCAAATGCATTGAAAAGAAAGGTATTGTTATTTGTCTGTTCAGTATTGTTTGTTCAGAATGTTATAGGTGTAAACAATATTCTGATATTGTATGTCATTTGGATTATTATAGAAAAAGGTCAAGTCTGATGCAGGTACAAGTGCAACCACTAAGGTGAACGCTAATCAAACAACTGATGCAAGTCAACATGATTGTTCTGCTCAACCCAACCAACCAACTGAGGCAAGTCAACATGATGGTTCTGCACAACAAAACCAACCAGCTGATATAAGTTAACATGATGCATTCACACCAGATACATGATTGTTTGGGGAAATTTTTTGACTAGATGATGTCAACCATACCTGACATCAACACATCAAATCCAACTATGCAAATAGCAACTGACATCTACGCCTCTTTATCTTCGAATGATTGAAAATCTTCAATTATATTATCATTCATGACTTGTAAAAAAATATATAATTTAAGTAAAATTATTATCCGAAAGCTCTAAAATTACAATGCATTGTTAGAATAGAAAAGCTCAGCTACTACATCATATCAATCGAAATTTACAAAGTTGCAGAACATTTGGGATCAACTTACTATCTCACTTAAACCAAGAGCTAAAAATTATGTGCATCATTCACAATAACAATCAAGTTTTATCCCACTAAATAGGATATGACACCTTAGTGTTCGATCAAAGACCATATTTATATCCAACCCGTTAATCTTTAAATCTTTCTTAATAGTACATCATTCAAAAGTGAAAAATAATAAAAAATAAATTAAAAAACATCAAGTAACCAAAACAACAAATATATTAATACATAGAAATCACATCCTTATAGGAAATCATTATAAGCATAACCTATAATCAACAAATGACTTTTATAATAAAACAAATCACTCCACCCAAGACACAAACCAAAAAAAAATTACCCCTACCACTATGAAAATCCATTCCTCCCCATAGACAAAAAAATCTCAAAATTACAAAAATAACAAAAATGACAAATAGAAACCAAATCCCTTACAATACACGAAATACCAAAACAATAGCAGGGGGCACACTAATTCTGCTTAGAACCAAAACTCTACCGATAATTACTACTCCTAATAACCCAATCCATTAATGATAACACAATTTATCAATAAGGACCATGTCTCAGTACTAATTAGAAAAGATTATTTCTGCAACAAACTACCACATACACACATTATTAAATATAACATACTTCATCCAATTTCAATTAGCTTAAATTTCATACAAAACTAATCCAATACCATATAGAACAATCCATAAATCATAGGAATGTAGCAAATATTACTTGATTATTAGTTGGACCATGTGTGGATGCAAAAGAACGTAAGACACTTTTAGCATTAGTTGCGGACCTAATATAAAAGTTGTCAGAGCCTCTATATTCAATATTACTACACAAGTTATTGATTAATTATTATTCTATAGTATCCTTTTAGCAAAAAAGATTACCTTAAGATAAGACATGAGATACATAAACGAACAAGACAAAGTTTGCAATATATAAAGAGTTATAGAAACTTATTAAGGATATGGGAAATAATTATTATCTTCTTGTAAAGGATGTTGAAAATCACATTCAAGAAGTACCTGCATCAAAAGAACAAAGATGTAAACACTCAAAGTGATCATAACACACACCGTCTTAAAAGAGCTTTACATAGTAAATAGATATTAGTGCTTTCATTTAATTGGCACGTGACTACTTATATTATAGTTTAAATGGTTATTTGCATATTCTGAGTGTGTAACAAAGTTAAAATTGATGTCTTAAAAGAGCTTTACATAATGAATAGAGATTAGTGCTTTCATTTAATTGGCATGTGACTACTCAATCTTCACCAATACTGCTGCAAAGTTTAGTTAAGGAAGCTAAAGGTCTGGTTTGCACCAACACCGCAATATCAATCTATAGATGCCTTCCTATTATATTTGAATTTCGTAGTTGTTATTCTATGGAATTCCATTGTTTAGAGGAAGGTTTGCGTTGTCTGGTTTGCGAATGTGGCTTGTACATTGATGGCCAGATTGGTAACAACTTCGGTTACTACTCTTGTTATTGGATTGGAGCTACCGAGAATGTTGTGTAAGAAAAATGATAGGATGTGGTGCTGATTGGGAATATCAATATCAGTTGTTCTGGGTGGTGCTAGCTCAATATTTTTATGACTTTGTCTTCGTAGTTTGTGATTTAATTTCTTTGATTTCAGATTTTGTCTCAGTGATTTGTCATTTTGTTTCATCTTTTCTTTTGTTAGTTATGGTCTTAATCATTTTGGCATAAATCTATTTGGTAAGAGCTTTGAATTTTTTACAGTGAAGAGAATGTAGTCCCAGTTGGGTTCTTCAGAGGTATCCAACTTTTGTTTCTGGTTTTTCCAAAATTCAAAGCTAAAGAGTACTTAATCAATGTAATTTTTTTTTACTAGCTCTTAACAAATAGATTTGTGCCAAAAAGATTAGACCATAACTAAAAAAATAATGGATGAAACAAAAGGACAAATCAATGAGACAAAATCTGAAATCAAAGAAATTAAATCATAAACCATGAATACAATTTCATAACAATATTGAGCTAGCACCACCCATAACGATTGGTACTGATACTCCCAATCAGCACCACATCCTATCATTTTTCTTACACAACATTCCTGGTGGCTCCAATCCAACAACAAGAGTAGTACCCAAAGGTTTTACCAATCTGGTCATTATTTGAATCGTAGTAAAGCGGTAAAAAGCAAAAATTTAAATTTGGAAGGATTCACTCCGAAATTTATATCGTCTATACAGGAATCAGTGCGAGGGAAAGAATGTCGTTCAACGGTCTCTACATTTCTAAGCTTGTTATGAAAATTTGTTGATAGATCAAAGGTACCATAAATTAAAGCAGAAAATATAAAGACGAAACATATAAAGTAAAGAATTTAAATATAAACAGATCCTTATTGGAATTGGATCTCATCAATTGATAACACAGGTATTTTTCTAACCAGTTAAACACAAATCAATCATTCATCTAATATCCTCACGTATCACCCATAACAGAGGTTGTGTCTAACGCAATGTCGGGAGAACAATCGTATTGTCTCATTGGTGATGTCTCACGCAACTCAACAACACAGAGCATTAAGAACTGATACTCAAGTAAATGTTAAGCCTAAATATATGTCTAGAGTCTAGAACCTAACAGATATTCATCCTAGATTCAAATCTGAAGAGTATATTTCTATAGCGGTTCAAATCAATGATAAACAAGTAAACAAATATGACACTCATATCAAATCCATGATTGCTTCATATAAAACGTCATGATCAAAATATGTACATACGCTTAAACCTTTTTACATGCATTCAACTAATTTACCAAATGTATGTGAACATAGTTTCTCATCTCAATTATCATGCATCCTCACAATACCGTATTGATCGCTACTCATGCTAATAATCAACACAATAAAATAAAGTGATACTAGTGAATATCAACTTACAAGACTATGTCAAAAGTTTGCTCATTAATTAATAGATGAATATCTTAGATATAAGATTTGAAAAGGTTTTGTCAAGACCCACAAATAAGAAATCAAAGACAACATCAATATTGAATCAAAATTAGTTTACAATACATAGATTAGATGAAATATATGAGGTATCATTAGATTACATCCAAACCCAACAAGAGATCGAAGCACTTATTCGAAGATCAAGCTTCGAGTTGCTCCGATTTGTGCTTCTCCCTCTTAGGGTTTGTGTTTCTCTCTCTAGAATATGTTTGGAATGAAGAGAGATAAAATTCTGATCCTCAAAATATATGTTACAAAAGTTATAAAAGTTATCTTCTAAAAACCAAGAAAAAGTAAATATATAGTAACACAAATTTGTCTTGTTTGCCTAGCGAGAACCTTCTTCGCACAGCAAAGTCCACTTTCAGGCACTTAAAGTGCCTTAGGAACAGTTAAACTGCCCTTTGAAATATTTGAGTTCGCAGTGCGAGCTCATTCTTCGCACATCGAACTTCTTCACTACAACTTCACACAACGAACTTTGAGTCATTTTCCTACTGCCATCTAAGGTTTCCTCTTTGCTGGGACCTTGCTGTAACTTTGCACAGCGAATATTCGCTGGCTGCTCGCTGGTGTTCGCATAGTGAACATGCTGATTCTTCTTCATTTTTTTGGCTTCCTTGTTGAATCCTTTGTGTCTTAATCATTGATATTTTATGCCTAGTGTGAAGACATGGCTTCTCAAAGGTTTAACAAAAAGATGGATTAACAAAAAGAATTATCAAAGCTTCAAGCTCAAGAACTAAAAATGCAAGATCAAAATTGTCAAAGAATCAAATCAAGTCTTGATGAATTATGAAGATGGACTAGAACAAAGGAAAAGGCATAACACTCAACCTTTATGTGATTATGCAAGTTTTTAAACCTTCCCTCACTCATGCCATATCCATTAGGAGTGTTTTTGTTCATCTTAAAAAAACCCTTGCACTTGATTTTATAAGCATTTTTCAAAATCTGGGCTGAAGTAATCGGTTACTCAAATAAGGGTAATCGATTACCCTGTTAAAATTTTGAAATTTTTTATACGTTGCAGACATGTAATCGATTACCACAATAACGCTAACCGATTGCCACTGTTCCAGTAGCCCAAAAATTCGAATCTCTCCACTGAAATTTTTTTTAAATATTTCTTTTTGAAGCATGACACCCTTTGGTCATTGGCACTCATTTGAAGAGGTGTTTAGAGGCTATATAAACCTCATAATCTCAGATTTTGAAACTTACCTTCTTGCAAACAATTTAAAACATTATTTTCATCTTTAAACTTTCAAATTCTCAAGTGTTCAAATCAGAATTTTTCAAAGAGTGAAACTTGTGCATTAAACCTTCATACAATTCATTCTAGTTTCATTCCTTCATCAAGAACACTTGTATAATCATTTAGAGTTGTTTGTTCAAGAAGAAGATCAATCCTTAGATTGATAATTGAAGCATCCATTCAAATACTTACAAAATTCAGAATATACTTTGTATTGTCACATCTTATTTTTCAGGATTGTTGAAATTAAGATTATGAAGTTGTAATCCTTGTTGTCCGGGATTGTTTGAAACAAGAGGTCCATTGTGAGAGGATTATTCTCAATTGGATTTAGTTGTAAAATCCAAGAGGTTGTTCTTGGTGTGGTTTGTTAGTGTCTGTATAGAAAGGCTAGGTAGAGCCTTGTCTAAGTCCTAACAATATTAAAAATGTCTTTCATGTTGAAAGGGGATTGGAGTACTCTCGGACTGTGAGGGGAACCAGGATATATTCTCGTGTTTTTTACTTTCCGCATTTACAGCTTTCATCACATAGTAATCACTTAGGAAAGTATAACATAAAACCATCAAAAATCCGGAAAAATTTCTTAGCACCTAATTCACCCCCCTCTTAGGTGCATTCCTAACTTACACCTAGTTCCTGCACAATAACACACACATCAAAGAATCTAAAGGTATTTGTAATATAATTGAAGAATCACACAAAAACAATAAATAAATCTAATAAAACATGAGAAATGAGTTGAAAAATGCCAAGAAAGATGGTTCAATTTAGGTCAAAATTTGCACTTAACAAACACTCCCCAACTAGATTTTTGCTTGTCCTTAAGAAAAGTATGCCCCTCATGAAAACAAGAGGATTTGCTCAAGCATAAGATTCAACCAAGAAAGGATTAACGATTCAAATTCAAACAAGAGATATTTGCTCAAACAAGAGGATTTTCTCAAGCATGAGAATGCGCACAAGCAATGTTCACCACTTAATAGAATCGAGCAATGATAAAGAATTTAGTTCTTAAACAAATATCATGCAATATTTCAAATAAAAACTAAATTCTCATACTTGAATCACTCTAACACTCCTCTTCAAATGAAGAATGAAGAAATTAACATGTTTGCAACCACGGGGCAATTTCACTCACCTGACAAACAATGCTAATAACAAATCAATTCATACATTCATCTAATAATCACAAATGAAATTATAGAAGCAAGAAGATCACTAAGGGTTTGTAAGGTTGTAGCTTGGTCGGGTTCACAACAAAGGGACATTTCTAATGGTCATTGAATAGAAATTTTCAATGCAAAAGAAACTTTCACTAAACATGGTATATACACATCACAACTTCTTTTCACCATTTCCTTTTCTCAATTGTAAATCTTCTCAAACTTCCTTTTTCACAATTATTTCATTCTCTATTTTTCGTTCTCAAACAAACATTCTTTTTATTTTGGTTTTCACAATCATATTCACACTTTTTCCATGCTTGCATGAAATTTTTCAAAATTTAGAGTAACCTACCACTTTTCATTTTCATTCTCCCCAACTTGAATTCAATCCAACCTCAAGTGAGTGCTCCTTAATTTTTATGGCAAGGAAATCAATTTAAACAATGTTAAAAGGTTCAAGAAATTTTTTTAGAATCTCACAAAATTCAATGATGAACTAAACTTTCAAATTGTGTACATAAACCAAGTTCATCACTAAAATGAGATCTAAACTGTTTAGGCTCAAAGGGGTTAACAAATTCTCACTACTCATTGGTAAGTTACTTTTTAGATACGGTTGTGCTCAATATAAACAAATGCCTTGATCATTTCTAATGCTTCCACAAAATCACAATAATAAATAGATTAAGCATGAATCAAATGAATTAAACAAAGTTTATCAGTCATTCTAGCATATAGTAAACAATGGAGGTTTCTCACAATTTGTGGCTATTGGACCTAAGTGAAACAAGCATTCAAACAAAGTTTCAAAATGAAACAAAAATACACATTTTCACAAAGCACAAAATTCTTAAATCATTCTAACATTCTATAAAGCGATACAATTTACCTTGCTTGCATTCACATGTTCAACATTCTACCTTCACCATCCAAACTTGGGAGAATCTTCATTGGATACTTTTATACAAATAGCAATCAATCTAGAAGAAGTTCTCATCATTCATCCCTAATCAATACTTAAGAAAACGCCAAAGGAAGCAAGTATATATATAATATAAATAATTGTACAAAGCTTAAAAATATAGAAAGTATTACAATGTGATTCAACATCTAAACACCAATCCTCGGCAACGGCGCCATTTTAGTTCGAATCGCAATAAAGCAGCAAGAAGCTAAAATTTAGATTTGGAAGGATTCCCTCCGGGATTTATATTGTCTCCACAGGGATCGGTGCGAGGGAAAGAATGTCGTTCAGCGGTCTTTACATTTCTAAGCTTGTTGTGAAAATTTGTTGATAGATCAAAGGTACCATAAATTAAAGCTTAAAATATAAAGTAAAGACTTTAAAATATAAACGGAGCCTGGTTGGGATTGGATCTCATCAATTGATAACACATGCATTCTTCTAACCAGTTAAACATAAATCAATCATTTGTCTAATACCCTCATGTATCACCCACAACAGAGGTTATGTCTAACACAACATCGAGAGAAGAACCATATTGTCTCATTGGTGATGTCTCACGCAACTCAACAACACAGAGAATTAAGAACTGATACTCAAGCAAACGTTAAGCCTAAATCTATGTCTAGAGTCTAGAACCTAACAGATATTCATCCTAGATCCAGATTTGAAGAGTATATTTCTATAGCAGTTTAAATCAATGATAAACAAGTAAACAAAGATGACACCCATATCAGATCCGTGATTGATTCATATAAAACGCCATGATCAAAATACGTACATACACTTAACCCTTTTTACATGCATTCAACTAATTTTCCAAATGTATGTGAACAAAGTTTCTCATCTCTATTATCACGCATCCTCACAATACCGTATTGATCGTTACTCATGCTACTCACGCTAATAAAATAACACAATAAAATAAAATTGATACTAGTGAATATCAACTTTCTACCATGACTTCCGCATCATTATTTGGAAAACTCCAAGAACTCGAATTAGAACTTGGACGTCTTGAAAAAGATTAACATCAAGAAAAGAAATCCAAAGGTATCGTATTGAAAGTAGATTTAAAAGATGATCAAGATGATGATTCACCGGAGGAAGATGAAAATTTTATGCTCCTAGTGAAAAGACTCGGTAAATTTCTTGGTAAAAATGACAAGTCCTTTAATTATGCTAAAAGAAAGAAACACTTCAAGAAAAAGGAGGCTTCCACTTCAACACAAGACGTTACATGCTATGAATGTGGAAAACAGGGTCATATAAAGCCTAATTGTCCAAAACTCACAAAGAAAGGTGGACTCAAATGCAAGAAGGAAACAAAGAATAAAACTGAATATATTGCATGGGACGACAATGACATAAGTTCATCATCCGATTCGGAGAGCGACGAAATCGCAAATTTGGCACTAATGGCTACACACAATTCCTATGATGAAAATGATGAGGTTAATAATGAATTTTCTCTTTATGATAATGATGCACAAGATGCCATAAATGAACTCTTAAATGAATGCAAAGTATTGTATAAAACAATATCTTCACAAAAGAAACAAATTACATCTTTAGAAGAAAAAGTTGATATTATGGAAAAAGAAGAAAAAGATGAGAAACAAAAGAAAATTAGTGAAGAAAAACAAGAGTTGGTATGTAAAAATTGTGAATCACTTTATTTCCAAATTGTCCAATTAAAAAGAGTCCTTGAAAGATACGAGAAAGGAAAAATTGGGTTAGAAGCGGTCCTTAGTCAACAAAGATATTCAAATGATAAAAGTGGACTTGGTTATTCAAAGTTTTCCAAACCAAGTTCTCGTAAAACTATTTTTGTTAAGGCTAGTGACCAACCTTCCAAAGAGAAAGTGAACAAACCTAGGAATGCGCATCCTTATCCAAAAAAGAAAAGATTTGTGAAAAAGAAATCTTATGTTTCTAGATATAAGAGCAATTTTGTTCCTACTTGTTTTTATTGTGGTATCGTTGGCCATACACCTAATGCTTGCTATGTTAGAAACTTTAGTGTTGCAAGTGGGCATTATGTGTGGGTAAAGAAATGTACTAATTATGAAGGACCCAAGGCAATTTGGGTACCTAACAAAACTTAATTTGTTTTGTAGGTTTGCTTGAAGACCACTTCGAATTTATGGTATCTTGATAGTGGTTGTTTGAAGCATATGACGGGAGACATTAACAAATTTTCAAATCTAGTGCTTAAGGTCAAGGGTTATGTTACTTATGGAGATAACAACAAAGGAAATATTCTTGGCATAGGCAAAGTTGGAGCACCACCTTTCACATCTATTGAAGATGAACTTTATGTTGAAGGACTAAAGCACAATCTTCTTAGTATAAGCCGACTTTGTGACAAAGGCTTCAAGATCAAGTTCACCAAGGATGAATGCTTGATAGAAGATGAAGTCACACATGAGGTAAAACTCAAAGGTAAAATAATTAACAATATATTTATGATTTCCCTTGATGACTTGTCTATGAAGGTAAAATGTCTCATGGCGAACAACAATGATTCATAGCTATGGCACAAAAGGATTACTCACATTCATATGGAACATTTGAATAAACTAGTCAAGCATGATCTAGTCATTGGATTGCCAATGATAAAATTTATCAAAGATAAGTTGTGTGATGCATGTCAAAAGGCGAAACAAACCAAATCAACTTTCAAATCTAAGAATGGGGTGTCCACTTCAAGGTCTCTACAATTGTTGCATATGGACTTATTTGGCCCATCAAGAACAAAAAGCTTCGGATGTAATGTATATGCTCTAGTTATTGTTGACAATTTCTCTGGATATACTTGGACATTCTTTTTAGTGCGGAAAAGTGATGCATTCAAGGCATTCAAGAAATATACGAAGCAAATCCAAAATGAGAAGTCACTAACTATTGCGTCCATAAGAAGCGATCATGGTGGAGAATTCCAAAATGCTCCTTTCGAAGAATTTTGCGAAGAACATGGAATCTCTCACAACTTCTCAGCACCAAGGACTCCTCACCAAAATGGTGTTGTAGAAAGAAAGAATATGTCATTTGTGGAAATTTGCAAGAATAATGCTTAGCGATTCAAATCTTCCAAAGTATTTTTGGGCGGATGCGGTAAGCACAACATGTTTTGTAAGTAATAGAGTAAATATTAGACCTATCCTTAAGAAGACTCCTTATGAACTTTTCAAAGGGAGGAAACCAAACATTGCTTACTTTCACATATTTGGATGCAAGTGCTTTGTCTTAAACAATGACAAAGACAATCTTGGTAAGTTCGATGAAAAATCGGATGAAGGTATATTTCTTAATTATTCTCTTTCAAGTAAAGCTTATAGAATTTATAATAAATGAACTTTAACAATTTAAGAATCTATGCATGTAAAGTTTGATGAATCTAACCCCTCCAAAGAGGATATTGTTTTGTGTGATGATGATGATGATTTAATTGAAGTTCCTCAAGAAGATACTTCCAAGGTCAACAATGAAACTCAAACGGAACATCAAGAAGAACCAATTCAACAAGAGACAGATGACAATGATTTACCTAAGGAATGGAAAACTCATAGAGATCATCCAATTGATAAGGTCATTGGTGATATCAGTCAAGGCGTTGCAACTAGACTAAATCTCAAAGATGCATGCTTGAATATGACGTTTGTCTCACAAATTGAACCTTCCAAGGTTGATGAAGCCTTAGGAGACGACCAATGGATTATTGCTATGCAAGAAGAGTTAAACTAATTCGAAAGGAATCAAGTTTGGGAACTTGTTCCTAGGCCAAGTGACAAACACATCATAGGTACCAAATGGGTGTTTAAGAAAAAACTTGATGAGAATGGAATAATTATTCAAAACAAAGCAAGATTGGTGGCCCAAGAATACAATCAAGAGGAAGGAATTGATTTTGAAGAAACATTCACTCCGGTTGCAAGGTTAAAAGCTATCTATTTATTACTTGCTTATGCGTGTTCATTGAATTTTCAGTTATACCAAATGGATGTTAAGAGCACATTCTTGAATGGCTACGTCAATGAAGAAGTCTACGTCAAACAACCCCCCGACTTTGAAGACTTCAAGAATCCTTCACATGTCTTTAAGTTGAGAAAAGCTCTTTATGGCTTAAAGAAAGCACCAAAGGCATGGTATGATCGACTTAGAAACTTTCTTTGTCAAAGAGGATTTGAAAAAGGTAAAGTAGATAAGACCTTGTTCATTAAGAGAATTAAGGACAACACTTTATTGGTTTAAGTCTACGTTGATGACATCATATTCAGATCAACAAATAAAGATCTTTGTGAGGAATTCTCATTGATGATGCAAGGAGAATTCGAGATTCCATAATGGGTAAGATGAATTACTTCCTTGGATTACAAATTAAGCAATTAAAGGATGGCATCTTCATCAACCAATCCAAGTACTGCAAGGAGTTGTTGAAGAGATTCGACATGGATGATTGCAAAGCTATGTCTACTCCAATGGGATCCAGAACCTATATTGATCAAGACGAATCAGGTATTTCAATTGACGTTACAAAGTATCGAGGTATGACTGGTTCTTTATTTTATTTGACGGAAAATCGTCCTGACATAATGTTTAGTGTGTGTTTATGTGCCCGTTTTCAAGCAAATCCAAAGGAGTCACATCTCACCGCTGTTAAAAGAATCATGAAGTATCTCAAGGGAACGACAAATGTTGGGCTATGATATCCAAAAGGTAGTGTGTGTAATTTAGTAGGTTATTCTGACTCAGACTATGCAGGTTGTAAAACTGATCGCAAGAGCACAAGTGGTACATGTCACATACTAGGGAATGCGTTAGTATCATGGTTCTTTAAGAAACAAGCGTGTGTCGTACTTAGCACAGTCGAGGCCGAATATATTGCAGCAGGAAGTTGTTGTGCCTAAATCCTATGGCTCAAGCAACTACTACATGATTATGGACTCAATCTTGGATGTGTTCCTTTACGATGTGATAATACAAGTGCGATCAACATAACAAAGAATCCTGTTATGCATTCAAGAATAAAGCACTTCGATATACGACATCACTTCCTACGTGATCATGTACTTCAAAAGGATGTCGAAGTCACCTTTGTGGATGCACACAACCAACTAGCAGACATCTTCACTAAACCACTCGCTAAAGAACAGTTTTTCAAGAATCAAAGATAACTTGGCATATTAGATGAATGTGATGTTTAAATCTACAATAATTATTCATTATATGCTATAATGAAGCCAAGGTACACAAACTTTTAATCGTTTTAATTTTCACAATTTTTTGTCAAAATGTGTATTTTGTGAAAATTTTGCATATCTTATTTTTACATAAGCTTAAACTCATTTTCATGACATGTTTGATCCATCCAAAATTGCATTATAGTATGAAATAACATGTCAAGATGTAAAAATATGAAAACGGCTTGTAATTTTAATGTTATGAAGATTCTGTTTTTTCTCTATAGTAATCGGTTACCAAGATATGGGTAATTGGTTACCCTATTCATTTCCTGCATTCTGGCTTCTGTTTTGCACCTTTTAATCGATTACCATATCTGGAGTAATTGATTACCACTGACACGATTTCAAAAAAAAAATTCTTTAAAAAATCAGATTTAACTTGGTTCTTTTATTTATTTCTTTTTTATTTGGTCACATGCAAATAAATGGTTTTTTGAAAAGCACTTTCACTTTTCTTCTTGGAACTTTTCATCATTAACTTCATTCATCTCTCTTCTTTACATTGATACTCTTCATTTTTCTCTTCCCAATTCTCTTTTACTACAAATCTTCCAACTTCTTCTTCTACCTTTCATTAATACCATTCACACAAAATTAAAACCCACTCACATATTCACTCCATATAATCTCTCAACACTCAACACCTCATATCCAAACCATCCATTTACCCAATTCCGAAAATCCCTTTCTCAAACCTAAAACATCAAGCTCCCATGGCTCATCCACAACAAAACAAAGGAAAGAAGAAAATGGGTGAAGGAAGCTCAGACCCTGCTGAAGAAGAGCAGCTTCAAACTGTCAAAGCTAGAAGACTCACTTTCAGTATCCGGAATCGCTCTCTGATGCCGATAAAGTATGTAAATCTGAAATCTTTTCCTGGCCATAGCTTTAGTTTTTCTGCATTGTTAGAAAAACAAAGAGTTGATAAGCTAGTAGGTGATGTTGGTTCATATTATCCTGATCTGGTAAAGGAGTTTTTCACTACGTTTGATATTAGGTATGATGAGTTTGGTGATTTAATTCTGCAAGCTAAAGTTAAGAATACTGATATTTCAATGGATTTAAATGAATTAGGAACTTGTTTAGGAATACCTTATGTAGGGGAAGAAATTCGTCATGGTATTCAACGGGATACGGAACCATGGAAGGATTTTTCTAGTATGAACTACTATATTGAAATTTCAAGAGTAACTCAAGAGGAACTCATGAGTAGGCAAAACTCAGATTCTTCTAGGATGTTTAAGCTGGCCAAAAACCTTACCGTAAGTGATAGGATGCTTCACTACATCCTTGCTTATGTCTTAGTTCCTAAACACTCCAATAATTCTCAAGTAAGTGACATGGAAGTTCAACTTTTGTATGCTATAAAGAATAAAGTTCAAGTGAATTGGGCATATGTCTTTATGCATCATATACGCCATCAAAGGTCTCTTTCGGGTGGTCTTCCATATGGTCACTTTATTTCAAAGATTTTGGAGGCAAGTGGAGTGTTACTTCAAAGAGAACCTCAAACCATGATGAAGCCTAAAGTGAATAAGGTGAATGTTGCAACGACAACTCGGAACACGGGCATTGTCAAAGGTTCGGACAAAAAGTTATCATACAAAGATCTTATCTCATCCTCCTCTACTCCACCGGTTCCGGAAGGTGGTTACACCAACGAGGTTCTTTACAACAAAATGTGTTCCATTGAGGCAAAAGTGGATCTTAATCATAGGGAACACAAACGTGAGATGGCTTCCTTGAGAAGAATGTTTAAAAGTTTTGGAAAATCTCATATTCAAGAACCAACTGTTGAAGAAGAAAGTGATGAAGAGGGTGATGCTGAAGAGGAGACCGATGCTATGTCCGAAAGTGATTAATTATGTTATCTTGTGTTGTCTTGTGTTTGAATTAGTCCTAGTACCAGTTTATGTTTCTTTCCCTATGTTTAGGCTATAAAATTAAGTCTAAGTTTATGTTTAGCCTAAGTTATGTTTAGGTACTTTATATTTTCGCATTTCGTATTGTTTTATAATATGTTGCATCGTTTCGTACTATAACATAATGTTCTTTGGTTTACATCTTATGTGTTGTGCATTTTATATTATTCTTGTGAATACTTTAAATTTTCATATATCTTTTCCTATCCTTTTTGTTAATGACAAAGAGGGAGAAGAATTCTGTATTATTGCTTTCTCTAACAAAAATTGCATATTTCAAAGACTCTTTAAAATTATGGATTAAGGGGGAGCATCAATCAAGGGAGAACATTTGATTAGAGAAACAAGATTGGATCGAATTTTCAAGAAGTGGTTGTCATCATCAAAAAGGGGGAGAATGTGAAGACATGGCTTCTCAAAGGTTTTGATGACGACCCATGTTCTACAATTTCAAGATGGATTAACAAAAAGAATTATCAAAGCTTCAAGCTCAAGAACTAAAAATGCAGGATCAAAATTGTCAAAGAATCAAATCAAGTCTTGATAAATTATGAATATGGACTAGCACAAAGAAAAAGGAATAACACTCAACCTCTATGTGATTATGCAAGTGTTCAAACCTTTCCTCACTCATTCCATATCCATTAGAAGTATTTTTCTTCATCTTAAAAAACCCTTGCACTTGATTTTATAAGCATTTTTCAAAATCTGGGCTGAAGTAATCGGCTACTCAAATAAGGGTAATCGATTACCCTGTTAAAATTTTGAAATTTTTTATACGTTGCAGACATGTAATCGATTACCACAATAATGGTAATCGATTACCACTGTTCCAGTAGCCCAAAATTTTGCATCTCTTCAAAGAAATTTTTTTAAATATTTCTTTTTGAAGCATGGCACCCTTTGGTCATTGCACTCATTTGAAGAGGTGTTTAGAGGCTATATAAACCTCATAATCTCAGATTTTGAAACTCACTTTCTTGCAAACAATTTCAAACTTTCTTTTCATCTTTAAACTTTCAAATTCTCAAGTGTTCAAATCAGAATTTTTCAAAGAGTGAAACTTGTGCATTAAACCTTCATACAATTCATTCTAGTTTCATTCCTTCATCAAGAACACTTGTATAATCATTTAGAGTTATTTTTTCAAGAAGAATATCAATCCTTAGATTGATAATTGAAGCATCCATTTCAAATACTTACAAAATTCAGAATATACTTTGTATTGTCACATCTTATTTTTCAGGATTGTTGAAATTAAGATTGTGAAGTTATAATCCTTGTTGTCCAGGATTGTTGGAAACAAGAGGTCCATTGCGAGAGGATTATTCTCAGTTGGACTTAGTTGTAAAATCCAAGAGGTTATTCTTGGTGTGGTTTGTTAGTGTCTGTATAAAAAGGCTAGGTAGAGTCTTGTCAAAGTCCTAACAATATTAAAAATCTCTTTCATGTTGAAAGGGGATTGGAGTACTCTCGGACTGTGAGGGGAACCAGGATATATTCTTGTGTTATTTACTTTCTGCATTTACAGCTTTCATCACTTAGTAATTACTTAGGAAAGTAAAACATAAAACCGTCAAAAATCCGAAAAAATTTCTTATCACCTAATTCACCCCCCCTTAGGTGCATTCCTAACTTACACCAAGTTCCTGCACAATAATAGACACATCAAAGAATTCAAAGGTATTTGTAATATAATTGAAGAATCACACAAGAACAAGAAATAAATCTAATAAAACATGAGAAATGAGTTGAAAAATGCCAAGAAAGATGGTTCAATTTAAGTCAAAATTTGCACTTAACAAACTCTCCCCAACTAGATTTTTGCCTGTCCTCAAGTAAAGTATGCCCCTCATGAAAACAAGAGGATTTTCCCAAGCATAAGATTCAACCAAGAAAGGATTAATGATTCAAATTCAAACAAGAGATATTTGCTCAAACAAGAGGATTTCCTCAAGCATGAGAATGCGCACAAGCAATGTTCACCACTTAATAGAATCGAACAATGATAAAGAATTTAGTTCTTAAACAAATATCATGCAATGTTTCAAATAATAACTAATTCTCATACTTGAATCACTCTAACACTCCTCTTCAAATGAAGAATGAAGAAATTAACGTGTTTGCAACCACTGGGGAATTTCACTCACCTGACAAACAATGCTAATAACAAATCAATTCATACATTCATCTAATAATCACAAATGAAATTATAGAAGCAAGAAGATCACTAAGGGCTTGTAAGGTTGTAGCTTGGTCGGGTTCACAACAAAGGGACATTTCTAAAGGTCATTGAATCGAAATAGCCAATGCAAAAGAAACATTCACTAAACATGGTATTTACACATCACAACTTCTTTTCACTATTTCCTTTTCTCAATTGTAAACCTTCTCAAACTTCCTTATACACAATTATTTCATTCTCCATTTTTATTTTTCAAACAAACATTCTTATTCTTTTGTTTTTCACAATCATATTCACACTTTTTCCATGCTTGCATGAAATTTTTCAAAATTTTGAGTAACCTACCTCTTTTCTTTTTCATTCTCCTTAACTTGAATTCAACCAAACCTCAAGTGAATGCTCCTTGATTTTTATGGCAAGGAAATCAATTTAAACAATGTTAAAAGGTTCAAGAAATTTTTTTAGAATCTCACAAAATTCAATGATGAACTAAACTTTCAAATTATGTACATAAACCAAGTTCATCACTAAAATGATATCTAAACTGTTTAGGCTCAAAGGGGTTAAAAATTTTTCACTACTCATTGGTAAATTACTTTTTGGATATGGTTGTGCTCAATATAAACAAATGCCTTGATCATTTATAATGCTTCCATAAAATCACAATAATTAAAAGATTAAGCATGAATCAAATGAATTAAACAAAGTATATCAGTCATTCTAGCATATAGTAAACAATGAAGGTTTCTCACAATTTGTGGCTATTGGACCTAAGTGAAACTAGCATTCAAACAAAGTTTCAAAATGAAACAAAATACACATTTTCACAAAGCACAAAATTCTTAAATCATTCTAACATTCTATAAAGCGGTACAATTTACCTTTCTTGCATTCACATGTTCAACATACTACCATCACCATCCAAACTTGGGAGAATCTTCATTGGATACTTTTATACAACTAGCAACCAATCTAGAAGAAGTTCTCATCATGCATCCCGAATAAATACTTAAGAAAACACCAAAAGAAGCAAGTATATATACAATATAAACAATTGTACAAAGCTTAAAAATATAGAAACTATTGCAATGCGATTCAATATCTAAACACCAATCCTCGACAACGGCGCCATTTTTATTCGAATCGCAGTAAATTAGCAAGAAGTTAAAATTTAGATTTGGAAGGATTCCCTCAGGGATTTATATTATCTCCACAGGGATCGGTGCGAGGGAAAGAATATCGTTCAGCAGTCTCTACATTTTTATGCTTGTTGTGAAAATTTGTTGATAGATCAAAGGTACCATAAATTAAAGCATAAAATATAAAGTAAAGACTTTAAAATATAAACGGAGCCTTGTTTGGATTGGATCTCATCAATTGATAACACATGCGTTCTTCTAACCAGTTAAACACAAATCAATCATTTGTCCAATATCCTCACGTATCACCCACAACAGAGGTTATGTCTAACACAACATCGAGAGAACAACCATATTGTCTCATTGGTGATGTCTCACGCAACTCAACAACACAGAGAATTAAGAACTGATACTCAAGCAAATGTTGAGCCTAAATCTATGTCTAGAGTCTAGAACCTAACAGATATTCATCTTAGATCCAGATTTGAATAGTATATTTCTATAGCAGTTTAAATCAATGATAAACCAGTAAACAAAGATGACACCCATATCAGATCCATGATTGATTCATATAAAACGCCATGATCAAAATATGTACATACGCTTAAACCATTTTACATGCATTCAACTAATTTGCCAAATGTATGTGAACATATTTTCTCATCTATATTATCATGCATCCTCACAATACTGTATTGATCGCTACTCATGTTACTCATGCTAATAATCAGCACAATAAAATAAAATTGATACTAGTGAATATCAACTTACAAGACTATGTCAAAAATTTTCTCATTAATAGATGAATACTTAGATATAAGATTTGAAAAGGTTTTGTCAAGACCCACAAATAAGAAATCAAAGTCAACATCAATATTGAATCAAAACTAGTTCACAATACATAGATTAGATGAAATACATAAGGTATCAATAGATTACATCCAAACCCAACAAGAGATCGAAGCACTTACTCGAAGATTAAGCTCTGAGTTGCTTCGATTTGTGCTTCTCCCTCTTAGGGTTTGTGTTTCTCTCTCTAGAATATGTTTGGAATGAAGAGAGATAAAGTTCTGATCCTAGAAATATATGTTACAAAAGTTATAAAATCTATCTTCTAAAAAGCAAGAAAAAGTACATATGTAGTAAAACAAAAATTTGTCTTGTTCGCTTAGCGAGAACCTTCTTCGTACAACAAAGTCCACTTTCAGGCACTTCAAGTGCCTTAGGAATAGTTAAACCGCCATTTGAAATATCTGAGATCGCAGCGCGAGCTCATTCTTTGTACAGCAAACTTCTTCGCTACAGCTTCGCACAGCGAACTTTGGGTCCTTTCCCTACTGTCATCCAAGGTTTCCTCTTCGCTGGGACCTCGCTGTAACTTTGCACAAAGAACATTTGTTGGCTGCTCACTGGTGTTCGTACAACAAACATGTTGATTCTTCTTTATTTCTTTGGTTTCCTTGTCCAATCATTTGTGTCTTAATCATTGGTGTTTGAAGCCTATTTCCAGCACAATAACACACACATCAAAGAATCCAAAGGTATTTGCAATATAATTGAAGAATCACACAAGAACAAGAAATAAATCTAATAAAACATGAGAATATATTTGAAAAATGCCAAGAAAGATGGTTCAATTTTGTCATACCCTAAATTTTGAGCACAAGATTTCCCATCATTGGGCAAAATATCACCACAATATGGATGTACCTTCATGCCTCATCAATCCTCTCAAAGATTGTTGAGCATTCACCTCAACCAAGAATTAGGGTTTTGGACCCTCTCAGAGTACTCAGACAAAGGATCAATCCAGAATGGACATGATCTTCAAATTGTAAAGTCTCTCAAACATCCATAAAAGGTCAAGAGGTCTCCCACATCAAGAATCAAGCACAATAGTGCAACATTTCAAGTGGACCAAGCCTCAAGATCATCAGTGTCACCAAATTAGGGTTTTGGTCGACCAAGGCCTCTAGAGGAAAATTTTCATCTGGGCATGAGCCAATACTTCAAAACATGATCCAAGAAGCACAAAGGGACCTCATGGATCCAACCATAAGTTCAAAATAGCCCCAGGGGATGCATTCATCAAAAATCAGGAATTAGGGTTTCTTGACCTAATTCACCCCTAAGTTGACTGTTGGAGCAAAACATGAGCCAAAACCTCAAGGAATGTTTTGAAGACCTCAAATATCTTATATTGATCCTGTTACAAGTTCAAATGGACACAAAGAACTTAGTTCATGAGCAATACAAAGATGCAAGTTCTTCTGTACCATAAACTAGGGTTTTTGAGAAAAAGTCAACCCCGCCTTTGACTTTTGACCAAGACATGATCTCAAACCTTGGGACATGATTCAAGACACACTAAAACACCTATGGAATCCATCCATTAGGTTTGAGTTAGGATAATAACTTGATTTCATAGAGATTCACAAAGTTTGAAATTCATCTGACAAAAAGTCAACTGTGCCTAAAAACCAAGTTAGACTTTTGAGATTTCTTGACAAACATGGCTCCCCTAAGTAAAAAACAATGTTAACTCATGGTTTGGATCATCATCCATCAAGAAAAATCAAGAAAAGTGAGGTTACTTGCAAAAGGGGTAATCTTGAGAAACTTAAAATTTCTCTAAGTATGGAAAAAAGGGTGATTTTTTCCAACTTTGCAAGGTCATAACTCCCAAACCACAAAGCCATTTTCTTCCATCCAAAGCTCAAATGAGAGCTCTCATTACATAATACAAAAGTGTCACAGTGCTCCTTGAGCCAAAAAAGCTTGGATTTGGAGTTATGGAGCCATGAAGTTAGGGTTTCAAAACTTTTCACTTTTACACTTAGTGAAATTTTGAGACAGAATCTGTTTCATTTTTTTCCAACTTTGAGATCATTTTTCTCCATGATCCATGATGATCCAAGACCAAAGTTAAACATCAAAGTTTAAGTATGATGTGAAAGCTTTCCAAAGAGTACAAGAACATCATCAAACTCCATTTGAGCAAAGAGATATGGAGTGATCAACATGTCTTGCTGCAAACTGACTACAAGACAGTTTTGGTTATTTCTTTCTAGCCACGATTCTTTTTGTCAAGTGTAATGATCAATACCACTCACATTCAATGCATAACAGATGAATCACAACAAACCTACAAAGTTGGACCAAGGAGTCAAGGAAATCTCAAATGGAATGATGGATTTTGTCACCTTATGCCTTGAATTCAAAATGGCATTTATGTGCAATAGTGCATATTCAACAAAAGGACTCTTTTCAGTCAAGATACTCATATAAACAACAATAAATGCATCTGAGGAATGTGGATTGAGTCAAAAGATAAGCTAGCCATGTGGAGGGCTATAGTACCTTGTGTGAGGGGCAATGATACATCTTGCCAAAACTTTTGAATTCAAGCCAATCTCCAAGATATCACTATTCAGCCAAGACAAACTTCCTCTACTATAAATAGAGGACATGTGTGACTGATCAAAACACGCCAAAACAACCACAATGCTTGTTTTCTCATAAATCCTCTTTCTTGCAAAATTCAAAGTTCTCAAAGAGTGAAAACTTGGAATTCTCAAACCAGTCCAATTCCACTCAAACCAACCATCCTAACACGTCACATACATCATATATAAGTGATCCATAACCTCAAAACACATTTGGAACACCAGAATCATCAAGTCACTATCCATTTGCTCAAACTTTCTTCAAAGTTGCAGATAGGGTCGAGCCAAGTGATCCAGAGGTTTTCAATACATTCCAAGCTTCCAAACATATTACATAAGATTCATTGAAGTTGTCCAGATCATCACACAACATCTATAACACGTCTACATCAGAATTCGAATTCCTCTTGCACAAGTAAGCCTGACACTCTAAAACTCTATGATCTATGCATCATAAATGTGTTTTCAAGTTACAAACATATTTCTATACTTGTGTAGAGTGTTTTCCCTCAATCCATTGTTTTGTAGCTATCGTGTATAGGATTTCATAGTGTTCTTGCAGAAATTAGGGTTCATGTGTTCATCACTTGATTTCTCACTCCACACTTAAAATAAATGCAATTAATTGGTACCATTGGAATCCTTGTTCAAAAAGGAACAATTTTCATGTTTACAAAAGTCATTACCATTGAGTAATCAGAGAGTTATGATAGATTTTACAAATCTGGGGAAACGGGGAACGCGCGAGGAAGAAGATTGTTCTTGGCGCCCTTTTTCAAATATTTGAATTTTTTTAATTTTCTTTTATTTTTTAATTGATTTCAAAAATTAATTTCTCTCTGATTTTTAATCATTTTGGATTGATTCTTTTTTTCAAAATACACAAATATGTTTAAAAAATTTATTCCACAAAAAAAATCAAAAAAATATTATTTATTTAATATATTTTGAATTTTTGTAAAGAATTTCTTTTTAATTGTTTTTTAAACATTTTAAAGAGTTATTTCTCTTGATTTTTCAAACTTGAATGAATTTCAAGTTATCATATGGATAAAACATGTTTTTTAAACATTGATCCATGGCCACATCTTGTTTATTAAATAAATTTGATAATTTCCATCATTTTATTTAATTTTTTCTTCAAAATAAATACCTTTTTTATGAAATTAGTTTTTTTTATTTAACCTTCAAATTTTGTTTTCAAAATACACTTGGGCCTCTTTGTAGAGTGTAAGACCCATCCCTTTGTAAAGTAAGTAATTTTTGGGCCTCAGTCATTGTATAAGTCCCGATGCAATTTTCAAAATAACGGTCCGATCGTTGTTTTTCAACTGGGCATCTCCTTGAGCTGTAAGCCCCAACTCTTGTATAAAAATAATCTTTTGGGCCTCTTTGTAGAGTGCAAGACCCATCCTTTTTTAAATACATAATTGGGGCCTCAGTCATTGTATAAGTCCCTCTAGTTTTCAAAATCGCTACACGATCATCGCCTTTCAAATAAATCATCTGGGCCTCTCCTTGAGTATAAGCCCCATTTTTCTTCTTTACAAGTAGAGGCCCAAAAGATTTATTTAAAAGGAGAGGCCTAGATGATTTATTTGAAATGAGAGGCTTAATACAAGGACCCTAGCCTCCTCTAGGGCTTAATACAAGGACCCAAAGGCTTCCTAAAAACATAAGATAGAAAGTAGTCATCTCTACCAGTTCTATCCCCAGGAAAGTCAAAAGCCACACATCCTATCATCAAAGGATTGATCTTCATCCCTTAAACCACCAGCCTCCTCTAGGACTTCATATAAATAAGACTTGGAAATTCTCATTATCATATTCTCCTCTTGGATCTCACACAGAGACCCTCAAGTTTCCTAAAAGCATAAGAAAAATCCTAATCATTTTATCAATGCAACAGTCTCCAGAAGAGTTAAAATCTCTAGGGTTTTCAAACTCACCTTTAAATCCCTTCTGACCCCCCAGCAAGGTTTAAGCTTTCACCTTAAAAATCCCCATCTAGGGTCAAATTACCATCAACAGAAACAGATCCCCATGGCATCTGGTAATTCAACTCGTCCCTGATTCCCAGCCAAAGATAAATCCCTTTGGATTCCCCAATACAATTTGGACCTGCTCCTGGATTTCAATAAATCCTCAGCAAGAGACAGCCTCCTCTTAGGCTTCATATAATAATTATCCCCAGTCAGCCTCAATCTTGGGCTTTGTACAAGACAGATAAAATCCTCCCCAGTGGAGTCATTTTCCTTTAGCTTCAACCTTGGGGTTTGATCAAGGCACACAAAAATAAACATTCCCTCAAATGAGACCATAAGTCCTCTCTACAGGAAGATATATCCTCTATACAACACATATCAAAACAAACAATCAAAACCTTTTTCCAGATAATTGTTGTAAGTGGCACACTTGTTGATTCAAAATCCAAGCTGGAGTCCTTCTCTTATCCTGGCTAAAATTTATCTTTGATCTGACTGCTGTAAGTGGCAAGCCTCTGGATTCCATACATCCAAGCCAATGTCTCTCTCTTAGCATGAAAGATTCATAAAGGAAAAAGTGGCATTGCTCTACACTGAGTTAAAGCTTATTCTTTCATGACATCTCTCTTATAAAGGAAATTATGGCAATGCTGGATTCCACATATCTCAATTAAAGTAATTTCCTCTATAATCAATTCCTCAACATCTGTGATGAATAGGTGCGATTTCGCCCTTTAGAGATGACAATTTCTCTCCCAGTCACCCTTTTAGCTTCAACCTTGGGCTTTGAACAAGACATAAATACCCTTTTAGCTTTAATCTTGGGCTTTGAACAAGACACAAATACTCCGATAGCTTCAATCTTGGGCTTTGAACAAGACACCATAAATTTCCTCCCATAGAATAGGAGGAACTACAATTGCTCTGATTTCCCAAATATCTTTACGGGAATATGTAGGCATAAGATTGTGAAATCTTAGCGAGCACACAAATAAAAAACTTTAGGTCCAAGTACCTTCCCAAAAACAACAGAAAACCCGAAAACAAACAAAAACATTTCCCCAATTCTCCCAAAGGAGAAATTTTCCCAATCCATAGCAGATAAACACAAGAAAGCATTTCAAGTTAACAAAAATACATGCAAAAGAAGGTTCCTATGGATTACCATAGATACACAGGGTGTTAACAGCTTTCATTTGTATAACCAGACCCCGATCCCCGGTCTCTTAGCATTTGTTAAAGAAAACATTTGCGTGCAGGGTTAGTTTAAGATATATTCCCCTTCCTTTCTAGCTTCATAGGATAAATATAGAAATCAGAAAGTAGCACCAATCATGCAGTAAGGTGGTCGCGTCACCAGGAAAAAACTACGACTACAAATTTAAGTCAAATTTTGCACTTAACAGTCATTAATGTACAAGTCACATTCACAAACAAGATAGTGCAAACCTTCCTCTAAAAAAAATTCTTCAGAATAACAACAATAAAATTCAAATATACTAGGAAGGCATTTATAGATTGATATTGCGGTGTTGGTGCAAGCCAAGCCTTTAGATTCCTTAACTAAAATTTGCAGCAATATGGGTGAAGATTAAGTAGTCACATGCTAATTAAATGAAAGCACTAATCTCTATTCATTATGTAAAGCTCTTTTAAGACATCAATTTCATCTCTATGACACACTCAGAATATGCAAAGAGCCATTTAAACTATAATATAAGTAGTCACATTCCAATTAAATGAAAGCAGTAATATCTATTCACTATGTAAAGCTCTTTTAAGACATCAATTTCAACTCTATTACACACCCAAAATATGCAAAGAACCATTTAAACTATAATATAAGTAGTCACATGCCAAAGAGACCCTAACTAAACTCATTCAAATTGAATACTTAAGTAGTCACATGCCAATTAAATGAAAGCACTAGTTCAATGAATAGGTTTCTTTTAGATATATTCTATGAAATTAACTAGTTCAAGTGGATATGAAATGCATCATTGCTAAGTTATGTTTTTTTATGTTTCATTTCCTCTGCTGTTAGTGTACATTTATTCTCTCTTCTATGCATGCATTTGGAAATCTACAAAGAATCCCCCTAAATAAGTCATACATTGTCCCTTCTAAAAAGCATCACCTGGCTGCAGTTCAAATTTCCAGAGACGAAAGGTACAACACATTACAGAGAAGTTTCTTATCCTCTCACCAGAACAAAATAATTCTTCACTTTAGCAACTCACATGCTGCTCTTTTTTCATCAGAGAAACACAACTTCACTAGCACCCTTGCTAGGAGTATGAATATTCACCATTACCATACCACCTACATGAAGTCCTAGAAGTTGTATCGATCGGCTGGAAGTTTCAGATATTTGGATCACAAACTAATATTAACCCAAATCTATTTTGTAAATCAAGATCATTAAAATCATCAAACAATTGTGAGACACAATGTTTTTTATCTTATAATTTCAATATGTTGAGGATCTATCAAGATTTTAAGCCTCAACAATGTAATACCCTATGTTTCCTTAAATGCTCTAAGTGTCATCAGTTGGGACCAATAGAGTAGCTAGTGGACTCTGAAGAGATCAATTATTGATAAAAGAGACAGACCAATATTAGTAAATAGAATAGAGGATATTTTGGTGACTCTAATATTTGGTCAATTGGTATTAGATGACAAAATATCAAATGAGGATATTTTGTATCATTATATAATATTATATATTATATATGTATTATATGTTATATATATAATTGGTGTAAAGAAAAAGAAAAGAGGAAGAAAGTTGGTAAGAGAGAAACAAGAAGAGAGAAAGAAGAGAAGAGAAAGAAGGAAATAAGAGGATAACTTGTGGGAAAGCTTAGATTCATCATCTTCATCATCAATTCACCCTCTTCTTCAAAGAGGTGAGCTCCATTAGATAGCATAGCATTGGAGGGGGGGGGGGGGAATATGAGAATATGGTGGGTTAGGGTTTTGTGTGAACGCATGATAAATGTGAATTTGATGTTGATACATGTTATTTTGATGAATTCCATGCTTATAACATATTATACTATGATTATTGGTTGATTGTATGCTTCATAAACATGTGAGTATGTGGTTTGGCCATGGATGCACCTATTTTACACGTTGTTGGAAATCTGGGAAACATATGGTTCGCACTGCGAACTTCAGCGAACTGTAGGCGAACATCTCAGCCTGCTACGTTCGTACTGCGAGCTGGCAGCGAAGTGAAAAAGAACATTCGCCTAGGACTCACACTGCAAGCACTGAGGCCTTTTGCTACTGCCATCATTTTTCTAGCTTCATCCAGAGTTCGCACATCGAACTCAAGGCGAAGGACCTCGCCCAGGCTTCGCACTGTGAACCCTGCAGTTTTTCCCGTATTGTTTCCTTCATAACTTTTGAACCGTAACTCGGATCGAGGAACGGTCGGAAGCGTTGGAAATATATTTCAATGCTCTATTCATTGGTTTGATGGGATAGCTGAAAGCTCCAAGAGTTTGACAAAATTTTGGTAAAGCATAATGTTGTGGAAGACGTTCCAACATGAAGGTTTATGTGCCA
Organism: Lathyrus tuberosus; assembly: GCA_022829125.1. Lineage (NCBI taxonomy): Eukaryota > Viridiplantae > Streptophyta > Magnoliopsida > Fabales > Fabaceae > Lathyrus > Lathyrus tuberosus. The sequence goes on along the minus strand of JALAZF010000203.1, from coordinate 9,012,683 downwards.
GACTGAAGATGTCGAATGAAATGTCCCAGCATGAAGACTCGACATCATAACTATCACAAAAGGTTTTGTTTAAGTCTGTTCCAAGATTCAAGGTGCGATTGGAAGTGGATTAAGGATCAAAGATATGAAGCCCAATAAAGCAGAAGGCTATAAAAGAAGACCAAGACCTAGGTAAAAAAAGAGAGAGGGAGAGAGAGAGAGAAAGAGAGAGAGAGAGAGAGAGAGGACGACATAGACTTAGGAATCCTATTTTGTAAAGTAGGGTTTCGGTTTTGAGAGTCATAGGTTTCTCTTGTAAGTCTCCCTCTGTATCGATTTGATGCAGTGTGGTAGGCATAGGTACTTATACAGATTCAGAAGCCCGTAAGCAATGAATCGTGTAGTGTTCTTGGATGAAGCTTTGAAGCAAATCCAAGTTAACTTGTTAGTCAATGATGCTTGACTGAACTTTGTATTGGAAGGGGTGTCTTTCAATAGAGATGATACAGTTATGAGGTATTAACTATTAGATAATCACAGGTTGTGATTTAGGGAATGAGATGGGTTTCTCTTATCAATTAGATGTGACTTCTAATGATAAAGTCTTCATTGGGTAGTGATAGGTTAGCGTGGGTGCTTTCTGTAAACCTGTGGTTATTTACATAAAACTATACTACTGATAGTGAATTCTTCTTCTTGGATTGGTATCCCTCATATGTAGGTGAGTTGCACCGAATTGAGTCATCATATTATGTGTTGTTTATCATTCTGCAATTTACAATTCAGTTTTGATTAACATGTTGGATCAGATGTCGTAACATCTGTGTTATTCTAATTCTGATATTCAAGGTATCAGTCTGTTGTTCTGTTCTTGTTTAAATGTTTATGCAGAACAATGTCTTGACATGTGTTAGGACATCTGTTGTCTGCAATGCTAGAATTTAAATTGGTATCAGAGCAGGCATCCTGTCTGTTTCTGGATGAGATCTTTGGGAGATAAGTTTTGCCGTTTAAACAAGGAGTTTTAAAGATAAGATCAATCAACTCATACATACTCAAGGGTATTAATGGATGGGATGGATATTCTGGATCGAAGGTAACAACCCGGTGGTTGTTCATGTTGCTGAGGGGGTTCTACAACAACTGCAAGAGAAGTGGCTAGTTCTCTTGTTGGGGTGTCTTATAAGATGTTCTGACATCTTATTAGGGCTAGCAGAAGTCGTTCCTTGGTGGTTCTGCTACATATGTTTCTGATGGAAGAGCTCTAGAATTATGGGATTTTGGAGTTGTTGCTGAAGACAGATGGTGGAAGATATCAATCGTCGACCTCTATATGTGAAAATATCTGCATATTTTTATTCCAAAGTTGGGAGCAATGGAATGAAGGGAGTTGTTGGAAGATGTCTGTTATGGTGACGTGGTACTTGGAAGCTTGGTTCCATGGTGCAGTTTGAAGTCAGTTGAAGAGGAGAGGAGTTGAGTTTAAGTTTATCAAGTTCTTGCTCTGGGAGCTTGATAAATTATCGATCGGCTAGGTTGACAAAGATACTTGAGAATTCTCTCAAGTCAACTCATAAAGGCGTCTCAGTCGTGAATCTGGAGTCTTCTAGTTATTCTTCTGACTAGAAGGTGTTTCTGTGAAACACAAACCTGAAGGAAGTGGAGGTGATTTATTTTCACCATCCAAAAACAACAAGGAAGGATTCATTCCTCTTAATCCTAAGGGTGGATCTAATCTGATTGGAGTTTTCAGAATTGTTGAGGTAAATAGGGTTCGCTCAGAGAGAATCTTAGTTACTTGAGTCAATGGTGGCAGCCTTGGTATCTCAACACTGAGTGTCAAAGAAGATACTTGCAAAAGATTGAATACTTGATAAGTGTTCATGAAGTGATTTGGTGGAGCTTAGCTACAATAGTGAAGAAGGGTTATTGGACAAGGATTTAAGATCAATTGCTATTTATGGAATTCACAAGTATTTAATTGATTATCCTTGAAAGTCAAGATTGCTGATGTTCAACAAGATGTTGGAATATCTCATCATCAGAGTTTGTGCAGAAGCATGGGAGGGGTAATGCATACGCTTTAGCATCTGTTTTGGTCTTGGGTGTTGACCTAAGAATTTGCTTCAGTCTGGTTTGACAGAAGCATGTGATCTCTGGAGAGTTTCCTGGCAAGAAACTGGTATGGACAATGGTGCTGTTGAAGATGAAGATGAAGACATCATAATCTTGATGGTTATATCTTGAACCAGTTTATTTCTGATCTAGGAGGAATGGAGTGCTGGTGGTAGCACAGCTTGGATCAGTTTATTTCTGATCTAGGTACTTAGGAGCATGGGATCTTTCTCATCTTGAAGGTCAAGGTTAAGTGGCAGTTATCTCTGATTTTCTACAGACTGCTCTACTAAGGAAAGTGGCATTCTTTGGTATGGTTATGGTGTAGTCTAGGACTAATTTATCTTCTGAAGATTCAGACGTGACAGGTGTGAATTCTTTGGAGTTTCAAAGCAGTTATTCATCAAGGTGTGAGCTTGAATGGAATACCCATGATAAGATTAAGCAAGATGGAGTTTGTCTACTTAAACTTGGTTGTTGAGTCAAGTCTATGAGAGCATTGAACTCTTGTTCTGTAATAGGGAGGAGGTTCTTCTAAGTGGCAGAAGGAGGAGCTGAATTCAGCAGCTGGATGTCGTATCAGAATATTCTGACATCTAGCTTAACATTAGAATCTCAGCTGGTGATTGTTCGCTGTTGATCTTGGCGAACAACCTCTGGTTTACCAGAATGGTGAAATCTGGGTTACTTGCAGGATTAACCAAACAAATCCTAGGACGTCGGGCGAAAACTTAGATCAACGTAATAATTTTAAGTTAAGGGTGATATCTTGGTTCTTGGTTTTATGTATTTAAGTCTTTTGGAATAAAAGATTTCAACTAACTCTAGATAAAAGTCTGAGATAAAAGAAAATGACTTTGAAAAGAACTTTTAAAGTAAAATGGCGAAGAAAGAACTTTAAAGTAAAATGACGAAGAAAACATAAAGATGCTGGTAAATGTAAAGGAATTGGTAAAAAAAACTTTGATTGATAAAGAAATTAAAAGATGGTGTTTACACGTACATTTTTCCAAATAACTCTTTTCTCTCACACGGGTACTTTGAGTAATTTCAAGAAGTTTTGTACAAGTTTTTCACACTCAATTCTAATAACAACTATCCTATTTATAGATAAACAAAATAACTGCTATTAACGACTAAATCCTAAATCTTCGACATCTGGCCTTCTGCATGTCTCCCTTTCGCCAGGTGCTTCCACGCGTCTTCTGCCAAACGTTATAATTCTCTTGAATTTGAATCTTCAAGTTATGTCGAACAAACGCGTCCTTTCAGACTTGTCGAATTGTCGAACTATCACAACGTTCTTCATACTTGTCCAAACTTTTTCCATTTGCAGAAATCTTTACTTGACGAAATGTCGAAACGTTGCCTCGTCGAAATGTCGAAGAATGTTGAAGAATATCTCCCAAGTAGATATACTCTTTCAGTTGTACTTCTTTTGGCATGTTCCTCCATTTGTCGAAAACAACTTTTTACGTGTTGAACTCATGGCGTCGAAAATACGCATATACAGTGATGTGGCACATCAGCTTAAGATAAGGTGATCTACAGGAGAATGGAAGTTATGGATGCTTCAAAAAGTTCTATCTCATGCAGTTTGTGGGAGGTGTGGATTGAGAAGATGTTACATGTCTAGAGGCTTGGTGGATCCAAGATGTCTTGTTATGGAGCAAGTAATTCATGTAACTTGAAGATCAGATTTCATTGGTGGATCAGTGTATCTTATGGGAGTTCTGAAGAAAAGTGAGATCAATCAAAAGGTAGCAGTTGGTTGTTCTCATTTGTGGAATCAAGATAATCAAATAGTGGCATTTGATTACTCTTGAGGAATGTCTTGGAACAAATTACTCTTGGGCAGAAGGGTGGTTGGTTGAAGACTTGAGGAGGTGTTGATTCTTTTCTATTAGAGCTTCTGGCAGAAGTTCTCAGTTTATGGAAGATTACCTTCTTTTGGTGGATGAGAGTTTATTTCTCTCTTTTAGTTACTGGAGTTCTTATTGATCAAGCTGGTGGCACGGTGTTGTTTAAAGATCTTCAGTTGGATTACTATGCAGATAGTAAGTCCAGTGGTGGAGCATATCTAGAACTATGTTGATTGGTGTCTATGATTTGTGAAGGATGTCCTAACTGATGTTAGAACATTTTCTGGGTTGGCTATCCTTGGAGTAGGATGATAAGTTCTAAGTGTAGAACTTGACACTCACATCTTGTCTAAGAGGTATTTATCTTATCATACAGAAGAATGATGGGTAAAGGATTGTCTTAGAAGTCTGATGTGAATGGGACATGCTAGAAGTGGATCAGTTTGGTGCTTATGGAGCAAATGGGCTGAAGATTTCTAGAGCATGTATACGATATCTGACATCGTTAAGAAGATAACAAACTAAGAGGTAAGGTATCTCTTTGAGGAATGTGGAGCATTCCAGATCAATTAGGTTTCATTTCAAGAAACATGGAGGTCTATACATGAGAATTCAAGAGGAATTTGTGTGGTGTATAAATGGGTTCAAGAAGAGAGGGATCAATGGAGCTTTGATCTCAATCCAAGAGTTTGTTAATTTAGGATGGTGATCCTAATGTGACCTCGCGGGAAACATAATGGTGTTCATGTGTGAGTGATTATTGGTTCTTGTTTGAAGAAGCAATAAGTGCAGATGATGATTGTGTTCAGTAGGTAGGTTGGACAGAGGGTGCGCTCTTGAAGACATGAAGATGCGTCTTATATTTTCCATTCATCTACAAAGTGTTCATTAGAGGAGCACTGGTTATCTTAGATAGGGGGAGTTGCTCCTTGATCTAAGAAGTATTACTGCAGTGGTGTAGATTGTTTATCAAGATTGTTTGTGGTTTCAAGCAGTTTGTGATAGATTGCCTCTGATGAGGATGATATGTCAGACGAGATGTCATGACATTGCTCTACTGGTATAAGTTCTGGGTGAAGTTATCAGGGTATTCTGATTCTGTCATTGGTGTCAATGGATTGAATTAGAAGTGGTACAAGTATCTCGGGATTTTCTGCTGATGGAAAGGTCTATGGAAGAATTATGTAGCAATCAAGCTTGCTAATTTGGATTAAGGAAGTGATTCAGAATAAACAGAAGATGGGTGTAATTATTGTCCTATCTATGGGGACCATAAATCTGACAATATCAGGTTAGGTATCAGGACATTGTTCAAGAGTGGTTTCAAGGACAAGTCAGAAAAGGTAGAATCTTTCGAAACTAACTTGACCAGCAGTTATTGCACTCTTTGACTAGTCTTTTGTCTGGATTTGCTCTACCTACATAATTTCTTAATATTTAAGGAAGATCGAGCTAGAACATCTTTCTTAGGTTGAGATCAAATGAGTTTTGTTAGTGTGTGGGTAAGAATTATTTGGGTTTGGGTTTGCATGGGTCAATTTTGCCATCTTTTGGCTAAAACGGAGGAGAATGGCTGTGTTGGTTATGGATTGGTTGTGTGCATTTGAGTTGTTGATCTGTATAAATGTCTCAAAGGATGTTCTAACATTCTGGGTTCTAACATCTTGGGTAGATTGTGTTTTGTGATCAGAGTTAGGAAGCAAGTTGTGTTTTGTGATCTGAGTTATATTCTCTATGTACTCAGTATCACAAGGCGAATGACGAGGGGAACTTGAAATTATCTTCTCTCTTCCTCATGAATAAGAAGAGGGTCTAGAGATTATCTTCTCCCTCTTTCTTGACACTTGCTTCAGGTTTTCCCACTACATGCACCATCAAACTGAAGAATGTTTTAGCCAAAATTTATCAAAAAGGGGAGATTAAAAGCTCAAAGAGTTTGACAAAATTTTGGTAAAACATAATATTGTGGAAGATGTTCCAACATGAAGGTTTCTGTCCCAGACTGAAGATGTCGAATGAAATGTCCCAGCATGAAGACTCGACATCATAACTATCACAACAGGTTTTGTTTAAATCTGTTCCAAGATTCAAGGTACGATTGGCAGTGGATCAAGGATCAAAGATATGAAGCCCAACAAAGCAGAAGGCTATAAAAGAAGACCAAGACCTAGGCAAAAAAAAAAGAGAGAGGACGACATAGACTTAGGAATCCTATTTTGTAAAGTAGGGTTTAGGTTTTGAGAGTCGTAGGTTTCTCTTGTAAGTCTCCCTCTGTATCGATTTGATGTAGTGTGGTAGGCATAGGTGCTTGTACAGATTCAGAAGCCCGTAGGCAATGAATCGTGTAGTGTTCTTGGATGAAGCTTTGAAGCAAATCCAAGTTAACTTTCTAGTCAAGGATGCTTGACTGAAATTTGTATTGGAGGGGGTGTCTTTCAATAGGGATGATACAGTTATGAGGTATTAACTGTTAGATAATCACAAGTTGTGATTTAGGAAGTGGGATGGGTTTCTCTTATCAATTAGATGTGACTTCTAATGATAAAGTCTTCATTGGGTAGTGATAGGTTAGCGTGGGTGCTTTCTGTAAACCTGAGGTTGTTTACATAAAACTATACTACTGATAGTGAATTCTTCTTCGTGGATTGGTATCCCCCAGATGTAGGTGAGTTGCACTGAACTGGGTCATCATATTCTGTGTTGTTTATCATTCTGCAATTTACAGTTCAGTTTTGATTAACATGTTGGATCAGATGTCGTAACATCTGTGTTGCTGCACTTCTGATATTCAAGGTATCAGTGTGCTGTTCTGTTCTTGTTTAAGTGTTTATGCAGAACAATGGCTTGACATGTGTTAGGACATCTGTTGTCTGCAATGCCAGAATTTCAATGGCTTTGAATTTAAAGAATGTGGAATATTATGTGGATAGTGAAGATGAACACCTAGTTTTGTGTTGAGTACTATGTGATTGGTTTAATCTTTGGTGAGGGGCTTGACTCCAAAAGACCTATCCATTATGTGATTACAATTAACCAAAATGTCGGTAGAGGAATAAAGATGATTTTATGCCTTATGTGAGATGTTTATGCATGATGCATTATACTATTTTACTGTATGTGTTTATGCATGATATATATGAATGTGATTATGTGATAACATGCTTAAAAAACTATAAGAATGGTGAGGCGAACCTTGACATTAATTAACTGAATGAATTAGTAAGGTGATTAGGACATGATGAATAACATAGATGGCAATGCTTGTGCGACGATGCTTAGGTGTGCATCGTTGGAAAGTAGTTGTCTAGTTGTGAGGAGAGCTTTGTATGCAACATGTGTGGATTTTATGTTACTTGTGATTAAGGTGAATGTGCTCGCCTTGTGATTGTCGAATAGAATCACGTTGTGTTGTGTCTTATCACATAGTCAGAAACAACCCTTGACTTGTGACATCCCAAGAGTTAATGCTTGTGTAGAGCTCTTTTGGGATGTACGCACCATTACTTTGGTAGGAGTTCCCTTAAATGAATGGAGCCTGCGGGAAAAAGACTTAAGATGGGGGGAGGTCCCATGGGAAGTGACGATTCATGTGGGTATAACCTTGAATGTGAATTCATTCATTTATCCCGTGTGTAGTACGAATTGAGCCAACGGGTAAGAGACTTGAGATGGGGAGTGGTCCCATGAGAAGTGACGATTCATGTGGAAATCAATTTGAATCCGCATCCATTTTGTATGTCAAAGTACATTACAAGGATCCATGACCCGACCTAAAGTCCTAGGCATAGGAGAGGACGGGAAAAGGGGATACCTTGGTATAGTTTCCGATTAGTGATTGTTTGAGTTGATTAACTCAAGAGGCATGTTTCCATACACTGTGCACTGTATGAACTCAAGTATTATTCCTTTCCCTTTTGACTTGAGATAAAAATTGATTAGAACCCTGTAGAGCTAAGTGAACCTATAAGATAGGGGAACTCACTGAGATTATTATCTCATCCCATTATTGTTGTTGTTTTTAAGTTATTTGTTTGCAGGTTTAGTTTTCATGTGGAGCTTTGCTTGGATGTTTCAAGAGAAGCTTAGATTATGCTTATTCTATTGTGCATTGTGTATTGTGTACCTTGTACAATGAAGGATGTTGTACTTAGATCTTAGTTTTTATTGTTTTTGCATTTTCCATATCTTGTACCATAGGTTCTCTTTTATGTTTTAGAAATGGTCAAGTATGTAAATTATGCCAATAGGAACTTATGATGGTGTCAGTATCATATAATAACTCTTGTATGGTATTATTCTAGATATATATTATACATGGCATTACAAACAACTTCGTGACTTCTAAAAGGTCCAAATCAGATTGCCAAGTTTAATATTCTCATGTTCAATCGTTATCTATAACTAAAATGTATTAAGCAAGTTCTCACCTTTTTATCGGGATGAATCGAACTCTTGCACGTTGTTGGTATTACTACGGCTGTCTCAGCTACCGAGTAGTTCTAACAAGGTAAAGCAAAGTTGTTTCTACAACAAATAAGCCATAAGAAGAAATTGATTAAATCAGAAACTTCAAAACAGAAGAAGAACAATTAAAGTTTTTAGTAATTAGGGTTTGAGAGCTATGAAAAAGAAAGGGTTAGATTCATACGCAGAGAAAAGAGAAATATGAATGAGAGTTTGCGTAGGTTGGATGAAGCTTGTATGATGGGGAATGAGCGCTTGCAGTTGAAGGAAGTACAACTTTGAAGCAACAAAGCGTACACATGAGATCCATTCAATAATGAAAATTGTACTCAGAGGAGAAGAATCATGTATGATGGGGAATAAAGGGTCAGGGTTATCATTTGGGAGAAGAATCAAAGACAGAGAGAAACACTTCAATCCTAATTTAACAACTTCAATTAATCACCAAAATAGAGAGAAGAATGTATAATTTTTTATTTTTGTTTTTCCTTCAATGGTTCCAGCATCGAAAGATACACAAGAGAATCATTCAGTTGGAAATTATGAACGTTTTTTTTTTAATTGTTCGCCCTAATGTCGAGCGTTCCTCCATAAGTTCCAAAAGATACACAGGAGAAGCTGTGATTGATGGTTTGATTAAGGAGAGGGATGTACGATTTTGGAATCAGGAGGGAAGACATTTTACATTGGACACTTAATGAATTTTTCATTTTGTTTTAATCTAACATCTCTGTTTGATTCCAATGCGCACTGAATTTTTCATTTTCTTTAAAAATATAATTTTAATAAACAAAAGAAAACGGTCTCATGAATTTTTTTTTATTTAAATAATTAAAAACTATATTAGAAAGGTTTAAAATCATTGTTAATAAAAATCGTTCTCTTTGATATCTACTAGAACGGTTTTGAGCCATTGGGTAAAATTTGCAAGTAATGTATATCCTACTGCGACGAAATGTAAAATATGTTGCTTACTACTCTCTACGAGAACAATTTTTTTACTTCCCATAAATTAGGCGTTGACATAGGGTAAAAATGTCGTAGTGTCACGTCCTGGCCTCACCTGTCACGACAAATCTTATCACACTAACACATTAAGTAAAATTCTTGAATGGATCATTATTTCTTCATTACTATTATTCATTCTCTATCATTGACAACAAATAATTATTATTATTCTTTTCTCATGACTATTCACAATCTTTAAACTTAAAAATCAATTTAAGTTAATACAATTTAAGTTAACACTGAGCCATAAACAAAACTGGTTCACTTGGTTGATCTTAGATAAAACATTATTCATTTTACCCACATCTTCTACCATTGTAATTTGACAATGACCTTTTCTCTAGCGATTTCCCATCATTCTTCTGACCACTACATAGTTGAGCTCCAATAACACCAATCGGATCTTGAAAAATGCTTATGTTCCTGCCTTTAGCAAAAGGAAAAGGGACATGCACTTCATCTTCAACCTCTAAACCATCTTCTTATTCTTCCCCAATAAATTCTCGAGAACCTCCAACACCATTTTACTCATATATTGAGACCCGAGTCCATTCTAAAGAAGTTCAATCATTATTCCTGAAATTTTGGCATGTGCAGACAGCAGATGTCCTAACACATGTCAAGATATTGTGCTACATAATCATTTAAACACAGAGGAGCAACAACAGACTCATACCTTGAATATCAGAACTGCAGGATCACAGATGTCACGACATCTGATCCAACATGTTTATCATGAACCCTAACAGAAAACGTAAATCTGCAGTATAATAAAGAACACAGCAATTGTTAACCCAGTTCGGTGTAATTCACCTACATCTGGGGGATACCAATCCAGGAAGAAGACTTCACTGTCTATAGACCTGTTACAAAGCTAAACTCCCCCGTTTACAACTTTATCCTAACATCTACCCAATGAACATCTTTACCAAAGCTAAACTCTAACGTTTACAACTCTGATATGAGATACCCCACTCACTTCCCTTAATCACCAAATGTGATTTCTACATCATCCCAGTCAATACAGAAATCTGTTAAGCTTTCTTGACAAATAAGCTAACTCAGATTTGCTTAAAAGCATCATCCAAGAACAATACACAATCCAATACCTCAAGGCTTATGGATCTGTGTGACGCCTATATCTGCCACAATGCATCAACTGATACAAAGGGAGACTTACAACCTAGAGAGCCAACGACTCTCAAAACCTTAAACCCTTGTTTCTTACGCAAGAGAACTAGGTTACAAAAGGCATATGAAATCCTAGGTCTAAGTCTTCGTATATAGTCTTCTGTTGGGCTTTCTATCTTTGATCCTGTGATTCCTTGATCTGCTCCTTAATTCTTGCAACAGATTAAAACCTTCTAACTTAGTAAGTCAGTCAAGATGTCGAGTCACCCAGATGGGACATCTTCTTCAACATCTTTTTCTTCTGCAGATTCTTTAATTATATCAACAGAATGTTTTAGCAAAATTTAGTCAAACATCAGGTGCTTTCAGTTTCCCCCTTTTGACAAATTTTGGCTCAAGCATTCTCTTCTGCATTCTGCAATCAGCAAGACTCCTACATCAAGACTCCTTTATCTTGAGAATTGATTAGAGCTAAGGTCTGAGAGAGTCTCCCCCTCAACACATTCCCCCTCCTTTCAAGAGAGGTCTTGAGAACCAGAAAACTCCTCCAGAGAAGAAACAGCAGTTGTAGGCTTCGTAACACTAAGCACATAGATTGCATAACTCAGGTCACAAGACACAACCTGCTTCACAACTCAGATAACAAAACACGAAAAAGATTGTTAAGATGTCAGAACGTCTTACCCAACATTCTTGCAAAACAACTGCAGGACCAGAAAACCATTCTTCCCCTCTTTAGCCAAAACTTGGCAAGAGTGACCAAGACAGCTCCAAACCCAGACGCAACACACCCAGTATTTTAAAAACCACATCTGACACCAACCCAAGAGAGAGTATTGAGACTAAAGAAGACCAAGGCAGTCCTATTTATAGCCGAGCATTTTCCTTAGAAAGTAACGAATCACAAAAAATTACGTTGGTTAATTCAAAGGACCATTAATCGAAAGAAATAACTCCACTAAGAGCGCACCGGCCAAGACTGCTTTGACTATTTCATCTTTTAAGAACACCGTCCAAAGACCATATTACATGCAAACATGTTTTATGACAAGGTCCTGACATCATGTCATACATTGTCCAAGCTTTACTTCTGATTTGACAAGATCATGACATCTCACATGATTATGATCACAGTCTGCAGAGAAAAATAAATTCTCTCAGACCTAACCACTGATTCTTAAGCATCTATTAAGAACCATGTTATTTGCACTGCCAAGTCTCCCCCAACTTGCAACAATATAAATGTCAAGACATCCTTCTTGACATCTCATCCTCCCAGGATGATCACAACTTGCTTGACACACAATACAAACTGGAACTTCAACTACACCCTCGCAGTAATACATCTTAGATCAAAGAGCAACTCCCCCTATCTAAGATAACTAGTGCTCCTCCATAGAACACTATGCTGATGAATGGAAAACATAAGACGCATCTTCATGTCTTCAAGAGCGCACCCTCAGTTCAAACTACCTACTGAACACAATATCAACCCTCTTATTGCTTCTTCTAAAAAGAACCAATAATCACTCACACATGAACACCATCATGCTACCCGTGAGGAAATATCAGAATCACCATCCTACCATAACAAACTCTTGGATTGAGATCAAAGCTCCATTGATCCCTCTCGTTCAGAAACTATCTATATACCACACGAATTCCTTCTGAATTCTCATGTATAGACCTCCTTGTTCCCTGAGACACAACCCAATTGAATCAGAATGCTTCACATTCCTCAAAGAGACGCACAGGGCCCCTTAGTTTTTTTATAATGATGTCAGATATCGTATACATGCTCCAGAACTTCACAGCTGCCAAACTGATCCACTACTAGCATGACTTGTAGCTAGGGGCAGTATCCCATTCACAAGATTTTCCACTGAGCTTAGCAAGGCCATCAACTGAGATAGACACCCCATAATCCAAGACAATCATTCCTTCATCATTCTCCCATATGATAACCTGGAATACTTCTGATTTTCCTTGTGAATATCCACTTTTGAACGCATCAGAAACTAGACCTTCATGCAATTAGCCCGTGATCCACTTCAGTCTTCTCCACACCATCCTCCCCAAGACAGTTCTTCTACTCCATTATTCTCTCGTATGACAAGATAGATACTCTTTAGACATGGTGTAGCTAACAAGTTCCTAGACCAGAACTTGAAATCCTCCTCCAAGGATAACCAACCCAAAAAAATGTTCTAACATCAGTTAGGACATCCTTCACACATCATAGACACCACACACCATGGTTCTTGATATGCTCCACCACTGGACTTACTATCAACATAGTAATCCAAACTGAAGATCTTCATACAACACTGCGCCACCAGCTTAAACAAAGAGAACTTCAGATACCCAGAGAGAAATAAACTCTCATCCACCAAAAGAAGGTATACTTCCAGAACCTGAGAACTTCTGCCACGAGCTCCAAGAAACAACCAGAACCTCCTTACGTTTTCAAAAAGCTACCCTTCTGCACAAGAGCAATCGGTTTCAAGCATCCTGCTTGAATGCACACTATGAAACCAACCAAATGCCACCTTTTGATTGATCTCACTCTTCTTCAGAACTCCCACAAGATACACTGATCCACCAATGAAATCAGATCTTCAAGTCACATGAACTACTTACACCATAGCAAGACATCTTGGATCCACCAAGCCTCTAGACATGTAACATCTTCCCATCCACAGCTCCCGCAAACTGCATGAGACAAACCTTTTTGAAGTATCCATAACTTCCATTCTCCTGTAGATCACCTTATCTTAAGTTGATGTGCCACATCGCCAGCTGAGACTCTGATGTTAAGCTAGATGTTAGAACATTCTGATACGACATCCAACTGCTGAATTCAGCTCCTCCTTCTGCCACTTAGAAGAACATCCTCCCTATTACAGAACAAGAGTTCCATGCTCTCATAGAATTGATTCAACAACCAAGTTTGAGTAGACAACCTCAATCTTGCTTTGAAACTCCAAAGACTTCACACCTGCCACGTCTGAATCTTCAGATGAAAAAGTAGTCCTAGACTACACCATAGCCATACCAAAGAATGCCATTTTCCTTAGTAGAGCAGTCTGTAGAAAGTCAGAGATAACTGCCACTTAACTTTGACTTCTAAGAAGAGAAAGATCCCATGCTCCAAAGTACCTAGATCAGAAATAAACTGATCCAAGCAGTAACCATCAAGATTATGATGTCTTCATCTTCATCTTCAACAGCATCAAAGTCCAGACTAGATTCTTGCCAGGAAACTCTCCAGAGAACACATGCTTCTGTCACACCCGACTGAAGCAACTTCTTAGGTCAATACCTAAGACTAAAACAGATGCTAAAGTGTATGCAGTACCCCTCCCATGATTCTGCACAAACTCTGATGATGAGATGTTTCAACATCTTGTTGAACATCAACAATCTTCACTTTCAAGGATAATCAATTAAATACTTGTGAACTCCACAAATAGCAATTGATCTTAAATCCTTGTATAATAACCCTTCTTCACTGTTGTAGCTAAGCTCCACCAGATCACTTCATGAACACTTATCAAGTATTCAGTCTTTTGCAAGTATCTTCTTTGACGAACAGTGTTGAGATACCAAGGTTTCCACCCTTGACTCAAGTAACTAAGATTCTCTCTGAACGAAACTTATTTACCTCAACAATTTTGAGAACACCAATCATATTGGATCCACCCTTAGGGTTAAGAGAGATGAATCCTTCCTTGCTGTTTTGGATGGTGAAAATAAATCACCTCCACTTTCTTCAGGTTGTGTTTCATAGAAACACCTTCTAGTCAGAAATATAACTAGAAGACTCCTGATGCACGACTGAGACGCCTTTATTATTGGACTTGAGAGAATTCTCAATTATCTTTGACAACCTAGCCGTTCAACAATTTACCAAACTCCCAGAGCAAGAACTTGATAGACCTAAACTCAACTCCTCTCCTCTTCAACTGACTTCACCCTGTACCTGTCATACCCCAAATTTTGACCACTAAGATCTCCCATCATTGTGCAAATCATCATCACAATATGGATGAACCGTCATACCTCATCAGTCTCCCCAAAGGTGGGTGAGCATCCACTACCATCAAACTTAGGGTTTCAAGCCCTCTCAGAGTTCTTAGACAGAGGATCAATCAAGAATTGACATGATCTTCAACTTGTATAAACCTCTCAAACATCCACAAAGGATCAAGAGGACGCCCACACCAAGGATTAAGCACAAGGTTGCTCCCTTCTAGGTGGATCAAGCCTCAAGATCGCCAGTGTCACCAAATTAGGGTTTTGGTCGACCAAGGCCTCCAGTTGGAAATTTTCCTCTGGGCATGAGCCAATGCTTCAAAGCATAACCTAAGATACTCCATGGAACCTCATGGACCCAAGTATCAAGTCAATTTGACCTCAGGGGATGCATACATCAAAAATCAGGAATTAGGGTTTCTTGACCTAATTCACCCCTAAGTTGACTTTTGGGACAAATCATGAGCCAAGACCTCAAGAGAGGATTTGAGGGTCTCTAATACACCACATTGATCCATTTCCAACAATGGACTGATCCAAGAAGCTTGAGCAACAAGTCTCAATTTCATCAGTACCACAGTTAGGGTTTTGAGGAAAAAGTCAACTGTAGCTTTGACTTTTGACCAGGACATGCTCCCAAGCCCTAAGACATGATTCAATATACCCTATAACACCCATGAAACATGTCCATCAAGTTTGATTTAGGTCAAGGACATGATTTCCTAAAGGATTGCACAGTTTGGAATTCATCGGATAAAAAGTCAACTGTGCACAAAAGTCAACTTTGACTTTTTGAGATTTTTCACAAAAATGGATTTTTAACCCTAAAATGATGTTAATGTATGATTTGAATCATCATTCATCAAGAAAAATCAAAGAAAGTGGGATCACTTGTAAAAGGGGTAACCATAAAAACTTAGAAAATTTTCTAAGTTATGAACAAAGTGGCAATGGTACCAACTTTGGAGGAAAATAACTCCTAAACCACAAAGTCATTTCTCCCCATCCAAAGCTTGATTTGTAGATCTCATGGCCCTCTACAAAAACTTCAACTAGACCTCATTCCAATTCTTCATGGATTTTGAGTTATGGATTGATCAAAATCACAAAAAGTGAAAATGTCACTTTTTTCAAACACTTAGTGAAATTTTCACTAAGTCAGAATCTGCCTTCACTTTTTTCCAAATGTAGAGACATTTTTCACTTGGATCCAAAAAGTATCAAAACCAAATATGATCAAACAGTTGTTGTATCATATAAGGGCTTTCCAAAATGGCCAAGAACATCACCAAATTCAACTTGAGCCATGAGATATGACATTGGCAAGTTGCCTTGCTGAAAATTGCCAAGGCAAGGCAGAATTTTGCATTTTTGGTCGATTTGCCAAAATCAGCCAATTTCATGCCTTGTCATAATATTGGACACATCTGAGGATCAAATCTAAAGGGGACAATCACTGAGCCAAGCCTCCAAAGTCCTTGGAACAAGAAGTAGCATGCCAAACCTAGAATTGCCTAAAAGAGGGACAAGACTCCAATTTTGGATTAGAGCATTTAATAGATGCTTAGAGGTGGCATGGACTGACACATTTGCAACTGAATTCAGTCAAGATTCCTCCAACAAGTAGGGAACCAAAGCTCTGTGCTCTAACCTGTTGTCAATGGCTAGAGGAGACTTGGATTTTCATTTGCCAACATTGGCCAAACCTCTGCTGCAGTTGCCATTCACTATTGATCCCAAAACAAACTTGCTCTACTATAAATAGAGCTCATTTGTGCTCAGTTTGAGTACACCAAAGCCATCAAACATATGCTTTCCTCAAAATCCCTTTCTCTAGGCAAAAATACCTTCTTTAGCAAGGTAACTCTGAGTTTTTTAGTTTGAGAGCTTTTTCAATCAAACCAATCACACACACACACCTCATAAACATCATATGTAGGTGATCCAAACTCTCACAAGTGACCTGTAATCAAAAAATCACAAAGTCACCTCTCAAAACCTCAAAATAGGCTTTTTGTGCATTTTTCAAGTCATGTCTTGATTCAGTCACTTTCCAAACCAGATAAAACCTCAAACACACTCCAAATATCATCCTTGAACTGTCCCAAATGGTGCCACACATCTGGAACACCATTTGAGAGAGTTGCTATTTTGGTCACTTTTACCCCCTTTTGCTAGAAAGGGCCAGTTTGTGTTTATGCAGGTATCAGCTGATTCCAATCATCCTAAAAGCTTCTAAGGGATCATTTAAGTGTGTCTAAAGCATCAAGTCATTTCTGGAACAAGAGGCTTGACAGATTGCACAAAAACTCCAAAAAGCTCAAAAAGAGGTAAGCCTCATGACTTGAACTTTCCAAAATATGCAATGCTTTGAAGTCCACTTATCATGCACACCTCATACATGTTATATATGTTGTGTTTGAACCAATTGATCATGTAATTCATGCTTGTATCAAAGTGTAGCATAGAACATGCAATTATAGGCCTTTTTCAAAACCACTATCGGGTTTTGAGGAGGGAGTGTGATCTGAAAAAAACTACCACCACCATTGGATTCCTTGTGAAATTCTGGTCCATATGCATATAAATTTTGTCTCAAACCATTAAGAATTGAAAAAGTTATGACCATCACGTTTCTGAGCCAAAGTTTGCCTTGCCTTGCCTTGGGCCAGGCCTAAAACTAAGGCATGACTTGTATATTTGTGTTTTCACTCAAAACAATGGATGTATCACCACCCCAGTGGTAAGGCGCGTGCCTTGTGACCTTGAGGTCGTGGGTTCAAACCCCACCCATGCCATTTTGTGTTTTTTCACATTTTGCCATTTTTCCCAATATTTTTATGTTTTATTAAGTAATTGGAAAATTAATAACTCTTTCAATTTTAATTATTTTTTATTGGTTCTTTTTGTAAATAATCACAAAAATGTTGAAATATTTTATTCCACAAAAATATTAAGTTTATATTATTTATTTAATATAATTAGTATTTTTGTGAATAAATTCATTTTTATTTGTTTTTAAACATTTTAAAATGAACATTCATCTTGAAAAATCAAGACCAAATGGGTTTTAATATCTCTTGTGATTAAAACTTCATTTTTCAAACCTTAAACAAAAATCACAAGTGGTTTATTCAAATTCATTTGGTATTTTTCATTGATTTTCTTTTAATATTTACTGTTAAAGGAAAACAAATTAGGGTTTCTTTGATTTTCACCCTCACAAATCATTTTCAAACACTCATGGGCCTCTATTAGAGTGTAAGACCCAATCCCCTTTTAACCAAAACAATTTTGGGCCTCAGATATTGTATAATTCCCTCAGCGTTAAAAGAAAAGTTCGGCGCAATCATCGCCCGTTTAAAAATGAACCATTTGGGCTTCTCCTCGAGCTATAAGACTCATTCAAAACTTTTGGGCCTCTATTAGAGTGTAAGACCCAACCCCTTTTGAAAACCAAATTATCTTGGGCCTCAATCATTGTATAAGACCCACTACGTTTTCAAAAATCTCGGCGCGATCGCCATTTCAAACGAAAAATCATATGGGCCTACCCTCGTGTTATAAGCCCCACTCTCTTTTTCTTTAAACCTTTTGGGCCTCTTGAGAGAGTGTAAGACCCATCCCTTTGTATAGAGAATCTTTCTCGGGCCTCAGCCCCTCTGTACAAAATGATAGTGCAATCACTGATAAAAACCTGGGCCTCTCCTTGAGCTGTAAGCCCCAATTTTTCTTTCAAAGCACTTTCTCCTTTGATCTTGAATATACTGTTGTTTTCAATCTTTCTTTGTTGAACAACTAACCAAACAGCATAGAAGCTCTACAACCGAGTAAGTGGTTATATGTTTTCTTTATCCGCTTTCATATACATATAACTGTATTATGGGGCTGTTTCACTGTAAGTCTTCTTTCATAAACTCATATCGACTGTGTAATAATAGTATAGATATTTAGAGTTTCCCCGGCAACTACGTCTAGCACTAAGCCCTGTTGATTACTCTTAAAATAGACAAAACTAGATCCCCATAGGATTACCAGATACAGTCTTCCCTCCTCTTGGGGTTAAACAATATGGAGACGTGATAGGCAGCATTCTCGGTGAACCCTTTCACAGACTGTCACCTTTAGAAATCGTCAAAGAAACTCTATTCCCCAAAGATGATCTTTTCTCCATGAATGGCATCTCTTGAGTTTCTTCCAAATTCTTGAACTTTCCCGGCTTGATCTATTCTCTGTGAATAGCCTGTCTTGAATTTCTCGGGGTTTGGGGACCCACAAGCTTCTTAAAAGCATCCTCGCCTCCTCTTGGGTGTTGTACAAGGACCCGACGGCTTCTTATAAGTATTCACAGCCTCCTCTTAGGCTTCGTATAAATGATTTCTTCCTCCGGGAATGATAGCCTCCTCTTGGACTTCGTACAAATTGTCCCTCGGCTTCTTAAAAGTTTCCAGCCTCCTCTTGGGCTTCATACAAATTGTCCCGACGACCTCCTAGAGGTATAGGAACAGAAATTGGTCATCTTAATAGAACAGTCATTCAAAAAGTCTAGATCTTGCTACTGTTGTTTCTTAAACGTAGTACAAAAGATGAAACTCTAGACTTGGACAGTCTAATTCCCTAGAGTCTCAAAGACATTCTCAAGCTCCTTTCAAAACTAAGAGATGAAACCCGTAGACTCGGACAGTCTCAATACCCTTTGGATTTCCCATTTCCTTAAAGAATAGGAAATAACCCTGATCCTCGAAACAAATCCCTGAGTGAAAACAGTACTCATATAAGAACTGATTTTCTCTTTAAATCAGCATACTGGACCTGTCACTCAACTGAAATAGTAACCCTAGCCTCCTCTTGGGCTTTGTACAATGATCCTCCCCAACGGAGCTAACCTTTTCAAACTCTCTTGTTGAGTATAAAAGACTCTCTTGTTGAGTCAAAACCCTTTTAGCCTCCATCTCGGGCTTTGTACGAGATACAAAACACTCTCATGTTGAGTATAAAAGACTCTCTTGTTGAGTCAAAACCCTTTTAGCCTCCATCTCGGGCTTTGTACGAGATATAAAAGACTCTCTTGTTGAGTATAAAAGACTCTCTTGTTGAGTCCAACCTTTAGCCTCTGTCTTGGGCTTCGTACAAGACACATATAAAAGATTCTCCTGTAGAGTCAACCCTTTTAGCCTCTCTCTCGGGCTTCGTACGAGACACACAAAAATCACCCTCTTGTTGGGTCGATAGCCTCCTCTTAGGCTTTGTATAAGGAAACCCCAGTTGAACCAATCAACCTTTTAGCATCAAATTTGTGCCTCGTTCACAGTATACAAACATCAACAACTCCTTTTCCTTCATCTAATTGCTGTAAGCGGCAAGCCTCTGGATCATCTACATCCTTGCCACTGTCCCTCTTTTAGCATGAGAAATTCCTAAGGAAAGATGACATTGCTCTACACTGAGTTAAAGTCTTCTCCTTCAGGTCGAAAACCCTTATAAAGGAAATTATGGCATTACTGGATTCACATATCCCAGTTAAAGTAATCCTCCTTTATAATCAGTCACGCAACAATTGTGCCAAATAGACCCCCTTTAGAGATGACAAATTCTCTCTAAAGTCAACACCCTTTTAGCTTCACATCTTGGCCTTCGAACAAGATACAAATAGACTCTTTAGCATCATATCTTGGGCTTTGAACAAAATACAAACCACCTTTAGCTTCACGTCTTGGGCTTTAAACAAGACACCAAAACACCATTTCCTCCCATAGAATAGGAGGAACTACGATCGCTCTGATTTCCCTGTTTCGGTAAACGGGAATACGTAGGCATAAGATTGAAAGAAAAATCTTAGCGAGCACACTCAACAAAAACCCACAATCCCATACATCAATTAAAAAGTATCAGTCCTAACCCCCTACCCATGAACAGTCCCGGTTTTTCACTCAAAGAAAGAAGAAAGAGGCCCCACTTCCATATCGCATCTGTAACCTAACAGACCGCTGTTTAAACTCGGTATGCAAGCAGGGTTAATTAGAGACATCTATTTCCCTTCCTTAGTCAGCTCAATAGGATAAAAAATGAATCGGCTTGTAGTACCCCCAAAAGAGCGACAGTGCTTAAGAAACACGTCCAGTTTCGCTCGCTACAGAAAAGTGGCGCCCACCGTGGGGCCTAGTCTTTGATTTTCTTTCTTTCTTTCTTAAAGTAAAAGCCTTGGACAAGTTATTTTCATCGGGGGATGTTGTTATTGCTAGGATCGGCCTTCACTAGGATCTTAGGTCAAAACCTTTAAATTGGGAGGGAACCACAGAGTGGCGCCTCTGTCGGGAAGCCATTTTCTGTTAGGAACACAGGATTCATAGCTCTTAAAAGTCTAGGACATTAGGAAAAATATATATACTGCTTTTCCTAATTGATATATGTGTTTATTTTTCTGCTAATGGGAATACGTGTGATGCCGCATGTGGAAAGATTGAGTATACACCTAGGAAAAACCCCTTTAGTGGTGCGGAAGCTATCAGAAATAGTTGTCGCGCGATACCACCCTCTTCTGAGGACTCATCGAAAAAACACCACCTAGCACGGTTCCCGGCCCGCTGGTGTTTTTCTCGGCAAGAGTTGATGATGTTGAGAGACAGGTACAAAAATCACTAGTATAAACCTTTGGGACGGGTAGAGCCTTGACTCCATGACACCGACCCTTTGACCCCATGTTTTTTCTATGTTTTTGTGTGTTGCATTCATGCATTCATTTAAAAAAACATTACATCAAAGAAAATCTTCTCTTCTAGTCTCTCCTTTTTTCAAATTAAACTAAGACAATAATTGCAAATGTCAGAGAAAAAGACTGCGCTCATGGATTTCGGTAGAAGGAGAACTCATAAGTACACTTTCAAGGTTCCAAAGTTAGAGAATTTGAGAGGTTTGGCGAGAATGATCACTAAACCTGAAGCTTTCAGAGCCAAGTACGGAGGTTTGCTACCTCTGTTAAGGGTCCAAGTAATTGAAAGAATCATGGATGCACTCGTTCAGTTTTACGATCCGATCTATCACTGTTTCACATTCCCGAATTATCAACTAGCACCAACGCTGGAGGAGTATTCTCATCTTATCGATTTACACATCACTGATCGAGCTCCTTTTTCTGGACTGGAAGAAATTCCAAAGGATCAGACCATTGTAAGAGCAATTTACTTAGACGAGTCAGAGGTCAGGACTCACATGACCACTAAGGGTGGCATACAAGGTTTTTCGGCCCAGTTCTTGATAAAGAAGGCCTTGTACTTCACTAGTATAGGGAACGTGACTGCTTTTGAAAGCATCTTTGTCTTACTCACTTACGGGTTATTTCTGTTTCCCAACATCAATAACTTCGTCGATATCAACTCCATTAAGGTTTTTCTCATTGGAAACCCTGTGCCGACTTTGCTCGCGGATGCATATCATTCTGTACACTTAGGGAAGTTGTACAGCGGAGGGATGATCACATGCTGTGTACCCCTGCTATACAAATGGTTTATCTCCCATTTGCCCAAGTCTGCTGCTTTTTGGGATCAAAAGAATACTTTACGTTGGTTGTAGAGAATCATGTCTCTTACAAACTCTGACATAGATTGGTGCAATAGGATTTATGAGGGAATCAGGATCATTGACTGTTGTGGAAACTTCCCCAACGTACCCCTCATAGGAACTAAGGGAGGAATCAATTACCATCCAGTATTGGTTCGTCGTCAATTTGGATACCCGATGAGGCATGTCCCGCGGAATACTCATCTGGAAGGTCTTTTCTTCAAGGAAGGAGAAAATGACAGAGCACTAAAGATGGAAATAGTGCACACTTGGAAACATGTTTATAAGAAAGGACGAGAGTCTCTAGGAAAACCGGATTATGTCTCGGTGGAGCCTTACCTCCACTGGGTACAAACTAGAGCTCTCAAGCTAAAGATGCCTTATCCTCGTCACGGAGTTCTTCCGCCAAGGGAGTCTGTCATGTACTTCATGACTGAAACAGAAAAACTCCAGGTTACTCTCAACAAAGTTCAGCGGGAGAGGAGGTCTTGGAAGAACAAGTACCGCACCCTCAATGTGGAGTGTATCAAAATACAACAACTACTAAAGGATAAAGATGCCCTGATTGAAATTTTGGAGCAGCATGTTGTGGATAATCAGGATGACCAAAGGAATTTTCTCGCTCCTTTCACATGGCAAAGGAATGACAACCCAACAACGGCCCAAGAGCCCCGGTCCAAGAAAAGGAAAGTACCAGAATCAGCACCCGGTTTCTCCTCAGGGAGGACACGGGACCCCTTAGCTTAGGTTTTTGTTTCTGCACCTTGTAATCTACTGTATTTCTATTTTCGCAATCCTTTGAATTCAATAAAACAGGGTTTCCCCACTGTTTGATATTTGCAATCTAATGGTAGAAGTTTATTTTGATTAAACCAAAAAAACAATTAATATAATCATTGTATTCATCATTCTCACGTCACGTATTCTTCTCACCTATGAATCTCACGTTTGTGTCTCGATTCTAGAGTCAAACTGTCTCATTCGTACAATACTCGGGCCAATCGTCAGAAAAATATGGATGATCTTGAGGAAGAGAACAGAGAGTTGAAAGAAGAGATCGACGCTCTGAGAGAGGATATGAGAAAGCTTCGTAACGAAATGCAAGCCATGGCAGAAGCTCAGCTACAAAGAACTGTGATCTCAGAGGTCACCTCAATGCCCATAGTGGAGAAGTATGATCCTAGGTACAAAATACCGAAAGATCGTCCCTGGGGCATGCCTGTTAACTATATCCCGAAAGGATATGTTCCGCCAATCACTGGAGATCCAGAAACTTTAGCAGAAGCCGCTGGGCCTGAAGGTTACAAACTTCGGGAAAACAAAGATGCGAGAGGCATATTGAGGACTCCTGAAGGTTACAAACTTCGGGAAAGCAAAGATGCGAGAGGCATATTGAGGACTCCTGAAGGTTACAAACATCGGGAAACGCCAAGATTCACGGCCGTAGTCACGGTACCACCCCCTGTGGTGCACACTGTCCCGGAAGGACAGATTCCACAGATACCTTCTGGTAGAAAGGAAACTATGTTCGACAGGATGGACGAGTTCCAGAAACAGTTCCTAGAGATGCAAAAGGAACTGCAAGCCATCCGCGGTCAAGATTTATTTGGAAAGGACGCTGCAGACCTTTGTCTGGTCCCCAATGTGAAAGTTCCGCACAAGTCCCAAGTGCCAGACTTTGAAAAATACAAGGGTAACTCTTACCCTCAGAGTCACTTGGTAATGTATGCTCGGCGAATGTCGGCTCAGACAGAGAATCAGGACCTACTGATTCATTACTTCCAAGATAGTTTAACCGGTGTCGCGCTCAAATGGTACATGGGTTTAAACTGTGCTACGATCAGCACATTCAAAGATCTTGGCACTTCCTTCGTCCAACAATATAAATACAATCTGGACATGGCACCAGACAGAGATCAGCTCAGATCAATGTCGCAAAAGGACAAAGAAACCTTTAAGGAATACGCTCAGAGATGGCGTGAAATTGCTGCTCAAATTTGTCCACCTCTTGAGGAAAAAGAGATGATGAAAATCTTCTTAAAAACCTTAA
The DNA here is from genome assembly GCA_022829125.1 of Lathyrus tuberosus. NCBI lineage: Eukaryota > Viridiplantae > Streptophyta > Magnoliopsida > Fabales > Fabaceae > Lathyrus > Lathyrus tuberosus. The sequence goes on along the minus strand of JALAZF010000203.1, from coordinate 8,988,482 downwards.
GCTCATTTTACTATGACAGAATGGTTGCCAGTGCGCCCAGTGATTTCACCAAAATGGTCGGTATGGGGGTACGTCTCGAGGAAGCTGTTCGAGAAGGACGTCTAGTAAAAGACGCTGGATCATCAAGTAGTACAAAGCGATACGGTAGTGCTCTCCCTAAGAAAAAAGAGCAAGATATTGGGAATATCTCTCTCGGAAAGCAAAGGCGACGTTATCAACCAGTAGCAGCTATGACTCCTGCCATCAATCCCGCGCCTATGTATCAACCTCAGGTTGCACAGAGCCAACCTAGTCAACAGCAATTTCAGCAAAGGACACAACAGCCTCTTCAGCAGGCTCGTCCTCCATACAACAACAATCGTACAACGCGGCCACCAGGATTTGATCCTATCCTCGTATCATACGCAGAACTATTTCCGTTACTACTAGCCAAGGGGCACATCTAGACTAAGTCTCTTCTTACAGTACCGGAAAATCTGCCTTTTTGGTTTAAGGTGGATCAGACTTGCCCTTACCATCAAGGAGGACCAGGGCATAACATAGAGAACTGTCTCAGTTTCAAATTTGACGTGCAAAATCTTGTTAGGAGCGGGGTCTTATCTTTCAAAGATGCGAATCCTAATGTTCTCACGAACCCGCTACCTCAACATGAGAAAGCTGCAGTCAACCTGATAGAGGAAGAGTCTAACAATGTCTATCAAATTCAAGATGTACTCTTGTTAAGGACCAATCTGGACAAGATGCATTGTAGACAGAGTGGGTATGGCCACGTGCCACCTCATAATTATCACCAGTGTGATATCTACTCTAAAAACAATCAGGGATGTTCTGTGGTGCAATTAGCTTTACAGGAACAGATGGATCCAAGAGTACCGAGCTCGTGGAGTTAACATGGTCTATACGAATTCCAACGTCATTCAAAACCACGACATCCGTGCGATGAATGTCAACCTGGTGGCAATGCACTCAAGGCAAAGCCAATATCATAATTTGCCACGGCACGATTACAGTTCTTGTCTGACTTGCTCGGTAAACAAATAGGGATGCTCTTTTGTACAAGAGGCCCTCCAGCGCCAGATGGATCTTGGATGGATCCAGGACTACCATGATAGGAACCACTATTAGATCAACATGGTTCAGATCTTCGATATTCGCTTGATGAATACCAACCTGGTAGAGTTACATGCTGAGCAGGTCCGACTCGGGTTCCTGATTTCACATACCTATCAAAGTTATAAGGCGGGTTGTGAAAACAATCAAGGTTGTGCCCTTATCTAGGAGGCACTTCAGCACTTACTAAATCACTGGTGGATGCCAATCTATAAGGATGAAGATACTCAGCAAATTAGTATCAATAACAGGAACCCTACTCGGCGTCAAAGTCAGGATGTCCGATCTATGGCAGCTAACCTAGTGAGGTTACATTGCATTCAAAGCGGGCGTGGCCAGGTGCCGCCACACAACTACGAACGTTGTAGAGTCTGTTCAGAAGATAACCAAGGGTGCTACCTTGTGCGAGTAGCTCTTCAGGGTCAGGTGGATCGTTGAGAGATTCGTCCATATCTGGGTTCCGGACCAATCAACTGGGCGCCGGACTACCTCGCTGATCAAATTGCGGATGTTGTCGTAATCTCTGATCATCAGAGGAACAGGGATGTTTATGCCATCTTTCCTCTACTAGACGAATCGAGAGTTCCCAACCAGGAACGGATTGAAACTGCTTACGACAGTCAGAAAAATCAGAAGGCTCCCATAGTCATCTATCTACCGGGACCACTATCGTATGAATCAACTAAGGTAATCCCTTGCAAATATGGTGCGACGATAATTGAAAATGGAAAGGAAATTCCATTACCCTCCGTCGTAAATATTGCAGACATCAGTCGTGTAACACGGAGCAATAGAATCTTCAACAAAGGAGTTGGAGAGTACAGCAAAGAAAAGGAACCTCAGACAGAAGTTCCCAATCCACCGGTCGGTCAGTCCAGTGGTCCCGACCTTTCGAAAAACAATGATGAGATGCTGAAGCTCATCCAAAGGAGTGAATACAACATTGTTAATCAGCTATTACAAACTCCTTCAAAGATCTCTGTGTTGTCACTTTTACTCAGTTCAGAGGCGCACAGGGAGGCTCTATAGAAAGTCTTGGAGCAAGCCTTTGTAGAACAGGATGTAACAATCAGACAGTTCGATAACATTGTCTCTAACATCACTTCCTGCAATAACTTGAGATTTAGTGATGAGGAATTACCTGAAGAAGGTCGCCGTCATAACATGGCGCTCAACATTACAGTCAATTTCCAGGACGATGCTTTAGCCAGCATACTGGTAGACACAGGGTCAGCCCTGAATGTCATGCCGAAGTCCACTTTGATGCAATTATCCTTCAAAGGACTGATGACACTGAATTTCACCGTATTTTTGACTCCGATTTCGCATGCATTCTTAGTCTTTTAATGTCATTTTATTATGTTATTATTATGTTTTTCTTTGTTTTCAGGTTTTTAGTCTAATCAGAGCCCCGAGCGAGAAAAGGAGCGAAAAGGAAGTCGAAATGAGCTAAAATAGAGAAAATCAGCATTTTACACTTATGGCATCCACTATGGCGGCCGCCACAGGGTCTTCCATGACGTGGCCATGTCTCAAACTCCTCCCAACTGTTTTTTCCCCACGATCTCCAACTGCCCAAGCAAGTTTACACTCATGGCGGGCGCCATGGTGTTGTGGCGGGCGCCACAAGAACAAAGTGAGTTCCCTCCCAAATTCAAATGCTAGGGGCATCCTTGTCTTTTCCACATGTTTCCTTGCCTATAAATAGGACTTTAGATTTTCGTTTTTCATCATCCAAGCTTAGTTGTTCATAAGCATATATCAGTGTAATAGTGGTAATCGCTTCACATCGAGGTGTTACTACATTCGAGAGATCGAGTCTGTAAGAGCCTGTGAGATTGAGTCTTGGAGCACTCTGGAAGGAAGTTCATCCTGCCGCCATTTTACTTTCAGTTCGCATTTTATTCAACCACTCCGATTGGAGCAGGTTTTTATTACTTTACCTTTTGTCAACTTTATTTCTTGCATTGTCTTTTACTTTCGTTTACTTTCCGCACTCGCACTACTTTCATTTACTTTCCGCACTCGCACTACTTTCATTTACTTTCCGCACTCGCACTTAAATACCTTTTTTATGAAAAATCTAAAAATGAACTTTTACTTTACCATGTCTGGCTAATTTTATAAAGGTTAGAATGTGAAGATCATAACCGAACCGATAATCTGTACAATTGTTAGTAGAAACACTTAAGGGCTATTTTAACTTTCAATATAAGTTTTCCTATTCTTAAATTCCGTTGGGTAAGATCGAAAGCCGTCCAACGCCTATCTAAACTTAATTGTTTTTAAACTATTTCAAAAACAGCGAAAGCGCTTTGTTTAGTTTATTAGGAGTTTTTAATTTAAAAAGAAAAGAGATTTTAAAACCATTTTCGGACGCGTTAAGAAGTTTAAAGTCTGGTTCGTAAGGACCTCTTTTTTCTAGAAAATCCAGGTTAAAATACTTTTCAACTTGGTCAAGATACTATATTTCTTAAAAATAGGTTTACTACTCTAACGCAATGCGCGCCTTTTTATCCGTGACAATAAGAGGGTTTGATTAGGGGTACAACTCGGTTCTGAATACGCGAAAGCGACAGTTCCTGTCAAATTAGTTCTTTTCAAAGTAGAAAACATTGCCCGTAAGTAGTTCTATTAGCAAGTACTTGGATTATCAATTGGTTGTGTGAATTGCATTCGAACCTGTCTTAATCAATTAATTTTAATTACTTTATTTACTACCGTGCACTCTTCAAAACTACTATTTTCAATCACCTTAGATACACACCTTAACAATAGATAGCGATAGATTGACACTTGGTCTCTGTGGATACGATAATCTTTTATATTACTCTGACGCGTTCGTACACTTACGAAAAAAACACGCATCAAGGACCCCCGATCAGAACCAGTGAGGTCGTCGTCAAAGCATTCGACGGGTCCAGAAAAACGGTTATCGGCGAAGTCGACCTTCCCATAACTATTAGTCCTCACACTTTCCAAGTCATATTCCAGGTCATGGATATCCGGGCAACGTACAGTTGTTTATTAGGAAGACCTTGGATACATCAGGCTGGGGCGGTCACCTCGACCCTCCACCAAAAGTTAAAGTTTGTCCAGAACAACCAGCTCGTCACGATCTATGAAGAGCAAGTCTTGCTCGTGAGTAACTTATCATCATTTACTTGTGTAGAACACGAGGAGGTTATTGGAACTTAGTTCCAAGCACTGTCGGTGAGCAAGGACAATCAATCCGAATAGGGAACTTCCATTTCCTCATACAAAGACGCTATCAAAGCGGTCGAGAGTACCAATACAACAGGATGGGGACAGCTAGTCATTCCTACTGACAATAAAACAAAGAAGGGTCTTGGTTTTTCTGTAACCTGTACCTAGACAGCTACTACCAGCAATGAAAGTCTTCATCCCATTCGAGACTTCTTCCACAGTGGAGGTTTCCTTCACCCAGTGCCTCAAGAAGTGCATACCATCAATAAAGAAGATTCCTTTGATATGGAGGAAGAATGGGAGTCCTATCTTAATGAGGACGATTATATGTCTCAGGATGAAGCGCAGACTCTATTTTGCTTTCCTGCACAGAGCCCGAGATTTATACCAAGGTCAGATGTCAAAATGATGTATGGAGATTGCGACCCGGAAGGATGTCGTGCTCCACCAAACTCATTAGAGGAAGACACTCCGATGAAAGACAACTTTGACCACAACTATCATGGCCCGATGGATGGCCTGCCAATGTGGCAGCCTTACCCAGGAGACTTGGGGCAAGAGAATCAGCCGAACAATGAAAATCAGCTGAGCATCATTAAACAGAATACCTGTGTCCCCACCATGTCATGGATCAACACCCAGGGTATCTTGAAAATACCCCGCACGACGATGAATTCGCAATGTTTGCCGGACTAGAATTCATCAACTATGCTTTTCCCGAGGTCAACGTCATCGAGAGAGATGACTCCAATTCCAAAGAAGTATGGGACACCTTGGGACAACCGAGTGGTAAGTTCGACTACATCGTCAAGTACACCGCTCCCGAAAGCTCTCGTATCAGGCTTGAAGACATCCAGCCAACTGGATGGGGAGATCTACCTGAGAGAACCAATGCTATGCAAAAGGCAACAGAGGAATCCTCCTACGACAACTCTTCCTGGGAGACAGATACCAATGATCCTGCTCCACCAGAAATCAACGTCATTTCTGAAGACAAATCAAGGAAGGTGCCAGACTTTGTGATTCACCGAGGAGTTCGCCGCTAATGGGTTGATGTCGATGTTCCGAGGATTGTTCATAAGTCAAAGTAATTGCCATCTTTAGCCTTTCACCCTGCCCAGGTGAAACAGATGTTTTGATAGGGCTTGCTTTCTGTAAATTTTCCCTCTTCGGTTTGCCCAAAGGGACAGAGTTTTGTTTTATAGGGCTGTAGTTTCAAGAATCGACTTGCTCATTAATCAAATAACGTCGTTTTGTAATTTCTGCGTTAATTGTTGTTTTCTCTTTTTGCTTTTCTCAAAAAATGGTAATCCTAAAAAACATCTCAAATAATAAAAACAAGCAGTAAAAGAAACACACTGCACACACTCTTGCATTTTCTCTATCTCTTCTAAACACGAATCATCACGTCATGCAGATTGCTTGTTTTAAACCTAGTTGAAACATACGATCTGATGCCTTCTCCCAACTTTGAGTTCCCGGTATTTGGGGCTGAAGAAGAAGTTGACAACGAAATTCCAGAAGAGATCTCCCGATTACTCAGATAAGAGGAAAGGTCCACTGAACCTCACAAAGAGCCGTTGGAAACGATAAACTTGGGTTCAGAAAAAGAGAGAAAAGAGATCAGGATTGGGGCACTGCTCAGTCCAACTGCCAGAGAAGGTTTGTTAAAGCTTCTCAAAGAATTCCCTGATGTATTCGCTTGGTCCTATCAGGATATGCCAGGGTTGGATACCAGCATCGTGGAACACCATTTACCATTGAGATCGAAATGTCCGCCAGTAAAACAAAGGTTGAGACGGACTCATCCAGACATGGCCATCAAAATCAAAGAGGAGGTACAAAAAGAGATTGACGCAGGTTTCCTCGCTACATCAGAATATCCTCAATGGTTAGCCAACAGCGTACCCGTTCCGAAAAAGGACGGAAAAGTCAGAATGTGTGTCGATTACAGAGATTTAAACAAGGCTAGTCCAAAGGACGACTTTCCCTTGCCGCACATTGACATGCTCGTAGACAGTACATCAAAGTTCAAAGTTTTCTCCTTCATGGATGGGTTCTCGGGCTATAATCAGATCAAAATGGCGCCGAAAGACATGGAGAAAACTTCGTTCATTATCCCATGGGGTACCTTTTGTTACAAGGTGATGCCGTTCGGTTTGAAGAATGTCGGGGCAACCTATCAACGGGCCATGACTACTCTTTTTCATGACATGATACACAAAGAAATCGAGGTATATGTCGATGATATGATTGCAAAATCTAGAACAGAAGAGGAGCATGTGACCCACCTGTCAAAACTATTTAAGCGGTTGAGAAAGTACAAACTCTGCTTGAATCCCAACAAGTGCACCTTTGGTGTCCGTTCAGGGAAACTCTTAGGGTTCATCGTCAGCCAAAAAGGAATTGAGGTTGATCCTAACAAGGTCAAGGCCATTCAAGAAATGCCTTCTCCGAAAACTGAAAAACAAGTCAGGGGTGTAATACCCCAAAATTTGCCCTCTCATTTCTTCATATCATCTAGCATGAGCTTTCATTTCATTGCATTGCATTCAAGCATAGAAAAATAAAACATTAAACATTTAGCATTGCATCTTGCATAAGGGCATGTGATCAGTTGTTTCTCAATGAGGTGGGTCATCCAAAGCAAGAGAATAAGAGCCAAAGATCTCTCAACAAGCCTCAAGGGTTTATTATATCACATATTATCCCACTTGATCTCACAAGTCATTGGAAGATGGGAATTCATCAAGAAAGGTTGGACAGTGCATCACCTCTTGTCAAAAATAGTCAAAATTTGGGTTTTGAATTCAAGTGGTCTCCTAATGAAATCTTGATTCAAACTTGATCTCAATGTTTTCTACATGATATTAAGTGTCTAAGGATGGAAGATTGGCCATTGATTCATTTCAGAAGAGGTTCAATTGATCAGTTGCTTGATAATCAAGAAATTGGGGAAAAAGTCAACTGTGCAGTGAAAAAGTCAACTCCTGACTCTTTAAGGTCAAATTCATGAAATTCATGTTATATATGTGCATTGGACAAGATTTGATAAAGAAATTATGGACGAATCATGAAAAATCAAGAAGTTACAAAATTTCCAAAAATAGAAACTTTAGGGTTTCCAAAAATGGCAAGTTTGGACCATTTTGCACCCTACTTTGAGGCTCTCTTTCTCCAAGAAAAAAGCTCCAAACATCAGGCCCAAGTTGATCCAATTAAAGTTCATGTTCTAAGCTTCAAATCCATATAAATAACTCTTCCATTGGATCAAAATTGAATGAGTTATGATTGATCAAAGTTTGGTAAAACTAGGTCACAAACCAAATCATGACCAAGCAAGACCAGGCCCATGCGCCATAATTTTGACAAACACATGGTGTGCCAAATGTCTAGCCATTTTTCTCCATCAAGGAAGCTTCAAATGGAAAACTTTCCAACATCAAAGTTGTTTCTTTCCATGCCCTCTACAATGTTCATGTTGGACATTTTTTAATTTAAGCAAGTTATGAGATAGTTATGATGGTCCCAAGTTAGTGTGATCATGCTGAATCTCATAGGCCATTTTACCACGCCATGCCACAACTTTGCCTCGCCCATGAACCAGTCCCACATTCTTGAGTTCCAAGCCTTTTTTCACCATTCTACAAGCCTCCATTCAAGTCAATTTTCACACCAATCTTGTTCTACTATGAGTCCTCTTTCATTTGACATCAAAACCCCATTAAACCATGCATTAACATGAGAGGTATTCACCCTCAAACATCCACTGTTGCATTGAATGTGTTGCTGCTACAAAATCGGGAAAAGATAACATTGTGGTTGTTGTTTCACCAGTTTGCACGTATGCTCATTATTGTCACTCTTTACTATATTTGAACCAACATTCTCCTATACACTATGCTATGCATGCCTTGCCTTACACAAAAGAAGAAAAACAAAAGCTTGTTGTGTAAGTTTCTATAAAGGTCAGAGCTACATCATCACCATTCTTTTCTCCACCTCACCATATGCACCATGAACACACCACACTATATCACAACCAAAGCTAACTCGCCCTAACTAACTTGACTCAGTTAGTTACGGACAACTCAGTTAACCACCATTAACTCACTTAACCAACTCAGTTGACCACACCATGGTTCACATTTAACCCAATCTATAAATTCAAAAACTCTTCACAAATTCATTCTAACTTTCATTTTCCACTCACTCGAGAAAACTCACTCAGATTCTCTCTGATTTCACACGACCTCAACAATCTTCATCAACATTTCATCTTCATCATCATCATTGTTTCATTTCTGATCAAGAACACTCAAGAACAACTTCATCTCTTCAAGCTCAACATCACTGCAGTCATCAATTCTCTTCTTCTACTCAAGAATTAATAGCATTTATTTTGCTTAAAAGTTAAAGTTCAACAAGTTCAAGAGCTCAAGTTCTCTGGTTTTCTTACAACTCAAGTTCCTTCACAAGTTTCAGGTTCTAATTCACTCAACCTTTTTGCTTCGTACTCATGTGATTTGAGCTTGTTTCATCTTGATTTGAAGCTTACTAGAAGCTGTGTGAGTCCTAGCTAGTTGATAGGCTCATTAGGAGCATAGGTGAAAAATTAGGGAAAACTGTTGGTGTCCGAATCTCTATATGCGTGCATGCTATGTGATTTTCATTGGTAGATTTGGATTGTACATGAGCTAAGCTTTCTTTTGATGTATGCCATGTGAATTTCTGGAATATTTGAGGTTGCAGGTGGCCGGAGAGTGGCCGGAGAAGATGACCGGAGGTCCTTCTCCGGCCGGGGAGATGTTTTAGGGTTTAATCTTCAGTTTTAATCTTGGCCGTTGATCTTGTGCATCGTGTGGTCCTAATAGTTCCAACGTATTAAAATCCATCATCTCTCTCACGTGCATCATGTTGAATATGAGTGACTTCAGTGTGTGTGTGTGTGTGTGTGCATGTTATCTATTATGTACCCTAGCTTTGAATGGTCTGATGTGTGTACTTGTTTGATTGAGATTAATCTAATGGTCTAAAAGTTGCCAGCACATTAATGAAGGTGTTACATACCACGCGTGTTCCTTTGACTTCTGATCTGATTGCATGTGCATGTGTGTATGGAAGTTATCATGTGCGTGCATTTTCATTCGTCTGATCATAATAATTGCTAGTTTGATTGTTGACTTTTTCATCTCATGGCCATGATTGCATCTTCACTTGACTGCACACTCATTGTATCACACACAATCACACGCATGTTGGACTGAGTTTATGTTTGATATCTGCACCCCTAGTGTCTGAGCCCAATTTATTTTGAACATGGAAATTACTTTCGTCACACCCCCCTATGCTATTTCCTTTTGTTTTATTTTTATTTCACATAGTGTTTGGGTTTTATATTTTTAAAAATACCAAATTACTTCTAAAAATCCCAAATTAATTCAAGTGACATCTTAACATATTTAAATAATTTTCTCTATTTTTTTATTCTAACTTTGTGATTTTTTGCACATTATTCCATATTTTCTTTTAATTTCTTTTTTAATTGAATTTCTTCATGACACTTAAACTTGCATGATTTCTTTCTCTCACCTCACATCATATTTTTTATTCATTCTTTTTGTATTGATTAGATGACATCTTAAAGGGTCTAAAATTTTTATTTTTTATTTTTAAGGTCATTATATCATACCTTTTGATGTTCATCTTTGCACCTTCTTGTGATGTGTTTCAATGTCACTTTGTTGATTTGTTTGGGCATGTTTCATTGTGATTTTTGCCATGAACTTTTAATACTTGATTATCTTCTGATTTAGATTGTTTAGAGCCAATTGTCATGATTTTTAATATGTACTTTTGATTTTTGTTTAGAGCTTTACATTTGAAGCTATCTTTGTGCACATCCACTTATTTCCTTCTTGTGTGATTTTGGTTGAGGCATTTGTGCCATTTTGTGATTTGTTTGTGCACATTTTATAGGTCATTTGAATGATGTTATTGGTCATCTTTGTTTCATTATAGGTCACCTTGACTTGTGTTGGCATGTGGTGTGAGCTTATGTGTTGTAACTTGAAAGTTTGACATGTTATCTTCTCTTGCTCTCTTCTTATGCTTTACATGTTCAATGAGTGCATTTTGTATGATTTTTCTTTCATTCCATTAGCATATCATCAATGTTATGCCACTGCCCACATGTATGCATTAATCATTTTTACATGTTATGTATCTCTAATATGTCAATTTGTACATATATTGAAATATGTTTTTCTTATGCTCACTTCCACTGCATCCTATCTCTTCCACTTGCACTCTTTGATCCATGAACTATATGATGATTCATATGCATGTTGAGATATTGGTAATTGATATATGGTTTTGACTCTAACCTCCCATGAAGCATTAATGCATGATCACTTTGCATATCCACTCATTCTTCATCTACTTCTTTCATAATGCATTTCTTTGTGGTTTAAGGCATTGTTTGTGTGCATTTGATTTGTGTTTACTCTCATATCATTAGAGAACATTCTTATGATGTGCATTCTGACCCTATGCTTTCCTTAACCTTTAAGATGCTTTTACTTTGGTTATTGACTTTGTTTAAGCCTTACTTGTTCATCTTAACTTGTTTCTTCACTTGTAAATAATTGTACTAACTATTTCAGGGGCTAATGGTAAGTCACTTGAGTATGGATATGCATCCACATTCTAATTTCTTCCTTCATCTTTTAATCACTCAATGTGTGTTGTTTAAGCATTTAATAATGCTTTTCTTTCATAATCTTCTTTCTTCCCTCTTAGAAATAACTTAACTTCCATCTTGGTAGTAAGTTGCTTTCTTTCTTGCTTCTTCTTCTTTCTTTTAGGATTAGGTTCCTTGAACCTCATTAACCATAGGATCACCATGCATGATAACATTAAGATTGAGTCCTAGTCTCCCTCTTTAGTTTTTACTTTACTCCTCCTTTTGAGTCTCTTCTTCTCATCTCAAAACAAAAGTAAAAAACACCTAATAAAGGCAAAACAAATATTGTATTTGAGCCTTTCATGTAAGAATGAGATAGTGAGGGGTCTTCTCTCACTTTCTTAGAATGTTTAGCGTACGTCCCGTCTTGGGTCGATATGCGAAGTATTCGATCTTACCTGAGGGACTTAAATACAATATGCGTTGCAAAACATCAAATAAACAAAACATTTCTTTCTTAAAAGACAAAAACAAACAAACAATTTCTTTTCCTATCACCTTCATTCTATTCCTTAAGGATGCGTCAAGTCCGTTCCACCGCAAACAGGTAACGCGTAAGTCTCCCTACAGCGAGCTGCAACACCTAAACTGCTGGAACGCGCGCTATGGCATTTCCACTAAAAAACACAAACAAAGCGACCCTCATTGAGGGGAACTACGTCGCTCTGATTCTCATGTTCCCGATGAGATACGTAGGCAGTGGGGTAGGGCCCATTCGAGCGCTTCTTTTATTTTCCCTACATTTGTTTCTTCATTGCTTTTCGTTCCTGTTCCGTTTCCTTTCCAGCAGCAGTGAGGTTCCAGTAGACGACACCCTTTGATCGAGACAAGCAAGTGTGGATCCCATCGGGTACGATGGACGCGTGGGGGTGCTAATACCTTCCCTTCGCGTAACCGACTCCCGAACCCGGTTCTCTTGGTCGCAAGACCGTGCTCTATCCTTTCCCTCAGGTTTAAGCAGTGTTTCCTTTCCCTCTCTTGGGATAAATACACATTGCTGGCGACTCTATTTCGGTGCCACTTTCGCGTTTATACTTGGATGAAAATCCCGGGAGCGACAGCTGGCGACTCTGCTGGGGACTTTAGGAGACCAGAATCTCTGGTTCCCTAAGCGAGTCAATCCTAGCGCTTGTTTGTTTTCTTTCATTGGGTGTTTACTGTGGAGCTGTATTTTGCTGTATTTACTATTTTACTGTATTGTTGTTTATTGTATTACTGCTTTACTGTACATTACTGTATTTACCGCATTTTAGCATTTTCATTTCATATACTATATTATGTTATACTGTGCTGTGCTGCTTTGTCTGTTTGGCGGGATGGGGTATTCTGAGAGATAGGCCCAATACACAGGCCTGAGTGCACTTATGTTTAGCGTGTTTCATGTCCTCTCACGCTCCATTTCGGTGCGAGGAGGGAATATGAAACACAATCTGGATGTGGTTCTCTCTAGAGAATTCTGCGTTGTGGGTCTGCCACAATGGTAGATCTATCTGGAAGAGCTGTTAAGTCTGGATGGCCTTTTAGGATGACCCCTCTTTATTTTGAGGTGAATCAGAGGACGATCTCTTTGTTTGGCAATAACATTGTATCCTTCGGGCTGAATGTGCTATTACCTCTCATTCCGAGATCTGAATTTGAGAATCCTCACTTTCTAGTACATGCATGTGAGATTGGGGGGATTGTTTACAGGTTTGCAGGTAACCGTAACCTTCATCCTACCTGGTACTTTGGTTTTCCTATCAGTGTGGACTTAGCAGCCTGGTATTCTGGTTAGTCTGGTTATTTCGGTATTCTCTTCAGAACAGACTTATGAGCTTATTCGGTCACCAGCACAGCAGTTATCCAGATTATATGGAAGCTTTGATCCCAAGTCTGTTGCATCTGAATCATCATTTTCGCATACATGTTCTTGTATTTCTAAGGGATATTAACTTTGAGACTTGCCACTTAGCATTTCCATCCATTTCTCATGTTTTTTCTATAAAAAAAAATTGTGAATCAAAGCATAATGATCCCTTGGAAATATTCGAACATGGTATTCTGCATGGCATTCTCATACTCATATGCATAACAGGTGTCCCGGAGCGGATTTATCATTCTGACTGGGTATTCTCTTCAGAACGGCCAACATGACTTCTTCAAACTACTCGATTCACCACAATCAAGGTTCAGATATGGCACAACTCCGAGCGGAGGTGACTGAGATGAATGCCCAAATGGGGCATTTTATGGTGGACATTCAGGCGTTGTCCCGAGGTCAAGAACTGCTGAGAGAAGAAGTCAACCGGATAAAGACTCAGATGGGTCGGGTTATGGAAATTCGGAATGAAGTGTTAAGAAAGGAAAATAATCTGGTGGCCGCTTTCGCAGCAGAGGTTCTCACTCCTCCTATTTCTTTGGGGTCTTCTATAGACCATGGATTTCCTTGTGAATCCTCTCCACCGTTAGAGATTTTTCATCACCAACCGTTTCTTGAGGATTTTAATCCAGAAAAGCTGGAAAAGAAGTTTGATCCGATCCCGATGCCATGCGCTCAGTTACTTTAGCACTTGCTCGAGTTTCAGCTAATTGAATTGATTGCTGCGGGACCTCTACACACCAAGTTTCGTATGGGTTCCAATGTCCATGATAGGTGTGAATTCCATTCAGGGGTACCTGGTCATGATGTTAAAAATTGTAAGATGCTCAAGTATAAGGTCCAAGGGCTTATTGATTCAGGGGCAATCGAGTTTGCGCCCATCAGCACTGTCAAGCGAAGAGATGTTCCTCCAACTGTTGCTAAAGAAATGGATTTTCTTCCCTCCTCTCAGGGACCTTCCTCAATCCAGAAGCCTTGGGTTCTGAAACTACCACATCAGCAAATAACAGCTGGGACCCTCTCGGTTGTATCCCTTCATCATCAACAGAAGCAAGAAAGGGTTTTTGATCCTCTACCGATGCGTCATGCCAAAGTACTTCAGCAACTGCTTCAGTCAAGAGTAATTGAGCTCCGGAAGTTGACTCCTCCTCCTGCTAAGATTCCAAAAGGATGGGATGATAATGCTCATTGTGATTTCCATTCAGGGGCACCAGGCCATGATATTGATGGGTGTAGAGCATTCCAGCACCAGGTGTAAGACTTAATTGACTCCAAAGCAATCGAGTTTGGACCAGCTGGCTTGAAGGTATCCGGTGATCTTACGCCAGTAGCTGCAAAGGAAGTGAGTATTCCTTCCCCTTCTCTAGGGTCTACCTCAGGTCACGGGTGTATTCCTCAGCTTCAGGTTTCAAAGTCATCATGTCAGCAACCTTTGTTTGTGCCTCGACCAAATGTAGAAAGAAAAGTACAGGGGTGTCGCACCCTAATTTTTGACCCTAAGATCCCTTTTCTTTTTGCATAGCATCTTTAGGTCATTGTGTGCATTCTTTTTAACTAATCAGTTTATGTAGGTATGGCAATTTTAAGAGGAAGCAAAGGAGAGGCAGACTCTCATTCCCATGGCTAGATAGTCATGACTTGGTCATTTGCCTAAGCTACATGAATGGGTTTATTTTAAGGCATGATAATTGGTTTTAAATTAAAAAAGAAGTTTGAATTAAGAGACTCATGGTACAATCCACTTATAATCAAGGATTAAATTCAATATGTGATGGATTGATAATTAAGGCATAAGGAGCATGTTATCGATGCTGGTGGGACGTTAAAACTCTCAAATTGATTCAAAAAGTACAAACTTTGATGCGAAGTTCAAGGATCTTTTACAAAATACAAGGAGGTCAAATAAGGTTTGTCCTTATGCTTAGAGTTGGACCATCATATTCAAAGATTCAAAGTATACCAGTCAACTTCAAGACTCAATCTGCAAGAGCTCGCGTTATAACCACAAAGATGGATTCAAACCTTATCAAGAAACTCTATCTTTCCGTATCCATTTATTCTACTCGTATTCGATTCTGGACAATATTGAACGTTTGGGTAGAAATTCACACACTGATGGGTTCAGTTGTGTGCTAGATTTGGACCTAATGTTTCATTTCGCCTTTGCTGGGCATTGGTGAGGTATGCCTCATAATTACGTATGCAGTGCAAGTGGATTGACCTCATATGAAGTACGACAAGATACTTAGGAGTACATCGGATGATCACTACCTTATTAATAATATATTCTAAATCACACTCTACATGGGAGGGTATCAAGCGCATTATGATTACCACTTGCTATTGATGCTAAACAAAACTTTCTGTTATTCTACTAAAGACACATTTTTATGCCATCCAAATGAGCAATCTAAGGGAATGGATTATATTTCCCAAATCTTAGTATTACGCATTGAAACTGTGTAGCACCCCAAAATTTGCCCTCCTTATTTTTACTAACTGGCTTATGTTTCATTTCATTTATTTTACATTATCATGTATGCATATCATTAGCATGGGGTCAAGGTGCTTGAAACAGTTCAAGAAGGTCTTATCTGGTCTACTACATCATCAGGGGTTCACAGGTGGCAAGGGATTTCAAGTGGGTTACTCCCTCCTAACCAGTGCATGAATTAGGGTTTGAAATTCTTGGGGTTTATTGCTTCAATGGGCAGGCTCCTTGGGTTTTTTATCATCACCAAATGGCATATCTTATCTTTGTTGGAGAGGATACACATCATATTCAGAGGAATTTTGATTTGGAGACTGTGTTATTTCCTCCTAGACCGAGGGTGCCACAAACTAGGGTTTGCTATAAAGTCAGTTTATTTCTGATTTTTTTGGGCAAGACTTGATTCCATGGTATTCCTTGGGTCCCTGAGTATCTAGGAGTGGAAGATTGTCCATCAGTTTGATTCAGGAGAAGTTCAATTGGTCAATGGATTGAAAATCAGTTAACTTGGTCAAAAGTCAACTGTGGTCAACACAAAGTCAAACCTCAAGATTTTTGGTCAACATCAAGATTTTGGGTTGAAATTCATCATTTGATCAAGGGTTGATCATTGATTCATCAAGGAAACCTCAGAATCATCAAGAATCAGGAGTTACTAAATTAGGGTTTTTATAGTAAAAGTCAACTATACTTTGACCAGGCCTAACTTCCACATACTTCATCAAAAATTCCTCAACCAAATCCCATCTTGAAGGAAACTTAATTCCCTACAACTATGTGTCTCACAAGCCAAGTCCAGAAATGCTTCATTTGGGAGATATGAACCAAGACATTATAGGTCATTTTGAAAGTCAACAAAAGTCAACATTTTTCAAAAGCTCATAACTTGAACATGGAAGATCAAATTGACATGGGACCAAAAGGGTTGGTTAGAGGACATCTTGAGGTTTCTAAAAAGTATTAATTTGCATTGAGGACCTAAAAATTGAAGGAGTTATGCTTAGTCAAAGTTGGGCAATTTTGAGGAGGTGCACAAAGCAAACTATGCCTAAAATCCAAATTTTGACAAATGGGCCATAAGTTTCTTAAACCAAACATAAACATAAAGCCATGCATGACCCAACGAGCATATATTTGGTTTTTCCTCATTTTATTTTATTTTTATTGGATTTATTTAGTTAAAATTCAATATTAAATAAAATAATTCAAAAATAATTAACAATGGATTATTCAGGCCCAACTCACCATCAGAAGAGTAACCCTAAGTATTTAAAACTCAGTCATGCATTGGTTAGGGGGAGAGGCATATGAAATTAGAGGAGTTCTCAAGAAAACCCTAAAAAAGGATTTCTCACCACAACTCACGATCCACAAGGTTTTGCCCAAAAGTTCTTCCACAAATATTTTCCTGGAGATTTCTAGAGTGAAAATCAACCTCCATTCGCAGCCAAAAGCAAAGTTTGAAGGTATGCCATCTCCGGTTTTGAAGGATTTTGAAGGATCCTAAAACTCCAATTTTTTACGTGAATATTGTTGTGTTTTCATCACTGATCATTCTGATATAATTATTTTTAATTATGGATGCATGTATGGCTTGCTATGATGATTTAAAGTTTGATTCCCTAACATAATTCCATGCGTTTTTTATTATACACTAATAATTTGTGATTTTTAAGGCCATATTTGGATTCCTTGCGAAATTCTGGGTCGGATAGTGTACCCATACGCATTTTCTGGGCAGGTTGGGTGGTTGCAGGTGGCGGCCGGCGGTGGAGCTCCGGCGAGGTGTGGTGGCCGGCCGACCAAGGATTCAAGGAGGAAGAGACAATCTGGGTCGTCCGTTTCCAGATCGGACGCACCATATTATGCCACATGGCTTTAGGTTTTATGTTTTATTTTATTAATTTCGTGCTTGCTAACCCATGATAGTAACCGTGCATCCCTTCATCATGGCCGTTGTTCTCCTTTTATTTTAGATGGTGCGTTGGAGATGTTGACACCTCATTTAATGAGGCACATGCAGCGCACATGGCAGTCCACGGTGCACTTTTTTTATTTTTTTTATTTTCTGATGAGTTAATGGGCGGGCTGCGCTACTCGCACCCCCCATCTCCTGGCCCAATGCATTTCCTCTTCACTTTCTTACTGTTCATACCCCCCTACCGTTTTCTATTTTATTTTTTATTTCATTTATAATGATTTCATTTCTAATTTTTTTAAAATAGTAAATTGCATCTAAAAATCCTAAAAAATTTCATACATCATTTTTATTGTCTTATAAATTTTTTAAAATTTTTATTTTTATTTTTATTTTATTCTCATCATTTAAATTAATTATTTAAATCGACCTCTTTTTAGTTACACATCTCATGCATGCATAAATTTCTTTATTTTCATTCTCCTCATCTGTAAAATATTTTTCACTCGTTCTTTTTGCATTCATTCATTAACATATTAAATTGCATAAAAATATTTTTCTTTCATTTTTAAATGTTTTTCATGTTGCAGTTAGGTCCTTCTCTTTGGCATATTTGAAACCTATCCCTTACTTGAATTTGTATGATTATTTGAATGGCTAACATTTTGGATTTTTGCAGGGACTTTTTATATGTTGTTTGCCTCTGGTTGAGGAACTTTATTGTTTTAGTTTGGGAATTTCAGGAATCATTTTTCTAATTATTGGAGTTATTTTCACTTGAGATTTTCTTTCAGACGCATTTTTGGTCCTATCTAATTACCTTGTTTGAAAGGCACTTGTGCCATTTGCTTTGGGGGCTATCTCTTTGTTTCTTTGATTCATGTTTGGTTTATTATTTTCATTGTTTGCCGTTGTTTGATTTTTATTCACCTCCTTGCTCTTATTCACGTCCGTTTCTCACTAACCTTTTATGCAGGATCAAGGTAAGTTCTTTAAGGGTATGGATAAATATCCATGGTCACCCTTGCTTTTTCCTTCCCTCATCTTCTTTCTTTAGGCTTAGGTCGTCTTCAAACCTCACTAACCGTAGGTCACCCATACATGATAACATTAGGACTCTTAGTTCCCTTTAGAGTTACCCTTGTGTCTTCTCTCTTCTCATCTCAAAATGTCTTTAAAACACTTAATAAGAATAAGGTGTATTGCGCACGAGCCTTAAGTATGGGGAATGAGAAATGAGGGGCTTCCTCTCATCTTTCTAGAATGCTTAGCGAACGTCCTGTCTTGGGACGATGCGTTAAGTATTCGCCCCTGTGCCCTAGACTTTGGTGCAATGCAGCTTAGGAACTAACTTAAGCCATTTCTGTCCTAAAAAACACCAACCAACTTCAAACCTTTTTTGTCCTTCGAGATTTCCAAACTTAAAGGCTATTTTCAAAAAGGGCACGTTACTTTCCGTCTGAGACGCAAACAGGCATCGACCCTAACTGTCGGACGCGAACTTAACGTCGCTCATAAAAAACACAAAAAGAACTTGGTCCGAACTACGTTGACTCTGAATTCCCCATTGCACAAAGGGGTGCGTAGGCCTAGGACGTCGACGTCCTACTGAGTCTGTCTTTGTCTTCCCCTCCCGTCTTAGTACAACCCTAGATGATAGTATAACTCACCCTTAGAATAGACAACAAGCGTGGATCCCATCGAGTACGATGGACGCGTGGGGTGCTAGCACCTTCCCCTCGCGTAACCGACTCTCGAACCCAGGTTATGGTTGCGATGACCATTCCTTTCCCTCTTACTAAGGTTTATGCGGTGTTCCCTTTCCCTCTCTTGGGATAAATTTACACGGCTGGCGACTCTGTTTTTCCGCGCCACTCTCGCGTTTGTACCTGGATGAAAATCCCGGGAGCGACAGCTGGCGACTCTGCTGGGGACCCTGGTTGACCTATGCTGGTCCTTCCCTAAGCGAGTCAGTCCTAACGCTTGCTTGTCTTTGTTCTTTTTGGGTGTTTGGTTTTGATTTGCTTTAAGTGTTGTATTTTTATTTTTATTTTTTTTACCGCATTTTCTGTATTTCATTTTCTATTACTGTCATACTGCTGTGCTGTGCTGGCTGTCTTTGTTTTGCAGGTTGGGTGGGTTTGAGAGCTAAGCCCAATACCAAGGCTTGAGAATACCCTAGGACTAGAGTGGAAAGTAGTGGGACCTACGTGCCCGCTTGGTACGTTTGTGTGTTCACGAAATTCACAACCAGACGAGGCTATCTTGGGACGCATTCTAACATGTGTGTCTTGCGCATGTTGGGGTGTTGATCTAGAGAGCTGTCGACTCTGGTGACCGATCATTGAGGACCTTAGTGGAAACATCCCTCTTTAGTGGTGACAGTGGCAGACCACATCCTGTGGCAAACCCATTCGCACCCGAGGGCCCGCTTTGGAACTCGCATAGGACGGCCCCTACGTTTTGAAGAGAATCAGCGGAGGCACTCCTCGATTGACTTTAGTACTGTACCCCGAGGGATGAATGCCCCTCGAACGTAGGGATACTTTAGTAAAAGACGCTTACGAATAATATCATCACAGTCCCTTTGATATAAAGATCATAGTCCCTCTATGACCCTTCAAGTTGCCTACAAAAAATGATCTTGTCCCTCGATGACCCTACGGAAAAATGATGGTAGTCCCTATGAATTGCTAAGGTATCCTTACATGTTTCCTTCTATGACCATTTGATGACCCTTCGCTGTCCCTCCACATCCAATAGATAGGACTACCTACCCACTAATGGTATGGATAGTACTATCTCTCAAGGAAAATGATAAGTACAAGAAAGACCTTATAAATTAAGGGTAGGTAACTTTTAAATGCTCGCTCACAACTAAAAAAAAAACAAATACTTTTCACACCTCACACTTTCAAAAATATTTTCAAAAAACAAACACTTTGTATACGTTCTTACACGAATTATTACAAAGTCAACTTTTACGAAATATTTTCTAAACACACACCACATTTAAAAAAAAAAAGCAAGTTAAAGTGAGCTAGCAATTAAGAGCCCGTAGATAACTACGGATGAAAAGGGGTGCTAACACCTTCCCTTTTCATAACTTACCCCCCGAACTCAAAAATCTTTTCAAAACGGTCTTTCCTGTTCTTTTCACCTTTCCTAAATAACTTGGATAAAAGAAAAGTCAGTGGCGACTCTTGCTAACCGCAACATGTTTTGCGAAAAACAAAAGTAAAAAGTCATTTCTCCACCGTACTATTGTTTCTCGACCTCAGTGCCAAAGCTGAGGACCTTCCGCCTTGGAGAATCAGTTGAGGCCTCCTCGATTAATGATGATGCCAAACCAGGAATGGTGAACGTATCATCATTTCTCGACCTGAGAGCCCGGGATACTGAACATCCTAGTACCCACATATGAGAGGGGATGGGCGTTTGCAGGTTTGCAGGTAACCGAGACTTTCAACCTACCCGGTTTTCTGGATTTCTCATCAATGTCTGTTCATTTGGGTTCCTCAGTGGTTCAGAGTTTTGGTTTTCTGGTTCCTCGTTCAGCTAACAGCACAGCACATCCAGCAGTGTGCCTTGACCCCATGTTTGCATGAGCATATCATTTTTCTTGCATTCTGACGTGTTTGACATTTTTCAGGGCTTGCATCTTACTCTTGATTCCGGTTTTCTGAGGTTACTTCAGTATGGATGTTCAGAGAAAGAAGACTGTTGCCTATTCATTCCCAGAGCCGACTTTGACACTGATTCACAAATTGATTAATATGGCTGGTTCCGGAGTTCGTACAGAGTTCAGTGGAAGGTATGGAAGACTTCTGAAATTTGTCTATAATATCTCCCAGTATGAGAAGGATGCCATTCACACACTTCTTCAGTTTTACGATCCGTCTCTGCGTTGCTTCACTTTCCCGGACTACATCTTGGCTCCAACGTTGGAGGAGTTCTCATTTATTTTGGGAATTCCTATTAGTCATGATATAGTTTTCTTTTCTGAAGAACACCCCGGTATAAAAGATATGGTTTTCGCTCTTCATATTAGTGAGCCTGTTCTGAACAGAAACATTGCGGAAAAATAAGGAGTTAAGGGTTTCCTATTGAAGTTCCTATTTAATCAAGCTTGTATACATGTCAAAAAGAAGAACTGGACTGCTTTCCAAGCTATTCTAGCTGTGTGTATCTATGGGATTGTTCTGCTTCCAAATATTCCTGATCTGGTGGATATGCACACCGTCAGGATCTTTATGTCGAAGAATCCTATACCTACCTTGCTAGGTGATGTGTACCATTCAGTTCACTATAAGAATGAGAATAGGCGTGGGAAAACTGTGAGTTGCTGTGCGCCGCTCTTAGCTACTTGGTTTTTGAGTCGTCTCCCTGAATCTGGCGCTTTCGTTGATACGAAAGATTCTCTGAAGTGGTCTAAGAGGGTTATGGGCTTGACTGCCGATAACATCGTTTGGATTAATCGTGACTTGCTAGGAATGGAGATTATTTGCAAATGCGGAGAATTTCCTAATGTTCCCTTGATAGGGAGGAAAGGTGGAATTAACTATAATCCCTCCCTAGCTATCAGACAGTTTGGCTATCCTTTGAAGAATCCACCCGAAGAGCGAGATGTCGGAGAATCCTTATTCTTCAATGGTATTGAGGATCAAGGGTTGATAAGGAAAGTTGTGAATGCTTGGAAACAGGTGACTAAGAAGGGTAAGATTCCATTCGGGAAAAGTAACAATCGGGCTTTCCATCCATATAAAGAGTGGATTAAGAAGAGAGCAGAAGAGGAGCTTCTCCCATTCCCGGTGGAACCACCTCTGTATCCTTTGGTGATCGAGCCTCCTACCACCGTTGAGTTGGAGAAGTATAACACATTATGGGCTGAAAAGGAAAGGTTGCGGGAAGAAAATAATGAGCTAAAGAGAGAAATTTATCAGTGGAAGCATGAGCGGGGTGAAGTTGTTCATACCGCCAAGTTGAAGACAGAGCTCCTTGCTAAAGCAGAAAAAGAGCTTGCTGACATGGTCGCATCCAGGGAAAGAATGAAACAAGCTTTGGATGGTATCAGTAGCGTTCTCAGGTCCAAGGATGAGGAATTAGGCAAGGCTTTGTTGAAGATTCACAGGTTCAATGATCACCGAGAAACTGCCATGGCTGAGAATAAGAGAAAGGAAGACGACTACATAGCTAAGATTGATCAGTTGAAGTCGACGCTCAAGAAGAAAGACGCCGAGATCTTATCAGGGATATTCAAGAGACAAGTAGTCCAAGACCAACTCAATGAAGCTATAGCCTCCATAGAGGAACTGAAGGCCCAAGCTGAAGTGAAAAGATCTAGATATGAGAGACCTAGCATGGAAGGTGTTTCTGGAGAAGACGCTTGGGAGTTACATTGCCGATACTTGGATGGGATCATACACAGGAGAGACCTTCTTATCCAAGGACTGATTCAGAGGCCGAAGCATCCCGACACCAGAAAGTTGTTCGAGGAAGTTCAAAACTGGTGCAGAAAGCATAGTGGATGGGGAGGATTGACTCTTGTAAACCTTGATGACATGCCTTAGTTTTCTTCCCTCTTTTATTGTATGTGGATCACCACCAGGCTTGTTGGTTGGGACCTATGGTTTTTGTATTCAGACTTGTTATCTCAGATTTGTGGTTGTTGACATTCGGCTTTTCTCTGGTTTTCTTAATATATGAGCAGAAGTTCCATTATATCTTGTTATTAAACCAGAATCAAGGGGTGGATCGCCTTGTGAAGTTTCAAACACGTCCATTTGCATTTGCATATTCATAATCATTTTGCATAATCATTTTGCATGACACG
Source organism: Lathyrus tuberosus (assembly GCA_022829125.1). Taxonomy (NCBI): domain Eukaryota; kingdom Viridiplantae; phylum Streptophyta; class Magnoliopsida; order Fabales; family Fabaceae; genus Lathyrus; species Lathyrus tuberosus. Next base: position 8,965,320 of record JALAZF010000203.1, on the reverse strand, counting down.
TGTTTATTTTCGGTGTTCTTATCTTGTTCTAATCTCGGGATTTCAGATCAGCACATTCACCGGTATTTTACCAGACCAAATCAGAAGAGAATCATGGAACGAATCCAAGCTGAGTTGAGGGAAATGCGATGCCAGATGGGGCAATTTGGGGAAGACATGCTCCAGGAGCAGAGAATGGTAAGGGAAGAGATCAATCAGATGAAGACTCAGATGGGTTTAATCATGGAAATTTTAAATAAGGAAGACAGTCCTGTGCCCGCTTCCACAACAGAGGTCCTTACTCTTCCTATCTCTTTGGGGTCTCCTCTAGACCATGGATTGCCTCGTGGATCCTCTCCACCGTCTGAACTTTTTCATCAACAACCGTTTTTTGAGGAAAAGTTTGAAAAGAAGTTTGACCAGATTCCGGTGCCATACGCTCAGTTGCTTCAGCACCTGCTCAAGTTTCAGTTGATTGAATTGATTGCTGCGGGACCTCCACACACCAAGTTTCGTATGGGTTCCAATGTCCATGATAGGTGTGAATTCCATTCAGGGGCGCCTGGTCATAATGTTGAAGATTGTAAGATGCTCAAGTATAAAGTCCAAGAGCTCATTGACTCAGGGGCAATCAAGTTTACATCAGTTGGCACTGGTAAACAAAGTGATGTTACTCCCAGTGTCGCAAAGGGACTGATGACTCCCTCTTTTGCCAAAGGATCCACCTCGCGTCAGGGATCTCTTCCACAACCCTTGTTTGTGCCTCAGCCGAGTGCAGAAAGGAAAGTGCAGGGCCAGACTGGGCGCCCAAATCAGCACCGACAACAGAATTATCAGCAACAGGGGCAACCGAGACCAAGAAGGCCCAAAAGGATAATTGATCCTGTTCCTATCCCTTATAGTCAGCTGTTTACGCGCCTGCTCAAGAAGTCTCTGATTCAAACAAGGGGTACCGCACCAGTACCGTACCCTATTCCTCCCGATTATGACATGACTGCTAGGTGTGAGTTCCACTCGGGAACGTTCGGGCACACGATTGATGAGTGTAATGTATTCAGGCATAAGGTGCAAGACCTGGTGGACTCAGAGATCATTGTATTCACTGAAGATGATATGTACATCAATGGAAGCCTCCTTTCTCAAATGAACACTCAGTCTGCAAGTACGTCCAGGCAGAATTAAGCTTCCTCAGCAATGGCAATCTTCAGCTTCTTTATTGCGTTTTCATTTGTAGTTTCTTATTTCTTGTTAAAGCATCGTATGCATGTAAGACTCGTTTTTTTTTTAATGATGATATTAATGCAATGAGTATGTTTTCCTTGAAGTAATTCATTCGTATTCACTCTTAAATGTTTATATGCACTGCAATACTAATTTTCTTGTCTAGAATTCTTAAGGGAGGATGACGAAATAAGAACGCAGGTTTCTAACGGTACGCTTTTGGATAGAACCCTGTTGAGGATGTACAGGCATTGTTTTAAACCCCTAAACACTGGAGAGATAAGGAGACAGACCCTCGTTAACCCCTTTGAGCCTTGGAGTAGGAGTTTCTTTCGTACGAAAAAACCCTCATACTTAACCCAGGGGCAGGGTAGGCGTCAGTTAGTTTGACAGAGCGCTCAAATTCCAAGGAGAATGTGCAAGAGATATGAAACCCCGATGGTTATCCGTCAACAACTAAGGAGTAAGGCAGTCACAACCCTTTCAAGCAAGTAAGACAACCAGTGTCACACGCTTTGTTCAAAAGGGGAATAAAAAAGAAAGCCCGCTAAGTCGAAAATTGAAAACAAGCGACTTAGGCAAAAGTCAGGGCATCCCGCTGGACTTCAAAATAAAAAAAAAACTCAAAAGAGTCAGTCCAGGCAAAAATTAGGGATCAAAAAAGCAAAAAAAAAAAAAGTGAAATGCGTTACAAAAGAAAACCCCCGATAAGAACAAATTCGTGTGATTACAGTCACAGAAGATAAAAAGGGATGACTGTCACTCCAAAACCTCGCTGGGTGTCAAACCATTAGTGGCATAGGTTCCTTAAAGATCATAAACCTTCGGAGAGATGAACGTTTGTGTCAGATTAACTGAACATAGGGTTGGAGAACATCACGAAGAGTGGGTGGGCACCAATAAACTTCGAGCCATAAATCCTTTATTCTGAAAACGTGAACCAAACCACGTTACAACCCTTAAAAGTCCTAATTGAAACAGGGTTTATTCCGAAGGCGTACTTCAACAGGACAGCGTTCCTGACTCCTATAAGTTGTGCTAATAAGATTTGCTGGTATTGTATGTGCGCATTGTTTTGCCATTCAAAAATCAAGGTCGCATCCCAGCTAGTGATTCGTTCACAAGGTTGGGCGACGCATTTTCAATAAAAAACTTCAAGGTTAACATAAGTGTTACATTAGAATTGTCATTCTTATAATAAACATTTTCTGTTTGCATATACATGCCTAAGCATCAATGCGGTTTACACAGTGAAAGTCAGTCAAGAAACTTGATCCTGCCAAGATGGGTTGCTTGAAAATTCCGAAGGACAATCATATCAAGGGGCATGCTGTCAAGAGACTCAGTGTAGAGTGGGTTCTCCCAGTAAGTCGTGTTAAGATGTAGCCAATCTGGGGCAGTCACGTCGAGAAGTCCCTCTGAAATTTAATTATTCTGGGGCATTCATTCTAAGGTCAGGGGCAAAGTCACTTCAAAGATCATATTGGGGCAGGCCACCTCTAGAGCGTGGGAGATTATCCACTCCTGAAAATGGTTAATTGAAAGCACCTCTTCAAGGCAGAATATTTCAGGTCATTGCAAATCCCTTTCGAGGTAATGTACTTCATGGATTATGAAGACTGGGGCAGTTATGTCAAGATATGATAAATCTCTCCAAGAGCTTGAAGACCCTGGGGCAGTGCAAACGCCCGGTCTTCCGTAAAATCCTCTTGAGATGATTTCTTCCATTAGACCTGGTGGTCTGGGGCAAGTGGAAAGTTCAAAGGGCCGTTTATGAACATAGAGACAGGTCAGGTTGAGTGGCAACGGGATCATACTTCCCCAGCAGCTTGCTCTCCCCAGCATTGAGATCGCACTTTCCTCAGCAGAGCAGACCTTCCCTAGCAAGAGACTTATGAGGTATTTTCCCCAGGTCAAGACGTTATTTCCCCACAAATTCAGGGTGATCCTTCTCCCCCATCAGCAGGCTAAGTCCAGCAGTATCCCCAGCAGGTTTTAAATCCAAGTGATATTTGGCACTCTTCTGATTCAGGACATGGCCCCCCTTTTTCAAAGAGTTATGTATAATCCCCAGTAGAGCGGATGTTCTTTTGGAATTTCATCCCCAGCAGAAGTTGTTGATCCAAAGATTCGGTCACGGTGATCCTTCTCAACAGAGTTCGTGGATTCAAAGGACAATTTATTTTTGTCGTCCCCAACTGAATTGGTCTTTCCTCTCCGGCATTTATTTTGCTGGGGGGACCCTTTTTGCATATCATAAGCATTTGCATTGCATCCTCGAAAACATGCCATTTACATTTGCATTCAAAGCATAAGCCAGGTTTGATGCTTTCCTTGCCAGCAGAGATAGCACAGTTCAGGAGATTTTGGAGGGATGTGTTCCTCATATTTGTGTTCCCCGGCAGAGTCTTTTATTTAGACTTATCCATTCCCCAGCGAGATTAATCCCCGGTAAAAGTTGCTTTACACCTTTTTTCACCCGTCCGTGTACCTTTTAGATACCCGTCCGTATTGAAACCTTTACACCCGTCCGTGTACCTTTTTGATACCCGTCCGTATTGAGCTTTCTACACCCGTCCGTGTACGTTTTAGATACCCGTCCGTACTGATACCTTTACACCCGTCCGTGTACCCTTTTGATACCCGTCCGTATTAAAACCTTTACACCCGTCCGTGTACCTTTTTGATACCCATCCGTATTAAAACCTTTACACCCGTCCGTGTACCTTTTTGATACCCGTCCGTATTGAGCTTTCTACACCCGTCCGTGTACCCTTTTGATACTCGTCCGTATTGAAACCTTTACACCCGTTCGTGCACCTTTTTGATACCCGTCCGTATTGAGCTTTCTACATCCGTCCGTGTACCTTTTAGATACCCGTCCGTATTGAAACCTTTACATCCGTCCGTGTACCTTTTAGATACCCGTCCGTATTGAAACCTTTACACCCGTCCGTGTACCTTTTTGATACCCGTCCGTATTGAGCTTTCTACACCCGTCCGTGTACCTTTTAGATACCCGTCCGTATTGAAACCTTTACACCCGTCCGTGTACCTTTTTGATACCCGTCCGTATTGAGATTTCTACACCCGTCCATGTACCTTTTAGATACCCGTCCGTATTGAAACCTTTACACCCGTCCGTGTACCTTTTTGATACCCGTCCGTATTGAGCTTTCTACACCCGTCCGTGTACCTTTTAGATACCCGTCCGTATTGAAACCTTTACACCCGTCCGTGTACCTTTTTGATACCCGTCCGTATTGAAACCTTTACACCCGTCAGTGTACCTTTTTGATACCCGTCCGTATTGAAACCTTTACACCCGTCCGTGTACCTTTTTGATACCCGTCCGTATTGAAACCTTTACACCCGTCCGTGTACCTTTTGATACCCGTCCGTATTGAGCTTTCTACACCCGTCCGTGTACCTTTTAGATACCCATCCGTATTGATTTTCTGAATTCCTTGACACCCGTCAGTGTTTATCCCCGGCATAGTTAACATTCGTTTGTGTTCGTGACTTTCCAATACCTTGGTTTTCAACACTCGTACGTACCGTGACAAGTGCAACATTTTTGTTCGTTCCCCAGTGAGTCATTCCTCTTCTGTTGGTCGCAAATTTCTGGAGTTCTTTCAGTATTTAATCCCCGTGTATCCTGGAATGTCTGAGAGCCGTTGCTATCATACACTCAGGACCAAGTTGATTGAATAGGGACAGCCGTAGCACCCCAAAATTTGCCCTCCTTATTTTTACTAACTGGCTTATGTTTCATTTCATTTTTTTTACATTATCATGTATGCATATCATTAGCATGGGGTCAAGGTGCTTGAAACAGTTCAAGAAGGTCTTATCTGGTCTACTACATCATCAGGGGTTCACAGGTGGCAAGGGATTTCAAGTGAGTTACTCCCTCCTAACCAGTGCATGAATTAGGGTTTGAAATTCTTGGGGTTTATTGCTTCAATGGGCAGGCTCCTTGGGTTTTTTATCATCACCAAATGGCATATCTTATCTTTGTTGGAGAGGATACACATCATATTCAGAGGAATTTTGATTTGGAGACTGTGTTATTTCCTCCTAGACCGAGGGTGCCACAAACTAGGGTTTGCTATAAAGTCAGTTTATTTCTGATTTTTTTGGGCAAGACTTGATTCCATGGTATTCCTTGGGTCCCTGAGTATCTAGGAGTGGAAGATTGTCCATCAGTTTGATTCAGGAGAAGTTCAATTGGTCAATGGATTGAAAATCAGTTAACTTGGTCAAAAGTCAACTGTGGTCAACAAAAAGTCAAACCTCAAGATTTTTGGTCAACATCAAGATTTTGGGTTGAAATTCATCATTTGATCAAGGGTTGATCATTGATTCATCAAGGAAACCTCAGAATCATCAAGAATCAGGAGTTACTAAATTAGGGTTTTTGTAGTAAAAGTCAACTACACTTTGACCAGGCCTAACTTCCACATACTTCATCAAAAATTCCTCAACTAAAGCCTATCTTGAAGGAAATTTAATTCCCTACAACTTTGTGTCTCACAAGCCAAGTCCAGAAATGCTTCATTTGGGAGATATGAACCAAGACATTATAGGTCATTTTGAAAGTCAACAAAAGTCAACCTTTTTCAAAAGCTCATAACTTGAACATGGAAGATCAAATTGACATGGGACCAAAAGGGTTGGTTAGAGGACATCTTGAGGTTTCTAAAAATTATTAATTTGCATTTAGGAGCTAAAAATTGAAGGAGTTATGCTTAGTCAAAATTGGGCAATTTTGAGGAGGTGCACAAAGCAAACTATGCCTAAAATCCAAATTTTGACAAATGGGCCATAAGTTTCTTAAACCAAACATAAACATAAAGCCATGCACGACCCAAAGAGCATATATTTGGTTTTTCCTCATTTTATTTTATTTTTATTGGATTTATTTAGTTAAAATTCAATATTAAATAAAATAATTCAAAAATAATTAACAATGGATTATTCAGGCCCAACTCACCATCAGAAGAGTAACCCTAAGTATTTAAAACTCAGTCATGCATTGGTTAGGGGGAGAGGCACATGAAATTAGAGGAGTTCTCAAGAAAACCCTAAAAAAGGATTTCTCACCACAACTCACGATCCACAAGGTTTTGCCCAAAAGTTCTTCCACAAATATTTTCCTGGAGATTTCTAGAGTGAAAATCAACCTCCATTCGCAGCCAAAAGCAAAGTTTGAAGGTATGCCATCTCCGGTTTTGAAGGATTTTGAAGGATCCTAAAACTCCAATTTTTTACGTGAATATTGTTGTGTTTTCATCACTGATCATTCTGATATAATTATTTTTAATTATGGATGCATGTATGGCTTGCTATGATGATTTAAAGTTTGATTCCCTAACATAATTCCATGCGTTTTTTATTATACACTAATAATTTGTGATTTTTAAGGCCATATTTGGATTCCTTGCGAAATTCTGGGTCGGATAGTGTACCCATACGCATTTTCTGGGCAGGTTGGGTGGTTGCAGGTGGCGGCCGGCGGTGGAGCTCCGGCGAGGTGTGGTGGCCGGCCGACCAAGGATTCAAGGAGGAAGAGACAATCTGGGCCGTCCGTTTCCAGATCGGACGCACCATATTATGCCACATGGCTTTTTGTTTTATGTTTTATTTTATTAATTTCGTGCTTGCTAACACATGATAGTAACCGTGCATCCCTTCATCATGGCCGTTGTTCTCCTTTTATTTTAGATGGTGCGTTGGAGATGTTGATACCTCATTTAATGAGGCACATGCAGCGCACATGGCAGTCCACGTTGCACTTTTTTATTTTTTTTTATTTTCTGATGAGTTAATGGGCGGGCTGCGCTACTCGCACCCCCCATCTCCTGGCCCAATGCATTTCCTCTTCACTTTCTTACTGTTCATACCCCCCTACCGTTTTCTATTTTATTTTTTATTTCATTTATAATGATTTCATTTCTAATTTTTTTAAAATAGTAAATTGCATCTAAAAATCCTAAAAAATTTCATACATCATTTTTATTGTCTTATAAATTTTTTTAAATTTTTATTTTTATTTTTATTTTATTCTCATCATTTAAATTAATTATTTAAATCGACCTCTTTTTAGTTACACATCTCATGCATGCATAAATTTCTTTATTTTCATTCTCCTCATCTGTAAAATATTTTTCACTCGTTCTTTTTGCATTCATTCATTAACATATTAAATTGCATAAAAATATTTTTCTTTCATTTTTAAATGTTTTTCATGTTGCAGTTAGGTCCTTCTCTTTGGCATATTTGAAACCTATCCCTTACTTGAATTTGTATGATTATTTGAATGGCTAACATTTTGGATTTTTGCAGGGACTTTTTATATGTTGTTTGCCTCTGGTTGAGGAACTTTATTGTTTTAGTTTGGGAATTTCAGGAATCATTTTTCTAATTATTGGAGTTATTTTCACTTGAGATTTTCTTGCAGACGCATTTTTGGTCTTATCTAATTACCTTGTTTGAAAGGCACTTGTGCCATTTGCTTTGGGGGCTGTCTCTTTGTTTCTTTGATTCATGTTTGGTTTATTATTTTCATTGTTTGTCGTTGTTTGATTTTTATTCACCTCCTTGCTCTTATTCACGTCCGTTTCTCACTAACCTTTTATGCAGGATCAAGGTAAGTTCTTTAAGGGTATGGATAAATATCCATGGTCACCCTTGCTTTTTCCTTCCCTCATCTTCTTTCTTTAGGCTTAGGTCGTCTTCAAACCTCACTAACCGTAGGTCACCCATACATGATAACATTAGGACTCTTAGTTCCCTTTAGAGTTACCCTTGTGTCTTCTCTCTTCTCATCTCAAAATGTCTTTAAAACACTTAATAAGAATAAGGTGTATTGCGCACGAGCCTTAAGTATGGGGAATGAGAAATGAGGGGCTTCCTCTCATCTTTCTAGAATGCTTAGCGAGCGTCCTGTCTTGGGACGATGCGTTAAGTATTCGCCCCTGTGCCCTAGACTTTGGTGTAATGCAGCTTAGGAACTAACTTAAGCCATTTCTGTCCTAAAAAACACCAACCAACTTCAAACCTTTTTTGTCCTTCGGGATTTCCAAACTTAAAGGATATTTTCAAAAAGGGCACATTACTTTCCGTCTGAGACGCAAACAGGCATCGACCCTAACTGCCGGACGTGAACTTAACGTCGCTCATAAAAAACACAAAAAGAACTTGGTCCGAACTACGTTGACTCTGAATTCCCCATTGCACAAAGGGGGTACGTAGGCCTAGGACGTCGACGTCCTACTGAGTCTGTCTTTGTCTTCCCCTCCCGTCTTAGTACAGCCCTAGATGATAGTATAACTCACCCTTAGAATAGACAACAAGCGTGGATCCCATCGAGTACGATGGACGCGTGGGGTGCTAGCACCTTCCCCTCGCGTAACCGACTCCCGAACCCTGGTTATGGTTGCGATGACCATTCCTTTCCCTCTTCCTAAGGTTTATGTGGTGTTCCCTTTCCCTCTCTTGGGATAAATTTACACGGCTGGCGACTCTGTTTTTCCGCGCCACTCTCGCGTTTGTACCTGGATGAAAATCCCGGGAGCGACAAACTGCACCCATATGTCCCACACAAATATTTTTTACAAATTAAGTGAAGTTGCCATTATCAATAAGCAACAATCCTTGCATGCCCGGGAGTGTCAGATCATGTAGTTCTTTTTTAGACAGATATTGGATCTTGCAGTCTTGGTCGCTTCTTTTCAAATGCAAGCAATGCGACTCCGGCAAAACTCCATCATACCATGAATTAAAGTCAACATCTCCTATCTAAAACAAGAGTCCCTGCATCATAAGGAAAACCGTTCAGCAAAAGAATCATGTGCACACAACAGAGACTCACGAAGGATCAAATACGAGGATGTCATCACGCGATCAATCCAAGGCACTAATAACGATTTCTAGGCATCACGCAGCAATATGTGCAAGATGTAAATTCAGTTTTCAAGTCATTTAGTCGTGAATAAAATTACACTTCATCTCAGAGGAAACTTCCGTCTACAAGTAATCATTTGAAGAGCATTTAAGTACAACCTAAAGCACATGGCAGACTAAGTTCTGAACAATGTCTAAAACATGTGGCATTAATTGCAAAGACTACAATTAGTACAAGACCATTACCAACTATGATAGTTCTAAATCTATGATACATTAAGTTACCTCTATTTTCTCACCAATCACAACGTCTGGCGATGTCGGTTTCGGTGTGCTACAAAGTCTCATTTTCCTCCTTCCCTCCTGCCGCTGTATAAGGGAGCCTTTTCCTGCAAGCCAAAGTCAACAATTAATTTCCAAACAAGACACAATGATAATCCCAACTCAACTCCAAAAGGCCTATAAAGGATAAATACAATGAGGTAAAAGGGAGAAGAGTTTCATGATATCCAAGAGAAATATTACATAGCAGCAGAGCACACATAACAGTTCCCAAAATATACACAAGTTAAATCTAACGTGCATACTTTCAATGTACGTCACCTACATGATGACAGAGAAGAGTCACCGCCAATGAGGTGCTCAGAACAAACCAGGCAATTTAAAAAAAGAAAACATCATGAACATATCCAAGATTCATCAAATGTCTAACAATCCGGTTTGAGTAATTTAGATTAAGATCAACAGTTATACCTTTTGAAGAAAGCAGCAGGTCCTTGCAACTCCTCCGATATTCCAAAAAAAACCTGTGCTGATTTAACCGTCGCAATTAAGTGACTGCATTTAAAAAAAAAAGAAGAAGAAAATAAACTTAGACTTCATGCAAATTTCAGCAGCATCCAAAATCAGTTTAGAGATGTAAACTCATAATCTCTAACTTATCTCATTCAAAAGAGATTACGAAGTGCATCATCATATCGTTCCATGGTTTTATGCTGCCGAGAGAAGCTTACAAAGTTTGTGATCCAAGCTATGTCTGTAACATGGCATATAAAATTTGCAGAAAACTCTCGCAACAACAGTCCTATCAAGATCATATATTCAATTTCTCCTTTGATCCACATTCTCTTAAATATGCATGAATTCCTGCATCAATAAATACCATGAGTCGTCACAAGAGACCAACAAAATGGAAAGTGAGAAAATCCTTAGCATAGTCGGAAGCAAATCACGGTTTTGGCAAAATTTGACACAAGTTGAATTGAAAGGAGAAGCATCAAACAAGGAATGAATCAAACACGTGTATCATTTCCCAACAGGCCCATGACACGACCAGACACCCTAATTTGGAATTGGCAAGTCTCAACTTAACATTCATGGCAAGCTTATGAATCACACGAGTAAATCAAACTTTCAGCAACAAAAACCCTCATAATTACACGTCCAAAACCTTTCAGGAATCCCTACTTTGGCCTCAGAATATTTGTGAATCAGAGAGATTTCATCATCTTCAAATTTAAGAATTGAGGGCAACATCGTAAAGACGCCGCCAACATCAATTCCTTCTAATTTGGATCAATCAGAGCATTCAACTCAATGATTACAAGCTTCCAGATTAAAACCGTATCACAAATTCAAATTTCAAATTCAATTAAAAAAAAACTTTCCAAATCAGTAAACCAAGTAAATCGTACCAAATCGTATTCAAAAGCAATTTCAAAATTTTTCCATTTTAAAACCAAATCACAATCAGATCGTATCAAGCCTTTCAAACCCTTCAAAACCTTTCCAAATCCAACCAAATCGGATCAAATCATTTACCACACTATCAATCAGCATTAAAGATCCCTAATTCATCATCGGCCTATAAAAAGGGACAAGGGGTTGGCAGAAGAGACACAGAAAATTGACGGGAAAAACAACGAGAATCCCCACGCATTCTAAACAATACGATCGAGGCTCAGAACACCAAGAGCGTTCATCATTGCCCAAAGAACTCAGAAGCACGCAATAGGCATATACCAAAGCGCAGATAAAGAAGGATATCACCTGGAACACGAAGGCTAGTTTCAAATCCCGCGCCGCCGTTGAAAGCCCCATCGGAGGATCTCCGATAGGTAATCCTAAATCACCCTGTTTTTTGTAGACATGTTTGTATCGCCATGCATTTCTGAAATCCCATATGTGTTGATTGATTCCATCGCCCACTTTCGATTTCACGGTTAGGGTTTCAAAGAGGAAAATTTTCGCTTATTTGATTTTGAGAGAAATGAATGAGGGTGGGTACGAACGAGAGAGAAAGATTGATTTGTGTTTTATCTGCTTTGTTCATTTTGGTTTTTTTCTAACTTGTTATTCCGATCCCGTGCATGCACCCCATCTAATTTATCGTGCAACCTCGCTGGTAGCCTTTTTTTTTAATCACTTAATTCATCCATGATCGGACGGTTCTGATTTCTTTTGATCGAGGTTCTGCGATGGATCCTCCCTGTACTATTTCCATTCTGGGCACCTTTTTTTTTTTTAAATCAAATAATCTTTTTTTTAAAAGTAATCAATTATTCTCTTTTTTTAAAAGTAAAACATTAATCTATTTTTAAAGTAAAACATAATCTGTTTTTTTGTTATAAAATAAAATTTAATTTGTTAAAAATAAAATATAAAACATAATTTGTTATAAAAATAAAGACAATCTGTTTTTTTGTTATAAAAATAAAATATAATTGGTTATAAAAGTAAGATATAATTTGTTTTTTATGGTTCTCTTTTATATAGCAATCTGATTTAGTTTTTCATAAGATAATTTTAATCTTAATAATAACTCGTTTTTTTTATAAGTATATCATCATAAAAAACATATAATTTTCATGATAAATTTTCGGGTGCAAATTTCTTTTTTAATTAATAAACTTTTAATAAGAGTTTGTTTTATATAAGGTCATTTAAAATTAATCATCGTTTCAACATAAATAATAATCCTTTGATTTATATCATGTTCTTTTCCCAATTAAAATAAACTCATAACCTCTTATACTGTATTCGTCTCTAATTTTCTAAATGCATGCTTAAATCTCGTTGATTCCGCAAATACATATATGATGCATGATTTGAATGTCTTGTTTGAATGCTATTTGTTTGCCTTATATGTTGAAGTTTAAACCATGATTTTATGTTTTTGTTACTTTTATAATATAATTGCATGAATTATTATATCTTAATTTGCTATTAACTTTTAAATTATTTATATCGGTTATATCCCCCTTTAAATCCAAAGGAAGGTCACTAATATTGACTAAACCGTCATAAGACTAACTCTTAGATCCCTTGGCCTTAAATCCGGAGTTTTCGTACTCCCAGTCTCGTTGTAGACACTTAAAAACCTTAGCTTTAGGATCAGAGTTTTTATACTCCGAGTAAATGTCCTCCATGAACATTTACAAACCTACCCCTCTTGGACCATCCTACAACTTTAGAGTCACCGTACTCTATGTAAGGTTTTGCCCAAAACCTTACTTCCCTCTTGGAACCTTGACCCCGTCAAGAAGTTCCTCTTCTTAGAACTACGCATACTCTGATTCTACACCCGAGGATACGTAGGCGTAAGGTGCGATGCCTTATCGAGTATACTTAGATACTAACCCCTAGGGTTCTCAGCCTTTAGCATAGTACCCTTAGCAAGCGCAATATAAAAAAATAAAAGTAACATAATAAAACGAGAAGCTCCCGTAGAGTACTACGGACGTTTAGGATGCTAATACCTTCCCTAGGCGTAACCAACCCCCGAACCTTAGATCTCCCCCTTTAGGTTTTTGACCTTGAACCTTTCCTTTGGATAAATCAAAGTCGGTGTCGAAATAAATCTGATCCTAGTTCATTAATAACTATGGCAACAGAAATGGCGACTTCACTGGGGATATGATAATGTTTTATTGAGGGTTTCCCCTAACTTGTTTATTCGTGTTATATATATATATATATATATATATATATATATATATATTATTTGTTTGCTTGGTTTTCTTTTTGTGCAGGTTTGGGTACTTAGTGTGGTGAGACAAAGTCCTACACCCGGAATAGAGTGAAATTAAGATAGGAAAACGGTGAGACTTCAATGATACTTTGAGGGAGTCGATTCCTGAAAAAGTAAATTGAGACTTCACTACTCAGTCTAGGCCCTCTCGAATAAAATATTTGTCCAACGAGTTCATTCGTGAAGACGATATGGTTTCGATCTAAAGGCCCTCGGGACTGGGGACCGTAGTTACCTTTAACCCAATTTGGCCTATTAGGTAGTGCGGGGACTATGCGGGAGTCTATTTCCGCGATAGTTGCTATGCGATACTACACTCAGACGAGATTCTCTTGAGAATATTATTGACTACCAAGTGATTTGGAAAATCGATAATATCCGAAAGATGGATTGTAGACTCTGGGAACTTTGTAGAACCTGTTTGGCAGGTACATTTGAAACCATAGTACACTCTTATGGGATGGGTAGACCTTGACTCCATGCTATGACCTTTCAAACCTAGGACTCTTTGCTTGTTTGTTTTGCTTGAGTGTGCTTTGTGTTGCATACATTCATAAGCATCATGTCATAAAGATTCATGGGACTTGACTATATTTATGAACTTTATAGGGATACTATGGATACCGAAAGAAGGAATACCAAGAAGTACACTTTTCAAATTCCTGACTTGGATGATCTAAAGAGGTTGGGAGCTTTGATAACAAATGAGGAAAATTTTCGAAGAAAACATGGAAGACTTTTTCATGTGATGAATACAAATGTTGATCAAGGGCTACTTTCTACCTTGCTCCAGTTTTATGATCCACTGTATCACTGCTTCACCTTTCCAGATTACTAACTTGTACCTACACTTGAAGAGTACTCTCAAATAATTGGGTTACCTATTCGGGACAAGTCTCCATTTCCCATCTTCATAAATGACCCTGATGAAAAGGAAATCGCTAAGCATACACATTTGGATTTAGCTGACATTAAAGCTAATATGATTGCAAAGGGGAAAACTTCCGGTTTTACTGCAGAGTTTTTGGTCACCAAAGCTCGATATTATTTTGACCATCAAAATAAGGAGGCTTTCGAAGCGGTTTTTGCCTTACTTGTATATGGGAGTTTCTTATTCCCAAGTTTCAAAAAATTTGTAGACCTCAATGCTATCAAGATTTTCTTGAAGAAGAATCCAGTTCCGACCTTGTTAGCTGAAGCTTATTATTCCATTCATACGAGGAGCGCTCGTGGAAAGGGAATGTTTACTTGTTGTGACCCTCTGTTGTACAGGTGGTTTATTTCGAACCTGCCTAAAGCACGTGACTTTTAGAATCCCAAGAAGGGGTGGTGGTCACAAAAGATAATGTCTCTCACTCATTCCGACATCGACTGGAATAATCACTTACCTGATAAAGTGGTTATTATAGACAGCTGTGGAAATTTTGGCAATGTTCCCCTCCTCAGCATTGAAGGGTTAATCAACTACAATCCAGCTTTGGCGCAGAGACAACTAGGGTTCCCTCTAAGAGACAAGCCTGACAGCGCCCAAGTGGAAAACATTTATTTCAAAGATGAAAAATTGAGCAAGGATTTAAGGGAACAAGTTTTAAGTGCTTGGGATCAGAAGATTAAGAAGGATCTGCATAATTTAAGGAAGCCTGATTGTGTCTCTCTGGAACCTTATCTCCAATGGGTTCGAAGAAGGGCCATTGAGTTGAAGATGCCTTATTGTCGTCAAGATCCAATGGTTCTAAAAGAAAAAAACGGTCTTATACTTTACATCTGATGCTGACAAGTTGAAAATTGCTTTAGAAAAATCTCAACAAATGGAAGAGGCTTGGAAGAACAAGTATCATGTAGCATTGGAAGAGAATGCCGAACTTCAACAGCAACTCAAGGCGAAGGAGGAGGAATTCACTTCATTCAAAAAGAGGAAAGTACAAGAAGAGTTACCTCATCCTAAACCTCAATCAACACCTTGGAAGTTAATGATTGACAAGCTTATCTTGGAGAAGAGCAAGATAGAAGAGGAAAACAAGAAGATAGAAGAGGAAAACAAGACGCTCAAGACAAGGCTTTTGGGAGAATCTCCTTAGATCTTTCTTAGTTTTTATTTAACTATTCCGTTATGGTTTTAAAAAGTGTGTTGATTCATTGTAATGAATATTATTTAATTAGCAGTTTCATTTTTCGGTATTCCAGACATTAATTTTTGTAACCGACTTTTTATGATTAATAAAATGCGTTTTTTTCTGATATCCCATAATGGTTATAAATAGTAGAATTCCATGAATCTTTTTCATATCATCTCATTCGCATTCTTTCTTTCCTTTGTTTTCCTTCAAAGAACTCAAAATTGTTGTTTTTAGATATCGTAAAATGGATTTTGGAAGGAAAGGAACTTTGCCATACACCTTCAGGGTCTTTAATGTGGAACAATTAAGGGAACTAGGAGGTCGGATAAAAGATCCAGAAGCCTTCGCTACAAAGCATGGATAGATCATCTCTCTATTGCAGGTCCGAGTAGCTGCTGGTCTATTGGAGACGCTGGTTCAACTCTACCATGTAATCTACCACTGCTTCATCTTTCAAGATTTCCAGTTGATGCCCACATTGGAGGAGTATTCCGCTTTATTGGGAATCACCGTCAAAGACTCACCCCCGTTCTACGGTGGAGAAGGAAGACCCAGTCAGGAAGACATCGCAAGAGTGACCTGCATCAAGCTGTTGGAGATCCAGACTCACATGACGTTCAGAGGAGGAATCGATGGTTTGCCTGCTCAATTCTTATTCGAGAAAGCTCGACGATTCGCCAGCAATGGGGGTACTGAAGCCTTTGAGAATCTGTTCGCGCTACTGGCTTATGGCTTGTTCCTGTTTCCTAATGTAGAAGGCTTCGTCGACGTCCACGCAATCAGGATCTTCATGCTCAAGAATCCTGTTCCAACACTATTGACCGATGCCTACCACTCTATTAATTCAAAGATTCTGAAAGGAGAAGGTCAGATTGTTTGCTGCACTGCTATCCTCTATAGGTGGTTTATTTCGCACCTACCGAGGTCCGCAGCCTTTTGGGATGTGAAAGATGTTTTTGAATGGCCCGTTAAACTCATGGCTCTCACTCACTCGGATATTGTTTGGCATGATCCAATATATGGAGGAATTCCCATGATTCACAATTGTGGAGATTTTTCCAATGTGCCTTTTCTTAGCACAAAAGGATGCACCAGTTACAACCCTGTTCTCGCCCGTCGCCAGCTTGGACATCCGATGAATGAGATACCCGATCCAGAGAACCTGAAAAGAATTTTCCTCTATGAGGGAGAAAACCTTCAACTGAAGATTCAGATTCTATTTGCTTGGCGTCGAATCAACATACAAGGGATGACTGCATCAACAAACCCCGACTGCACAGTTACAGAATCTTGCCTGGAGTGGTCTCACAAACGAGCTCTCGCTCTGACAATGCCATATCCTCGACCCAAGCCTCCCGTAGCAGAACCAAATGAAGTTTCAACGTTGAAGGCAGAAGTAGAGAAGCTGACCCTGGACAAGTTTATATTGCAGGAACGGATTGACAAGCTGATGGACGAACTCAGTGAAAGAAAGGGAGCATCATCCAGTGGATCGAATCCCTAGTTCCCTTTTTGTATTCTGTTTTGCCCTGAAGGTGTATCGTTATTATGAAAGTTTAAATTTTAAATAAAATAAATTTCCAATTACGATGTTTAAAATACGCTTTGAATTCCTTGAAGTGCATGTTGCATCATAAGCATCATTCGCATTTGCATTTGCATTCCTTTACATTCCAGGTTCTTATCCGCGTCTCCTTTCAAAGGACAAGCTGAGTCATCGATACAATACTCGAGTCGGTCGCAAGAAAAGAATGGATCAACTCGAGCAGGAAAACAGAGCACTCCGGGAAGAGGTTTCAACACTGAAAGAAAGTCTAGAGAAGATCAATGGGATGATGGAAGCTTTGATGGCTGCTCAGAATCAGCCATCACATGGTCCAGCATCACACAACGTTGTTATCTCTGAGATAATATCAGCACTGATCCCAGTGGTGCCCACTACAAATGAAGTTCAGTATTCCATGCCTCCTGGATACCCGTGGGGTATGCTTCCTAACTTTACTCCAGCTGGATACCGCCCACCTGTGTCTCAAGTTATTGCCACAACTGCTGTAATGACTGCGCCACCACCTGTGGTGAATGCTACTCCTTTTCATCTGGAAGAACCTGTGTTTCATGTTGGCCCTAGTGAGAGTATTGGAATGGAAGAGCGAATGGATGATTTCCAGGACCAGTTTCTAGAAATGAAGAAAGAAATCAAAGCCCTTCGTGGGAAAGAGCTGTTCGGAAAGAGTGCCTCTAAGCTATGCTTGGTTCCTAATGTTAAGATCCCTCCAAAGTTCAAACTCCCTGATTTGGAGAAGTATAAAGGAAATTCTTGCCCACATAGTCACATAGTTATGTATGCCCGAAAAATGTCTGCTCATAAGGATAATGATCCCCTATTGATATATTACTTCCAGGACAGTTTGACTGGCGCAGCCCTCAAGTGGTACATGGGGCTAGATAGTTCAAAGGTCCGCAGTTTTAATGACCTCTGTGAGCTTTTTATCAAGCAATATAAATATAATGTCGACATGGCACCAGATAGAGACCAGCTGAGAGCCATGGCCCAGAAGGAAAGAGAGAATTTTAAGGAGTACGCCCAGCGCTGGCGTGAACTCGCTGTTCAAGTTACTCCACCTCTGGAGGAGAAGGAGATGACTACAATTTTCCTGAAAACACTGAGCCCGTTTTTCTATGAGAGAATGGTAGCAAGCGCCCCTAGTGATTTTACCGAGATGGTGAACATGGGAATGTGTTTGGAGGAAGGCGTCCGTGAAGGGAGATTGGTGAGAGAAGGAAGCGCTTCCAGCAATGCCAAGAAGTATGGAAGTAATTTCGGAAAAAAGAAAGAACAAGAAGTAAGTGTTGTACACCAAGGACGGTCGAAAGGAAGGTATCAGCAACACCCGCATGTCGCTGCTGTGACCCCAGTTATTAATGCTCCAACTTACCAACCACAGTTTGCACAACCTTATCAACCACCACCTCAAACCCCACCTGCTTCGCCACAACAATATCGTCAACAAAATCAGTCGTATCCTCAACAAGCCCGACAGCCGTTCAACAGCCCCGGTCGTGTGGTAAAGAAACCAAATTTTGATCCGATCCCTATGTTATATGCAGAACTCTTTCCATCATTGTTGCAAAAAGGCCATATCCAGACTAAGTCCCCACCAGCGGTGCCTAAAGACCTTCCTTACTGGTACAGAGCTGATCAGTTATGTCCATATCACCAGGGCGCTCCAGGCCATAATATTGAGAACTGTTACGGATTAAAAGCCGACGTTCAGAGATTGGTTAAGAGCGGAATCCTAACTTTCAAAGATTCAAACCCAAATGTGCAGAACAATCCTCTACCGCAGCATGGAGCGGCCAATGTGAACATGATCCAAGAGTGTCTTACAGATGAGGATGAAGAGGTATTTGTGATAGTTCCCCACATCAAAGATCTGGAATGAATTGAGTTTACTTATGATAGCCGGAAGACTGTTGCTAATCCTTTGGTTATTAATGTACCTGGTCCAGTTCCTTATACTTCCAGCAAGGCTATTCCCTACAGGTACAACGCTACTATGATTGAAAATGGTAAGGAGGTGTCGTTGCCTGGTTTGTCATCCGTAGTCAACATTGCTGATGTTAGCCGAGTTACAAGGAGTGGTCGAGTTTTCTCTGCACCAAAAGATAAGGAAGCCCCCTCTGAGCAGCCAGTTATAAAGAATACTACGCCAGGGCAGTCCAGTGGTAATGATTATATAGACAAATCTGATGAGGTTCTAAAAATGATCAAGAGAAGTGAATACAAGGTAGTGGATCAGCTGCTACAAACACCATCCAAAATATCCGTGTTACAACTGTTGATGAGCTCCGAGGCTTATAGGCAGGCATTACAGGGAGTACTGGAGCAGGCATACATTGACCACGATGCAACTATTGAGCAGTTTAGTGGAATAGTGGGTAACATTACTGCGTGCAACAATCTGGGATTCTGCGAAGAGGAGTTACCTGAAGAAGGAAAGAAGCATAATCTGGCTCTGCACATTTCAATAAACTGCATGAATGACATGTTATCTGGAGTTTTGGTTGATACTGGTTCTTCATTGAATGTGATGCCAAGGACAACTCTCGCAAGGCTGACTTATCAGGGACCACCAATGAGGCCGAGCGGTGTTATTGTTAAAGCCTTCGATGGTTCGAGGAAGTCCGTGATTGGGGAAGTGGATTTACCCATGACTATTGGGCTCAGTGTTTTTCAGATCACGTTTCAGGTCATGGACATTCATGCCGCCTACAGCTGTTTACTAGGCAGGACATGGATACATGAGGCTGGAGCGGATACATCTACCCTACACCATAAGTTGAAGTATGTTTGTGACGGACAGCTAGTCACGGTTTGCGGAGAGAGAGCTCTAGTGGTGAGCCAACTCTCTTCCTTTTCTTATGTTGAGGCGGAAGAAGAAGTGGGGACTCAATTTCAAGCCCTCTCGATTACTGACAACAACACTAAGAGTAACGGAGTTACTATGACATCTTTCAAGGACGCGCTAAGGGTTGTAGAAAGTGGCTCTCAAAGGAAGTGGGGGCAGGTATTGGAGTTGCCCGAAAATAAGAACAAGAAAGGTTTGGGTTTCGAAGGTAACAATTCTGAGAAGATTCCCGCAGGAAATATGATTATTCTCCCTATCAAGAATGTGTTTCACAGCGGAGGGACTATCCATTCGCCAGAGGTAAATATTGTGGAAGATTCTGAAGATGCCGTCATTTCTCTCTTTCCTCCTCCACCAGGAGACCAAGGACCCAAATATGAAGCCAGTGCCATCCTTGAAGATGAGTCTGTCGAAGATCAGCCTAATCTTGTGACGCATGGGACAATGGCCCGAAATTGGAGTGCTGTTAACATTCCTGTTGTGATCCCTTTATCAAAGTAATTATTTTGTTGTTTCATTTGTTCACTTTGCCAAAGGCGATAACATTTGTGTGTGGGCTTTACTTTTCATAATTCCCTTTGCTCTGCCCAAGGCAAAGCTGATTTTGTGTTGGGGCCTTTGTTTGAAATTTTCTATCATCAATAAATTATCATTTTGCTTTCCTGTCTTTTGTTTCCGTTTATTATTACTTTAAGGAAAATGGTAATCACAATTTTAATCATATTTGCACGTTCGTGCACACACTTTCACTTACTCAAAATCTAAAATAAAATCACATCACATGTGCAGATTATTGCACGAATTGAACATAAAAAACAATGACCCAATGCCTTCTCCGAATTTTGAGTTTCCTGTGTTCGAAGCCGAAGAAGAGAAAGAAGAGATCCCTGAGGAAATATCCCGATTACTTGAGAATGAAGATAAATCCATTCAGCCTCACAAAGAGCCAGCGGAGGTTATTAATTTAGGTACAGAAGAATCCCGTAAAGAGGTGAAGATTGGAGCTTTACTCATGTCTAGTGTGAAAGAAAGGTTGATTGAATTACTCAAGGAATATGTTGAGGTGTTCGCTTGGTCGTACCAAGATATGCCTGGTCTTGACACTGCTATACTGGAGCATCGTCTACCTTTGATGCCAGAATGTCCGCCAGTCAAGCAGAAGCTCCGAAGGACCCGCCTTGATATGGCCTTGAAGATTAAAGAAGAGGTACAGAAGCAGATTGATGCAGGTTTTCTTGTTACATCTGAGTATCCGCAGTGGTTAGCTAATATCGTGTTTGTGCCGAAGAAGGATGGTAAAGTTCGTATGTGTGTCGACTACAGATTTGAACAAAGCTAGTCCGAAGGATGATTTTCCTCTGCCTCATATTGACATGCTGGTGGATAGCACTGCAAGGTATAAGATTTTCTCTTTTATGGATGGATTTTCAGGTTACAATCAAATCAAGATGGCTCCCGAAGACATGGAAAAGACATCATTCATCACACCCTGGGGCACATTTTGTTACAGAGTTATGCCGTTCGGTTTGAAGAATACTGGTGCAACATATCAGAGGGCTATGACTACTCTTTTCCATGATATGATGCATAAAGAGATTGAAGTTTACTTAGATGACATGATAGCCAAGTCCAAGACTGAAGAAGACCATGTCGAACATCTGTTGAAGTTGTTTCAGCGTTTGAGGAAGTATTAGCTATGTTTGAATCCTAACAAGTGCACATTTGGTGTCCCCTCAGGAAAGCTGCTGGGTTTCATTGTTAGCCAAAAGGGAATCGAAGTGGATCCAGATAAAGTTAAAGCTATATGAGAAATGCCAGCTCCGACTACGGAAAAATAGGTCAGAGGTTTCCTGGGGCGTTTGAACTATATCTCTCGGTTTATCTCTAATATGACTGCCACCTGTGGACCCATCTTCAAGCTTCTCAGAAGAGAACAAGGTTATGTTTGGACTGAACAATGTCAGAAAGCATTTGATAGTATTAAAGAATATCTCTTGGAGCCTCCTATTTTGATTCCTCTGGTTAGGGGCAGACCTTTGATCATGTATCTGACAGTTTTAGAAGATTCTATGGGATGTGTGCTCGGTCAACAAGACGAATCCGGGAAGCAGGAACATGCCATTTATTACCTCAGTAAGAAGTTCACCGACTGTGAATCCAGATATTCAATGGTAGATAATACTTGTTGTGTCTTGGCATGGGCAGCTCGACGTTTGCGCTAATACATGCTAAATCATACCACTTGGCTGGTCTCTAAGATGGATCCCATTAAGTACATTTTTGAGAAACCAGCTCTGACGGGAAGGATTGCCAGATGGCAGATGCTGTTATCCGAATATGATATCGAATACCACATTCAGAAGGCAATTAAAGGAAGTGTTTTAGCGGATCACCTAGCTCATCAACCCATTGAAGACCATCAGTCTGTGGAGGATGAATTCCCTGATGAGAACGTGATGTATTTGAAAATGATGGATTGTGAAGAACCATTGCCAGATGAAGGGCCTGAACCGGATTCTCAGTGGGGTTTGATTTTTGACGGTGCTGTCAACAGCTACGGTAAAGGGATTGGGGCAATTATTGTGACTCCTCACGAATCTCATATCCCTTTCACTTCGAGATTGACTTTTCCATGTACGAATAATAAGGCTGAGTATGAAGCATGCATCATGGGCCTTGAAGAGGCAATGGACTTGAGAATCAAGAATTTGGATGTATACGATGATTCTGCTGTGGTGATATACCAAATTACAGGAGAATGGATGACCCAACAAGACAACTTGGTTCCATACAGGGATTATGCGAGAAGACTACTTCCTTTCTTCAACAGAGTCAAATTCCACCATATTCCTCGTACCGAGAATAGAATGGCAGATGCTTTGGCAACTCTGGCTTCTATGATTGTGGTGAACCGCTGGAATGATTATCCTAAGATCAATGTTATGCGCCTCGACAGACCTGCTTATGTGTTCTCAGTAGAAGTTGTCGATGAAAAACCCTGGTACTATGACATAGAGTTGTTTCTCCGAAAGCAAGAATACCCGCCTGGGGCATCTAACAAGGATAAGAAGGCTTTGAGAAGACTGACTGGTAACTTTTTCCTAAACAATGATGTACTTTACAAGAGGAATTTCGACATGGTCTTGCTGAGATGTGTTGACAAGCGTGAATCAGATAGGTTAATGGCCGAAATTCATGAAGGATCTTTTGGTACCCATGCCAACGGACATGCTATGGCAAAGAAACTCTTGAGAGCATGTTATTATTGGATAACGATGGAATCGGATTGTTACAAGTTCGCGAAGAAGTGCCATAAGTGTCAAATCTATGCTGATAAAATTCATGTACCACCAACTCTCCTGAATGTTATCTCGTCTCCGTGGCCTTTCTCTATGTGGGGCATCGATATGATTGGTATGATAGAACCGAAAGCTTCTAATGGTCATCGCTTCATCTTGGTTGCAATTTATTACTTCACCAAATGGGTTGAAGCCGCTTCATACGCCAACGTTACTAGACAGGTGGTCGTCAGATTCATCAGGAACCATCTTATCTGCAGATACGCTGTGCCGAGTAAAATCATCACTGATAATGGGTCAAATTTGAATAACAAGATGATGAAGGAATTGTGTGAAGAGTTCAAGATTGAGCATCACAACTCTTCTCCGTATCGACCGAAGATGAATGGAGCGGTCGAAGTGGCAAACAAGAATATAAAGAAGATTATTCAGAAAATGGTGGTCACTTATAAGGACTGGCATGAGATGCTCCCATTTGCTCTACATGGGTACCGCACTTCCGTGCGCACGTCAACAGGGGAAACCCCCTTTTCACTTGTTTATGGTATGGAAGTTGTGCTCCCGGTAGAAGTCGAGATCCCTTCTATGAGAGTTCTGATGGAGGCAAAGCTTTCAGAGGCTGAATGGTGTCAAAACAGATATGACCAATTGAATCTGATTGAAGAAAAGAGGTTGAAAGCTCTATGTCGTGGATAACTATACCAGCAGAAGATGAAGAAGGCTTTTGATAAGAAGGTTCGACCTCGCGAGATCAAAGAAGGAGACCTCGTGCTTAAGAAGATTCAGTCTTTACTTACCGATTCCAGGGGGAAATGGGCTCCTAACTACGACGGCCCTTACATAGTCAAGAAGGTCTTTTCAGGGGGTGCTGTGATGTTAGCAACTATGGATGGAGAGGAGATCACCCGTCCCGTGAATGTGGATGCAATCAAAAAGTACTATACCTAGAGAAGTCGACTCAGTTTGGTTCGCCGAAACTTACTGCAACAGTTGAAGTCAAGACCTTCAAGAGGCCTAGAACATGGGAAACTCAAGTTCGTTAAAGAAATAACATTGTTTTGTTTTTGATGTAATTCCTTTTACTACCATTTTCCGACATTGTAATAATATATGGAATCACGCAATTTGCTGATTACCATTTTATAAAATAAAGTTGCGTTTTATCTCTTTTTTAGCAAATTGTTTTATCTTGCAAAATGATTCTTTATCTTTTGATATTAAATCCCAATTTGTCTCGTGCGTGGATTACTTTGATTTACGAACACTAAAGGGATATTGACAGTCTCCATAAGCCATGGCTCAAAAAGCTTCTATCCCAGGTAATGTGGCAACTCCCCAGTAAGTTTTATTTCAGGTGGTCGCGACTATTCCCCGGTGAACTTCTTTGACTTCAACCTTCCCCAGCGAAGCGAGTGTTTATTTCACTCCTCACTATCAATCTTCTCCAGTGAAGGCGGATGTTTATTTCATCCTCTCGAAGTTTTATCTCCGACATTTCCAAATACTATTGATCCAAGTCTCCCAGATTGAAGTGGATATTTATTTTATCTAGTTACAACTTTCATTCAAGACTACTTTGGCTCGCAGTGGATGTTTATTTTATCCCCATGAGGTTTTTCGATCATAAGTTTGAAAACCCTGAGTGAAGTTACGATGTTCATCCCCAAGTGGAGTGCTCTATTTTCCCCAGAGATTTAAAGCTTTGAAGCAGAACAGTGGCCTCATATGTGGCTCTCCTTTCATCCCCAGTGATGTTTCTATATTGCAAAGATCGGCCGAGTATCCGTATCGAGATGCTTGTTTTCATCTCTAGTTGGCTTCTTGCCTTTGTTTTGTAAGCATAAGCATAGCATGACATCCTTGCATTTAGATTCATGGCATGTGGCATTTTCGCATCTTGCATTTTATGTTGTTTGTTTTGTTCTGTCACTTTGGTCGTGTTTATCCCCAAGTGACTGGGTTTTGTCTGCTCCCTCCAAGTAGAATCGTCAGCCCTAGGCAGAAAAAAAACACATACTTTCTAATTCCCCACTGAGCTTGATCCTCGTGGAAGATGGTTGCTTTAGTTTTCTTTTCCATTTTTGGATAAAGATAAACCCGTTGAGTTCAATCCTCAATGGATGGAGTCCTTGTTTGACCGTTTCTCTCCAGTTACTTCCTGGATTGCATTTTGGTCCCTGACATTCACAAATTGTGGATATCTCTGAGATATTGAATCCGGATTAAGCGTGCATTTATTTTGCACTTTGTCTCCCCAAGAAGAGTTTACTTGAAGATCTCTATGGAAGACATAAATTATTTCTCCAACAATTATTACTACATTTTCAAGGGATTTGCACCCAGACAACAAGTAACAGCTCTTTATTTGAGCAGTTTGGTTATCGAGATTTCTACGAAAAATAGCAGTCTCCTCAAGACAGTTTGTCTATCCCCAACAAATTATCAAGATTTTCCATTTATTCTCCATCGGGTGTTATCTCCCCGAAAATTCGTCAAAGAAACTTACTGAAGACTTTGCAGGCATTCTCTTTATTTGAGAACTCCCGTTGCAAGAATTCTATTTACTTCACTGAAATTTCAACTACAACAATATTGCTCTACAATGGTTATCTCCAGTGAATCCACTAGTCAAGTTACTCCCACCAGATGATATCTCTTCGAAGAGCGTGGGAAATGCAAGACTTTGGTCGAGGCAGACAAACCTCGCAGCATTTATTTTCAAGACTTGCCCATGGCATACAACCTTGGGGCGTGGAAAGGTATTTACTCTTCCTAGGTGGAACATTTAAGGAAGCTGAATCATTGTCTTAATTGTTGAAGCTTATCTCCAGTCTATTACCTCTGCTTAGGCTATCGTGGGATAGTAGGTAATACGTCTGTATTTTGGGTCAGATGCCTCGCTTAGGCTACCGTGGTGGTAGTAGGTCATCTTTCCTTCTTGTGTTTACCTGGCTTAGGCTATCATATGCTTGATAGTAGGTAACACACCCTATTTTTGGTTAGATGCTTTGCTTAGGCTATCGTGGTGGTAGTAGGTCATCTTTCCTTCTTGTGTTTACCTGGCTTAGGCTATCATATGCTTGATAGTAGGTAACACACCTTTCTGTCGGACGCCTTTGCTCAGGCTGCCACAAGTTGGCAGTAGGTGATCCTTCTTCTTCAGTCTATTACCTTTGCTTAGGTTATCGTGGGATAGTAGGTAATAGGTTTGTATCTTTATCAGATGCCTCTCTTAGGCTACCGTGGTGGTAGTAGGTCATATTTTCCCGTTGTGTTTACCTCGCTTAGGCTATCATGTGCTTGATAGGAGGTAACACACCTTTCTTTTGGGCTGGACACCTGTGCTTAGGCTACCGTGTTTGGTAGTAGGTGATCTTTCCTCCCCAGTTCATTACCTCTGCTTAGGCTATCATGTGTGATAGTAGGTAATATATGCTTTTTTTTTGTTGCAACCGGATACCTGGGCTTAGGCTACCAGCTGTTGGTAGTAAGTTATCCTGTTCCTTTCAAGTTTCTTGCCATGCGCTTAAGCTACCCTGTGATTGTCAGTTGGTAGTCTCTTTCCCCAGTGGATTAGATCTTTTCCCGTGGAGTCTTGTCTCGCCGAGTCGTCCTCATTGGGTCTTTCTTTCTTTGTGTTTTAACGTCAGTTATCCCCTGTGACGTTATTCCTCACAGGATCCTTGTCTTGCATTTCATATCATTTCATACCATATCATGTGCATTTGGCGGCATCTTAGAGCCAAAAATTTTGTGCATGTTTGTATTTGAGTCTCTCCTATCTCGTCGAGACGAAGATTTCGATCTCCATATCTCCGAATAGGAGAAACTTAAATAGGGGCATCTGTCGCACCCTAATTTTTGACCCTAAGATCCCTTTTCTTTTTGCATAGCATCTTTAGGTCATTGTGTGCATTCTTTTTAACTAATCAGTTTGTGTAGGTATGGTAATTTTAAGAGGAAGCAAAGGAGAGGCAGACTCTCATTCCCATGGCTAGATAGTCATGACTTGGTCATTTGCCTAAGCTACATGAATGGGTTTATTTTAAGGCATGATAATTGGTTTTAAATTAACAAAGAAGTTTGAATTAAGAGACTCATGGTACAATCCACTTTATAATCAAGGATTAAATTCAATATGTGATGGATTGATAATTAAGGCATAAGGAGCATGTTACCGATGCTGGTGGGACGTTAAAACTCTCAAATTGATTCAAAAAGTACAAACTTTGATGCGAAGTTCAAGGATCTTTTACAAAATACAAGGAGGTCAAATAAGGTTTGTCCTTATGCTTAGAGTTGGACCATCATATTCAAAGATTCAAAGTATACCAGTCAACTTCAAGACTCAATCTGCAAGAGCTCGCGTTATAACCACAAAGATGGATTCAAACCTTATCAAGAAACTCTATCTTTCCGTATCCATTTATTCTACTCGTATTCGATTCCGGACAATATTGAACGTTTGGGTAGAAATTCACACACTGATGGGTTCAGTTGTATACTAGATTTGGACCCAATGTTTCATTTCGCCTTTGCTGGGCATTGGTGAGGTATGCCTCATAATTACGTATGCAGTGCAAGTGGATTGACCTCATATGAAGTGCGACAAGATACTTAGGAGTACATCGAATGATCACTACCTTATTATTAATATATTCTAAATCACACTCTACATGGGAGGGTATCAAGCGCATTATGATTACCACTTGCTATTGATGCTAAACAAAACTTTCTGTTATTCTACTAAAGACACATTTTTATGCCGTCCAAATGAGAAATCTAAGGGAATGGATTATATTTCCCAAATCTTAGTATTACACATTGAAACTGCACCCATATGTCCCACACAAATATTTTTTACAAATTAAGTGAAGTTACCATTATCAATAAGCAACAATCCTTGCAAGCCTGGGAGTGTCAGATCATATAGTTCTTTTTGAGACAGATATTGGATCTTGCAGTCTTGGTCGCTTCTTTTCAAATGCAAGCAATACGACTCCGGCAAAACTCCATCATACCATAAATTAAAGTCAACATCTCCTGTCTAAAACAAGATTCCCTGCATCATAAGGAAAAACGTTCAGTAAAAGAATCATGTGCACACAACGGAGACTCACGAAGGATCAAATACGAGGATGTCATCACGCGATCAATCCAAGGCACTAATAATGATTTCTAGGCATCACGCAGCAATATGTACAGGATGTAAATTCAGTTTTCAAGTCATTTAGTCGTGAATAAAACTACACTTCATCTCAGAGGAAACTTCTGTCTACAAGTAATCATTTGAAGAGCATTTAAGTACAACCTAAAGCACATGGTAGACTAAGTTCTGAACAATGTCTAAAACATGTGGCATTAATTGCAAAGACTACAATTAGTTCAAGACCATTACCAACTATGATAGTTCTAACTCTATGATACATTAAGTTACCTCTATTTTCTCACCAATCACAACGTCTGGCGATGTCGGTTTCGGTGTGCTACAAAGTCTCGTTTTCCTCCTTCCCTCCTGCCGCTGTATAAGGGAGCCTTTTCCTGCAAGCCAAAGTCAATGATTAATTTCCAAACAAGACACAATGATAATCCCAACTCAACTCCAAAAGGCCTATAAAGGATAAATACAATGAGGTAAAAGGGAGAAGAGTTTCATGATATCCAAGGAAATATTACATAGCAGCAGAGCACATATAACAGTTCCCAAAATATGCACAAGTTAAATCTAACGTGCATACTTTCGATGTACGTCACCTACATGATGACAGAGAAGAGTCACAGCCAATGAGGTGCTCAGAACAAACCAGGCAATTTAAAAAAAAGAAAACATCATGAACATATCCAAGATTCATCAAATGTCTGACAATCCGGTTCGAGTAATTTAGATTAAGATCGACAGTTATACCTTTTGAAGAAAGCAGCAGGTCCTTGCAACTCCTCCGATATTCCAAAAAAAACCTGTGCTGATTTAACTGTCGCAATTAAGTGACTGCATTCAAAAAAAAAGAAGAAGAAAATAAACTTAGACTTCATGCAAATTTCAGCATCATCCAAAATCAGTTCAGAGATGCAAACTCATAATCTCTAACTTATCTCATTCAAAAGAGATTACGAAGTGCATCATCATATCGTTCCATGGTTTTATGCTGCCGAGAGAAGCTTACAAAGTTTGTGATCCAAGCTCTGTCTGTAACATGGCATCTAAAATGTGCAGAAAACTCTTGCAACAACAGTCCTATCAAGATGATATATTCAATTTCTCCTTTGATCCACATTCTCTTAAATATGCATGAATTCCTGCATCAATAAATACCATGAGTCGTCACAAGAGACCAACAAAATGGAAAGTGAGAAAATCCTTAGCATAGTCGGAAGCAAATCACGGTTTTGGCAAAATCTGACACAAGTCGAATTGAAAGGAGAAGCATCAAACAAGGAATGAATCAAACACGTGTATCATTTCCCAACAGGCCCATAACACGATCAAATGCCCTAATTTGGAATTGGCAAGTCTCAACTTAACATTCATGGCAAGCTTATGAATCACACAAGTAAATCAAACTTTCAGCAACAAAAACCCTCATAATTACACGTCCAAAACCTTTCAGGAATCCCTACTTTGGCCACAGAATATTTTTTAATCAGAGAGATTTCATCATCTTCAAAATTAAGAATTGAGGGCAACATCGTAAAGACGCCGCCAACATCAATTCCTTCCAATTTGGATCAATCAGAGCATTCAACTCAATGATTACAAGAGATCATATCAAAAGCGGACAATTTTTGGATCTTCCAGATTATAACCGTATCATAAATTCAAATTTCAAATTCAATTCAAAAAAAACTTTCCAAATCAGCAAACCAAGTAAATCGTACCAAATCTTATTCAAAAGCAATTTCAAAAATTTTCCATTTTAAAACCAAATCACAATCAGATCGTATCAAGCCTTTCAAACCCTTCAAAACCTTTCCAAATCCAACCAAATCGGATCAAATCATTTACCACACTATCAATCAGCATTCAAGATCCCTAATTCATCATCGGCCTATAAAAAGGGACAAGGGTTTGGTAGAAGAGACACCGAAAATTGACCGGAAAAACAACGAGAATCCCCACGCATTCTAAACAATACGATCGAGGCTCAGAACACCAAGAGCGTTCATCATCGCCCAAAGAACTCAGAAGCACGCAATAAGCATATACCAAAGCGCAGATAAAGAAGGATATCACCTGGAACACGAAGGCTAGTTTCAAATCCCGCGCCGCCGTTGAAAGCCCCATCGGAGGATCTCCGATAGGTAATCCTAAATCACCCTGTTTTTTGTAGACATGTTTGTATCGCCATGCATTTCTGAAATCCCATATGTGTTTATTGATTCCATCGCCCACTTTCGATTTCACGGTTAGGGTTTCAAAGAGGAAAATTTTCGCTTATTTGATTTTGAGAGAAAAGAATGAGGGTGGGTACGAACGAGAGAGAAAGATTGATTTGTGTTTTATCTGCTTTGTTCATTTTGGTTTTTTTCTAACATGTTATTCCGATCCCGTGCATGCACCCCATCTAATTTATCGTGCAACCTCGCTGGTAGCCTTTTTTTTTAATCACTTAATTCATCCATGATCAGACGGTTCTGATTTCTTTTGATCGAGGGTCTGCGATGGATCCTCCCTGTACTATTTCCATTCTGGGCACCTTTTTTTTAAATCAATTAATCTTTTTTTTAAAAGTAATCAATTAATCTCTTTTTTTTAAAGTAAAACGTTAATCTGTTTTTAAAGTAAAACATAATCTCTTTTTTTGTTATAAAATAAAATTTAATTTGTTAAAAATAAAATATAAAACATAATTTGTTATAAAAATAAAGACAATCTGTTTTTTTGTTATAAAAATAAAATATAATTGGTTATAAAAGTAAGATATAATTTGTTTTTTATAGTTCTCTTTTATATAGCAATCTGATTTAGTTTTTCATAAGATAATTTTAATCTTAATAATAACTCGTTTTTTTTATAAGTATATCATCATAAAAAACATATAATTTTCATGATAAATTTTCGAGTGCAAATTTCTTTTTTAATTAATAAACTTTTAATAAGAGTTTGTTTTATATAAGGTCATTTAAAATTAATCATCGTTTCAACATAAATAATAATCCTTTGATTTATATCATGTTCTTTTCCCAATTAAAATAAACTCATAACCTCTTATACCGTATTCGTCTCTAATTTCTAAATGCATGCTTAAATATCGTTGATTCCGCAAATACATATATGATGCATGATTTGAATGTCTTGTTTGAATGCTATTTGTTTGCCTTATATGTTGAAGTTTAAATCATGATTTTATGTTTTTGTTACTTTTATAATATAATTGCATGAATTATTATATCTTAATTTGCTATTAACTTTTAAATTATTTATATCGGTTATATCCCCCTTTAAATCCAAAGAAAGGTCACTAATATTGACTAAACCGTCATAAGACTAACTCTTAGATCCCTTGGCCTTAAATCCGGAGTTTTCGTACTCCCTGTCTCGTTGTAGACACTTAAAAACCTTAGCTTTAGGATCGGAGTTTTTATACTCCGAGTAAATGTCCTCCATGAACATTTACAAACCTACCCCTCTTGGACCATCCTACAACTTTAGAGTCTCCGTACTCTATGTAAGGTTTTGCCCAAAACCTTACTTCCCTCTTGGAACCTTGACCCCGTCAAGAAGTTCCTCTTCTTAGAACTACGCATACTCTGATTCTACACCCGAGGATACGTAGGCGTAAGGTGCGATGCCTTATCGAGTATACTTAGATACTAACCCCTAGGGTTCTCATCCTTTAGCATAGTACCCTTAGCAAGTGAAATATAAAAAAATAAAAGTAACATAATAAAACGAGAGGCTCCCGTAGAGTACTACGGACGTTTAGGATGCTAATACCTTCCCTAGGCGTAACCAACCCCCGAACCTTAGATCTCCCCCTTTAGGTTTTTGACCTTGAACCTTTCCTTTGGATAAATCAAAATCGGTGTCGAAATAAATGTGATCCTAGTTCATTAATAACTATGGTATCTAATTTTCACCGCGACAAGGGGAAGATTAGGCACCCTAATCAACATTGGCAGCAAAACCGTCAGCAACAGAGGCAACGAGTACTTAGGAGGTCTGAGAGAGTCTCTGCTCCAGTTCCTATTTCTCAAAGCTGGCTTCTTGCTCGCCTTCTCCAAGGCTCTTTGATTCAGCTGGACAATATCACACCAGTGCCATTTCCTTTTCCTCCGGATTATGACATGAATGCCAGGTGCGAGTTTCACTCGGGAACGTTTAGACATACAACTGACAATTGCAGAGTGTTCAAACATGAGGTGCAGAACTTGATTGACTCAAAGATTATCACACCAAACGGGTGGCCCATAAATTGAACTTTCTTCATCAGATTGAGCACCCAGCTTGCAAAGACATCTTCAGAATCAATAAGTCCAGACGGAGTCGAGCCTCCTCAACAAGGACAATCATTTAGCTTCTTTACTGCATTCTCATGTGTAGCTTTTTATGTTTGTCAAAACATTTGTATGCATGCATGAAATTTGTTTTTTCTTTTTAATGTTAATCCTAATAAAGCGCACATGTTTTTCCTGAAGTAATCCATTCGTATTCACTCATAAGTTTGTATATGTGCATTGCAATACCAACTGTCGTGCTTAAACTCTTGAAGGAGGATGATGATTTGAAAACGCAAAAATCTCTAGGGGTGTGCTTTTGAATAAGAACCCTGTTGAGGATGTACATGCATTGTTTCGAATCCCCAAACACTGGAGAGATAAGGGAGATAGACCCTCGTTAACCCCTTTGAGCCTTGAAGTAGGAGTTTCTTTCATACAAAAAAATCCTCACATTTAACCCAGGGGCAGGGTAGGCGTCAGTTAATTTGACCGAGCGTTCAAATTTCAAAAGGAGTGTGCATCTGAGGATTCATTACCTTCTATTCCACCGTCAAGAGGTCAAGAGATGTGAAACCACAATGGTTATCCATCAACAATCAAAGAGTGAGGCAGTCACAACCCTTTCAACAAAGTCAAGACAAGCCAGTGTCGCACGATTTGTTCCGAGAAAAAAAAGGAATAAAATAAAAAAGGAAAAAGCCCTCTAAGTTGAAACTTGAAAACAAGCAACTTAGGCAAAAGTTAGGGCATCCCGCTGGACTTCAAAATCTAAAGATTCAAAAGAATCAGTCCAGGAAAAAATTAGGGATAAAAAAAAAGGACAAAAGAAGGCGAAAGTGAAAAACAAAAGGATTACAAAAGAAAATCCTCGAGCAAGAACAAAGTCGTGTGACTACGAACAAAAGACAAAGGGGTGACTGTCACTCTAAAGCCTCATTAGGTGTCAAACCATCAGATGCATGGGTTCCTTAAAGATCACAAAATCTTTTTGAGAGGCGAACGCTTGTGCAAATTAGTTGAATGTAGGACTGGAGAACATCACGAAGAGTGGGTGGGCGCCAATAAACTTTGAGCCATAAACCATTTTTCTCAAAACCGTGAACCAGACTACGGTACAACCCTCAAAAGTCCTAATTGAAACAGGGTTATTTCAAAAGTGTACTACCAAGAGATAGCGTTCCTGACTCCTATGAGTTGTGCTAAAAGATCTTTGTTGGTGTTGCATGTGCATTGCATTCTTTCATTCAAAAATTAATGTCGTATTCTAACCTGTGATCCGCTCACAAAAGGGTTTGCGACATCTTTTCAGTAAAACTTCAAGATTAACATGTGTGTTGCATTAGAATTTTCATTCTCAGACTAAAACATTTTCTGCTTGCATACATTTGTTTGACATCAAAAGAAGTTTACATGTGGAAATTCAGTCCAGAAGCTTAATCTTGCCGATTTAAGAATCTTGAAACTCCCGAAGGGCAGCCACATCCAGTGGCACTCCCTCAAGAAAATTTGTTGAGCTGGAGCTTTTCCCAACAAGTTGTGTTAAGACGTAGTCGATCTGGGGCAATTACTTTGAGATTCAAATCTCTCCAAAGGCAGGTATTCTGGGTCTTCCTTCGAAGATCAGTAGTCAGGGGCAAAACCACTTCAAGGTTCATACTGGAGCAGGCCATCCCAAGAGCACGGGAAGTTAGTCCATCTAGACGGCTAATCAGCCTATCCAGGGTTCAGAGTATAGGGGCAGAATATCTCACGAGTATATAAGATTGTTCATGAATCTTCTCGAGGCGAATTTCTCTGTAGCCCATACGGTCTGAGGCAGTTACGTCGAGATCCAACGAATCTCTACAAGAGTTTGAAGACATTGATGCGTTTTGGATGACAAGTCTTCTGTAAGATCCTCTTGAGACAATTTCTTTTGGTGGACCATGTTGGTATGGGGGCAAATGAAAGAAAAACTGTTGTTCACGCATATGCAGCCAATTAGCCAGAAGGTTTGAAACAAAAGGGGCATTCCAACCCAAGGCATTTGTGGTCCCCCGTCTCCAGCAGACTTCATTAATAACGTTCCCAGCAAGAGACGCATTGAAACATTGCTCCCAATAAGTGGTGGTTCAGCGTTAGATTTTCTCAGTTGCAGAAGTCATATCCTGGGGCATGTGTGCATATTCTTTTGTTGCATGTAACAGGTACAAGTGTTCCAAGAGCAGGGATCATTTCTTCTATATGAGTAATCACTTATTCCCATGCATAAGACTGGGGAAGGCAAGTTCAGGAAAGGGTCCCCATGTCACCTTTTGTCACAACGTTTAATGATTGAGTCCATCATTCGGCCGACGATCACTCACAACGATTCGATATCGACAAGTCTATTCCAATTGGGATCGTTGTATCTTATTAAGTCGATTCTCCTATTCATAACTTCCAATAGCTACAAGCTTTTCTGTGTTGATAACGGTTGCAAATTCCCTAGTAAAGTTGCTTCGCAGACCTCGCAGTTAATGGCCAGGCTCAACGAGTGTCTAGGAGTTTGAAGACGCCGAATCTTCTGTAAAATCCTCTTGGGACGATTTCTTCAGATCAGCTTTGTATCTTGGGGGAAAAGCGAGTTTGTGACCCTCCCAAGCATGGGGCATCATAAAATTCCCCAGCGAGATGTGTTCCAGATCTATTATCTCCAGTAGAGCGACCTCTCAAGTCTCGGCATTTGTCTAAGAGTTTGAAGATGTGTGGTTTTCTGTAAAATCCTCTTAAGGGACATTCCCCAGCGAGAGACGCTTTGAAGCAATTCTCCCCAGCAGAGTTTGTTGTCAACTCATTATCCCCAATGGGGTCGAAGCAGAAGGTTTGCCTAGCATGGGACATTGTGGCATTTATCCTAAGCTTGACAGCTTTGCTCCTCAACAGATCGCAGTGCATTTGCTTTGTGCTTTCCTAGCAGATCTCTAGGGACCTTTTTCTCAGCATGTTGCAACGGAATGTCTTCTAACCAGGATTTGTGTATCCCTGACAAAGTAGTTCCGGTTCCCAGCAAGATCGTATCTCTAGTAGTTATACTCCCCACAGAGTTCCGCATTGGGTCTTGTCAACAATACTCCCCAGCTGAGTTATTTTTCTTCCCCGCAGAAGTTTAGTGGGTCAATAGAATCTCTTACTCAGCAGAGTGTTAGCATATTCCCCTCGGGTTTGATAGATCCCCAAGCAGAGTTTTAATGACTTGTCTTCTTCGGCAGAGTGTTAATGCATTCCTTCCCCAGCCAAGTCAGAAAATTCTCATCCCCAGCGAAGTTGCTATGACCAGAATTCGTCCCCAGTCAGATGTAGCAGTTCCTGGAAAAGTCATCATTCTCCATATCTCAAAGTCCAATTTATTTTTGGCAAGCGTGACAATTCGAAGCAAACAGGTTATTCATTCATTCTCCAACAGAGATACCATCCTTCCAGGAGTCTCTAAGGTCAAATTATTAATCAATCTCCCTCAGCAGAGTCATCAGGGACGTCTGACATGCATGCAGAGCGTAATCCAGTATTAGAATTTTGCAGAAGTCCACCCATAGTGTGGCAAGCCAGTAGTCGTCTGGAGTTGTTTAAAAGACGTTATCAAAGTCCAACCGTAGATTGGCAAAAGTCCATCCAAGGGTGGCAATTCAGCTGCAAGTCCAACTGTAGATTGGCAAAAGTCCATCCAAGGGTGGCAAATCAGCAAAGTCCAACCGCGGATTGGCAAAAGTCCATCCAAGGGTGGCAAATCAGCAAAGTCCAACCGCAGATTGGCAAAATTCCATCCAAGGGTGGCAAAGCAGTAAAGTCCAACCGTAGATTGGCAAAAGTCCACCCGTAGTGTGGCAGGTCAGTAGTCTTATGACTCCATTCAAAAAGACAGTTTCAAGTTCAACCGTAGATTGGCAAAAGTCCACCCGTAGTGTGGCAGGTCAGTAGTCGTCTGACTCCATTCAAAAAGACAGTTTCAAGTCCAACCGTAGATTGGCAAAAGTCCACCCGTAGTGTGGTTGGTCAGTAGTCGTCTGACTCCATTCAAAAAGACAGTTTCAAGTCCAACCGTAGATTGGAAAAAGTCCACCCGTAGTGTGGCAAGCCAGTAGTCGTCTGGCATTGTACAAAAGACATTGCTAAAGTCCACCCGTAGTGTGGCAGGCCAGTAGTCGTCTGGCGTTGTACAAAACACATTGCTAAAGTCCACCCGTAGTGTGGCAGGCCAGTAGTCGTCTGGCATTGTACAAAAGACGTTGCTAAAGTCCACCCGTAGTGTGGCAAGCCAGTAGTCGTCTAGCGTTGTATAAAAGACATTGCTAAAGTCCACCCGTGGTGTGGCAGGCCAGTAGTCGTCTGGCGTTGTGCTAAAAGACACCTCTCCAGTGCTATTCTTCCCATCAGAGTTTCATTCAAGCGGAGTTTATTTGGTGGGGGTTTATATCCTTTTTCTTCTTCTCTACAAAGTGCAAATTTTCTGGTTATTTTTTGGTATTCAATCCCTCCATACCTTGAAAGTCTGAAAGCAATCGCTATCATCCATTCAGGTCTACAGTGATTGAATAGGGGCAGCTGTAATACCCCAAAATTTGCCCTCTCATTTCTTCATATCATCTAGCATAAGCTTTCATTTCATTGCATTGCATTCAAGCATAGAAAAATAAAACATTAAACATTTAGCATTGCATCTTGCATAAGGGCATGTGATCAGTTGTTTCTCAATGAGGTAGATCATCCAAAGCAAGAGAATAAGAGCCAAAGGTCTCTCAACAAGCCTCAAGGGTTTATTATATCACATATTATCCCACTTGATCTCACAAGTCATTAGAAGATGGGAATTCATCAAGAAAGGTTGGACAGTGCATCACCTCATGTCAAAAACAGTCAAAATTAGGGTTTTGAATTCAAGTGGTCTCCTAATGAAATCTTGATTCAAACTTGATCTCAATGTTTTCTACATGATATTAAGTGTCTAAGGATGGAATATTGGACATTGATTCATTTCAGAAGAGGTTCAATTGATCAGTTGCTTGATAATCAAGAAATTGGGGAAAAAGTCCATTGTGCAGTGAAAAAGTCAACTCCTGACTCTTTAAGTTCAAATTCATGAAATTCATGTTATATATGTGCATTGGACAAGATTTGATCAAGAAATGATGGAGGAATCATGAAAAATCAAGAAGTTACAAAATTTCCAAAAATAGAAACTTTAAGGTTTCTAAAAATGGCAAGTTTGGACCATTTTGCACCCTACTTTGAGGCTCTCTTTCCCCAAGATAAAAGCTCCAAACATCAGGCTCAAGTTGAGCCAATTAAAGTTCATGTTCTAAGCTTCAAATCCATATAATGAACTCTTCCATTGGATCAAAATTGAATGAGTTATGATTGATCAAAGTTTGGTAAAACTAGGTCACAACCCAAGTCATGACCAAGCAAGACCAGGCCCATGCGCCATAATTTTGACAAACACATGGTGTGCCAAATGTCCAGCCATTTTTCTCCATCAAGGAAGCTTCAAATGGAAAACTTCCCAACATCAAAGTTGTTCCTTTCCATTCCCTCTACAATGTTCATGTTGGACATTTTTTAATTTAAGCAAGTTATGAGATAGTTATGATGGTCCCAAGTTGGTGTGATCATGCTGAATATCATAGGCCATTTTACCACGCCATGCCACAACTTTGCCTCGCCCATGAACCAGTCCCACATTCTTGAGTTCCAAGCCTTTTTTCACCATTCTACAAGCCTCCATTCAAATCAATTTTCACACCAATCTTGTTCTACTATGAGTCCTCTTTCATTTGACATCAAATCCCCATTAAACCATGCATTAACATGAGAGGTATTCACCCTCAAACATCCACTGTTGCATTAAATGTGTTGCTGCTACAAAATCAGGAAAAGATAACATTGTGGTTGTTGTTTCACCAGTTTGCACGTATGCTCATTATTGTCACTCTTTACTATATTTGAACCAACATTCTCCTATACACTATGCTATGCATGCCTTGCCTTACACAAAAGAAGAAAAACAAAAGCTTGTTGTGTAAGTTTCTGCAAAGGTCAGAGCTACATCATCACCATTATTTTCTCCACCTCACCATATGCACCATGAACACACCACACTATATCACAACCAAAGCTAACTCGCCATAACTAACTTGACTCAGTTAGTTAGGGACAACTCATTTAACCACCATTAACTCACTTAACCAACTCAGTTGACCACACCATGGTTCACATTTAACCCAATCTATAAATTCAAAAACTCTTCACAAATTCATTCTAACTTTCATTTTCCACTCTCACTCGAGAAAACTCACTCAGATTCTCTCTGCTTTCTCTCTGATTTCAGACGACCTCAACAATCTTCATCCACATTTCATCTTCATCATCATCATTGTTTCATTTCTGATCAAGAACACTCAAGAACAACTTCATCTCTTCAAGCTCAACATCACTGCAGTCATCAATTCTCTTCTTCTACTCAAGAATTAATAGCATTCATTTTGCTTAAAAGTTGAAGTTCAACCAGTTCAAGAGCTCAAGTTCTCTGGTTTTCTTACAACTCAAGTTCCTTCACAAGTTTCAGGTTCTAATTCACTCAACCTTTTTGCTTCGTACTCATGTGATTTGAGCTTGTTTCATCTTGATTTGAAGCTTACTAGAAGCTGTGTGAGTCCTGGCTAGTTGATAGGCTCATTAGGAGCATAGGTGAAAAATTAGGGTAAACTGTTGGTGTTCGAATCTCTATATGCGTGCATGCTATGTGATTTTCATTGGTAGATTTGGATTGTACATGAGCTAAGCTTTCTTTTGATGTATGCCATGTGAATTTCTGGAATATTTGAGGTTGCAGGTGGCCGGAGAGTGGCCGGAGAAGATGATCGGAGGTCCTTCTCTGGCCGGTGAGATGTTTTAGGGTTTAATCTTCAGTTTTAATCTTGGTCGTTGATCTTGTGCATCGTGTGGTCCTAATAGTGCCAACGCATTAAAATCTATCATCTTTCTCACGTGCATCATGTTGAATATGAGTGACTTCAGTGTGTGTGTGTGTGTGTGTGTGCATGCTATCTATTGTGTACCCTAGCTTTGAATGGTTTGATGTGTGTACTTGTTTGAGTGAGATTAATCTAATGGTCTAAAAGTTGCCAGCACATTAATGAAGGTGCTGCATACCACGCGTGTTCCTTTGACTTCTGAACTGATTGCATGTGCATGTGTGTATGGAAGTTATCATGTGCGTGCATTTTCATTCGTCTGATCATAATAATTGCTAGTTTGATTGTTAACTTTTTCATCTCATGGCCATGATTGCATCTTCACTTGACTGCACACTCATTGTATCACACACAATCACACGCATGTTGGACTGAGTTTATGTTTGATATCTGCACCCCCAGTGTCTGAGCCCAATTTATTTTGAACATGGAAATTACTTTCGTCACACCCCCCTATGCTATTTCCTTTTGTTTTATTTTTATTTCACATAGTGTTTGGGTTTTATATTTTTAAAAATACCAAATTACTTCTAAAAATCCCAAATTAATTCAAGTGACATCTTAACATGTTTAAATCATTTTCTCTATTTTTTTATTCTGACTTTGTGATTTTTTGCACATTATTCCATATTTTCTTTTAATTTCTTTTTTAATTGAATTTCTTCATGACACTTAAACTTGCATGATTTCTTCCTCTCACCTCACATCATATTTTTTATTCATTCTTCTTGTATTGATTAGATGACATCTTAAAGGGCCTAAAACAATTTTTGTTTGATTTTTAAGGTCATTATATCATACCTTTTGATGTTCATCTTTACACCTTCTTGTGATGTGTTTCAATGTGACTTTGTTGATTTGTTTCTGCATGTTTCATTATGATTTTTGCCATGAACTTTTGATACTTGATTTGCTTCCAATTTAGATTGTTTAGAGCCAATTGTCATGATTTTTAATATGTACTTTTGATTTTTGTTTAGAGCTTTACATTTGAAGCTATCTTTGTGCACATCCACTTATTTCCTTCTTGTGTGATTTTGGTTGAGGCATTTGTGCCATTTTGTGATTTGTTTGTGCACATTTTATAGGTCATTTGAATGATGTTATTGGTCATCTTTATTTCATTATAGGTCACCTTGACTTGTGTTGGCATGTGGTGTGAGCTTATATGTTGTAACTTGAAAGTTTGACATGTTATCTTCTCTTGCTCTCTTCTTATGCTTTACATGTTCAATGAGTGCATTTTGTATGATTTTTCTTTCATTCCATTAGAATCTCATCAATGTTATGCCACTGTCCACATGTATGCCTTAATCATTTTTACATGTTTTGTATCTCTAATATGTCAATTTGTACATATATTGAAATATGTTTTTCTTATGCTCTCTTCCACTGCATCCTATCTCTTCCACTTGGACTCTTTGATCCATGAACTATATGATGATTCATATGCATGTTGAGACATTGGTAATTGATATATGGTTTTGACTCTAACCTCCCATGAAGCATTAATGCATGATCACTTTGCATATCCACTCATTCTTCATCTACTTCTTTCATAATGCATTTCTTTGTGGTTTAAGGCATTGTTTGTGTGCATTTGATTTGTGTTTGCTCTCATATCATTAGAGAACATTCTTATGATGTGCATTCTGACCTTATGCTTTCCTTAACCTTTAAGATGCTTTTACTTTGGTTATTGACTTTGTTTAAGCCTTACTTGTTCATCTTAACTTGTTTCTTCACTTGTAAATAATTGTACTAACTATTTCAGGGGCTAATGGTAAGTCACTTGAGTATGGATATGCATCCACATTCTAATTTCTTCCTTCATCTTTTAATCACTCAATGTGTGTTGTTTAAGCATTTAATAATGCTTTGCTTTCATAATCTTCTTTCTTCCCTCTTAGAAATAACTTAACTTCCATCTTGGAAGTAAGTTGCTTTCTTTCTTGCTTCTTCTCCTTTCTTTTAGGATTAGGTTCCTTGAACCTCATTAACCATAGGATCACCATGCATGATAACATTAAGATTGAGTCCTAGTCTCCCTCTTTAGTTTTTACTTTACTCCTCCTTTTGAGTCTCTTCTTCTCATCTCAAAACAAAAGTAAAAAACACCTAATAAAGGCAAAACAAATATTGTATTTGAGCCTTTCATGTAAGAATGAGATAGTGAGGGGTCTTCTCTCACTTTCTTACAATGTTTAGTGTACGTCCCGTCTTGGGTCGATATGAGAAGTATTCGATCTTACCTGAGGGACTTAAATACAATATGCATTGCAAAACATCAAATAAACAAAACATTTCTTTCTTAAAAGACAAAAACAAACAAACAATTTCTTTTCCTATCTCCTTCATTCTATTCCTTAAGGATGCGTCAAGTCCATTCCACCGCAAACAGGTAACGCGTAAGTCTCCCTACAGCGAGCTGCAACACCTAAACTGCTGGAACGCGCGCTCTGACGTTTCCACTAAAAAACATAAACAAAGCGACCCTCGTTGAGGGGAACTACGTCGCTCTGATTCTCATGTTCCCGATGAGATACGTAGGCAGTGGGGTAGGGCCCATTCGAGCGCTTCTTTTATTTTCCCTACATTTGTTTCTTTGTTTCTTTTCGTTCCTATTCTGTTTCCTTTCCAGCAGCAGTGAGGTTCCAGTAGACGACGACCTTTGATCGAGACAAGCAAGCGTGGATCCCATCGGGTACGATGGACGCGTGGGGGTGCTAATACCTTCCCTTAGCGTAACCGACTCCCGAACCCGGTTCTCTTGGTCGCAAGACCGTGCTCTTTCCTTTCCCTCAGGTTTACGCAGTGTTTCCTTTACCTCTCTTGGGATAAATACACATTGTTGGCGACTCTGTTTCGGTGCCACTTTCGCGTTTGTACTTGGATGAAAATCCCAGGAGCGACAAGGGGATTCCTGGGACGTTTGAACTACATCTCCAGATTCATATTCCTCATGACCGCGACATGTGCGCCGATTTTTAAACTGCTAAAAAAGAATCAGGACTGCGTTTGGACAGAAGATTGTCAAACTTCCTTCGATAGTATCAAGGAATACCTGTTGAACCCACCGATTATATCCCCTCCAGTGGAAGGAAGATCACTGATCATTTACTTAACAGTCTTGGAAGATTCCATGGGCTATGTACTTGGCCAACAAGATGAAACCAAAAGGAAAGAGTCTGCCATCTACTATTTGAGCAAGAAATTCACCGACTGTGAAACTCGGTACACGATGCTCGAGAAAACTTGTTGTGCTTTGGCTTGGGCAGCCAAATGTCTGCGCCAGTACATGATTCGTCACACTACTTGGTTAATCTCCGAAATGGATCCAATCAAGTATGTATTTGAAAAACCTGCTCTCACGGGAAGGATTGCCCGTTGGCAGATGTTGCTATCAGAATATGACATAGAGAACCACGCTCAGAATGCCGTTAAGGGGAGTGTTTTAGCGGATTATTTGGCTCATCAACCGATTGACGATCAAGAATCAATCGGGTTGGACTTCCCAGATGAAGATGTCATGTATCTAAAAATGAAAGATTGCGATGAACCGCTACCCAGTGAAGGGCCAGAACTAGATTCCCAATGGGGACTTATTTTTTACGGAGCTGTCAATCATTACGGAAACGGAATTGGGGCAGTTATCATAACACCTCAGGGTACCAACATTCCTTTCACTGCCAGATTTACGTTCAAGTGCACAAACAACGAGGCCGAATACGAAGTTTGTATTATGGGTCTCGAAGAAACGATCGACTTAAGGATCAAGAACTTGGACGTATACGATGACTCAGCCCTGGTTATCAATCAGATCAAAGGAGATTGGAACACATACCAATCAGGATTGATCCCTTATAAAGATTACACGAGAAGTTTGTTACCCTTCTTCAACAGAATCGAGTTTCATCATATCCCTCGTAATGAGAACCACATGGCTGATGCTTTAGCCACTTTCTCTTCCATGATTAGTGTAGGTCAATGGAATGACATACCTAAGATCGACATAATGCGCCTTGAACGGCCCGCTTACATCTTCATGATTGAAGCAGTCATAGACGACAAACCTTGGTATCACGATATCCAATGCTTCCTTCAGAAACAAGAGTACCCACCTAGGGCATCTAGAAAAGACAGGAAAACCCTCAGAAGACTGGCAGGCAGTTTCTTTCTGAGCGGTGATACACTTTATAAGCGGAATTTTGACATGGTCTTGCTCCGATGCGTCGACAGACCAGAAGCAGACATGCTGATAAAAGAAATTCGCGAAGGGTCCTTTGGCACTCATGCCAACGGACACACAATGGCGAGGAAAATTCTAAGAGCAGGATACTATTGGTTGACCATGGAATCTGACTGCTACAAGTACATGAGGAGATGTCACAAGTGTCAGATATACTCCAAAAAAATCCATGTACCGTCAGCACATCTCAAAGTTCTTTCTTCCCCATGGCCTTTTTCCATGTGGGGAATCGAGATGATTGGCTTGATTGAGCCCAAGGCTTCGAACGGATATCGTTTCATTCTGGTAGCCATTGATTACTTCACCAAGTGGGTCGAAGCAACATCATACGCTAATGTAACCCGACAAGTGGTGGTCCAATTTATCAAAAATAATATCATTTGCCGTTATGGTGTTCCGGGCCAGATCATTACTGATAATGGATCTAACTTAAACAATAAGATGATGAAGGAGTTGTGCGCAGAGTTCAAGATCGAACACCATAACTCATCTCCCTACCGACCAAAGATGAACGGAGCGGTAGAAGCGGCTAACAAGAACATC
This sequence comes from Lathyrus tuberosus, assembly GCA_022829125.1. Classification (NCBI taxonomy): domain Eukaryota; kingdom Viridiplantae; phylum Streptophyta; class Magnoliopsida; order Fabales; family Fabaceae; genus Lathyrus; species Lathyrus tuberosus. Next base: position 8,921,138 of record JALAZF010000203.1, on the reverse strand, counting down.
AAGAGGATTGTTCAAAAGATGGTTGTAACCTACAAAGATTGGCACGAGATGCTACCCTTTGCTCTTCACGGTTATCGCACATCCGTCCGCACTTCAACAGGGGCAACCCCTTTCTCTCTAGTATATGGCATGGAAGCAGTGCTCCCCATAGAAGTAGAGATCCCGTAAATCTGGGTATTGATGGAAGCTAAGCTTACAGAGGCTGAATGGTGTCAAAGTCGACACGACGAACTCAACCTGATCGAAGAGAAACGAATAACGGCACTATGCCACGGTCAGTTGTATCAACAGAGAATGAAGAAGGCCTTTGACAAAAAGGTCCGACCTCACATCTTCAGGAAAGGAGATCTCGTGCTCAAGAAAATACAATCATTTCTCACTGATTCTCAGGGCAAGTGGACTCCGAATTATGATGGCCCCTATGTGGTCAAGAAAGCTTTCTCAGGCGGTGCCTTGAGACTTGTAACTATGGACGGAGAGGAATTTGCCTACCCCACAAATGTTGATGTAGTCAAGAAATACTTCGCCTAAAAAAATGTCTCGGTGGATTGAAAACCCGAAAGGGCGGTCCAGGAAAAAATTAGAGACATGATCAAAAATCATCTCGTTGGATTGGAAACCTCAAAGTACAATCCAGGCAAAAATTAGGGATAATGGCAAGTAACTATGTTCAACAAAGGGGCAAATCCTCAGCAGCAGTTACGTCATCCATCAGAAAACTCCAATCAAGGCCATCTTCGACAGAAGCTCAAGATGTCCAGAATTCAAAGTTGGTAGAAGGATAGCGGTCGTCATGTTTCAATGTAGCCTTTTTCCCTTAAATTACCATTTTCTAACTTTGTAAATACTCTATGGAATCACGCGTTTGGCTGTTTTCCATCCTATCAATAAAATTTGAGCCCTAGTGCTTTTGTTTGCAATTCTTGTTTGTTTTAGCTTTATAGAACGACATTTTAACATGATCCACGGTTCTTGAAATAAAACAAAAATGAATTTACTTGTAAAACTTTTCTGCTTTAAACTAAAGATGGAAATTTCTTTTGACTATTGAGCATCGAAAGAACATTGCTCGCTACTCCAGAAATAAGCGAGCTTCAAAATGCAGAATCGAAGTACACCTTCTAAGCCAGTGCGCCTGAATGAAGGATCAGCTGTATCAGATGCGGCTTTCCCATATGATACCCTCGGCCGAGTTCTTATCTCCTAAGCCCGACCAACGGTATTCCCCGCAAGGACTGTCTCTCCTAAGCAAGGCAGAATTGCTACTTTTGGATCAACGGTACGACTTCGCCCCGCGATGGCCGAGTATCCTGTCATGTTCGTCTTTTAGTCTGTATGTCGCGTCAGTTTTGTCAGCATATACATACATACATCATGCATTCTATTTGCATTCTCATTCATATTACATCACTATCACTCCAGTCGGTCTTATCCCTAGTGATAACTGTCTTCTCAGTCGAGTTGTCAGTTCTTTCCTCGATTAGGAAATGTTGCGTTTGAACAATCTCTCCTCCAGTTTATTTCTGGATTGGAGTTGGGTCCTTGACCACTTTGATAACTTGAACCTCTGAAAGATCGGAGAACCTTCAACCGATGTCACTCTTCGCCATTGAAGATGATATTTTCGCTTTCCCGGATTAAGGAAAATCCCCAGAGAAAGCCTCTTAATCAGAGATCCGGTGGTACGGCGGTTTTTCTCCGAAAAAACCACTGATGAAAAGGTCATCAACACCTCAAAATTGGATCCCATCATATGGCATTTCTCCGGGAAGACCCCGAGAAAAGTATGATGTAAGACCCCAAGCGGAAGCAGTCTCTCAAGAAACTCGCTTTCCCCAGTAGAAACAAATGGTGTCTCCAATAGAGAAGTTTGTGCACCTCTACAACTCAGACGATTGGGTTCCCCAGCAAGTCTGACATCAAAACTTTTTCCGTCAAATGGCATCTCCCCAGGAAAATTCGGCGAGAAGTTTGAGGAAAACCGCTACACGTAGCGTCCCTTGTCAATAAGGTTTATTGACAAAAGAAACTTAGACCAGTTCATTGGTAGGAAACCAAGAACGAGGGGAAGTTTATTTCAGAAACTTAGACCAGTTCCTTGGTAGGAAACCAGGATCGAGGGGAAGTTTATTTCAGAAACTGAGACCAGTTCCTTGGTAGGAAACCAAGAACGAGGGGAAGTTTAACTCAGCAACTTAGACTAGTTCCTTGGTAGACAACCAGGATCGAGGGGAAGTTTTACCTTTTCTAAGCATCATTGCTTAGCAAAAGAAGATGAATGCGTAAGCTACCATTCATAACCACCATCAAAATTTTGGGTATTCCGATATTTAATCCTCTTGCACCCCGAATGCCCTAACACCTTCGTCATTCGCACCTTCGGGTCCAAGAAGATTAAATAGGGGCATCTGTCATACCCCAAATTTTGACCACTAAGATATCTCATCATTGTGCAAACCATCTTCACAATATGGATGAACCATCATACCTCATCAGTCTCCCCAAAGGTGGGTGAGCATCCACTACCATTAAACTTAGGGTTTCAAGCCCTCTCAGAGTTCTTAGACAGAGGATCAATCAAGAATTGACATGATATTCAACTTGTATAAACCTCTCAAACATCCAAAAAGGATCAAGAGGACTCCCACATCAAGGATTAAGCACAAGGTTGCTCCCTTCTAGGTGGATCAAGCCTCAAGATCGCTAGTGTCACCAAATTAGGGTTTTGGTAGACCAGGGCCTCCAGTTGGAAATTTTCCTCTGGGAATGAGCAAATGCTTCAAAGCATAACCTAAGGTACTCCATGGAACCTCATGGACCCAAGTATCAAGTCAATTTGACCTCAGGGGATGCATACATCAAAAATCAGGAATTAGGGTTTCTTGACCTAATTCACCCCTAAGTTGACTTTTGGGACAAATCATGAGCCAAGACCTCAAGAGAGGATTTGAGGGTCTCTAATACACCACATTGATCCATTTGCAACAATGGATTGATCCAAGAAGCTTGAGCAACAAGTCTCAATTTCATCAGTACCACAGTTAGGGTTTTGAGGAAAAAGTCAACTGTAGCTTTGACTTTTGACCAGGACATGCTCCCAAGCCCTAAGACATGATTCAATATACCCTATAACACCCATGAAACATGTCCATCAAGTTTGATTTAGGTCAAGGACAAGATTTCCTAAAGAATTGCACAGTTTGGAATTCATCGGATAAAAAGTCAACTGTGCACAAAAGTCAACTTTGACTTTTTGAGATTTTTCACAAAAATGGATTTTTAACCCTAAAATGATGTTAATGTATGATTTGAATCATCATTCATCAAGAAAAATCAAAGAAAGTGGGATCACTTGTAAAAGGGGTAACCATAAAAACTTAGAAAATTTTCTAAGTTATGAACAAAGTGGCAAGGGTACCAACTTGGGAGGATCATAACTCCTAAACCACAAAGCCATTTCTCCCCATCCAAAGATTGATTTGTATATCTCATGGCCCTCTACAAAAACTTCAACTGGACCTCATTCCAATTCTTCATGGATTTTGAGTTATGGATTGATCAAAATCACAAAAAGTGAAAATGTCACTTTTTTCCAACACTTAGTGAAATTTTCACTAAGTCAGAATTTGTCTTCACTTTTTTCCAAATGTAGAGACATTTTTCACTTGGATCCAAAAAGTATCAAAACCAAATATGATCAAACAGTTGTTGTATCATATAAGGGCTTTCCAAAATGGCCAAGAACATCACCAAATTCAACTTGAGCCATGAGATATGACATTGGCAAGTTGCCTTGCTGAAAACTGCCAAGGCAAGGCAGAATTTTGCATTTTTGGTCGATTTGCCAAAATCAGCCAATTTCAAGCCTTGTCATCATCTTGGACACATCTGAGGATCAAATCTAAAGGGGATAATCACTGAGCCAAGCCTCCAAATTCCTTGGAACAAGAAGTAGCATGCCAAACCTAGAATTGCCTAAAAGAGGGACAAGACTCCAATTTTGGATTGGAGCATTTAATAGATGCTTAGAGGTGGCATGGACTGACACATTTGCAACTGAATTCAGTCAAGATTCCTCCAACAAGTAGGGAACCAAAGCTCTATGCTGTAACCTCTAGTCAATGGCTAGAGGAGACTTGGATTTTCATTTACCAACATTGGCCAAACCTCTGTTGCAGTTGCCATTCACTATTGATCCAAAAAAAAAACTTGCTTTACTATAAATAGAGCTCATTTGTGCTCAGTTTGAGTACACCAAAGCCATCAAACAGATGCTTTCCTCAAAATCCCTTTCTCTAGGCAAAAATACCTTCTTTAGCAAGGTAACTCTGAGTTTTTGAGTTTGAGAGCTTTTTCAATCTAACCAATCACACACACACCTCATAAACATCATATGTAGGTGATCCAAACTCTCACAAGTGACCTGTAATCACAAAATCACAAAGTCACATCTCAAAACCTCAAAATAGGCTTTTTGTGCATTTTTCAAGCCATGTCTTGATTCAGTCACTTTCCAAACTAGATAAAACCTCAAACACACTCCAAATATCATCCTTGAACTGTCCCAAATGGTGCCACACATCTGGAACACCATTTGAGAGAGTTGCTATTTTGGTCACTTTTACCCCCTTTTGCAAGAAAGGGCCAGTTTGTGTTTTTGCAGGTACCATCTGATTCCAATCATCCTAAAAGATTATAAGGGATCATTTGAGTGTGTCTAAAGCATCAAGTAATTTCTGGAACAAGAGGCTTGACAGATTTCACAAAAACTCCAAAAAGCTCAAAAAGAGGTAAGCCTCATGAATTGAACTTTCCAAAATATGCAATGCTTTGAAGTCCACTGATCATGCACACCTCATACATGTTATATATGTTGTGTTTGAACCAATTGATCATGTAATTCATGCCTTTATCAAAGTGTAGCATAGAACATGCAATTATAGGCCTTTTTCAAAACCACTATCGGGTTTTGAGGAGGGAGTGTGATCTGAAAAAACTACCACCACCATTGGATTCCTTGTGAAATTCTGGTCCAGATGCATATAAATTTTGTCTCAAACCATTAAGAATTGAGAAAGTTATGACCTTCACGTTTCTGAGCCAAAGTTTGCCTTGCCTTGCCTTGGGTCAGGCCTAAAACCAAGGCATGACTTGTATATTTGTGTTTTCACTCAAAACAATGGATGTATCACCACCCCAGTGGTAAGGCGCGCGCCTTGTGACCTTGAGGTCGTGGGTTCAAACCCCACCCATGCCATTTTGTGTTTTTTCACATTTTGCCATTTTTTCCAATATTTTTATGTTTTATTAATTAATTGAAAAATTAATAACTCTTTCAATTTTAATTATTTTTTATTGGTTCTTTTTGCAAAAAATCACAAAAATGTTGAAATATTTAATCCACAAAAAAATTAAGTTTATATTATTTATTTAATATAATTAGTATTTTTGTGAATAAATTCATTTTTATTTGTTTTTAAACATTTTAAAATGAACATTCATCTTGAAAAATCAAGACCAAATGGGTTTTAATATCTCTTGTGATTAAAACTTCATTTTTCAAACCTTAAACAAAAATCACAAGTGGTTTATTCAAATTCATTTGGTATTTTTCATTGATTTTCTTTTAATATTTACTGTTAAAGGAAAACAAATTAGGGTTTCTTTGATTTTCACCCTCACAAATCATTTTCAAACACTCATGGGCCTCTATTAGAGTGTAAGACCCAATCCCCTTTTAACCAAAACAATTTTTGGCCTCAGATATTGTATAAGTCCCTCTGCGTTAAAAGAAAAGTTCGGCGCAATCATCGCCCGTTTAAAAATGAACCATTTGGGCCTCTCCTCGAGCTATAAGACTTATTCAAAACTTTTGGGCCTCTATTAGAGTGTAAGACCCAACCCCTTTTGAAAACCAAATTATCTTGGGCCTCAGTCATTATATAAGACCCACTACATTTTCAAAAATCTCGGCGCGATCGCCATTTCAAACGAAAAATCATATGGGCCAACCCTCGTGTTATAAGCCCTACTCTCTTTTTATTTAAACCTTTTGGGCCTCTTGAGAGAGTGTAAGACCCATCCCTTTATACAGAGAATCTTTCTCGGGCCTCAGTCCCTCTGTACAAAACGATAGTGCGATCACTGATAAAAACCCGGGCCTCTCCTTGAGCTGTAAGCCCCAATTTTTCTTTCAAAGCACTTTCTCCGTTGATCTTGAATATACTGTTGTTTTCAATCTTTCTTTGTTGAACAACTAACTAAACAGCATGGAAGCTCCTCAACCGAGTAAGTGGTTATATGCTTTCTTTATCCGCTTTCATATACATATAACTGTATTATGGGGCTGTTTCACTATAAGTCTTCTGTCATAAACTCATATCGACTGTGTAATAATAGTATAGATATTTAGAGTTTCCCCGGCAACTACGTCTAGCACTAAGCCCTGTTGATTACTCTTAAAATAGACAAAACTAGATCCCCATAGGATTACCAGATACAGTTTTCCCTCTTCTTGGGGTTAAACAATATGGAGACGTGAAAGGCAGCATTCTCGGTGAACCGTTTCATAGACTGTCACCTTTAGAAATCGTCAAAGAAACTCTATTCCCCAGAGATGATCTTTTCTCCGTGAATGACATCTCTTGAGTTTCTTCCAAATTCTCAAACTTTCCTGGCTTGATCTATTCTCTATGAATAGTCTGTCTTGAATTTCTAGGGGCTTGGGGACTCACAGGCTTCTTAAAAGCATCCTCGCCTCCTCTTGGGCATTGTACAAGGACCCGACGACTTCTTAGAAGTATTCACAGCCTCCTCTTAGGCTTCGTATAAATGATTTCTTCCTCCGGGAATGATAGCCTCCTCTTGGGCTTCGTACAAATTGTCCCTCGGCTTCTTAAAAGTTTCCAGCCTCCTCTTGGGCTTCATACAAATTGTCCTGACGACCTCCTAGAGGTATAGGAACAGAAATTAGTCATCTTAATAGAACAATCTTTCAAAAAGTCTAGATCTTGCTACTGCTGTTTCTTAAACGTAGTACAAAAGATGAAACTCTAGACTTGGACAGTCTAATTCCCTTGAGTCTCAAAGACATTCTCAAGCTCCTTTCAAAACTAGGAGATGAAACCCGTAGACTCGGACAGTCTCAATACCCTTTGGATTTCCCATTTCCTTAAAGAACAGGAAATAACCCTGATCCTCGAATCAAATCCCTGAGTCAAAACAGTACTCATATAAGAACTGATTTTCTTTTTCAATCAATATACTGGACCCGTCACTCAACTGAAACAGTAACCCTAGCCTCCTCTTGGGCTTTGTACAATGATCCTCCCCAGCGGAGCTAACCTTTTCAAACTCTCTTGTTGAGTATAAAAGACTCTCTTGTTGAGTCAAAACCCTTTTAGCCTCCATCTCGGGCTTCGTACGAGATACAAAACACTCTCTTGTTCAGTATAAAAGACTCTCTTGTTAAGTCAAAACCCTTTTAGCCTCCATCTCGGGCTTTGTACGAGATGCAAAACACTCTCTTGTTGAGTATAAAAGACTCTCTTTTTGAGTCCAACCTTTAGCCTCCATCTTGGGCTTCGTACAAGACACATATAAAAGATTCTCCTGTAGAGTCAACCCTTTTAGCCTCTCTCTCGAGCTTCGTACGAGACACACAAAAATCACCCTCTTGTTGGGTCGATAGCCTCCTCTTAGGCTTTGTATAAGGAAACCCCGGTTGAACCAATCAACCTTTTAGCATCAAAGTTGTGCCTCGTTCATAGTATACAAACATCAATAACTCTTTTCCCTTCATCTAATTGCTGTAAGCGGCAAGCCTCTGGATCATCTACATCCATGCCACTGTCCCTCTTTTAGCATGAGAAATTCCTAAGGAAATATGACATTGCTCTACACTGAGTTAAAGTCTTCTCCTTCAGGTCGAAAACCCTTATAAAGGAAATTATGGCATTGCTGGTACCACATATCCCAGTTAAAGTAATCCTCCTTTGTAATCAGTCACCCAACAATTGTGACAAATAGACCCCCTTTAGAGATGACAAATTCTCTCTAAAGTCAACACCCTTTTAGCTTCACATCTTGGGCTTCGAACAAGATACAAATAGACTCTTTAGCTTTATATCTTAGGCTTTGAACAAGATACAAACCACCTTTACCTTCACTTCTTGGGATTTGAACAAGACACCAAAACACTCCCATAGAATAGGAGGAACTACGATCGCTCTGATTTCCCTGTTTCGGTAAACGGGAATACGTAGGCATAAGATTGAAAGAAAAATCTTAGCGAGCACACTCAACAAAAACCCACAATCCCATACATCAATTAAAAAGTATCAGTCCTAACCCCCTACACATGAACAGTCCCGGTTTTTCACTCAAAGAAATAAGAAAGAGGCCCCACTTCCATATCGCATCCATAACCTAACAGACCGCTGTTTAAACTCGGTATGCAATCAGGGTTAATTGGAGACATCTATTTCCCTTCCTTAGTCAGCTCAATAGGATAAAAAATGAATCGACCTGTAGTACCCCCAAAAGAGCGACAGTGCTTAAGAAACACGTCCAGTTTCGCTCGCTACAGTACCATGGAACCAAACTTCCAAGTACCCAGTCACCATAATAGACATCTTCCAACAACTCCCTTCATTCCATCGCTCCCGACTTTGGAATAAAAGAATGCAGATATCTTCACATATAGAAGCCGACGATTGAGATCTTCCACCAACTGTCTTCAGTAACAACTCTAGAATCCTATAATTCTAGAGCTCTTCCATCAGAAACACATGCAGCAGAACCACCAAGGAACAGATCCTACTTGCCCTAATAAGATGTCAGAACATCTTATAAGACACCCCAACAAGAGAACTAGCCACTTCTCCTGCAGTTGTTGTAGAATCTCCTCAGCAACAAGAACAACCTTTGGTTTGTTACCTTCGATCCAGAACATCCATCTCATCCATTAATACCCTTGAGTATGTCTGAGTTGATTGATCTGATCTCTAAAACTCCTCCTTGTTTAAACGCCAGAAAGTATCTCCCAAAGATCTCATCCAGAACCAGATAGGATGCCTGCTCTGATACCAATTGAAATTCTAGCATATGCAGACAGCAGATGTCCTAACACATGTCAAGACATTGTGCTACATAAACATTTAAACACAGAGGCGCAACAGCAGACTGGTACCTTGAATATCAGAACTGTAGGATCACAGATGTCACGACATCTGATCCAACATGTTTATCATGAACCCTAACAGAAAATGTAAATCTGTAGTATGATAAAGAACACAACAATTGTTAACCCAGTTCGGTGCAATTCACCTACATCTGGGGGATACCAATCCAGGAAGAAGACTTCACTATCTGTATACCTGTTACAAAGCTAAACTCCCCCGTTTACAACTTTATCCTAACATCTACCCAATGGATATCTTTACCAAAGCTAAACTCTAACGTTTACAACTCTGATATGAGATACTTCACTCACTTCCCTTAATCACCAACTGTGATTTCTACATCATCCCTGTCAATACAAAAATCTGTCAAGCTTTCTTGACAAATAAGCTAACTCAGATTTTCTTAAAAGCTTCATCCAAGAACAATACACAATCTAATACCTCAAGGCTTATGGATCTGTGTGACGCCTATATTTGCCACAATGCATCAACTGATACAAAGGGAGACTTACAACCAAGAGATCCAACGACTCTCAAAACCCTAAACCCTTGTTTCTTACGCAAGAGAACTAGGTTAAAAAAGGCATATGAAATCCTAGGTCTAAGTCTTCTTATATAGTATTTTGTTGGGCTTTCTATCTTTGATATTGTGATTCCTTGATTCGCTCCTTAATTCTTGCTACAGATTAAAACCTGCTAACTTAGTAAGTCAGTCAGGATGTCGAGTCACCAAGCTGGGACATCTCCTTTGACAACTTTTTCTTCTGCAGATTCTTCAATTATATCATCAGAATGTTTTAGCAAAATTTAGTCAAACATCAGGTGCTTTCAATTCCCACTCCAACCTACCGATTATAATCCCCTCCAAAAGATGTTCAACTTCTCTTTCACTTTTAAATCCTCATTTCTACACATAACTATGTTTTCCACTACTACCTAAATGTTATAATCATAAATCTATACTGTTAAGACTATTTTTCAACAAATCTAACGAAACCAAGCCTATTACCAACTTTATTACTTTTCGCTGGAATGAATCCACAACTGAACCAAATTCTTTAAAACCATCGTCAAAGATTTTCAAAAAGAGATACATTCGGGAAAGTTAGAGAAATAGCAGGAATGAAGGTCCTCCAACCAGTCCATTATGGACGACAACACCAGACAGGTAAAGAGATGTAATGTAATGAATGAAACAATGTTATGGATGTTTGTAATTGAAGGTGTTTCATGGATTCAAGAAATTGTATGGGATCAAGTAAGTACACTCAAAGCCCTATATAAAAAAAACATAATGAAATGAATTTTGAAATAGATATCTATTAAAGTTGATATACTCAAAACCATAGGGTGAAGAATGCACGAATAGGTGGAACTTTATGCATGGATGCATGGATCTAGTTTTTTAAGGTTATGCGATAAAATAGTTAAGATTATGTAGGTAAATAATGTTCACAATATGATTAGTTTACAATGCATGGAAAGAGAAAAAACCTAGAGATAAGGCATATAACTTCTATCTCTAGAAGAAAGAAATCACAAGATCATAGTTTCAGAAATAGTTTTATAAAATTATTTTAAATACATTTTTTCCAATTTTTAATATAATTAATTTTATCAATTTATCATGAAATATAAAAATAGATATTAAATATGTTATGTAGTGGAACCATAGTTTATCGGTAAATGAGGAGGCAGAACTTGTTGTAGGAGTCTTGAGCTTCCAATGAGGTGGATGAGGGATTGACCTACAAGGTTGCGTGAGTGAGAAAGGAGAAGCGATTAAAAATTAAAAAAATGCAAAGTGAGGTATGGATCGTAGTCAGCCGTCAGATTGATTTGAATGGCCAACAGGGTTCTCGCACGCATAATTGCTTACTCAAATGGGGAATGAGATTCTACCCATTCTTGTTGATACCCTCACTGGGGAGAGCACTTCATCTTTGGTGATTCTTTTGGGGCCCTTTTACCGTCCCTAGTGTACTCATCCAGATATTATTTCCTAATCATCCATTCAATTTCATCCTTTAGTTGGATGCAACCACTTGTTTTGTAGTCGTGACTTTTTTGCAAACGACACTACTTGGACTTATTTTTCTAGTAAGATTCTCTAACTAGATATGGGATCCTTATCCTTGCTTCTTTGAAAAAAAATTGCATATTTTTTCCAAATTTTCTCCTATGAAGTGTTAAGGGGAGTATAAGCGTCAAATCTGGACCGGCGCTCACACACTCCTTCTTCTTTATACCAATCGACATATCTGTCTAATGGCTGATTGGGTCCGGTGTTCCTCGATCCTTGATTGATCCCCATGGCCAAGACTTTTTTCTCATTATTAATATAAGGTTAAGCTGTACACAATGGATCTTTGAAACTATGGGCTTCCTTGATCCTCAACTTCTCTCGGAACATATTGATTGGCCTCAATCCTCACTCGAAGATCCAACACTTCAGTCCTTCTTTTGTGCACCCCGCAAAAACCACTGTAGTAAAGCGGCCAATGTAATCGTGCAGGGTTTGCTTATTCCATAAGTAATCCCATGAGGATAATAATAGTAGTGGGTTAACGTTTCCAAGAGGTGAATTGGCCGATAAAGGCTTCACAGAGGTCTCTCTATGAACATGTGCTTTGGTCCAAGAGGCTTTAATAGAAGTGTGTTGCTAATCTAATTAGGGTTAGAGCAAAAAGCTTGCACTTTACAACTCTATCGTCATGGTAGTAGTCTCATCGGTCCTCCACGTGCTCAATGTGTTCATTTGGATCTCCGATTCCATCATAACTTTGAAGTTTGAGAGGTTTCTCTAGCGACCTCAAAATTCTTCTCTTTAGGGTGCGAGTGGATAAGGGATTTCTCTTTCGCTCCGACACTGGAGCATCTTCTTCATACCTCTCCCTTCTACGAGGACAGCGGACCTCCAAGGGAGTGTGACTGCCATTTCTTTCTTCCCAACCAGGGTAAGGAGTATGATGTCTTCAATGATGGCGATGATCTAGTAATCTTGGAACTTCTCTTCGCGGTGCTACATCCCTAACTAAGGTCGGGTCCAGAACGATGACTTTCTTTTTTTGAGAGGCGGCTTCTTGCATCATGTTATTTTTTTGGGTTAACATGTTGTAATCTCTCTTTGATTATGGATAACCATTCTGCTATAGCTTGTAAATTCTGCTGGTGCACCATGTTATAAACATTTTTCAACATATAATTTTCCCTGAACGCCGAGATTAGTCTGTAACAGTTGAAATCCAAGAAGCATATTAGTAAGAGAGTGAAAAGTGTTGTGTGAGTGAAAATGAATTTGAATAATTGAAAAATGACATATTTTCCCTTTTACATAAGAGAAGCGGTTGTGAAGAAAAAACGCGTAGTGAGGTGTGGATTGCGGTCATCCATCAAATTGATTAGGACTGTCATTAAGATTCTAGCACGCAAAATCTCCTACTCATAAGAGAAAAGAGAGTCTACCCATTCTATATTTTTTCTTTTCGCATTACTATTTGGATATTTATCTTTGAGTCTTATGGGTGGTCCAAAATAAAATACATGAATTAATTTTTACATATTAACAATATTATTAATAGAGTGAGGTTCAATTTATTTCAAGAGAAATTTTTTTTTACCTATTTCAAATTATAGACTTTAAAATGAATCTAATCTAAATGTTAAATTAACATTTACTTATTAGTCATTCGATTAAATATAATTTAAAGATTATGATTTATAATAAGATAAAAGAATTTATTCTTGAAATATGTTGAAACCCCCTCTTATTAATATATCTTATTGTATTATCTAGATGAAAAGAAAAATGAATCATATAAATAAAGATTGCAAGAGTAGGTTCATCGAGAATCAAGATGATAATGTAATTATTTCTTTTAAAAAAATAAACAACGAGTTGCTTTAATAAAATACTATCAATGCAAGACTCACATCTTTTTCGATTAAATTTTTTATTACGAAAATAATAGAGAGTTTCTTAATACACCACTCAAGTTTTTTAGGCACCACGTGAAATTTCTTTTTTGCCTCCTGATTCCGGATGTGCACATCCGGACGCACCGTAACCTTAAAAAAAAGTTGTTCCGGATGTGCATATCCGGAAGACCTCCGGATCTGTATATCCGGAATAATTGCTGATATAGTTGAAGTTGCATGATCACTTCCCCCTTTCCATTATCAACCTTTCTTCTTCCACACTCACTCTCACCAAACCAAAAAACCCTACTTCATCAATACCATTTCTCACTAAAAAAGTTCAAATTTTTGGTGCAACAACTCAAAGGGAGCAAGAAAAGATTGAATTTCAGGTAAATATTCAACTTCATCCACTACATTGCTCACATTATCAATCTAATTTTTTGAAAAAACAAGTTACGCTACCTCCGGATGTGCACATTCGAAACGAATTTAGCATGAACATTTTCGAATGTGCACATCCGGAAAATTGCTTGGAACTAATTAATTTAAAATTTAAGCAATTTTTAATATGTTTTATTTATATATATTTATTGTTCTATTCTTGTTTATAAATAGATATGGTGCACCCCGATAACATGTCAAAAGAATTAGTTGCGCCGATTTCACCGAAAGATGAAGGCATGCTCGTAAAGTCGGTTGATGTCGGCGGTGACTTTAACAACAAGAAAGACTTTGATGATCGTGAAAGCATGCTCGCATACATTCGTAGGACGGCTATTGAGCTTGGCTTCGGTGTAAATATCGGAAGATCGGATAATGGTTCGGAAAGAAGAAAGGATTTTGTAATTTTGGGGTGCGAAAGAAGCGGCAAATATCAAGCACCTCTACGAAAGTTAAAAAAAGACGAGACCGGTACTAGAAAATGTGAGTGCCCTTTTAAGATTGGTGGTTACATGTTAGCTTCCAAGAAATGGAGAGTTACCGTTCGTTGTGGTATACATAACCACGAAATGTGCTCAAAGTTTCAAGGTCATCCAAGTGTATGCCGGCTCAAGGCAGAAGAGAAGACATGTATAGCTGACATGACCTTGAATCTTGTCCAACCGAAAAATATACTTGCCACGTTGAAACGGAAAGAACCCGAAAATGTAGCAAACATAAAGCAAGTGTATAACATTCGGTATCAGACGAACAAGGCAATTAGGGGAGATAGGAGTGAGATGCAACAACTGTTGAAATTGTTGGAGGACAACGATTACGTGTCTCGGTACAGATATCGCGATGATGGAATTACGGTCCGAGATATTTTTTGGACTCATCCGGATTCCATCAAGTTGCTCAACACGTTCTCGACAGTGCTCATTCTAGATAGTACCTACAAGACAAACAAGTAGCGTCTTCCATTGTTTGAGATGGTTGGCGTTACATCTATGGATAAGACATATGCCGTTGGTTTTGCCTTTTTGGAGTGCGAAAAAGAGGATAATTTTACGTGGACGTTGGAGACGTGTCGGTCACTTTTGAAGAAACATGTTCAAATGCGAAAAGCAATTGTTACGGACCGCAATAATGCCTTGATGAATGCGGTTGCAAAAGTCTTTCCTTCTTCCAATGCATTACTTTGTCGATTTCACATAACAAAGAATGTGCGAAGTCGGGTTAAGACCGCGGTGGGTGCGAAACAAGTGGAGTCGGAAGAAGGAAAAGTGGTTAAGTCGGGTGCCATTGTAGATAAAATAATGGATGCATGAACTCATATTCTAAATTCTTCCACAACGGAATTATATGCCGATTCGGTCATGAAATTCGGAAAGTGCGCAAAAGGTACCCCGCTTTGTTGAAATATGTTGAATCCACCATTCTTGATCAAGTGAAAGAAAAGATTGTTTGTGCGTGGACCGATAATGTACGACATCTTGGAAACACTACCACCAATAGAGTTGAGTCGGCACATGCCACTTTGAAGAATTGGTTGGGGAATAGCAAGGGGGATTTATGTCGAGATTGGGACTCCGTGCATATAATGATTAAAAACCAACACAATGAGATACAAACCACTTTTGGTCTGAGCATTACGGTTTTGGAACATCGGTTTAAAGGTAACTTCCTCTACTCTCAATTGATCGGCAACATGTCTCGGGCGGGGTTGGGCTATATTTTCCACGAGGCCAACCGAGCCAAAACGGTAGGTTCCGATAGCGCAAAGTGTGGTTGCACTATTGTGAAAACCTACGGTCTTCCTTGTGCTTGTGCCATTGCTACAAAGTTGAAACTAGGTGAGCCAATACAAATTGACGAAGTTTTCCCTCATTGGATGAGACTTAGTTTTGATGATGATGGTTGTAAGAAAGGAGATAAACCGGATATCTCTATTTTGGCCGAATTGGAAGCGATTCAAGCGAGATTTTCGAAGGCCGATGACAATATGAAGCTACACATCAATGAAGAGTTGAGGAAGATTGCCTTCCCCGAAACAACCGCAATGATACCGCCGTCTCAACCGGTTAAGACAAATGGTGCTCCGAAGAAGTTGAAGCCTACACCTAATGACAACTCGACAACTCGGTCTCCTTCATATTATGAGCACGTTGACAAACTCTTTCCGGACTCTCCGACTCCAAAATCTCTACAAAGTGTCATGAAAGGAGCTCGCATTTCCAAACCGGCTCCGACACCGACTCTACGAGTTCTGACTCCGAATCCGACTCCACGTATAATTTCCTTTATTGACGAGATGCCAGTTTTTATGCACAAGCATATCGACGGTATCATCGATGTTGTAGGGGATGGTAATTACGGTTACCGAGTCGTGTCGGCTCTACTCGGTAAAGGAGAGGAAGGTCATGCACTTGTCCGTCATCAACTTATCCTAGAGTTGGAGACGCATAAAGAAGCATACTTGCGTCTCTATGAAAATCAAGAAAAATACGACAAGGTTTACGAGTCACTTGTTCCGTGGTTGAGTGGTCCGGCTCTGGTATCGAAATGGATGAGCTTCCCCGAGATGGGCCATCTTATCGCATGCGCCTACGATATGGTGTGTATCGACTTGACGCGATACGGTTTTTCGGAAACCTTTTTTCCACTCCACATCGCACCTCCGTCCAATCCAAATGATCGCATCATGTGTATCGGATGGCCTGCTAAATCAAGACATTTTGTACAAGTTATCTTGAAACCCAGATGCCCCATACCACCTAAATCACCGCAATGGGCGACGCATGCAACCGCAATTGCCGAGTCGTGGCCGGATAGTTTTGTTGAAAGGATGCTTGAATTCGATGCATCAAATGCGAAAAAGTCGAAAGTTCAAGCTCCGATAAATTTAGACGGAGATTTTTGTTTTAACTCTTTTGTATAATCATACGACAAAATGTACATATTTGAAGTGAAATATATTGAATTTTCATTCATATGTCTTTTTAATACTCTTATGAATTTTATTGCAATGAAAGCATTCCAATTGGTTGCATACCATGTTCAATTCTGTTTGAAAATGTATCAGTAAAACATTCTGATTTGCAGATCCGAAAAATTTCTGGATGTGCACATCCGGAACCAATATTTGTAGGGTTTTTCCGGATCTGCACATCCGGAACGAACTTAGGCAGAAATAACTTTACCCTAACTTTTCTATAAATTAGGGGTTTCATTTGATATCATTCACACAAACTCAAAATGTCTAAATTGTATGAAATCAAGTTCCGTTGGTATGTCGCTAGTGTCTCCTACACCAACGACAAAACATGCGGTCGCACGTTTAAGCTAACGAGGGACATCTACATCGGCGAGATCATTGACGACATCGAACATCTCCTACCTTACGGAGACAAACAGAAGGTTGCGAAGCTTCAGTATCGTTCACCTTCGGTTGACAACGAAGGGAACGTCGCTTACAGTCTTGTTGAGCTCAAGAATCAAGACGTTGTTAGAGCGATGTGGCAAACTTTTTTCGGATACGAAGAACGATTTCCGCTCGAGTTCGAGGCGACCGTCAAAATTCGAAGAACGGTCGATGACATCTTAGAGATGTGCAAGCGTCCACCGGGCTATTGATCTTATAATATTTAAATTTTTGTCGATGTAATGGCGATTTTCTGAATGTAATCCCGATTTTATGTTATGAACGTGAGAAACATTATTGGATTTTTGGTGTTCTGTATCAGAATTTATTCCGGATTTGCAAATACGAATTTATTCCAGATGTGCACATCCGAAAAAAACTGAAAAATTTAAAAAAGAACAAGGTGCGTCCGAATTTGCACATTCGAAACGCAGGGGTATTTTCGTCAGCGCGCATAGTGCCTAAGAAGGTTGGATGGTGTGTTAAGAAATTTCCAAATATTATTGTTGACTTGTATAATAGTATAAAACTGTTGATAAAATTTACTGAACAACTTTTTCGACCGTTGAGTTAAAAATATTAAATACATGTTAAATATTAATAATAATAAAATATATAAACGAGTGATGATGTGTATATGTGGGATATACCTAAAAACACACAAACGAAGGAAGCTATGTTGCAAATTCTCCATGTGTCTTAACATCAAATTACTTTAAATAAAATACAGTATACTATTTATGTCAAACTAGACGATCTACATTCATCATTTGAGTGATTTTTATTTTAACTAGAGCTCTACACATGTAGCCAAGAGTCATTGAGCATCATTTTTATTTTAAAACAGACAGTAGGCATAGTAGTGTAGGTATTAACGTTGTTGTTTCAGAAAGAATGTCTCATTTTAAAAGTCCACTCGGATAATATTTCTCGCTCCCTGATATTTATATTTTACATGTTCACTAATAATCAGATTAGAATTGAATTTTCTCATTTATAAAAGAATACGAAAAAAAAAAGAAAAAGAAATTTTTTATTAGTTTTTACATTAGAGTCGTATCCAATTTATTTACATAATGGGCCTAACAGAAAATTAACTAAGCCCATAAAAAATGGATATTTAGGTAAATAAAACTAGAGAAATACTTAATACACTCTGAATTACTACAACAGCCTTGTAAAAATACAATAATACCTCAGAAATGCATCTCCGGATGCATCTCAACTCAATACATTTTTGAATAAGACCCTAAATCTATGTAAAAATAATTACAGAAATGCATTATGCATATCCATGTAACTTACGAAGATGCATCTCTAGACGATGTTTGTTCAAAAACGCGCAAGAACTATTTCTCCTTCCTCACTTCTAAAAAAACACTCAAGTTTTTCAAACTCTTTCAACTCGCATTCTCTCAAAATCATTCAACATACTTCAAAGCTTGTAAGTCTTTTTTTTTCTAAACTTTTTTGCGTTTCTGTATAAATTTGTAGAAATTGATGATTAGGTAATGAAATAGGTAGTTTATTCATGTTAGGTAAATGAGAAAGGTGTTTGATAGGTAGTTTTATTAATAAATGCACTATTTTTGTGCTGTTTTGGAGGACTGCATTTCCACCATTGACGGTGATGTGAGCTGCAGAAAATTTTGGAGATGCATCTCCGGAATTTCCCGACGTTTTGATACCCAGAAACCGGAGAAGCATCTCTGGAGTTTTTCTGTGCATTTTTTGGAAATTTTTGCTTGAACTCATTGTGTTTCATATTTATAAGTGTATCGCTTATGTGGTTTATTTATATGCATTATGACTAACATCGCATACTCCTGTTACCTCTAGCCCGATTAATGCGAAGGCATCGAATTATGGGGCTCATGTATCTCCGCATTCTTCTTCCCTAGGAGACATGTGTCGCCTACTTATGCATCCCTGCCTTCATCTTCCCATAGGCAACATATTTCACCTATTCAAGAAACCGAGACAACAGAGGTACCCGAGTCACTGGAGGTACCTCAGGCACAGGAGGCAGTAGAGGCACCTCAGGCACCTCAGGCACTTGAGGGATTTGGAGGAGCCTGTCAGACTTGTCACGACTGCCTCTTTACCCGGATCATACTTCTAGACATGTCTAGGACAGAGAGGTAAAATGTAGTTGGATTCATTCTTTTTAAATCATGTTTGTTATAATATTAAAAGTTTATGACGATGATTTATTTTTCTGTAGGATCGTGATGCTCTAAAATTCATCAACCATTAGCAAAATATTACTGGGCTACAATAGCCTAATGAGCAGTGGTTTCAAGATGTTTTGCACCTATTGGGATGAGAGACTTGTGCGAGACTGGTTATGTTACGGTTAACCATGGTATGTTATCTACATTTGTAGAGAGATAGCGCATAAAGACGTCATCATTTCATCTTCCACATTGTGAGATGTCTATTAAATTGGATGATGTCTCGTGTCTGTTGAATTTTCTGATTATGGGAAACTTTTAGATCGCGGGAACATTAATAAAGATGATGCACTGGAGATGATGGTAGACTATCTGGGAGTTTGTAACACCTTAATTTTCCCCACGTAATTTATAAATAAAAATCAGAGTAAATTAAAACCATCAACAATTAGGATGCTACTTTCAACATAACTAGCTCATGCAATTCGATATGTAACACATATTGAATTTAAAAATAATAATAATGATAAACAAGTTTGAACTTCAATATTATTTTAGCAGCGGAAACATCAAACAACTGATCAATTTAATTATTTAAAACACAACCATAGCATAATGTCATTATAAAATCTATCAAACATCGAAAATACTCATAATGATCTCCATCAACATAAAATAACGAAAAAGACGTTCCATTCCCCCAGTGTCACATACCAGAGCAGACGTCAACTCAATAAAAGCATAAAGAAGAGTACTCTCTTCAACTCACGTCCACGCCTCTACTGCGAATTATCTGCACGATGCCCATGTGAAGGAAACATTCAAACAGAAGGGGTGAGAAATCACAATCATATAATGAAACTGCAATAATAATATGTAAGCACACCAACATCATACACATAGTCACCTATTCCACAACTCATAATCCACACAGTCCAAATATAATAATACAACATGTAGGCAATACAAAGAGACTCGACTCATGACTCGATGCATGTGGTACTAAATGTGAACTCTCAGGTTCACTCGCTCCCGATCCCCACCATAGGATCAGAGCCTGCCAAAAATTGTTACCATCACCATAGACAACGCTTCACTGATTCCCACTTGGAATCAGCTACTCGCACACAATCTCCACCATATGATTGAGGCTCGCCGAAATCGGACCATCATCCAAACACCATGATGCATGATCCATAAATGATATGCACAACAATAACACAATGTACAATGATATTCACTTTAATCATTATACCACACCAAAACTAGTCACCAAACACCAAACATACACTACAAGCATTCAACAATGGCATTATAGTAGCATAGCAAGTAATAACACACCATGCCACACCGCAACATACAAACCGCATACCATCCAACACCATTACGCACCGTTTAAAATCATTTCCAGGCACTGAAACTATTTTTAAAATAAAGTTCACTATGTCAGCTTCCCAGCGCTTCAAACAACACCTCAAATGGGCACCCGAAACTCAGTTTATGAATTTTTAAAGTTGACACAACAGGTGTAACCGGTTACACCAAAACATGTAACTGATTACCACTTGCTCAAAAACAGTGGCTAACCATCCCTAGTGTAATCGGTTACTCTAAATCCATTAACCAGTTATACCATTTAAAAATTGCCCAGCCACGCCTTTTAAGGACAGTATAATCGGTTACACCAAAACCTGTAATCGGTTACACCCTTTAAAAAAATCACTTTTTATAAAAGTTGTCTCAGGTGTAACCGGTTACACCAAAGGTGGAAACTAGTTACCACTGTAACAGAAGCAGTTTTCTGCTACTTTTTTATACTAAAATCAGTTTTGAATCCTTTCCAAAACCCCAAATTTTCACAAACAACATATACTCATGTTCCACATTATGATTCCTAACAACACACAATTACACAACATTTCATTCATCACCCAATTCATCCAACATACATCAAAATAACATGATTATACAATTACATAGTTTGTAGCATAGAGAGAAAATATAATCAAAGTGAAATCACAACACCCACCCACATGTTATCATGCAAAGACCTTATACAAAAGGAAATCCCACCCTTACCTTAGAATTCCGAGTAATGATCTCTTCAACCTTTAGCAATGATGTTCTTCCTACTGCTTCTCCTTCCTTGCCCTAACCTCTTTCTCTGCTATCTTCTCAAAACTTTACGTAGAATGCAAAGCTAATCCCCTTTCTCCCAATTTTTCCTTTTTCTAATAAAATTATTCTCACAATATGATTTCCCTTATTTACCCCCAAGTTACATTCATGTAATTACCTCCTTGCCCCTAAAATCTCTACACATACTATTTATTTTATTTTCACTAATTAATACAATAAAATAAATAATTTTTTTTTAATTACCAAAACAACTCTAAATTATTCTACTCACTTCTATCATCTCTCCATACCCCTAACTCAAGGACACATACCTCGTCAACACCTTAAAGTCTACTCTCCAAGGCTACTACCCTACACCAAAGGGTCCCCCCTAACCCATCAAATCATCAAACAACACACACAATCAAATACAATTTAATTACAAAAAATAAATTAAATAAACCGGGGCATTACAGAGTTCACCTTGAGGATGCAATTAAGGAGTGTGAAACCACCTGAGGGGCTCATGCTAGGTTACGAGTCCTCAAGAAGGTGTATACAAATGAGCTACTTAGAGTAGAGTCGACTTCTAGTGATGAATAGAAAGTTGTTTAGGATATAGCATATGCTATGAGAGCAAACCTGTTGTATTTGGTTGGAACTGCCATTTTTGTAGAGAATAGTCCCACTTGTGTGGATGTCATCTACCTGCGATACTTTGATGACTTATAGAGGATCCATGAGTACAACTTAGGGACCACTTGTTTGGTCTACTTGTACTCTAAGTTATTTGAAGGTTGTATGAGGAAGACCAAACAGGTGACGGGAAGCATCACACTATTGACAGTAATGTTTCTTGGTTTTTAGTGTTTGTGTGTCATTTTCATAACACTTTTGCAATGTCATTAGTATTGATTCATCTGTTTCATTTTCAGGCTTGGATCCTTCAGCATTTTCCACGCATATCCAGTTGGTCATATGTTCTGACGTACACTAAGGATATTCCACATGCTTATGTATTCGTCCCACTCAGAGGGAATCAGGTGAAGGAGTCATACTGAGTGTATCTTGACCGCTTGGTAGCAGAATACATACACATTCATTCTTATGTCACTCACTATGAGACGCGTCCCTTGGAGAACATTGCCTACTACTCTGGATAGTTGGCTTGCGGTTCACGTATGACGTGTTCTCATCTGCGTGAGCGCGTCCGTGGCAGCTTGACTACATGCAGTATGTTCCCAGAGACCCTTATGTGTATTCTCCTTCTGCTATGACACGTATAGATATGGATGCAATGTTTGATGATTATCTTAATCATCTGGTTCCGGAGGAGGCACAAAGTACCATAGCTCCTAGCAACTAGAGCTATGCAAAAAGTTATATCTGGTGGTTCTTTAGGATGTCACATGCGTATATGATATATGAAATTCTGGTATCAGATGTGTGATGTTAAGTGTGATGTCACAACAACACAATCTGCTATGAACAAGGCAATAAACAACAGTAAATAACATAATGAATTGTTCACCCAGTTCAGTCTAACTACCTACGTCTGGGGGCTACCAAGCCAGCGAGGAAAATCACTATCAATAGTATCAAATTACAGACTCAACAATCCCAGTTGACATCTACCTAACTTAATCACTACCCAATGATACTTCTACCTAAGAAACCACTTAGGTATGAGAAACCATTCACTCCCTAAATCACCTCAGTGATACAATCCACTGAATACACTTTAAAACCCACCTTGATTCTGCTTAACAGCTTTATTCAAAAACAACACACTCTTGCTTAAAAGCTCTAGAGTGAATACACTTACAACTCAAAATAGTAACACCAATTCAAACATGAATGGTTTACAAAAACACACGAAAACTCAAATTGACTCTCAGTCTATGCTCTCTGTCTTCATTATTCTGCAACAAAGGTTGAGGCTGCTCTTTATAGAATTCTGACTTGGGCTTGGACCTCTTCCAAAAATATCTGATTTGATTTGTTTTAAAACCAGAATTTAAAACAGATTTGATCTTCAAATCTTTTTAAATCTCTTCAAATCAGCCCTAATGTTAGTTACAAGATCTGCTCCATGATCTGCAAATTATCTGATTGCCAATATCTTCTCCAAGAAATTCGCATCCAATCTCTCTAACAGATCTCCTCAAAACAAACTAACACGCGCAGCCCTAAAACATCATAGCCTGATGTTCTGATGCTCTGACAAACTGATGTCAAGACATCACTTATAACGTCAGCATATAAAACTTCAACCCTGCAACAGCTAATGTTGGGAACCAATGTTATGACATCAGACATATGACATCAACATTGTTCAACTTTGTTTTACCAAAATTCCAGCCAATACAAGAACTAACAATCTCCCCCTTTGGCTAATTTTGGCTAAAACAATCTCTGCCATCATCAGAGGTACATGCAGCGGAAAAACTTCAAACCAGCAGCAAACATAATCAGCAATCACAATCAACCTGCACAAAGCTAAGCTCCCCCTCAAAATAAGAACTAGCATACTAGCTGTTCAACACATGCACACTCCCCCTCAAGCCCTCAAGCCTAGAGCCACATCAGACAACTAGGCAACACATAGGCTAACTTGGCACACCCGGTGGGACTCGAACCCACAATCGCTTTATCTCCCCCTTTGGCTAATTTTGGCTAAAACAATCTCTGCCATCATCAGAGGTACCTGCAGCGGAAAAACTTCAAACCAGCAGCAAACACAATCAGCAATCACAATCAACCTTCACAAAGCTAAGCTCCCCCTCAAAATAAGAACCAGCATACCAGCTGTTCAAACATGCACACTCCCCCTCAAGCCCTCAAGCCTAGAGCCACATCAGACAACTAGGCAACATAGGCTAACTCTCCCCCTTTTTAGCCACAATTGGACAACTGCCAACATCAAACACAAAGATCTGACATCCATTATGACATGGTCAAAAAACAAGCTTCCCAAGGAACACAAATTCCAAAAACTTTGACTGGTCAGGCGATACAACCAATGGATTCTTATGGAACTATAAAATCCAAGCCTTCGTCCTTCTAACAGCACCAGACACCACACAAGTATGAGTCATTCAAACAAAGATGCAGGAAAGCAACACAAGCAGGAGGCCAACAAACCAGATCCACTTAAGAACAAGAACACAACAATGACAGCCATTGGGACTTCTTCAAGAACAATAAAAACATCAGAGACAAGGATGAAAACCATCAGGAAACCTCCAATGCAACACCATGCTTCTGATGATGAATGGGATGAAGATTGGAAAACTTTTCTTGATTCAGGGGGTTGGGATAATCTGTAGACACTTTGTTTGCTCTTGATGTACTCAATCCAATCTTGTATGCTTACAGCAGTTGAATAAAATGTTGTTTCTTTAAACATATGCAAAATCACAACTGTACAAATACTCCTTCCAGCACACCTAATCCTCATAAATGCAAATTCCCAGTTTGCTTCTTAAAATTTCAAATTGATTTGCATCTAAGGCTTTAGTAAAAATGTCAGCTAATTGTTTATCTGTAGCAATATGTTCCAAAGCAACTACTTTGTCTTCAACCAAATCTCTTATAAAATGATGCCTAATATCAATATGCTTAGTTCTGCTATATTGAATAGGATTCTTAGAGATATTGATAGCACTCAGATTATCACAGTACAATGTCATGACATCTTGCTTGACATTGTATTCTGATAACATCTGCTTCATCCAAACAAGTTGAGAACAACTACTCCCTGCTGCTATGTACTCAGCTTCAGCAGTAGAAAGAGACACACAGTTCTGCTTTTTACTAAACCATGATATCAAATTATTCCCTAAGAAGAAGCAACCTTCTGAAGTACTTTTTCTATCATCAGCACTCCCTGCCCAATCAGCATCACAAAAACCACATAACTCAGTACCTGATCCATGACTGTAAAGCATTCCATAGTCACAAGTCCCATTCACATATTTCAAAATCCTCTTTACTTGATTCAAGTGACTTACTTTAGGCTCAGATTGATATCTGGCACAAACTCCAACAGCAAAAGAAATATCAGGTCTGCTAGCTGTGAGATACAATAGACTACCAATCATGCTTCTGTATAAACTTTAATCCACACTAACACCATGTTCATCCTTGGACAATTTTAAATGAGTAGGAGCAGGTGTCCTCTTGTGATTAGCATTCTCTAGACCAAACTTCTTCACTATGTTCTTTGCATACTTGCTCTGAGAAATGAATATGGAGTCCTCCATTTGTCTAACTTGTAGACCAAGAAAATAGCTGAGCTCTCCAACAAGACTCATTTCAAACTCAGACTGCATCTGTTCCACAAAATATTTCACCATTGCATCTGACATCCCACCAAATACTATGTCATCAACATATATTTGAGCTATCATCAGTTTTCCTCCTTCCTCTTTAACAAACAAATTCTTGTCAATCCCTCCTTTTCTGTAGTCATTCACAACCAGGAATTCAATAAGTCTTTCATACCAAGCTCTTGGTGCTTGCTTCAAACCATAGAGAGCTTTCCTTAGTTTGTAAACATGGTCAGGAAATGTTGGATCAATAAATCCTTTTGGTTGATCAACATACACCTCTTCATTTAAGTAACCATTCAAGAAGGCACTCTTAACATCCATCTGAAAAAGCTTGAATTTGAAATTACAAGCCACCCCTAAGAGTAATCTGATAGATTCCAGTCTTGCCACAGGAGCAAAGGTTTCATCATAATCAATTCCTATGACCTGAGTGTATCCCTGAGCAACTAATCTTGCCTTATTTCTGGTGACTACTCCTTGTTCATCAGACTTGTTCTTGTAGATCCACTTGGTGCCAATCACATTAACTCCATCAGGCCTTGGTACAAGATCCCACACTTCATTCCTTTTGAATTGTTCCAGCTCTTCATGCATGGCATTAATCCAAAACTCATCAGTCAAAGCTTCTTTGACATTCTTGGGCTCAATTTTTGAAACAAAACAGGAATTTGACACAACCTCTCTTGATCTAGTGCTAACCCCTAATTTAGGATCACCTATGATAAGCGCCCTTGGATGGTCCTTTAGCACTCTAATAGATGGTTCTTTGTTAGATTGTTCAGGTTCAGGTTCAGCATCAATAGGACTGGGAGACCCACTTCTGTCTTCAGTTTCTGCTGTGACTTCTGATGTTTCAACATCATCCAGGACATCAGTATCTTCCTGCTTATCAATGTCATCAATTACCACATTTATAGACTCCATCATAACCTTCGTTCTGGAGTTGAAAACCCTGTAAGCTCTGCTATTTGTAGAGTAGCCTAGAAAGATTCCCTTATCACTTTTAGGATCCAATTTTCTCCTCTGTTCACGATCTGACAAAATGTAACATTTACTTCCAAAAACATGAAAGTACTTCACAGTTGGCTTTCTCCTTTTCCACAGTTCATACAGAGTAGCTGAAGTGCCCTTTCTCAAAGTAACTCTGTTGTGAATATACTAAGCAGTGTTCATGGCTTCAGCCCAGAAATGGTAAGGAAGCTTTTTGGCATGAATCATAGCCCTAGCAGACTCTTGAATAGTTTTATTCTTCCTTTCAACAACTCCATTCTGCTGAGGAGTAATTGGAGAAGAAAACTCATGACTTATGCCTTCAGCAGAACAATATTCAGCAAACTTGCTATTTTCAAACTCTCTTCCATGATCACTCCTTATTCTAATAACATTACTCTCCTTTTCCCTTTGGAGTCTTTGACAAAGATCTTTAAAGACATCAAACACCTCTGATTTGTCTTTAATGAAGCTCACCCAGGTGTACCTAGAATAGTCATCTACAACAACATACGCATACTTCTTCCCACCTAGACTTTCTACCTGCATAGGTCCCATCAAGTACATATGAAGAAGTTCCAAAACTTTGGAGGTGGTGTTATGTTTAAGCTTCTGATGTGACATCTTGGTCTGCTTCCCTATTTGACAATCTCCACAAACTCTTCCTTCTTCAATATTGAGTTTAGGAATTCCTCTGACAGCTTCTGAAGATATTATTCTCTTCATTCCCTTCAGATGAAGATGTCCCAACTTTTGATGCCAAATTTTGACTTCATCATCTCTAGCAAACACACATGTTGAGGTACTTGAGTCTTGTTGCACCCATAGATAACAGTTGTCCTTAGACCTAACACCCTTCATGATGACTTCTCCTTTCTCATTTGTGACATTGCACTCTGATTTTGTAAAGTCTACTTTGAATCCTTGATCACAAAGTTGACTAATACTGATCAAATTTGTTGTCAACCCTTTGACAAGTAGAACATCATCCAGTCTAGGAGCACCAGCACAATTCAGCTTTCCCATCCCCTTGATTTTTCCTTTAACACCATCACTAAATGTTACATGACCTGAAGACTGAAGCTTAACATCTACCAACAAATTCTTAACTCCTGTTATGTGTCTTGAACACCCACTATCAAAGTACCAGTCTTCTTTGGTAGAAACCCTAAGAGAAGTGTGAACGATTAAGCTGGTAATTTTACCTTTTAGAACCCATTGCTTCTTAGACTTGGTGACCTGACTACCTCTGTGAAAGTTCTGTCTGGGAACAAACTGATGTGCCTTATGAGGATACCCATGTATCTTATAACAGTAGGCCTTTATGTGTCCAAACCGCCCACAGTGATGACATCTCCAGCACCTGAATTTCTTCCTAGAAGGAATCCTGTCAGGATGTTTAAACATCTGTTTTAACATCACTGGTTTGGAACTGGTAATAACATCATTAGCATCAGTACCATTGTTCAACATTCTGACAGTTTTGGTCATAGAATCCAGTTTAGAGTTAAGCATACTGACTTCATTTTCAAGTTCAGTCTTTTCAGCTTCTAACTGCACTATGGTTTTCTTCAGCTTCTCTCCTTCAAGACACACTTGTTCACTTCTCATGCACAGTTCTTTATAAGAGGCGTCAATCTCTTCATAGGTAACCTCATCATCACAAGAATCATCATCTGACTCACAAACCCCAATCATAGCTCTAACAAGCTTAGCTGATTCTTCTTCAGATTCACTCTCACTATCAGACCATGAAGTAGATAACCCCTTTTTCTTCTTTTTGAGATAAGTAAGACATTCCTTCTTGACATGACCATGCCCTTCACACTCATAGCATTGGACTCCTTTGTCATTATTGGACTTTTCTTTATCTCTAGTTTTCTTCCCCTGATCTCCTGATCTGTTGGTGTCAGATGTGATGTTCTTGACATTAGGATTATAACTCATATTTATCCTCTTCATAACCTTATTAAACTGTTTTCCTAGCAAAACAATGGCATGGGACAGCTCCTCCTGAGACTCAGCACCATTCTCTTTCTTAGAATCTTCAGAACTAGATACCAAAGCTATACTTTTGGTTTTCTTTTCAGGTTCCTCTTCCATTCCTAATTCAAAGGTTTGAAGAGAACCTATCAGCTCATCAACCCTCATCTTGCTGATGTCTTGGGCTTCTTCTATAGCTGTCACCTTCATTTTATATTTCTTGGGAAGAGATCTAAGAATTTTCCTCACCAGCTTCTATTTAATCATCCTCTCTCCCAGGGCACTAGAGGCATTTGACAGCTCAAGGATGTTCATGTGGAAATCATGGATGGTCTCATCATCCTTCATCTTCAGATTTTCAAACTTTGTTGTCAAAAGTTGAAGTCTTGACATCTTGACTTTGGAGGTTCCTTCATGAGTAGTCTTCAAGATATCCCATGCTTCCTTAGCTACTTCACAAGTGTTGACCAACCTGAAGATGTTCTTATCAACACCATTGAATATGGCATTGAAGGCTTTAGAATTCCCAAGGGCAAGCTCATCTTCTTCCTTGGTCCATTCTTCTTCAGGTTTCAGTTTTGAGCTACCCTCTACTTCCTTTCCATTCTCATCCTTTTCCAGGATAACTGGATGTTTCCATTCTTTCAAAATAGCCTTCCAGGCTCTACTGTCTAATGACTTCAAGAATGTAACCATACGAGGTTTCCAATAGTCATAATTTGAGCCATCTAGAATAGGAGGTCTATTCACAAATCCACCACTCTCCTTGTCCATTGCACCAGAAAGTATCAGCCCTAGATCTCACCCAGAAGCAGAGCAGGATGCCTGCTCTGAGACCAATTGAAATTCTGGTATCAGATGTGTGATGTTAAGTGTGATGTCACAACAACATAATCTGCTATGAACAAGGCAATAAACAACAGTAAATAACATAATGAATTGTTTACCTAGTTCAGTCTAACTACCTACGTCTGGGGGCTACCAAGCCAGGGAGGAAAATCACTATCAGTAGTATCAAATTACAGACTCAACAATCCCAGTTGACATCTACCTAACTTAATCACTACCCAATGATACTTCTACCTAAGAAACCACTTAGGTATGAGAAACCACTCACTCCCTAAATCACCTCAGTGATACAATCCACTGAATACACTTTAAAACCCACCTTGATTCTGCTTAGCAGCTTTGATCAAGAACAACACACTCTTGCTTAAAAGCTCTAGAGTGAATACACTTACAACTCAAAATAGTAACACAAATGCAAACATGAATGGTTTACAAAAACACACGAAAACTCAAATTGACTCTCAGTCTATGCTCTCTGTCTTCGTTATTCTGCAACAAAGGTTGAGGCTGCTCTTTATAGAATTCTGACTTGGGCTTGGACCTCTTCCAAAAATATCTGATTTGATTTGTTTTAAAACCAGAATTTAAAATAGATTTGATCTTCAAATCTTTTTAAATCTCTTCAAATCAGCCCTAATGTTAGTTACATGATCTGCTCCATGATCTGCAAATTATCCGATTGCCAATATCTTCTCCAAGAAATTCGCATCCAATCTCTCTAACAGGTCTCCTCAAAACAAACTAACACGCGCAGCCCTAAAACATCACAGCCTGATGTTCTGATGCTCTGACAAACTGATGTCAAGACATCACTTATAACATCACCATATAAAACTTCAACCCTGCAACAGCTAATGTTAGGAACCAATGTTATGACATCAACATTGTTCAACTTTGTTTTACCAAAATTCTAGCCAATACAAGAACTAACAATATATGATGCTCTAGGAGATCTACCGAGGCCAGCTCATCAGGAGATACTAGAGGAGGAACAGGCTAGGGCAGATCATGTTGTTAATGTGTTGCCTAGATGTCATATTATCATGGAGATTGGGCAGGTGGGTATTGACAAAGGACTCTTTTTGGATGGCTCTGAGGATAGGGACATTGTTGATGGAATGATGGCGGAGGCACAAGAGGCGCTGCAGTACATTAGGCAGTGTAGGAACAAGGGGTCCCGAGTCTGAGTCTGTCATACATAGTAGTTTTTAGTATTTGTACTCTGGATTCATTGTCGGATGTATTTTATTTTGACTTATTTCAACTTCATTGTGTACTTTGGATTTATTATTTTATATACGTCATTTTCTTCATATCGGCTATATGGTCTAATTCATTATAATACAACTTTAATATATCATTAATTTCTTCTGAGAATCACTAAAACAAACTTAAAATCTACTGTAAGGTGTGGTTATAGAGATGATCTCTGGATTATGTATGGTGTGAATACATAGATGCATATCTGGAACAATTTTATGTCAAAAAAGGGTGTTTTTGCTGAGGAATGCATGAGGTGTATATTGAACTATTCCGGAGATGCATTTCCATAATAAATTTTGAAAAATATAGTAGGTGTGGCCCAGTTTTAACATTTTGACTTAATCGAATGGTGCATCCAGTGATGCATCTCTGGAATCTGAGGTGCAATTTTCAATTTTCATAGGGTGTTTTTCCACCCCTTAGGGTGGGATTATTAGTTCCCATAAAACTAACAAATTTATAAATAAAAAAAAATAAGAAAACTAAACCCATCTTAGATGTGTCACAATATATCTCAAAATATTCACTCGGATCTAGAAAAATTAAAATTGGCGCTGACGGTAACATCTTCTTGAGCTCTTGAAAACTTTATTCGCATTTAACATCC
This sequence comes from Lathyrus tuberosus, assembly GCA_022829125.1. NCBI lineage: Eukaryota > Viridiplantae > Streptophyta > Magnoliopsida > Fabales > Fabaceae > Lathyrus > Lathyrus tuberosus. The sequence goes on along the minus strand of JALAZF010000203.1, from coordinate 8,889,873 downwards.
CAAACATAAGCTTGTCCCTTCTGAGTCAATTGGGTCAAAGGAAATGCCAACTTCCAAAATCCTTTGATGAACCTTTTATAATTACAAACCAACCCTAAGAAACTTCTGATCTCAGTAACTAACTTAGGAATTTCCTACTGCAACACGACATCTACCTTAGAAGGACCCAGTTCTATACCACCACTGGAAATCAAATTCCCAAGGAAACTTACTTCTCTTTACCATAAATCGCACTTGAACAACTTGGCAAACAACTTCTTTTCTTGCAAAGTCTGCAACATGACTCACAAGTGTCATGTATGCTCTTCGTCTGACTTGGAATAAACCAAAATATCATCTATGAATACCACAAAAAAATGATCCAAGTAAGGGTGGAAAATCCTATTCATATACTCTATGAATACTCCGGTTGTATTAGAAACACTGAAAGGCATAACCGAATACTCATAATGACCATAACGGGTTCTAAATGCAGTCTTAGGTATATCATTCGTCTTCACTCAAATCTGATGGTAACTTGGCCTCAAATCAATCTTGAAACACACCAGCTCCAACCAGTTGATCCATGAGGTCATCAATCCACGGAAGAGGATATCAGTTCTTAATAGTAACCTTATTCAATTACCAATAATCCACACATAATCTCATGCTTCCATCTTTCTTCTTAACCAACAACACTGGCACTCCCAATGACGATACACTAGGCCTGACAAAGTTCTTCCCGCGCAGATCTTCTAGTTGTTTCTTCAACTCGCTCAACTCGGATGCATACATTATATATAGTTTCATAGATTTAGGTGTAGTACCAGGTACTAAATCTATCACAAACTCGACTTCACGATCAAGAGGAAAATCACCAATATCATCAAGGAAAGCATCTGGAAACTCGGACACAACATAAAGATTAACAATCTTAGATTTGCTCTCTACTTTAAGGGAAGATAACATCGTGAGCACTTGATCCTCTTGTTTCAGGGACATCTCTACTTGGTTAGCGGATATAAAACTCAAATCTTTACTTTCCTCAAACTCAGGAAATAACACAGTCTTATCAAAACAATTTATGTGAACATGGTTGAAATCTAACTAGCTCATTCCCAAAATAACATCTAGTTGACGTGGGGGAAAACAAATCAAGTCAACTCCAAAATACTTACCATAAATCAAAAATGGAGAATTCAGACAGACTAACGATGTGGTCACCAAACCATTAGATGAAGATCAATAACCATACTACCATTTATAGAAGACACTACTAGATTTAAGTTGATAACACAGTCATGTGATATGAACGAATGCGTCACACTCGTGTCAATGATAGTAATCAAAAAAATGCCATTGATGAAACATGTACCTTGAATCAAATTATCTGACATTGAGACCTCCACACCATTAAGAGAAAAGACCTTTCAACTAGCATGCATGGCACCTGGCGCCTTCCTTGGCTTCTAGTATTGTGTGTTGATGTAACCCTGTTCTCCGCAGTTGAAACAAGTTAGAACTATACTCTTGCACTCAGCGACACAATGTCCTAGCTTTCCACACTTGAGACATCTCAAAGGAGCAAAAACGCTTCCCCCACTTGTTCCACTCCCGCTTGCGACCTTCTACTGGAACTTCTAATTCCCTTTAGAAACTAAAGTCATATACGGCTTGCCACGGTTCTGATTCCCATTTTTCTTCTTGCTCACGCTCATGTAGTGAACATATCTGTCTCTACTATCCTCATAAAAAATTTTGCATTTGTTGACCAGTGCTAAGAAATGACGAATCTCCTGATATCCGATGAGCTGCTTGATCTCAGAACGTATACCACTTTCGAACTTCATATACTTGTATCCTTTAGCATCTACACCATTATAGTGAGGACAAAACCTGGACAAGTCTTCAAACTTGTCCACATAGTCATTCACATACATATTTTTTGCTTCAGCTCCAAGAACTCAATCTCCTTGCAGTTACGAACATCACCTGGAAAATGCTTGTCTAAAAACTCATTCTTGAAATTAGCCCAAGTAATTTTAGCATTGATGACTTCCATCCTTTGGCGGGTTTTCTCCCACCAATACCCTGATGGTGCAAGAAACACAAGAAATGGGGGGTTTGAATTGGGTTTCACCAAATATGATTTTCTTCTCAAACTTCAAACATCATAGTTAACAAGAATAAAGATAAACAGAACACCATTATTTTTATCCTGGTTCATTGTTAACAAAGTTACTCTAGTCCACCCGCCAAGGTGATTTCGCCTTCAAAAAGGACTTAATTCAATAATCTTGAAAGATTACAAAAGTTACAACAAGTTTAACCGACCTTGTTGCAAAACACAACTTAGACTAATCATCCTTGTTGCAAAACACAATGGATAGCCTCCATTGTCTTCTTGAGAATTTTGATTATACCCTAGTCTCTCAAGGAACTTTTAACCACTATTGATTACAAATATGTGTATGAGGAGATGCTTCTAGATATGCAGATTACACAAGTTTAAGTACAATAACACAAAAGTGTTTATAGTAAGATATGAACAAAATCTCCTTGCTAATCTACAAAACTATCTTAAAAATAATCTTTAAGAGACTGTGCAGCGTTTGCGCATAAGTTTTGTTGAGCATTCAGCTCAACTTATGCTTGGTTTAGCTTAGCTTTGCCTTACTTGGCTTTTCTTATCTTTGGCTCTTCTTGGCCTTTTTCTCTTCATTAGCTCGCTAATCTTTAATGCTTCAAAGTATTCCTTTTATAGCTTAAGGAATAGATCCGTTGGAGGGTATAATAGGAAACAAATTCCAACTGTAGTTTCCCAACGGTCACTTGAAGGAATGGTCAACATCATAATACAAAAGAGTTGTCCTCGAGCCACCTTATCTAGGTAGAGGTCACAAAGTACTTTGTACTTTTTTATTCATCAAATCACGCAAACCATTCTTGATCTTCTGTCTTCTAGTTCTTTAGAGGCTTCATATGTGTCTTTGATGAAGCACGTGGTAGAAGGATCAATACTTGTAACTTCACAACCAAAGTCTTTAGAGTCTCCAAAACTCGTTCAACAGAACCTTGTCTTTTGGAGACTTCAGCACTTGGTCTTTAGAAGTGATGTCTTTAGAAAATTCAGAGCTTGTTTAATCAGAACCTTGTCTTCAAGATCTTCAGAACTTAGATCAATAGAAATGATGTCTTCAGAATCTTCAGAACTTGTTTAGCAGAACCTTGTCTTCAGAAACTTCAGAACTTAGAGCATTTGAAGTACATCTTTAGAGAGCCTTTCAAGCTTTACACACTAAGTCATGATTAGAAACTCTAGTACGACGTTCTTCAGAACCGTTGTATTAGAGGCATTCCTGAATCATAGCATGTAACCAACAGACGTTTTCTTCTAGAGTGTTGAGTTCAAAGTCTGATGACGTCACGCGCCTTTCCTTCAGAGTCAGAACCTGTTTAGCAGAAGCTACACACTAGATAGAAATAATTAGAATACATAATTTTTCTCTAAAATATCATGTACAATTATTCTCAAAACTTCAAGATCAGATGCAGAACAAATCTTGTTCTTACATACCCATCTTCCCCATACAACTTATGTGTTTCGAACAACACCTTTTATGTATGAGTGCATGCCATAACTCTAAAAATCTTTTCAATCTCCTAGATCTTAGTCTGGGCACCTTCAGTATCGTACCTTCCCTTGAGCATAGGTGAGTTATTCATCTAGAATATTCCCATCCTACGAAACTCATCAGCTCCATCATTCTGATTCCGATTAGCGTGCAAAGTTTTATTTGCTTGTGCCATCACCTGAGCCATTGCTTATAGAGAATCTGCAATCGCTTGATCATTTCTACCACCAACTATTTATTTATGCATAACCAGTCAAAATTAGTTAACCAATTATAAATAATAAAGCAAATAGCGATTACCAAAATACAACACTGACATGGTTAACACCCATGTCATGCGCAAGGGGGAAATAAGTTCTCAATGCCTAAGGCCGAATGGACCGACTAGGCTCTGATACCAACTATGTAACACCCTAAAACTCCAACCACTACAACAAATAATGCTTTTTACAACGAAGCTAACACCTCGAACAATAGAAAAACGAGGGTATAGGTACTTGGAGATCCAACTTTCATTTTTCTTAAAAAAATTAATAACACTTTACCTCGATTTTTAAGAAAAGCGAGGGAATAGATCTTTAAGGGAGCTCGCTTCGACACCAAATCTTTGCATTTTATGTTTTTTTTTCAGTTGTTTAGTTAATATTTCTCACTTGGCGCCTTTCCAAGTTCCATTTTTATCATTGTTATTTTTTTTATTAGTATTTGCCTCGGCTACATGGTCTAACTGAGAGGTAATATATTTTGCATTAATCAATTTCAAAATAGTATTTTCAAAATGTTATTTTAATTTTTTTATTTGATATGTACAAACCCCTCGGTTATACTACAAAACCGACGTTATATCTATTTTAATTGAATTCCCAAAATATGGCGCTATTGTGTTTTTTATATTTGATATTTTTAATTAATATTGTCACATTGAATTTTATATAAAACCAACGTGAAATATTTATTGCATGAGATAATTCAGACTACAATCTAGCTAGTTTCTAACATTTCATTTACCTATCAACAGTCAAACATCATTTCGTCACTCTCATTTTGCAAAAACCTAGGCAATTTTCAATACCCCCACGAGGAGAAAGTTCCCCCGGCGTCAAGCCCAGAACTTCATGAGTTCCTTGGAAACTTCATCGGAAACTTCACGAGTTCCCCGAAAACTTCATGAGTTCCTCGGAAACTCCATCGGAAACTTTATGAGTTCCCAGAAACTTCATCAAAAACTTCATGAGTCATCGGAAGTTCAAGAAAGCCATCGGAAAACTCATAGAAATTTTCGAAAAACGCATAACTTCATGGCGAAGTTCATAAGCGTCAACAAGAGTCGTGTGGCTTACCTATTTCCTACTCGCCGGAACCGAATCCTGGAGCTATGCCCTAGAACTAACCACTACCATACTAACTGGAAAAGGTAACGAAAAGTTACTTGGTTGAAGAGGATTCTAGAAATCTACGGTGGCGCAAAAAGAACTGACAGCGGCGAATGCAACGGCGAGCGAACGTTGGAGAGAGAGCAGAGAAATTCTTGAGGGGCTTGAAAATACCACGAGCGTACCAAATGAGTTACACTACCTCATACTTATAAACTCTGGCACAAAAAAGTGACCCTTCGCCTAGACCCTCGAGTACCCCTACTCGTAGGCCGTCAGAGGCATTTATTATTTCTGGCACGTGGTTCGAAGAGACGTCACGCCTGTCTTTTCAAGCCCTATCACACAGCTCAAGAAAATGATGTGTCTGTTCCCTCCACTACCATGACATGGCCCAGAGTTTGTCGTTCCAAGTCTCGTCAACGTTCCAGGTTCCAAGACGTCGAGCGCAATGCTCGACTCCCATATTGTATCATGAGCACGTCCTCGGAGAAAGGTTTGAAACAAGTTATGTTATCGAACACAGATAATAACTACGCCCCCTCATGAGCACCTGGCCTCGAGATAAATGTGAAACTGAACCTTGTCGTAGAACACGCATTAACCTCGTGAGTAGTGTCTCGATGAAAATCAGTTTACATGCTCGCGTTGTCGAGCACGAAGGAGTAAATTTCATGCTTCGTCACGAGCGTAGCTCTGCAAGTCGGGCACAACCCAGCCCAGCTACTTGGAGGACTCCTGTTCTGGACTGGGCCTAGGCCTGGCCCACCGTCGGGCACAACCCAGCCCAGCTACGCATCGAAGTAGGCCCAACACTAAGGCCCGATCCATCATAACCGGAGGAGGGAACACTCCTCATACATTCTCCACATGTTCTCCATGTGCTCCTCACGCGGGGACACGTCACCAACTGAACTCGCGCTTTTCGCGAGGCAATTTCGCCCTTACAAACAGGATGATCCACTGCGAAGTTCTTGGGGCAGTTGACTCAAGGCGGAGACCACGTGCTGCTCTTCCGTACTCCCACGTAGGATCCTGACAGTCATCTGTTATGGGTCTAACAATCCAACCCATAACGGATGACCTTTGGCCCAGCGCTGGGGGCACATTATAAATACCCTCCTCCGCAGGAGGGTCAGGTATTCCAAACTCATTCTCACTAGTCTGTACATGCTGTCTTTTCACTCTGAACCTAACTTTGGCATTGGAGTGTCTTGTAGGTACACCCCTTCCTCTTCTCCTTCACCGACGAACTTGGAGTCCACGACGTGTTGCTGGCCGCTGATTGAATCTCTGATCCTGGTAAGATCAGTTTCTAACTATTTTCTCAATTTATAGTGTTTGCCCAATTTATTCTCAACTTCTCTCCTCTCCCCTCATATTTTCCTCAATTCACACAAATGGCCAAATCTCCTATTTAACCAATTTTCTTATTTTCTTTCTAATAATAATTAAAATGCTAATTATTCTAATTATTTTCTAATTTATTCTACCTTTTCACGACACCCTACTATTTTCACTACACCCTAACAACACATAATCATATAATTTTATTTTAAATCACCACAACATCAAATAATTCATTAAAATAAACTCAAATGATTAATTAAATAATTTAATAGAAATTGGGATGTTACACCATTGACATTTTCTCCTAACACCTCATCCAATACTTACTTACCATCAAGTTCTATTCAACCTCAGTCTCAACAACAAACTCCAACTTTAACTCTAACTCTGACCTTGTACCTGCTAGATCTGACTCTAGACCCGGACATTCTCTTAATGTCCCTTTCATTTTATAACCTACACCTGTGTAACGCGGTTTTTGTGGTTTCGAATCACTATCACTTTGGTACTACAGTTCGATTCATTTTTTTATCCTGTTAAGCTGATTAAGGAAGGGAAATAGATGTCTCTAATTAACCTTGCTTGCAAACTGAGGTTAAACAGTCAAAACTGTTAGTTTACAGATGCTATCAAAATAGGGGGTTTGTCTTTAGGGTTATTTTCTTAAGAACACAAATGTCTAGATTATTGGTGAGGCTTTTGGTTAGGATACTAGACCTGATTTCCTTTGGTTGATGTATGGAGGTACTGGACTTTGGGTTTTTTGATTAGTATGCTTGCTAAGATTTTGCAATCTTATGCGTACGTATTCCCGTTTAACGAAACAGGGAAATCAGAGCGATTGTAGTTCCTCCTATTCTAAGGGAGGAAAAAGGTGTTTTGGTGTCTTGTTCAAAGCCCAAGATTGAAGCTAAAAATGATTTGTATCTTGTTCAAAGCCCAAGATGTGAGGCTGAAGTGTTGTTTGTATCTTGTTCAAAGCCCAAGATATGAAGCTAAAGGGTTTGAGAGAGAATTTGTCATCTCTAAAAAGGGATTGTTGATTTTCGTGTGCTTTGATCAAAGCACAAGTTTGATGCTAAAAGGTTGATTGACTCAGCCAGGGATTCCTTTGTACAAAGCCCAAGAGGAGGCTGGAAGTTTGACTTTTTTCGGGAAAAATGTTCTTTCTGTCTTGTACAAAGCCCAAGATTTGAGGCTAAAAGGGATTTTTGACTCCGTTGGGGAGAATGTATCTTGTATAAAGCCCAAGATGGAGGCTGAACTGAGTTTAACTCAATAAGAGAGTGCTTGTGAGTGTCTTGTACAAAGCCCAAGATGGAGGCTAAAAGACTTAACTCAACAAGTGAGTCTGAAGGTTGACTGACTCAACAAGAGAGCCTTTTATACTCAACAAGAGAGTGGTTTACTGTCTCGTACAAAGCCCGAGATTGAGGCTGAAAGGAGATTGACTCAACAAGAGAGCCTTTTATACTCAATAAGAGGGTGTTTTATATGTGTCTCGTATGAAGGCCAAGACGGAGGCTAAAAGTTGACTCAACAAGAGAATCTTTTATACTCAACAAGAGAGTGGGTTTTTATATGTCTTGTACCAAACCCAAGACAGAGGCTAAAAGGAAGAATGACTCAACAAGAGAGGCTGAAAAGGTTAGCTCCGTTGGGGAGAGTCATTGTACAAAGCCCAAGAGGAGGCTATCTTACTTCTGAGGATTAGATCCATAGGCAGGCCCAAGGGTGGGGAACTCTCATGAGAGAGACCGGGTTTTAGAGTGATCAGTGTTTTTTCCTATGTTTGAATGGAACTTGAGAATGTCTTTGAGAGTCAAAGGGGTTTAGACTGTCCAAGTCTAGAGTTTTATCTATTGTACAATGCCCAAGAGGAGGCACGGGCATTAAAGGATGAGTATCAACCCTAAAATGGCCGGAGTTTTTGACGCTGGAAAGACTGCTCTAACAAAGGATGACTAAGTTCTGTCTTATACCTTTAAAAGGTCGTCAGGGTCCTTGTATTAAGCCCAAGAGAAGGCATGAGAACTTCTAAGAAGCCGAAGGGTCCTTGTACAATGCCCAAGAGGAGGTGGGGATGCTTTTAGGAAGCATGTGGGTCCCCAAACCAAGAGAAGTTCAAGAAATGCAATTCACAGAGAAGAGATCATTCCAGGAAAGTTCGAAAATTTGGAAGAAACTCAAGAGATGCCATTCACAGAGAAAAGATCATCTCTGGGGAGTTGGAGTTTCTTTGACAATATCTAAGGGTGACAGTCTGAGAAAAGGTTCACCGAGAATACTTCCTTTCTCTTTGTTCCATATTGTTTAACCCCAAGAGAAGGGAAGACTGTATCTAGAAATCCTATCGGGACCTAGTTTTGTTTGTATTTAAGAGTGACCAACAAGGCTTTACCTAGTTCTAGACGTAGTTGCCAGGGAAAAATCTAAATAACTATACTAGTATTACACAGTGGATATGTGGCAAGTATATAAAAGGATGTGAAAGAAGACTTACAGTGAAACAGCCCCACAATACAGTTATATACATATGAAAGCGGTAAATAAAAGCGGATAAACACTTACCCATTGTAGAGCTTCCATGTTGTTTTGTTAGTTGTTCAACAAAGAAATTAAAGAAAGCTTTGATAACAACTTATATTTGAATTCAAAATCAAAGGAGAAAGTGCTTTAAAAAGATTGTTGGGGCTTACAGCTCAAGGAGAGGCCCAAGTTTTAACGATGATCGCACTGTTGTTTTGAAAACTGTAAGAGGGACTTATACAATATATGAGGCCCAAAAATTTTTTATGTACAGGGGAATGGGGCTTACAGCTCAAGGAGAGGCCCAAGTTTTAACGATGATCGCACCGTTGTTTTCTTTTAACGCAAATGGACTTATACAATATCTGAGGCCCAAAAAAGGTTTTGGTTAAAAGGGGATTGGGTCTTACACTCTATTAGAGGCCCAAATATTTATTTTTGTGCAAGTGACGGGGCTTACAGCTCAAGGAGATGCCCATATAGTCTTATTTTATACTAGCGATTGCGCCGAGATCTTTGAAAACACAGTGGGTCTTATACAATGACTGGGGCCCAAACTATTTTGGTTTCAAATAGGGTATGGGTCTTACACTCTATTAGAGGCCCAAGAGTGATTGAAAATGATTGATGAGGGTGGAATCAATCAAAACCCTAATTTCATCATTTTTTAAAGTAAATTCTTAAAGAAAATCAATAAAAAATGATAAAACACCAAATAAGCTTGAATAAACAACTTGTGATTTTTGGTTAAGGTTTGAAAAAGGATGTTTTAACCACAAGATGAATTAAAACTCATTGGGTTTTGATTTTTAAGATGAATATTCACTTTTAAAATGTTTAAAAACAATTAAAAATGAATTTATTCATAAAAATACCAACTATATTAAATAAATAATATAAATTTTATTTTTTTGTGGAATAAAATATTTCAACATTTTTTTTATTTTTTGCAAAAAGAACCAATAAAAAATAATTAAAATTGAGGGAGTTATTAATTTTTCAAATCATTAAAAATAATAAGAAAAATAATAAAAAATAGGAAAAAGTGATAAAAATAGGATCTGGGGCGAGGGGGATTCGAACCCTAGACCTCTTGTGTACAGTGCGCGCCCTCTACCACTGGGGTGGTGATACATCCTTGTATCAAACCCCACCCACAAATATACAAGGCTTGCCTTGTTTTTGGCCTGGCCAAGGCAAGGCAAGGCAAGGTTTTGGCCAAAAACGTGAAGCTTGTAACTTTCTCATTTCTCCATGGATTGGAACAAAATTTAGGTCTATCCTGCCTAGAATTTCACGAGGAATCCAATGGTGGTGGTGGTTTTTTCAGATGAGGTCCCTATTGAAAAACCCGATAGTGGTTTTGAAATAGGCCTCCCTTTGCATTTTCTGTGCTACCTCATGGTACAGGCATGAATCACATGATGAATTGGTCCAAACACGACATATATAACATGTATGAGATGTGTATGATCAGTGGACCTCAAAGCAATGCATATTTCAAAGAGTTCAAGTTGAGATGCTTACATCTTTAGGAGCTTTTTGGGCAATCTGTTAAGGGCTTTGTTCCAGAAATGTTTTGATGCTTTGAACACTCTCAAATGATCCCTTAGAAGCTTTTAGGATGATTGGAATCAGCTGGCAACCTCAGGAATGGAAACTGACCCTTTCTTGCAAAAGGGGCAAAAGTGACCAAAATAGCAACTATCTCAAATGGTGTTCCAGATGTGGGGAACCATTTGAGACAGTTCAAGGATGATATTTGGAGTGTGTTTGAGGTTTTATCTGGTTTTGAAAGTGACTGAATCAAGACATGGCTTGAAAAATGCAAAAAAAAAATCCTATTTTGAGGTTTTGAGAAGGGACTTTGAGGTTTTGGTGTTTCAGGTCACTTGTGAATGTTTGGACAGCTTAGATATGACATATTGGACGTGTTTGGATCGTGAGTTGTGATGGAATTGATATCTAACTCAAAAACTCAGAGTTATATTGCTAAAGAAGGCATTTTTGCCTAGAGAAAGAGATTTTGAGGAAAACAAGTGTTGTAGTGCTTTGGTGTACTCAAACTGAGCACAAATGAACTCTATTTATAGTAGAGCAAGTTTTTTTGGCTGCAATAGTGAATGGCAACTGCTGCAGAGGTTTGGCAAATGTTGATCAATAGGAATCCAAGTCTCCTCTAGCCATTGACTAGAGGTTAGAGCAAGGGCCTTTGGTTCCCTAGTTCAGAGATCATCCTTGACTCATTCAGTTAGAAATGGCTCAGTTCATGCCACCTTGGTGCATCCATTGAATGCTCCAAAACAAAATTGGAGTCTTGTCCCCTCTTTAGGGTTTTTTAGGTTTGGCATGCTATTTTTAGTTCCAAAAACTTTGGAGGCTTGGAGATCAGATTATCCCCCTTGGATTTGATCCTTAGATGTGTCCAAAATGATGACAAGGCTTGGAATTATTTGATCTTGCCAAATCGAGAAAAAGTGCAAAATTCTGCCTTGCCATGACAGTTGCAGCAAGGCATATTGCAGTTGTCATAACTCTTAGCTCAAGTGGAATTTCATGGGGTTCTTGGCCATTTTGGAAAGCTCTCATATGATACAACATATGTGTGATCATAGTTTGTCTTGACACTTTTTGGATCCAAGTGAAAAATGCCCTTACATTTTGGAAAAAGTGAAACAAATTCTGACTTAGTGAAAATTTCACTAAGTGTTGGAAAAAGTGACATTTCATATTTTCAGCTATTTTGATCCAACCATAATTCAAAATCCATGATGAATTGGAATGAGGTGTAGTTGACACTTTTAAAGTATGCCATGAGAGCTACAAATCCATCTTTGGATCAGCCCAAATGGTTGCTTGGATCCCAAGTTAAGATCCTTGGAAGTTGGCACCCTAGCCACTTTGTTCCATAACTTAGAAAAATCCTAAGTTTTTATGGTTACCCCTTTTACAAGTTATCCCACTTTTCTTGATGAATGATGATTCAAATCACACATTATCATCATTTTAGGGTTAGGGGACAATAATTGATAAAAAAAGTCAAAAAGTCAAACTTTGACTTTTTATCAGATGAATTCCAAACTGTGCAATCCTCTATGAAATCACATCCTTGACCTAAATCAAACTTGATGGATTGATTTCATAGGTGTTATAGGGTGTATTGAATCATGTCCCAAGGTTTGGGAGCATGCCTGGGTCAAAAGTCAAAGATGCAGTTGACTTTTCCCTCAAAACCCTAATTGTGGTCCTGATGAAATTGAAACTTGTGGATCAAGCTTCTTGGATAAATCCATTGTTTCAAATGAATCAATGTAGTTTAGTAGAGACCCTCAAATCATGTCTTAAGGTCTTGGCTCATTTTTTGTCCCAAAAGTCAACTTAGGGGTGAATTAGGTTAAGAAACCCTAATTCTTGATTTTTTTGATGAATGCTTCCCCTGAGGTTAAATTGACTTGATGATTGGGTTAATGATGTCCCTTGGAGTATCTTAGGTTGTGCTTTGAAGCATTGGCTCATGCCAAGAGGAAAATTTCAATCTGGAGGCCCTGGTCGACCAAAACCCTAATTTGGTGATACTGGCGATCTTAAGGCTTGATCCACTTGGAATGATGCAAAATTGTGCTTGATTCTTGATGTGGGAGTCCTCTTGATCCTTTATATGTGTTTGAGAGGCTTATATAAGTTGAAGATCATGTCACTCCTTGATTGATCCTTTGTCTAAGAGCTCTGAGAGGGCTTGAAACCCTAAGTCTGATTGTAGTGAGTGCTCAACAACCCTTGAGGAGATTGATGAGGCACAAAGGTACATCCATATTGTGCTGATGATTTACATAATGATGGGAAATCTTAGTGGTCAAAATTTGGGGTATGACAGATGCCTTTATTTAATCTTCTTGGACCCTAAGGTGTGAATGGCGAAGGTATTCGGGCATTCGGGGTGCAAGATGATTAAATATCGGAATACCCGAAATTTTGATGGTGGTTGTGAACGGCAGTTTGCTCATCCTTCTTCTTTTGCTAAGAAATGATGCTTAGAAAAGGTAAACTTCCCCTCGATCCTGGTTTTCAGCCAGGGAACTGGTCTCAGTTTCTGATATAAACTTCCCCTCGATCCTGGTTTCCTACCAAGGATCTGGTCTCAGTTTCTTTTGTAAACTTCCCTTTGATCCTGGTTTCCTAACAAGGAACTGGTCTAAGTTTCTGAAATAAACTTCCCCTCGATCCTGGTTTCCTACCAAGGAACTGGTCTAGGTTTCTTTTGTCAATAAACTTTCTTGACAAGGGACGCTTTTCGTAGCGGTTTTCCTCAAACTTCTCGCCGAATTTTCCTGGGGAGATGCCATTTGATGGAAAGAGTTTTGATATCAGACTTGCTGGGGGACCCATCCGTCTGAGTTGTAGAGGTGCACAAACTTCTCTATGGGAGATGCCATTTGTTGACTCTACCAGGGAAAGCAAGTCTCTTGAGAGACTGCTTCCTGTTTGGGATGTTACATCATACTTTTCTCGAGATCTTCTCGGAGAAATGCCATGTGATGTAATCCAATTTTGAGGTGTCGATGACCTTTTCTTCAATGAATTTTTTGGAGAAAAATGGCTGTAGTGCCGAATCTTTGATCAAGAGGCTTTCTCTGGGGATTTTTCTTAATTCGGGAAAGCGAAGATACCATCTCCGATGGCGAAGAGTGATGTTTGTAGAAGGTCTCCCTGGTTTTCAGAGGTTCAAGTTATCAAAGTGGTCAAGGGCCGGCTTCAATCCAGAAATAAACTGGAGGAGAGGTTGTTCAGACGCGACATTTCCTGACAAGGAAAGAACTGACAACTCGACTGAGAGGACTTTTATCACTTGGGGACAAGACCGACTAGATTGATAGTGATGCAATATGAATATGAATGTAAATCAATAATGCATGATATATGTATGTTTATGCTGACAAAACTGACGCGACATACAGACTAATAGATGAACATGACGGGATACTCGGCCACAGTGGGAGATGAAAAGTATCACTGGTTCACGATAGCAATTCTGCCTTGCTTAGGAGAGATAGTCCCCGTGGGGAACAACCGTTGGTCGGGCTTAGGAGGTAAGAACTCTGCCGGGGGTGTCAGAGGAAACATGGTCTCTGACACAATTGATCCGTCACTCAGGTGCACTAGTTTAGAAGGAGTACTTTGATTCTGCACTTTGAAGTTCGATTACTTCTGGAGAAGCGATCGATGTTCTTTCGATGTTCAACAGTCAAAAGAATTGCCATCTTTATTTTGAAAGGCAGAAAAATTTTACCAAGTAAATTCATTTTTGTTTTATTTCAAGAATCGTTAATCATATTAAAATGTCGTTATGTAAAGCTAAAACAAATAAGAATTGCAAACAAAAGCACTAGGGCTCAAAGTTTATTGATAGGATGGAAATCAGCCGAGCGCGTGATTCCATGGAGTATTTACAAAGTTAGAACATGGTAATTTATGGGAAAAGAATTGCATTGAAACATAACGACCGTTATCCTTCTACCAACTTTGGATTCAGGACATCCTGAGCTTCTGCCGAAGATGACCTTGACTGGAGTTTTCTGATGGATGGCATTACTGTTGCTGAGGATTTACCCGTGTTAAACGTAGTTACTTGCCATGAATCCCTAACTTTTGCCTGGATTGTACTTTGAGATTTCCAATCCACCGGGATGATTTTTGATTATGTCTTTAATTTTTTCCTGGACCGCCCTTTCGGGTTTTCAATCCACCGAGACGTTTTTTTATTTAGGCGAAGTATTTCTTGACTACAACATTTGTGGGTAGGAAAATTCCTCTCCATCCATGGTTGTGAGTCTCAAGGCGCCGTCTGAGAAGGCTTTCTTGACCACATAGGGTCCGTCGTAGTTCGGAGTCCATTTGCCTTGAGAATCAGTGAGAAAAGATTGTATCTTCTTGAGCACGAGGTCTCCTTTTCTGAAGACGCGAGGTCAGACCTTTTTGTCGAACGCCTTCTTCATCTTTTGCTGATACAACTGACGGTGGCACAAAGCCATTATTCATTTTTCTTCGATCAGGTTTAATTCGTCGTGTCGACTTTGACACCATTCAGCTTCTGTTAGCTTAGCTTCCATCAATACCCGGATTGATGGGATCTCTACTTCTATGGGAAGCACTGCCTCCATGCCATATACTAGAGAGAAAGGGGTTGCCCATGTTGAAGTGCGGACAGATGTGCGATAACAGTGAAGAACAAAGGGTAGCATCTCGTGCCAATCTTTGTAGGTTACAACCATCTTTTGAACGATCTTTTTGATGTTCTTGTTAGCCGCTTCTACCGCTCCGTTCATCTTGGGTCGGTAGGGAGATGAGTTATGGTGTTCGATTTTGAACTCAGCACACAACTCTTTCATCATCTTATTGTTCAAATTAGATCCATTATCAGTAATGATCTAGCTTGGAACACCATAACGGCAAATGATATTGTTTTTGATAAATCGGACCACCACTTGTCTGGTTACATTGGCGTAGACGCTGCTTCGACCCACTTGGTGAAGTAATCAATGGCTACCAGGATGAACCGATGTCTATTTAAAGCCTTGGGTTCGATCATACCAATCACGTCGATTCCTCATGTGGAAAAAGGCCATGGGGAAGAGAGAACTTTGAGATGCGTTGGCGGTACATGGATTTTGTCTCAGTATATCTGACACTTGTGACATCTCCTCATGTACTTATAACAATCAGATTCCATGTTCAACCAATAATACCCTGCTCTTAGAATTTTTCTTGCCATTGTGTGTCCATTGGCATTAGTGCCAAAGGATCCTTCATGAATTTCCTTCATCAACATGCTTGCTTTTGGTCTGTCTACACATCGGAGCAAGACCATGTCGAAATTTCTCTTATAGAGTGTATCACCGCTTAGGAAGAAGCTGCCTGCTAGCCTTCTGAGGGTCTTTATATCTTTCCTGGATGCCCCGGGTGGGTACTCCAGTTTATGAAGGAAGCACTTGATATCGTGATACCAAGGTTTGTCGTCTATGACTGCTTTGATCGTGAAGATGCATGCAGGCCTTTCCAGGCACATTATGTCGATCTTAGGTATGTTGTTCCATTGACCTACACAAATCATGGAAGAGAGAATGGCTAATGCATCAGCCATGTGATTCTCTTCACGAGGGATGTGATGAAACTCGATTCTGTTGAAGAATGGTAACCACCTTCTCACGTAGTCTTTGTAAGGAATCAATCCTGATTGGTATGTGTTCCAATCTCCTTTGATCTAATTGATAACTAGGGCTGAGTCGCCATATACATTCAAGTTTTTAATCCTTAAGACAATCGCTTCTTCGAGACCCATGATACAAGCTTCGTATTCGGCCTCGTTGTTTGTACACTTGAATGTCAGTCTGGCAGTGAAAGGAATATGGGTACCCTGAGGTGTTATGATGATTGCCCCAATTCCGTTTCCGTAATGATTAACAACTCCGTCAAAGATAAGTCCCCATTGGGAACCTGGTTCTGGCCCTTCACTGGGTAGAGGTTCATCGCAGTCTTTCATTTTCAAATACATGACATCTTCATCTGGGAAGTCAAACCCGACCAATTCCTGATCGTCAATTGGTTGATGAGCCAAATGATCGGCTAAAATACTTCCCTTAACGGCTTTCTGAGCATGGTACTCGATGTCATATTCTGATAGCAATATCTGCCAACGGGCAATCCTTCCCGTGAGAGCAGGTTTTTCAAAGACGTACTTGATTAGATCCATTGCGGAGATTAACCAAGTAGTGTGACGAATCATATACTGGCGAAGACGTTTGGCTCCCTAAGCCAGAACACAACAAGTTTTCTCAAGCATAGTCTACCAAGTCTCGCAGTCGGTGAATTTCTTGCTTAAATAGTAGATGGCAGACTCTTTCCTTTTGGTTTCGTCTTGTTGGCCAAGTACACAACCCATGGAATCTTCCAAGACTGTTAGGTAGATGATCAGTGGTCTTCCTTCCACTGGAGGTGATAGAATCGGTGGGTTCGACAGGTATTTCTTGATACTATCGAAGGCGGTTTGGCAATCTTCTGTCCAAATGCAGTCCTGATTCTTTTTGAGTAATTTGAAGAATGGCGCGCATATCGCGGTCATGAGGAATATAAATCTAGAAATGTAATTCAAACGTCCCAAGAATCCCATGACTTATTTTTCAGTCCTCGGAGAAGACATTTCTTGAATGGCCTTGACCTTGTCAGGATCAACCTCAATTCCTTTTTGGCTGACGATGAATCCTAAAAGTTTCCCTGAACGGACACCAAATGTGCAATTGTTGGGATTCAAGCGGAGTCTATATTTTCTCAGCCGCTCGAATAGTTTTGACAGGTGGGTCACATGCTCCGCTTTTGTCTTAGATTTGGCAATCATATCATCGACATATACCTCAATTTCTTTATGTATCATGTCATGAAACAGAGTAGTTATGGCCCGTTGATAGGTTGCCCCAGCGTTCTTCAAACCGAATTGCATTACCTTGTAACAAAAGGTACCCCATGGGGTGATGAACGAAGTTTTCTCCATGTCTTTCGGCGCCATTTTTATTTGATTATAGCCCGAGAATCCATCCATGAAGGAGAAGACTTTAAACTTTGTTGTACTGTCAACCAGCATGTCAATGTGTGGTAAAGGAAAGTCGTCCTTTGGACTAGCCTTGTTTAGATCTCTGTAGTCTACACACATTCTGACCTTTCCGTCCTTTTTCGAAATTGTTACTATATTGGCTAGCCATTGAGGATATTTGATGTGGCGAGAAAACCCGCGTCAATCTGTTTCTGTACTTCCTCTTTGATTTTGACGGCCATGTCTGGGTGAGTTCTTCTTAACCTCTGTTTTACCAGCGGACACTCTGATCTCAACGGTAGATGATGTTCCACGATGCTGGTATCCAACCCTGGCATGTCCTGATAGGACCAAGCAAATACATCGGAAAACTCTTTGAGAAGCTTTATCAAGTCTTCTTTGACAGTTGGACTGAGCAGTACCCCAATCCTGACTTCTTTTCTCTCTTCTTCTAAACCCAAGTTGACCGTTTCCAACGGCTCCTTGTGAGGTTTAATGGAAATTTCCTCTTATCTGAGTATCGGGAGATCTCTTCTGGAATTTCTTCGTCCTCTTCTTCTTCAATCTCAAATACCGGGAATTCAAAGTTGGGAGAAGGCATTGGATCGTATGTTTCAACGGGGTTTAAAACAAGCAATCTGCATGACGTGATGATTTGTGTTTAGAAGAGATAGAGAGTATGCAAGAGTGTGTGCAGTGTTTTTCTAAAAACTGCTTGTTTTTATTATTTGTTTTTTAGGATTACCATTTTCTGAAGAAGCAAAAAGAGAAAACAGCAATTAATGCGGAAATTACAGAACAACCTTTATTTATTTATGATTTGTCGATTCTTGAAACTACAGCCCTATAAAACAAAACTCAGTCGCTTTGGGCAAAGCGAAGAGAGATATTTACAGAAAGTGAGCCCTATCAAAATATCCGTTTCACCTGGGCAGGGTGAAAGGTTAAGATGGCAATTACTTTGACTTATGAACGATCTTCGGAACATCGACTGCAACCCATTGGCGGCGAACTCCTCAGTGAATCACAAAGTCTGGTACCTTCCTTCTTGATTAATCTTCAGAAATGACGCTGATTTCTAGTGGAGCAGCATCATTGGAATCTGTCTCCCTAGCAGAGTTGTCATAGGAGGATTCCTCAGTTGTATTTTGCATAGTACGTGTACTCTCAGGTATATCTCCCCATCCAGTCGGCTGGATGTCTTTGAGCCTGATACGAGAACTTTTAGGAGCGGTGTATTTGACCATGAAGTCGTACTTTCCACTTGGTTGTCCTAAGGTGTCCCACACTTCTTTGGAACTGGAGGAGTCATCTCTTTCGATGACGTTGACCTCAGGAAAAGCATAGTTAATGAATTCTAGTCCTGCAAACTTTGCGAATTCATCGTCGTGCTGGATATTTTCTGAATGCCCTGAGTGTTGATCCCATGACATGGTGGGGACACAGGTATTCTTTTCAATGATGCTCAGCTGATAAGCATCGTTGGGCTGATTCTCTTACCCTGAGTCTCCTGGGTACAGTTGCCAAATAGGCAGGCCATCCATCGGGCCATAATAGTCGTGGTCAAAGTTATCTTTCATTAGAGTGTCCTCATCTAATGAATTTGGTGGAGCGCGACCTCCTTCCGGATCATAGCTTCCATATATCATTTCGACATCTGACCTTGGTATAAATCTCGTACTTTGTGCGGGATAGCAAAACGGCGTAGGCACCTCTTCCTGAGACATATAATCGTCCTCGTTAAGATAGGACTTCCACTCTTCATCTGTATCGGAGGAGTCTCCCTCGTTGATGGTATGTACTTCTTGAGACACTGGGTGAAGGAAACCTCCACTGTGGAAGAAATTCTGAATGGGATGAAGACCTTCATGGCTAGCAGCAGTCTGGGTACAGGTCGAGGAAAAACCAAGACCCTTCTTTGTTTTATTGTCATTAGGAATGATAAGATGTCCCCATCCCTTTGCATTGTTACTTTTGATCACCTCGAGAGCATCTCTGTACAAGGAAATCGACGTTCCTCTTTCTAATTGATTGTCATTGCTCACCGAAAGTGCTTGGAACTGGGTCTCAACAACCTCCTCGGGTTCTACACAAGTGGACAATGAAAGGTTACTCACGATCAAGGCTTGTTCTCCACAGACTGTGACGAGTTGGTCATTCTTGACAAACTTTAGCTTCTGGTGAAGTGTCGAAGTGACTACCCCAGCCTGATGTATCCAAGGTCTTCCCAACAAACAGCTGTATGTTGCTCGGATGTCCATGACCTGGAAAGTTACTTGGAAAGTGTGAGGACCGATAGTTATGGGAAGATTGACTTCGCCGATAACCGTTTTTCAGGATCCGTCAAATGCTTTGACGACGACCTCACTGCCTCTCATCGGAGATCCTTTGAATGATAGTCGCATTATAGTGGACTTTGTCATAACATTGAGAGCCGATCCGGTATCTACTAGTACGCTGGCTAAGGTATCGTCCTGGCAGTTAACTGTGAAATTAAGCGCCATGTTGTGACTTTTGCCTTCTTCTGGAAATTCCTCATCACTAAACCCCAAGTTGTTACAGGAAGTGATGTTAGAGACGATGCTATCGAACTGTCGTATTGACACATCCTGTTCCACAAAGGTCTGTTCTAATACTTTTTGTAGAGCCTCTCTGTGGGCTTCGGAACTGAGCAAAAGTGATAGCACTGAGATTTTTGAAGGAGTTTGTAACAGCTGATCAACAATGGTGTATTCACTCCTTTGGATGAGCTTCAGTATCTCACCATCGTTCTTTGAAAGGTCGGGATCACTGGATTGACCGACTAGTTGATCGGGAACTTCGGTTTGAGGTTCCTTTTCTCTGTTAGGTTCTCCAACTCCTCTGTTGAAGATTCGACCGCTTCGTATTAATCGACTGATGTCTGCAATATTCACGACGTAGGGTAATGGAATTTCCTTTCCATTTTCAATTGGTGTTGCACCGTACTTGTAAGGGATAGCCTTAGTCGACTCATACGGTAGTGGTCCCGACAGATAGATAACTACAGGAGCCTTCTGATTTTTCTGACTTTCATAAGTAACTTCAATCAGTTCTTGGTTAAGAACCTTCGATTTGTCAAGCAGAGGAATGATGGTACAAACATCTTTCGTCCTTTCGTGATCAGAGATCACAACAACATCCTTGATTTGATCAGCGAAATAGTCTGGCGTCCAGTTGATTGACCTAGAACTTGGACACGGTCGAATCTCTTTATGGTCCAACTGACTTTGAAGGGCTGCTCGCGCGAGGTAACATCCTTGATTATTTTCTTAGCAGACTCTACATCATTCATAGTTATGTGGTGGCACCTGGCCACGTCCGCTTTGAATGAAGTGTAACCTTACTAGGTATGTTTCCGTGGATCGAACATCCTGACTTTGATGCCGAGTAGGGTTCTCGTTAACCACACTGATTTGTTGCGTGTCTTCATCCATATAGATCGGAAGCCACCAGTGGTTCAACAAGTGTTGCAAAGTTCTTAGAATGAGAGCTCATCCTTGGTCGCTCTCACGACATACTTTACAGCTCAGGTAATCATGTGAAGTGATAAAATCGAGTTGGACTTGCTTGGCGTGTAACTCCACCAAATTGGTATTCATCAAACGAATATCGAAGATTTGAATCATATTCACTTGATACTGGTTTTTATCGCGGTAATCCTAAATCCATCCAAGATCCATCTGACGCTGGAGGGCTTCTTGTACAAAAGAGCATCCCTGTTTGTTTACCGAGTAAATCACACGGGAATCGTAATCGTGTTGTGGCAGATTATGATGTTGACTTCGCCTTGAGTGCATTGCCACCAAGTTGACATTCATCGCACGGATGGCATGGTTCTGAATGATGTGGGAATCTGTAAAAATCATGTTGACCCCACGAATTCGGTGTTCCTGGATCCATCCGAGATCCAACTGTTCCTGTAGAGCTGATTGCACCACAGAACATCCTTGATTGTTTTTAGAGCAGATATCACACTGGTGATAGTTATGAGGTGGTATATGGCCATACCCGCTCTGTCTGCGATGCATCTTGACCAAGTTGGCCCTCAATAAGAGTACATCATGAATTTGATAGTTATTGTTAGACTCTTCTTCTATTAAATTTACCACAGCTTTCTGGTGCTGAGGCAGCGGGTTCGTGAGAACATTAGGGTTCGTATCTTTGAAGGATAATACCTCGCTTCTATCAAGCTTTTGTACATCGAATTTGAAACTGATACAGTTTTCTATGTTATGCCCTAATCATCCTTGATGGTAAGGACAAGTCTGATCCGCTTTGAACCAAAAAGGCGGATTTTCTGGTATTGTAAGAGGAGCCCTGGTTTGGACATGCCCCTTGACCAGTAGTAATGGAAACAGTTCTGCGTACAACGTTGGTATAGGATCAAACCCCGGGGGTCGAGTTGTACGGTTGTTGTTATATGGAGGACGAGCCTGCTGAAGAGGCTGTTGTGTCCTTTGCTAAAATTGTGAATTAGGTTGGCTTTGAGCAACCTGAGGTTGATACGTAGGAATAGGCGCAAGGTTGATAGCAGGAGTTACAGATGCTACTGGTTGGTATCGTCGCCTTTGCTTTCCGAGAGAGATATTCCCAATATCCTGCTCTTTTTTCTTAGGGAGAGCACTACCGTATCATTTTGTATTACTTGATAATCCAACGTCTTTAACTAAACGTCCCTCTCGGACTGCTTCCTCAAAACGAACTCCCATGCCCACCATCTCGGTGAAGTCACTGGGCGCACTGGCAACCATTCGGTCGTAGTAGAATGAACTCAAGGTTTTTAAGAAGATCTTTGTCATCAATTTTTCCTCAAGAGGTGGACTAATCTGGGCGGCAATTTCACGCCATCTTTGAGCATACTCCTTAAAGGTTTCCTTGTCCTTCTGTGACATGGCTCTGAGTTGATCTCTGTCTGGTGCCATGTCCAGTTTATACTTATATTGTTACACGAAGGCAGTGCCAAAATCTCTGAAAGTGCCGATCTTAGTGCGGTTTAAACCCATGTACCATTTTAGTGCGGCACCGGTTAAACTATCCTGGAAGTAATGGATCAGTAGCTGGTTGTTCTCTGTCTGAGTTGACATTCGTCGAGCGTACATCACCAAATGACTTTGAGGGCAAGCGTTATCCTTGTACTTTTCAAATTCGGGCACCTTGTATGCGGAACTTTCACGTTGGGGACCAAACAAAGGTCTGCGGCGTCCTTTCCAAATAGATCCTGACCGCGAATGGCTTGCAGTTCCTTCTGCATTTCCAGGAACTGTTCTTGGAACTCATTCATTCTGTCGAACATAATTTCGTTTCCACCAGAGGGTATCTGGGGAATCTGTCCTTCCGGGACAGCGTGTACCACGGGTGGTGGTACTGTCATTATGGCAGTGAATCTTGGTCCTTCCCTCTCCCGAAGTTTGTAACCTTCAGGAGTTGCTGTCATGCCCCTGGTATCTTCACTTTCCCGAAGTTTGTAACCTTCAGGCCTAGCGGCTCCTGCTGAAGTTTCCGAACCTTCCAAGATTGGTGGAATATATCCTTCCGGGATATAGTTAATAGGCATGCCCCAGGGACGATCTTTCGGAATTTTATACCTAGGATCATACTTCTCCACTATGGGCGTTGATTCACAGTCCTTTGTTGTTGCATCTGAGCTTCTACTAGAGCTTGCATGTCGTTGTGAAGCTTTCTCAGATCCTCTTTCAGAGTGTCGATCTCTTCCCTCAACTCTCTGTTCTCTTCCTCAAGATCATTTATCTTCTTCTGACGATTGGCCCGAGTATTGTACGAATGAGACAGTTTGACTCTAGAATCGAGACGCAAACGTGAGATTCGTAAGGAAAAAAGAATGCGTTATGTGAGAATGATGAATGATATGCAATAATTGTATTAATTAATTTTTTGTTTAATCAAAGTAAACTTTGACAATTGGATTGCAAATATCAAACAGTGGGGAGACCCCGTTTTATTGAATTCAAAGATTGCGGAAATGGAAATACAGTAGTTTACATAGTGCTGTAAAAGGAAAAGTCTAAGCTAATGGATCCTGGGTCCTTTCTGAAGAGAGCTCAGGTGTTGATTCTGGTACTTTCCTTTTCTTTGACCGGGGCTCTTGAGCCGTTGTCGGGTTGTCATTCCTTTGCCAAGTGAAAGCAGCGAGTAAATTCCTTTGGTCATCTTGATTTTCTACAGCGTGTTGCTCTAAAATCTCAATTAGAGCATCTTTTTCCTTTAACAGTTGCTGTATTTTCTTACATTACACATTGAGAATACGGTACTTGTTCCTCCAAGACCTCCTCTCCTGTTGAACTTTTTTGAGAGTCACCTGAAGTTTTTCCGTATCAAACATAAAGTAAAGGGCAGATTCCTTTAACGGAAGAACTTCCTGACGAGGGTAAGGCATCCTCAGTTTGAGAGCTCTAGTTTGTACCCAGTGGAGATAAGGCTCCACCGAGACACAGTCTGGTTTTCCTAAAGACTCTCTTCCTTTCCTATGAACCTGTTTCCAAGCATGCACTATTTTTGTCTTTAGTGCCATGTAATTTTCTCCTTCCTTGAAGAAAAGACCTTCCAGATGAACATTACGCGGGACATGTCTCATCGGGTATCCGAGTTTACGGTGAACTAAAACTAGATGATAGGTAATTCCTCCTTTAGTTCCTATGAGGGGTACGTTAGGGAAGTTTCCACAATGGTCAATGATTCTGATCCCATCATAGATTCGATTGTACCAATCGATGTCAGAGTTGGTAAGAAACATGATTCTCTGTGACCAACGTAAAGTATTCTTTTGATCCCAAAATGAAGCAGACTTTGGAAAATGGAAAGTGATCCATTTGTATAGCAGGGGTACACAGCATATGATCATTCCTCCGTTGTACAACTTCCTTAAATGTACAGAATGATACGCATCTGCGAGCAAGGCCGGTACAGGGTTTCCAATCAGAAAAATCTTAATGGCATTGATATCCACAAAGTTATCGATGTTGGGAAACAAAAATAACCCGTAGGTGAGTAAAACAAAGATGCTTTCAAAAGCGGCCACGTTCCCTATACTAGCAAAGTACAGAGCTTTCTTTATCAAGAACTGGGCTGGCAAACCCTGGATTCCACCCTTAATGGTCATGTGAGTCCTGACTTCTGAATCGTCCAAATAGATTGCTCTTGCAATGGTTTGATCCTTTGGAATTTCTTCCCGTCCAGAAAAGGGAGCCTGATCAGTAATGTGTAAATCAGTCAGGTGAGAGTACTCCTCTAGTGTTGGTGCTAGTTGATAATCCGGGAATGTGAAACAGTGATAGACCGGATCGTAAAACTGAATTACTATAGACAGGATTCCTTCGATTACATGGACCCTTAACAGAGACAGCAGTCCTTCATACTTAGCTCTGAAAGCCTCAGGGTTGGTTATCATCCTTGCCAATCCTCTTAAATCCTCTAATTTTGGAACCTTGAAGGTGTACTTGTGAGTTTTCCTTCTACCGAAATCCATTAGCGCAATCTCATTATCTGACATTTTCAATCATTGTCTTAGTTTAATTTGAAAAGGAGAGACTAGAAGAGAAGATTTTTCTTTGTTTTAACGTTTTTTTTTAATGAATGTATGAATGCAGCACACAAAAACATAGAAAAGACATGGGGTCAAAGGGTTGGTGTCATGAAGTCAAGGCTCTACCCATCCCCAAAGGTTTATACTGGTGATTTTTTGTACCTGTCCTCAAAATCACCGACCCCTCTTGGGATGACGGCAGCAAGCGGATCACCAAGTGAGCTGGTTCATCTTAGAGTAGTCTCAAATGAGGGTAGTATCACGTGACAACTATTTCCAATAGCTTCCGCACTACAAAATGGTTTCAGTCTACTAAAATCCTCAATGAAATTCTGGCAACAGATATGAGATGTCGAATGCAATGTCACGACACTTATATCTTAATAATAATGAACAAGGTAGAAAATGCAGAAAACAACAGTAAAGAACACAATCAATTGATAACCCAGTTCAGTGTAAACACACCTACATTTGGGGGCTACCAAGCCAGGAAGGAAGTCCACTATTAGTAGTATCAATTCATAGACTCTACAGCCAACACACCAGTTGACAATCTACTCACTTAATCACTACCCAATGACACTTCTATCTAAGACACTCTCAGATATGAGACACCTCTCACTCCCCCTCAATCACAGTAGTGATAACAACTTACAATAATGAAAGTAGAAGACACACTTCAAAGACACACCTTGGTCTTGCTTAAGAGCTTCAACCAAGAACAATACACTCGTGCTTAAAAGCTTTGAGTGGACAAATTACAACTCAACTAAATCAGTCCAATTCAAACATCAAAACAGATGAATGAATGGCTCACAAAAACAAACACAAAACACAAACCCTAAAACTTGAACACAGCTCTCACACTCCTTATTCTCCACGAGCAGCAGTTAGGGTTGATCATCTATAAATAACAATACATTCCTTGGGCTTGGGCAATTGCAGATCCTTGATTTAATTTCCAATAAAAGCAAATTAATCTCCAAATCTTTATGCATGAAAATAGAAACTCCCTATTCTTCATAAACAAATTGCCTCCAAAAATAACACTCCAATATATTACCACTTCAGTAAATTTCGCAGCAATTAGATAACATAAACACACAAAAGATTGCTAAACATAGCGCAGCAAATAAAACCTAAAACTAGAACTGGAAGTTCTGTCAATTGATGTCAAAACATCGTGTTTGACATCAAGCACACAATCTGCAATACTAACAAACACCACCAACACTTCACCTGCAGAATGTTAGAGACAGCATGTCAAGACATCAAGTAGAACAACTTGATGCAACACATTGTTTTACCAAAATTGCTACCAATACAGAACCAACAAACTCCCCCTTTGGCAAATTTTGGCTAAAACCCATATCAGAGATCCCTGCAGCAACCCACACAAACACAACTAACATTCTCAGAAAACCAGAAACTCCCCCTCAAGCCAAGGAGCACAGAAAAACAAAGAAGAAACCAGCACCTACACACTAGAAAACCATCTACAAAACCATCTGCAAAACCAGCAAAACAACTACTACACTACTCTCCCCATTTTTAGCCACAATTGGACAAACACCCACAGAAGCACGGCACGACACAATTTTCAAAAAAAATTGCACAGGACACAAGGAAAAATACACCACCTCAAACAACTACATCTTTGACTGGTCAGGCGATACAAACAAGGTTCTCCTTTGATATAAAAACAGCTACACCTTACTGCTACTGCAAGGATAAGGTTGAAACATGAGCCAGACCTCCAAAACGATTGATTCCAAAACAAATCACATGTTAGAAGACAAGAGGCAAAGGAGTACATAACCAAAGAAGATGAAGTCCAAGGATGAGACAAAGATAGGATCATCTACTGGTGCAACAAGGACAGGGAAAAAGACTGAGACACATAAGAAGCCCATCAAGAAACAACATTGTCAATTACATGAGTCAGACAAGGATGTTGATGAAGATTGGGTCAATTTCATTAACTCAGGTGGATGGAATGCATAGTTGACTCCAAAGATGAAGAATATTTGCTTGTTGTTTCTGTTATCTTTGTAATAAACTTCTAATAAAGAATGCTTCCAGCAGTTGATTTGCTTTTGAATGTTTCCAATTTTCTTTACATTTACTCTAATTTTGATAATATCACTTGAGCACCAAATAGAGAAATACACTTGCACACATAATACATCTGCAGATTTTCCTTTTCTAGCCTTCAACCTCTTTGCTATACCCGGATGCACATTAACAATCAGCTCATTGTCAGATGGATCATCAATATTCATAATTTTCTCAGCAGTAGATGTTCCAACACCAGGTTCAACATCCTTTCCTGCATCCTCCAGAACAGAGGTAGCCAGCTTTTGAAGTTTATCTTCTGAACCATGTTTATCAGAACCAGATGTCCCAGTTTAATGTCTACCTTCTTGGTTAGCCTCAGAAGTATGAGAGGCATAAATTTGTGCAAGGGGCTTAGAGATCCCAGCAACGACAAACCCTTCATCCAGAACCCTAGAGACAATCCTATCCACACTTCTATCAACAGAGAAGACTTCTTCCTTTCCTTGATCCTCTTGAGATAGAGGAATAGTGATTCTAAGAATCCTGTTGTCTCCATACAAGAGACCAGTAACTATGCTACGAACAGAGTTATCATCATACTTTTTATTCTTAGAGGAATCAGAAGAGTTACCTGCATGAGTGTGGTTGGAGCTTCTTGCATGCAGCTTTCTGGGTTTAGTCTTCTTAGCTTCAGGTGGGGAAATCATATAAAGAGGAGCAACATCAAGAAACGCATCAGTATGAACATCTTCAGAGGAAACCCTAGGATTCGTAGGAGTTTGTTCATAAACATGCTTGGACGAAGATGAGGAGCGTTGTTGAGACATTGTAGAAATCTTGCAAAGGATAGAGTTTGGAGTAGAAAGGTTTCTTTCTCTGAGAAGGAAGGTGAACGAACATGGCAAATAAGGTGCAATACGTATGTTGCGTGTGGGAGCAATATGTTGAAATGATTGCCTAAGATAGGGGGGCTGCTTTTTGAAAAGGAAATTAATGATATTTCCATAAAGCATTAAATGACCCTTAAAAATTAAAAAGATTTTCCCACACGCCTTTAATTGCTATAATTCTACACATAGTCCCAATTTTCTTCTTAAGAGTTCAAACTGACTTGCATCCATCCCCTCTGTTAAATTGTCAGCCAATTTTCTTTCAGTGCTAACATGTTTCACAGTAACCACATTATCTTCCACCAGACTTCTGATCAATGTGCTCAGGATGACATCTTGCTTGACATTGTACTTAGTCAGCATCCAAAACTTCTTAAGAATTTTCTTGCCATATCTACTCTGAGATAAGAGAGTAAAAACATCCATCTGTTTAAGACAATAAGTTAACTTATCACCCAGGCACATCTCAGGTTCTGACTGTTTTTGCTGAACACAATGTTTAATCATCTCCTCATCACTTCTAGATTCCCTTAGGTCTAAGTGAGATAGTTCCAATGCTTTTGAAGTAGTGAGATGTTGAGACTTCTGGTGTAACATCTTACTCTTAGTTTGCTTCCCACAAGCTCTTCCTTCTTCCAACTTTAGCTTAGGTATTCCTCTGACATCTCCCAAGGAGGTGATCATTTTCATTTCTTGTTGATGACACAGTTTATCTTTATCATCTTGAGAAACCCACAAGTAGCAATTGTCTTGAGATCTGACTCCCTTCATGGTTACTTCACCCTTTTTATTAGTAACCAAACATTCAGAGTTTGTGAAGTTGACCTTGAACCCTTGATCACACAGTTGACTGATGCTTATCAAGTTTGCAGTCAACCCTTTCACAAGCACCACACTATCAAGATTAGGAACTCCAGAACAGTTCAATTTTCCAACCCCCTTGATTTCACCCTTGGCTCCATCACCAAAATTCACATAACTAGTGGAGTAAGAATTGATGTCAACTAACAGTTCTTCAATACCTGTCATGTGTCTAGAACATTCACTATCAAAATACCAGTCTTCTTTGGTATCACCTCTGAGAGACATGTGAGCTAACAAACTGGTAGCAGCAGCCTTGGGACCCCATTGTTTCACATTTGTAGGCATGTTCTGATACTGTCTAGGTTGAGGATCAGGCTTAGGATATCCATGCAGTCTGAAGCAAAAAGGTTTTATGTGACCAAACCTTCCACGGTAATGACATCTCCATCTATGAAACCTTCCTCTGAAGTGATTTGGATTTCTTCTCCCATGATGTTGAGGTTTTCTTCCTCCATGATGTTGTGGCAGCTGATGAGGAATAAATTGCTTAGGCTCAGGAACATGAACTTTCCCATGATGTTGAGACATCGGATGGGACATGTTATGTTTAGGTCCAGAGGAACTAGCATCTGCAGAGGATTTCTTCTCACCAACAAATCCTAACCCAGTCATATCACTTGCCACTTTTCCACTTTGAAGAATTTCATCCAATGTGTCAGTGCCTCTGTTTAACATTCTGAGAGATTTGGACATTTGATCAAGTTTGCATTTCAGCAAACTGACCTCATTTTCCAGTTCAGCCTTGTCAGCCTTTAGTTGGATTATGAGTTCCTTTTGCTTCTCCCCTTCTTGACATACTTCTTCATTTCTGATACATAGGTCTTGGTAGGAAACTGCAAGTTCATCAAAAGTTAATTCCTCATCACTTGAATCTCCATCAGAAACACATCTTCCTGTCAAGGAAGTCACATGTTTGGCAGATTCTTTCTCAATTTCACTTCCTGAATCCTCATCAGACCAGGAAACAACTAGACTCTTCTTTTGTTTCTTAAGATAAGTAGCACATTCAGTTCTAAAGTGACCAAATCCCTCACATTCATGGCACTGAACTCCTTTCCCTTGAGAGGAATTCTCTTCAGACCTAGTTCTTCTACCATCACCACTAGACTTGCTGATGTCAGATGAGTTGTTCTTGACATTATATCTAGTCTTTATGTTCATCCTCTTCATCACTTTGTTGAACTGTCTTCCTAGTAGAACCATATCAGTAGATAAACTTTCATTTATTTCTTGATCACATTCCTCTCCATCTTCAGAGTTGAGAACAAAGGCTATACTTTTGGATTTCTTTTTAGATATGTCACTTATTCCTAATTCAAATGTTTGGAGAGATCCAATAAGTTCATCCACCCTCATTTTGCTGATATCTTGAGCTTCTTCTATGGCAGTCACCTTCATAGCAAATCTCTTGGGAAGAAACCTAAGTATCTTTCTCACCAGCTTTTCATCAGACATCTTTTCACCAAGGCCACTTGAAGCATTGGCTATTTCAAGAACATTCATATGGAAGTCATGTATGCTTTCATCTTCCTTCATCTTTAACTCTTCAAATTTGGAAGTCAGTAGCTGAAGTCTTGACATCTTCACTTTAGAGGTACCTTCATGAGTAGTCTTGAGTATGTCCCAAGCATCTTTAGCAACTTCACAATTATTCACCAATTTGAATATATTTCTGTCAATTCCATTAAACAAGGCATTCAATGCTCTAGAATTTCCAAGAGCCAGTTCATCCTCCTCCTTAGTCCATTCTTCCTCAGGTTTCAGTTCAGATGTAGTTATTCCATCTTTACCAACAATGACAGGATGTTTCTATCCTTTTATGACAGCTTTCTAGGCCCTACTATCCAAATATTTCAAGAAGGCCACCATGCGTGGTTTCCAATAATCATAGTTAGATCGATCCAAGATGGGTGTTCTGTTCACAAATCCTCTTTCCTTGTCCATAGTACCAGAAAGTAACTTCCCTAGATCTCACCCAGAAACAGAACAGGGTGCCTACTTTGATGCCAATTGAAATTCTGGCAACAGATATGAGATGTCGAACGCGATGTCACGACACTTATATCTTAACAATAATGAACAAGGTAGAAAATGCATAAAACAACAGTAAAGAACACAATCAATTGATAACCCAGTTCAGTGTAAACACACCTACATCTGGGGGCTACCAAGCCAGGAAGGAAGTCCACTATTAGTGGTATTAACTCATAGACTCTACAGCCAACACACCAGTTGACAATCTACTCACTTAATCACTACCCAATGACACTTCTATCTAAGACACTCTCAGATATGAGACACCTCTCACTCCCCCTCAATCACAGTAGTGATAACAACTTACAATAATGAAAGTAGAAGACACACTTCAAAGACACACCTTGGTCTTGCTTAAGAGCTTCAACCAAGAACAATACACTCGTGCTTAAAAGCTTTGAGTGGACAAATTACAACTCAACTAAATCAGTCCAATTCAAACATCAAAACAGATGAATGAATGGCTCACAAAAACAAACACAAAACACAAACCCTAAAACTTGAACACAGCTCTCACACTCCTTATTCTCCACGAGCAACAGTTAGGGTTGATCATCTATAAATAGCAATACATTCCTTGGGCTTGGGCAATTGCAGATCCTTGATTTAATTTCCAATAAAAGCAAATTAATCTCCAAATCTTTATGCATGAAAATAGCAACTTGCTATTCTTCATAAACAGATTGCCTCCAAAAATAACACTCCAATATATTACCACTTCAATAAATTTCGCAGAAATCAGATAACATAAACACACAAAAGATTGCTAAAAATAGCGCAGCAAATAAAACCTAAAACCAGAACTGGAAGTTCTGTCAACTGATGTCAGAACATCGTGTTTGACATCAAGCACACAGTCTGCAATACTAACAAACACCACCAACACTTCACCTGCAGAATGTTAGAGACAGTATGTCAAGACATCAAGTAGAACATCTTGATGCAACACATTGTTTTACCAAAATTGCTGCCAATACAGAACCAACACTCAGCTTCTCAGATAACCCAATGGAACAATCTGCTTTCAATAACCGAAGTCGTATAGGCAATGAATCCGCAAAAGGCATCTGCACTGATTTAATGGTCGACCGAGACCTCTTATCTGGGATTCACTCCTCGTAAGATTACCCGTATAATGCCATCACTTATCTTAGGTGTATACTCAATCTTTCCAGATGTGGCATCACACGCATTCCCATTAGCATAAAAGTAAACACATATATCAATTAGGAAAAGCAGTATATATATTTGTCCTAATATCCTAGACCTCTATGATCCTATGATCCTAACAGACAATGACTCCCCAGCAGAGTCGTCATTTCTGCGGTATTTTGTGAACTTAAAGTTTTCACCCTAAAAGATGCAAGAAAAAATGCCTCCCACTGTGGTCGCCATTTTTCTGTAGCGCGGTTTTTGTGGTTTCGAATCACTATTGCTTTGGTACTACAGTTCGATTCATTTTTTATCCTGTTAAGCTGATTAAGGAAGGGAAATAGATGTCTCCAATTAACCTTGCTTGCAAACTGAGGTTAAACAGTCAAAACTGTTGGTTTACAGATGCTATCAAAATAGGGGGTTTGTCTTTAGGGTTATTTTCTTAAGAACACAAATGTCTGGATTATTGGTGAGGCTTTTGGTTAGGATACTAGACCTGATTTCCTTTGGTTGATGTATGGAGGTACTGGACTTTGGGTTTTTTGATTAGTATGCTCGCTAAGATTTTGCAATCTTATGCCTACGTATTCCTGTTTAACGAAACAGGGAAATTAGAGCGATCGTAGTTCCTCCTATTCTAAGGGAGGAAAAAGGTGTTTTGGTGTCTTGTTCAATGCCCAAGATTGAAGCTAAAAGTGATTTATATCTTGTTCAAAGCCCAAGATGTGAGGCTGAAGTGTTGTTTGTATCTTGTTCAAAGTCCAAGATATGAAGCTAAAGGGTTTGAGAGAGAATTTGTCATCTCTAAAGAGGGATTGTTGATTTTCGTGTGCTTTGATCAAAGCACAAGTTTGATGCTAAAAGGTTGATTGACT
Source organism: Lathyrus tuberosus (assembly GCA_022829125.1). Classification (NCBI taxonomy): domain Eukaryota; kingdom Viridiplantae; phylum Streptophyta; class Magnoliopsida; order Fabales; family Fabaceae; genus Lathyrus; species Lathyrus tuberosus. The sequence continues at coordinate 8,856,989 of JALAZF010000203.1, read as the reverse complement.
CAACCAGGGATTCCTTTGTACAAAGCCCAAGAGGAGGCTGGAAGTTTGACTTTTTCCGGGAAAAATGTTCTTTCTGTCTTGTACAAAGCCCAAGATTTAAGGCTCAAAGGGATTTTTGACTCCGTTGGGGAGAATGTATCTTGTATTAAGCCCAAGATGGAGGCTGAAGTGAGTTTGACTCAACAAGAGAGTGCCTGTGTGTGTCTTGTACAAAGCCCAAGACGGAGGCTAAAAGAATTGACTCAACAAGAGAGTCTTGAACGGGTGATTGACTTAACAAGAGAGTCTGAAGGTTGACTGACTCAACAAGAGAGCCTTTTATACTCAACAAGAGAGTGGTTTAATGTCTCGTACGAAGCCCGAGATTGAGGCTGAAAGGAGATTGACTCAACAAGAGAGCCTTTTATACTCAACAAGAGAGTGTTTTATATGTGTCTTGTATGAAGCCCAAGACGGAGGCTAAAAGTTGACTCAACAAGAGAATTTATTATACTCAACAAGAGAGTGGGTTTTTATATGTCTTGTACCAAGCCCAAGATGGAGGCTAAAAGGAAAACTGACTCAACAAGAGAGTCTGAAAAGGTTTGCACCGGTGGGGAGAGTCATTGTACAAAGCCCAAGAGGAGGTTATCTTACTGCTGAGGATTAGATCTATAGGCAGGCCCAAGGGTGGGGAACTCTCATGAGAGAGACCGGGTTTCAGAGTGATCAGTGTTTTTTCCTATGTTTAAAAGGAACTTGAGAATGTCTTTGAGACTCAAGGGAGTTTAGACTGTCCAAGTCTAGAGTTTTATCTATTGTATAATGCCCAAGAGGAGGCACGAGCATTAAGGGATGAGTATCAACCCTAAAATGGCCGGAGTTTTTAGCGCTAGAAAGACTGCTCTAACAAAGGATGACTAAGTTCTGTCTTATACCTTTAAGAGGTCGTCAGGGTCCTTGTATCAAGCCCAAGAGAAGGCATGAGAACTTCTAAGAAGCCGAAGGGTCCTTGTACAACGGCCAAGAGGAGGCGGGGATGCTTTTAGGAAGCCTGTGGGTCCCCAAACCAAGAGAAGTTTAAGAAATGCAATTCACAGAGAAGAGATCATTCCAGGAAAATTCAAGAATTTGGAAGAAACTCAAGAGATGCCATTCACGGAGAAAAGATCATCTCTGAGGAGTTAGAGTTTCTTTGACAATTTCTAAGGGTGACAGTCTGAGAAAAGGTTCACCGAGAATACTGCCTTTCTCTTTGTTCCATATTATTTAAACCCAAGAGAAGGGAAGATTGTATCTGGAAATCCTATGGGGATCTAGTTTTGTTTGTATTTAAGAGTGACCAACAAGGATTTACCTAGTTCTAGACGTAGTTGTCGGGGAAAACTCTAAATAATTATACTAGTATTACACAGTGGATATGTCACAAGTATATAAAAGGATGTGAAAGAAGACTTACAGTGAAACAACCCCATAATACAGTTATATACATATGAAAGCGGTAAATAAAAGCGGATAAACACTTACCCGTTGTAGAGCTTCCATGATGTTTTGTTAGTTGTTCAACAAAGAAATTAAAGAAAGTTTTGATAACAACATATATTTGAATTCAAAATCAAAGGAGAAAGTGCTTTGAAAAGATTGTTGGGGCTTACAGCTCAAGGAGAGGCTCAAGTTTTAACGATGATCGCACCGTTGTTTTGAAAACTGTACAGAGGGACTTATACAATATGTGAGGCCCAAAAAGTTTTTATGTACAGGGGAATGGGGCTTACAGCTCGAGGAGATGCCCAAGTTTTAACGATGATCGCACCGTTGTTTTCTTTTAACGTAAAGAGACTTATACAATATCTGAGGCCCAAAAAAGGTTTTGGTTAAAAGGGGATTGGGTCTTACACTCTATTAGAGTCCCAAAGATTTATGTTTGTATAAGTGATGGGGCTTACAGCTCAAAGAGATGCCCAGATGTTCTTATTTTATTCTAGCGATTGCACCGAGATCTTTGAAAACACCGTGGGTCTTATACAATGACTGAGGCCCAAACTATTTTGGTTTCAAAGAGGGGTTAGGTCTTACACTCTATTAGAGGCCCAAGAGTGATTGAAAATGATTGATGAGGGTGGAATCAATCAAAACCCTAATTTCATCATTTTTAAAGTAAATTATTAAAGAAAATCAATAAAAAATGATAAAACACAAAATAAGCTTGAATAAACAACTTGTGATTTTTGGTTAAGGTTTGAAAAAGGAGGTTTTAACCACAAGATGAATTAAAACTCATTGGGTTTTGATTTTCAAGATGAATATTCACTTTTAAAATGTTTAAAAACAATTAAAAATGAATTTATTCATAAAAATACCAACTATATTAAATAAATAATATAATTTTTATTTTTTTGTGGAATAAAATATTTCAAAAGTTTTGTGATTTTTTGCAAAAAGAACCAATAAAAAATAATTAAAATTAAGGAAGTTATTAATTTTTCAAATCATTAAAAATAATAAGAAAAATAATAAAAATAGGAAAAAGTGATAAAAAGAGGATCTGGGGCGAGGGGGATTCGAACCCCAGACCTCTTGTGTGCAGTGCGCGCCCTCTACCACTGGGGTGGTGATATATCCGTGTATCAAACCCCACCCACAAATATACAAGGCTTGCCTTGTTTTTGGCCTGGCCAAGGGAAGGTTTTGGCCAAAAATGTGAAGCTTGTAACTTTCTCATTTCTCCATGGATTGGGACAAAATTTAGGTCTATCCTGCCTAGAATTTCACAAGGAATCCAATGGTGGTGGTGGTTTTTTCAGATGAGGTCCCTATTGAAAAACCCGATGGTGGTTTTGAAATAGGCCTCACTTTGCATTTTCTGTGCTACCTCATGGTACAGGCATGAATCACATGATGAATTGGTCCAAACACAACATATATAACATGTATGGGATGTGTATGATCAGTGGACCTCAAAGAAATGCATATTTCAAAGAGTTCAAGTTGAGATGCTTACCTCTTTAGGAGCTTTTTGGGCAATATGTCAAGGGCTTTGTTCCAGAAATGTTTTGATGCTTTGAACACTCTCAAATGATCCCTTAAAAGCTTTTAGGATGATTGGAATCAACTGGCAACCTCAGGAATGGAAACTAACCCTTTCTTGCAAAAGGGGCAAAAGTGACCAAAATATCAACTCTCTCAAATGGTGTTCCAGATGTGGGGAACCATTTGGGACAATTCAAAGATGATATTTGGAGTGTGTTTGAGGTTTTATCTGGTTTTGAAAGTGACTAAATCAAGACATGGCTTGAAAAATGCAAAAAAGTCTTATTTTGTGGTTTTGAGAAGGGACTTTGAGGTTTTGGTGTTTTAGGTCACTTGTGAGAGTTTTGACAGCTTAGATATGACATATTAGATGTGTTTGGATCATGAGCTGTGATAGAATTGCTCTCTAACTCAAAAACTCAGAGTTACCTTGCTAAAGAAGGCAGTTTTGCCTAGAGAAAGAGATTTTGAGGAAAGTAAGTGTTGTAGTGCTTTGGTGTACTTAAACTGAGCACAAACGAGCTCTATTTATAGTAGAGTAAGTTTGTTTTGGCTACAATAGTGAATGGAAACTGCTGCAGAGGTTTGGCAAATGTTGATCAATAGGAATCCAAGTCTCCTCTAGCCAGTGCCTAGAGGTTAGAGCACAGGTTTTTGGTTCCCTAGTTCAGAGATCATCCTTGACTCATTCAGTTGGAAATGGCTCAGTTCATGCCACCTTGGTGCATCCATTGAATGCTCCAAAACAAAATTGGAGTCTTGTCCCCTCTTTAGGGTTTTTTTAGGTTTGGCATGCTATTTTTAGTTCCAAAGACTTTGGAGGCTTGGAGATCAGATCATCCCCCTTGGATTTGATCCTTAGATGTGTCCAAAATGATGACAAGGCTTGGAATTATCTGATCTTGCCAAATCGAGCAAAAGTGCAAAATTCTGCCTTGCCATGACAGTTGCAGCAAGGCATGTTGCAGCTGTCATAACTCTTAGCTCAAGTTGAATTTCATGGGGTTCTTGGCCATTTTGGAAAGCTCGCATATGATACAACATATGTGTGATCATAGTTTGTCTTGACACTTTTTGGATCCAAGTGAAAAAATGCCCTTACATTTTGGAAAAAGTGAAACAGATTCTGACTTAGTGAAAATTTCACTAAGTGTTGGAAAAAGTGACATTTCATGTTTTCAGCCATTTTGATCCAACCATAACTCAAAATCCATGATGAATTGGAATGAGGTGTAGTTGACACTTTTAAAGTATGCCATGAGAGCTACAAATCCATCTTTGGATTATCCCAAATGGTCGCTTGGATCTCAAGTTATGATCCTTGGAAGTTGGCACCCTAGCCACTTTGTTCCATAACTTAGAAAAATTCTAAGTTTTTATGGTTACCCCTTTTATAAGTTATCCCACTTTTCTTGATTTTTCTTGATGAATGATGATTCAAATCACACATTATCATCATTTTAGGGTTAGGGGACCATAATTGATCAAAAAATCAAAAAGTCAAACTTTGACTTTTGGGCACAGTTGACTTTTTATCAAATGAATTCCAAATTATGCGATCCTCTATGAAATCACATCCTTAACCTAAATCAAACTTGATGGATTGATTTCATAGGTGTTATAGGGTGTATTGAATCATGTCCCAAGGTTTGGGAGCATGCCTGGGTCAAAAGTCAAAGATGCAGTTGACTTTTCCCTCAAAACCCTAATTATGGTCCTGATGAAATTGAAACTTGTGGATCAAGCTTCTTGGATCAATCCATTATTGTAAATGGATCAATGTAGTTTAATAGAGACCCTCAAATCATGTCTTGAGGTCTTGGCTCATGTTTTGTCCCAAAAGTCAACTTAGGGGTGAATTAGGTCAAGAAACCCTAATTCTTGATTTTTTTGATGAATGATTCCCCTGAGGTTAAATTGACTTGATGATTGGGTTCATGATGTCCCTTGGAGCATCTTAGGTTGTGCTTTGAAGCATTGGCTCATGCCCAGAGGAAAATTTCCATCTGGAGGCCCTGGTCGACCAAAACCCTAATTTGGTGATACTGGCGATCTTAAGGCTTGATCCACTTGGAATGCTGCAACATTGTGCTTGATTCTTGATGTGGGAGTCCTCTTGATCCTTTATAGGTGTTTGAGAGGCTTAGACAAGTTGAAGATCATGTCACTCCTTGATTGATCCTTTGTCTAAGAGCTCTGAGAGGGCTTGAAACCCTAAGTCTGATTGTAGTGAGTGCTCAACAACCCTTGAGGAGATTGATGAGGCACAAAGGTACATCCATATTGTGCTGATGATTTTCACAATGATGGGAAATCTTAGTGGTCAAAATTTTGTGTATGACAACCTGTCAATCATTCCTTCAACATTTCTTCTTCACCTGATTCTACTCAATTACGTTATTCACCAAGTTCGTTGGTTCCCACTGATCAACCCTCATCATCCATAATTCATCCTCATAACACTCACTCCATGATTACTAGGGCTAAGGATGAAATTGTCCAACCAATACTTCATCCTATATTTCTATTCACAGAGCTAGAACCTACATCATACAAAACTGATCTAAAAAATCCTCATTAGCTTGAAGCTATGAAAGTTGAACATACAACCCTACTCAATAATAACACTTGGATCCTTACTTCTCTTCCTCCTAATAGGAAAACAATTTAGTGTAAATGGGTTTTTAGGATAAAACAAAAACCTTATGGTTCTATATTGAAATTTAAAGCAAGGCTGGCAGCTAAAGGGTTTCATCAGGTGCAAGGCTTTGATTTCAGGAAACCTTTTCTCATATTGTGAAACCACTTACACTCAAAATCATTATGACACAAGCCATTTAAAAAAAATGATATATTACTTAGTTAGATGTGAATAATGCCTTTTTGAATGGCTCACTAACTGAAGAAGTATACATGCAACAACCACCAGGGTTTCCTTCCCTTGATACTTCATTGGTTTGTAGGCTTAACAAGGCTATTTATGGCCTGAAGCAATCTCCTAAGGTATGGTTTGAAAGATTGGCCTATATTCTTCACAAAGTTTGGGTTTCTCATGAGTAAATGTGACCATTTTATGTTCACTCTCATTAAACCTCCTTAGATTATCTACATGTTGGTGTATGTTGATGACATAATTGTCACGGGGAACTTTCCAAGTCACATTCAACAACTAGTTTCTGGTCTTCATGAACAATTTTCCCTCAAACAGCTAGGTCAACTTGACTACTTATTAGGCGTTGAGGTCCCTCATCTCTCTAATAGAGGTCTCTTTCTCTCTCATACCAAGTACATTAGAGAACTCCTAGCTAAAACTAGCATGAGTGATGCCAAGAATCGTCCCACGCATATGGTCTATAATCTCAAATTAACTAGGGTTGAATCTGATTATATATAGGACTAAACCTATTACAGATCAATAGTTGGGGCACCACAGTATGTTATTATTACCAGACCTGAAATTAGCTAATCAGATAACAAAGCCTGTCGATTCTCATCTCAACCTTTGTATAGCCATTGAGTTACTATCAAAAGAACTCTGAGATATCTCAGAGGAACTTTGCACCATGGCCTGCGGTTTCTTCTAGCTAGTCCCACTAGTCCTATATCTATTATTGCTTTCTTTGATGTTGACTGAGGTTCTGACTTTGATGATAGAATGTCCACATCATGATCTTGTCTCTATCTTAGTTCTAACTTGGTGTCCTAGTGGTCCAAGAAACAGACTTTAGTTGCTAGGTCAAGCACATAAGCAAAATATAAAAGTTTGGCGAATACAACACCAGAAGTTCTCTGGGTTTAGTCTCTCCTTGCAGAACTCATAATTGTCACTCTTCCACCAGTTCTCTATTGTGACAATTTGAGTATATTTGTTCTTTCTCATAATCTTGTGCTTCATGCTAAAACTAAGCATAGGGAACTTGATATCTTTTTTCTAAGGGAAAAAGTAATCAACCAAACCTTCTTTGTAAAGCACATCCATGCTCATCTCCAGAATGCAAACCTTCTTACAAAACTCTGGTCTGCACTTAGGTTCTTTACACTCAGGGAGCAATTCACAGTTGTGGATAAAACTACTCTGCATTTAAATGAATACCTTCTTAGGAAGAGTCCCCACTTTAAAGGGAAGATATAAGACTACAGTAGAATTACGACTCTTACTTTTGATGAGTTAATTAGAAAAGAGTTTGTTAGACTGTAACCAACTCTCTATGCTGAGCTGACACTTAAGATATATCGTTATCTCTATAAATACTACATGATGTAGCAACGGAACACGATTCAGTTACATTCAATATAATTGATTCAATATTTTCTCTCAATCATATCTCTTTTATCTTTTTCTAATAAGCATGACTATGAGTCACAGCCAAGTATACATTCACAATCACACTTGCAAGTTCCATCTCTTTCATTTTACTAACCAAAACTTTGAAGTTTAACCCTACAGATAATCGTACATCAACCATCGTACACCAAAATCCTTTCTACCATGATATTTTTAATATATCATTCGTCTTTTGTTCCAGTTTGAAATTATTAAAGAATTTTGTTATACATATTTTTTAGTAAAATTTAATCTTAACATTAACTAAAGAAACATAAATTATATATATATAATCAAAAATTATATATGACTTTACACTATTGTCCTTAATTAATTATAGAAGAAAGAGAAATCAATAGAATCAAAAGAAGAAAGAGAAATCAATAGAATCAAAAGAAGAAAGAGAAATCAATAGAATAAAAAAAAGAAAGAGAAATCAATAGTTAAGAGTATATTAGGAAAAATGTCATTACTGTTGTATTGAGATTGTAAAATGACTTTTAATTTAGGACAAATATATTTTGTAAAATGACTTATAATTTGGGACAGAGGTAATAATTTATATTAAAAATAGTATAGAAAATAAAAGAACGTGAAAACTCTTCATTTTTTTATCCTATATACTATAAGTAAATTTAAACTTTTTTTTATATTATAAGCAAATTTAACCTTTTTTTTTATATAAAACATATACATCGATTCTTGAATAAATAAATAAATCAATTTTATTTATATAGTGATCAACTGAGCATATAAATTAATCATCCAAGAAAATAAGTTTAAAAAAAGATTTCAAAAAATTGTTTTAACATAAATCTTATAATTATTAAAAAAATTCAAAAACATAAAATTTATAAAAAAAATCTCGATAAGTCATTTTTTTAATATAATATGTGGGGACATGATTTTTTTTATTCCATTGAATATTTGGAAAATTTTTTAAAACTACCACACAAAGATTATTGTATCATTTTTTTATTAGATTGTTTTTTGTCATTGCATTTTATATAATCCAATATTAAAGAGGAATATATTTAATAAACATCTAAGAACAAGTCTATTAAACACCCTCTCTTTCCTTTTAGTCTTCCACATTTTTTAACATACACCTTTCTTTAGTCAATGACTTTAATTATTGCTGATGAAAGTTTTAATGGTAATGTGATCACTCACATTCTTATAAGTTACAAAATTTATGACTTTAATTTAAATTATATATCATCATAAAGCGTGTATCACTCACATTCTCTCATTCTTTCTTTCTACATTCCATCTCTATCCTTTTAAGTTTTTAATATAATATTATTATATAATTTTAATTATTTTCATAACACTTTTAAACTCAAACTTTGCTCCTTTTTTTGCTTCTAGAAAACGCAAAATTTCCTTAAATTGTAAAACTCTAATAATTTAAATTAAAAAGTAAGTAAATAAATTAAAATTAAAATAAAAAATTGTTAAATTCATATCTTAATAGTAGTATTCGAAAATATTTATTAACAACAACTGCCACAAAAATTTAATAACAATAATTAGAGAAAAACGAGGCCGGCGTTTAATATCATCATCATATTATAAAACGCCTAAAGTTTCGAACGGTCACTTCACTCTTACCTCACTATATATAAACACTTCCACTCCTCACTTTTTTCATCATATTCCAATCAGATAATCATATTATTAGATTCTTTCTCTCTCAAGAAAAATCTAGGTGTTTATCATATTAATCAATGGCAATGATGAAGTCTGGTTTCTTCTTGTTCATGTCAATTCTCTTTCTCACCTCTTCATTGTCATATGGTTACAAGTTCAACGTTGGTGGCAAAGATGGCTGGGCTGTGAAACCCTCACCATGGTACAGTCCTTGGGCTCAGAAGAACAGGTTTCAAATCAATGATACACTTTGTAAGTGAAATCTAGATTTTTTTCTTGTTTTTATCTCTAAATCTCAGAACTTTATAGTGTGACAATATAGTATTTTTTTCATGAAACAGCAAAAAAAAAAATTTAGAGTATTATGGTTCAATCCCTAGTAACCAAATATCAATATCAATTTATATCAATTGAGTTAGAATTTATGGAAAAAATTAGGGTTTAATACCTAGTAACAACGTTTGGCGTGTTATTATTAATTCTGTTAATTGAGTTTAAAATTATGGAGAAAATTTTTTTTGAGTTATGATTTCCAAAAAAAAAAATTATTATATATATTTATATTTACTTTCCCTAAGTTTTAGTCTTTATATAAATATTTAATTCTTATAATTATCCTAAGTTTGTTTTAACTTCATGCAAAAGGTGCTAGAAAACTCATGGAAAATGTTTTTAAATTAAACGGTCAACAGAGTATTTTAATGAATAAAGTTTTACTTTTCCGAAGTTTTAGTCTTTCTTAGCTAATAAGTTTTCTATATTTGTTGTACTTTTGTCTAAAAAAATTATTTAGGTGAAAAAATAAGTAATATTAAAATTAATATATGAAAATAAAATTGTTAATTCTTATTATATTTTTTGGTGATGTTTTTTATATTTAGATTTGAAGTATAACAATAAAAATTTATTTAGATAAAAACTTATTATATTAGATTTTAAAGTAAATGTATTAATTTTTATTATATTTTTGGTGATTTTTTTTATGTAGATTTCAAGTATAACAAAGGATCAGATTCAGTGTTGGTGGTAAATAACCAAGATTACAACTCATGTAATACCAACAATCCAATTCTCAAAATGGACGGTGGAAACTCAATTTTCAAATTTGAGAAATCAGGTCCTTTTTTCTTCATTAGTGGAAATGTTGAAAATTGCCAAAAAGGTGAAAAACTAATTGTGGTGGTTTTGTCTCCAAACCACCATCGCAAACAACATGGTGGTCCGTCATCATCACCTTCTCCGGCTGATTCACCGGCAGAGAATACTCATTCACCGAATTCCACCATTGATAATACTCCGGCGAGTTCTCCGGCTCCTTCGGGTTCAACTGTGTTAAGTGGTTCTATTGGTGTTTGTGTTGGGTTGGCTTTAGCATTAGGAAGCTTTGTTTTCTAAGAATGAGGGCATCCTATGTTGTTTATTTTGTTTGTGATATGTTAGGGTTGAGTTTGTCTTGTTTGTTTTTTTTTATTAAATAGTTTGTGGGAATGTCTCTCAAACTATTTTTTGTTTCATTGTTTGAATTTTATTTCTTATCTCTTATTAATTATCATATTTTTATATAAATGAGATAATTATCTACTAGTAAGTATTTAGAGTGTGAAAATCTATCTTCAAATATTTATTTACGTTAAATATGTACATATCTTTTACCAATAAATTAATATTTTAAAAATCAGGTCGAATATTAAATTGATAAAATATTTGAATTAAGACTCAATTGCATTTGAATTGGATATAAATAAATAAAATATATATAATTGAAAATATATGTAATCAAAGAAAAAATAATTAAGAATCATAATAAAATCCCATAAAATAACCAGATTTAAAAATTAGAATAATAACAACAAGAATGCATCTTTTCTCCACAAAATCCGATTGAAATCTTGTTGCAAGAATTCGGTCACAAGAATCAACAACCTTCACTTCATCTTTCTTCAAAATGTTTGAAAAATATTTTCATTTTTTTCAAACACATTAAACCTTAAACTTATGAATATAGCTACAAATTAAAATTAAACAAATATAGCTATTATTTTGAGTCGGCCGCAAGGCCCAATTCATTTGTGGATCCATTCTACAATTTTACATAGGTGAACATTCCTTCAGACCTACGTTATTGTCTGCAGTATTTGAATGTGAAGGCGCACTTCCTAATTTCTGGCTCTTGCAGGCTAACCATGGCCCGCAAAGAGTTCATAAATTAATGAATAGTATGTAGCAGATGGTTCGACAATAAAACTCTCAAGTCTTTGCGGACATACTAACTCAAATCTAAAAAAAAATTGTACAACGATATTCCAAAGAACAACATTATGTGAGAGGCGGCTTTGCATAAAATTGCCAAACAAGGAAGGATCCAATAGAGGTCCAAAAGTTTATAAGTCGCCAACAATACATGCGTCATACCCCTTCCCACTCAGATCGAAAAAACCTGCACAACAATATTTCGAAGAAAAACACTATGTGGGAGGTGGCCTCGCATAAAACCGTCAAACCAAGGAAGGATCCAAAAGAGATCCAAAAGTCTTCAAGTTGTCAACGATACATGCGACATACCCCCTTCCCCTAATCACCATGGAGGAAGGGGGACAACCACACACCCCTTTCGAAGTCCACCGACCAAGAAGGAGGGAAAGGAATGAATAAGAGGTCCACGTCTCAATTGCGAAAGAAGAACCCTTTAACCATTTGTTGGAGAAGCCTCTAAGGTTTTAGAGTAACAAAAGAAATTGAGACCCGAACGAGCACATTGAGCATGTGGACGATCGAATAGACTACTACCATGTCGACAGAGATGTGGAGTGCAAAATTTTTGCACTAACTTTAACCGAATCCGCCCAAGCCTGGTTCAAATTTGAGCATTTCACTACCCATTTCACCACCAAGAAAAGACAACCAACCATCGTGGTTGTGTTAGCAGGGCTACTCAAGGTAAGAAGGAGACATTGCACACTTATATCGCGCGCTTCATAAAGGTAGAAATGGTTGTCGCAGGCTCCGATGAGAGCCTAAAGTGTTGAATCTTTGAGAAAAGGCCTTAGACCTAGATTGTGCATTTCAGGAGAAGCTAGGGCACAATGAGGCCCACAACCTAAAAGACCTAATGAGTAAGGTGCAACCATGCATCAACTATGAAGAAAAGTTGTTGGCTGATAAGGGTAGTCGTGCACTGGACAAGAATTCTAGGCAGTCGAAAGAGGAAAGTGAGTGTAGACCCTGTCAAAGGTTTAACTCGTATACTCATCTGATCACTTTACGGAAAAGGATCTTGAAGGAGTGCGCTAACACGGAGTTCAAGGAGGCTGGAATAAGGAATCTATAAGAGTAACGAGTTCAAGTACTGTCATTTTCAAGTTTAAGTACTGTCATTTTCATAAGAGTAACGACCACAACTCCAACGACTGTATTCTGATGAAGGATACAATCGAAGGACTGGTCAAGAAGTTAAGGCTATTTGAGTACACCAAGGACGACAAAAGAGACTAAGAGGATTCCCCAAAGAGAAAACAATCCCCTAAGAAAGTTATTGAAGCTGTAACCGAAAACAAAGGCAAGGACGCAAGTTATGGGGAAAATGATGAACACAAAAGGAAGCGTCAACACATTGCATCCATTATGGGGGACGCGGTGTAGCGTGCAATTTTTGTCGGTGATGCGACCACCTTACCGCATTGGTTGGAATTGGGTGCTACTTTCTGATTTCTTATTTATCCTATGAAGCTGGAAAGGAAAGGGAAGTTATCTAAAACTAACCTTGCACGCAAATGTTTTCTTTAACAAATGTTAAGAGATTGGGGGGTCTGGGGTCAGATTATACAATGGGGAGTTGTTAATTACCCGGCGTATATATGGTTATCCATAGATTGTTTGGCATGTTCTTCTGTTATCTACTTACTGGTGTTTGCCTGTCATAAAGTAGGAAAGTTTCTCCTTTGGGAATGTTTGAGAGAGTATTTTTGTTGTTTTCGGGTTTTTCGATGTTTTTGGTAAGGTACTGGACCTAAGGTTTTTTATTTGTGTGCTCGCTAAGATTTCGCAATCTTATGCCTACGTATTCCCGTAATGATAACAGGGAAATCAGAGCAATCGTAGTTCCTCCTATTCTATGGGAGGAAAGAGATGTTTGGTGTCTTGTTTAAAGCCCAAGATTGAAGCTAGATGAGTTTTTGTGTCTTGTTCAAAGCTCAAGATTGAAGCTAAAGGGGTTTGATTGAGAGATAATTTGTCATCTCTAAAGGGAGATATCTCATCTTCTTATCACAATTGTTTGGGTAACTGATTATAAAGGAAAATTACTTTAACTGGGATGTATGGAATCCAGCAATGCCATAATTTCCTTTATAAGGGAGATGTCCTGAAGGAGAAAACTTTAACTCAATGTTGAGCAATGCCATTTTTCCTTAGGAGTTTTCCATGCTAAGAGAGGGACATTGGCTTGGATGTAAATAATCCAGAGGCTTGCCACTTACATCAATTAGATGAAAGAAAGGGGTTTACCAGGATAAGAGATGAACTACACCTTGGATTTTTTAATCAACAAGTGTGCCACTTACAGCAGTTATCTGGAATTAGGGTTTTTTTATTATCTATTTTGATGTGTGATTGTACAGAGAAATGTCTTCCTACAGAGAAATCTTGATTTCCTCTGAGGAGATTTTTGTGTGCCTTGATCAAGGCCCAAGGTTGAAGCTAAAAGGTTGACTCTGTTTAGGGAGTTTTATTTCTGTCTTGTACAACGCCCAAGATTGAGGCTAAAAAAGAAGATTGACTCTTTTGGGGAGAGTGTTTTATCTGTCTTGTACAAAGCCCGAGATTGAGGCTAAAAGAAGTGACTCCACTGGGGTGTTTTATATGTGTCTTGTACAAAGCCCAAGATTGAGGCTAAAAGAGAATTTGACTGACTCAGCTGGAGAATATTTTGTCTATCTTGTACAAAGCCCAAGATTGAGGCTAAAATTACTGAGGGAAAATCATTATACAAAGCCTAAGAGGAGGCTGGTTGGGGGAATTTCTTATATGAAGCCTAAGAGGAGGCTAACTTCTGCTGGAGATTATTGAGATCCAGAGACAGGTCTAAATTAGGGAATCAACTCTTGATGAGTGTAGAAGAGTTGGAATATCAGATGCCTTGAGGTTCTGATTGAGGGTTTATTGATGGTAATTTGACCCTAGCTGGGGGATTTAGAATGGAAGTTTAAAGATTGAGTTTTGAAACCTATAGAGGTTTTAACTTTGTTGGTGAATTGATGAAATGATCAGGGTTGTTTCCTGTACTTTTAGGAAACTTGAGGGTTTCTTTGAGATCCAAGAGGAGATGAGACTTTCCAAGTCTATTGGTATGAAGAGGTTAACTCTTAGTTAGAGGATGATCTTTGTATGATGCCCAAGAGGATGCTGGTGTTTTAAGGGATGAGAATCAACCCTAAACTGGTTTGATGTTCTGACTCTTTGGAGGATTGAACTAGCAAAAGATGACTAGGTTTGTCCTATACCTGTAGGAGGTCTTTGGGTCCTTGTACTAAGCCCAAGAGGAGGCTGAGAACTTCTAAGAAGTCTGAGGGTCCTTGTACAAAGCCCAAGAGGAGGTTGGGGATGCTTTTAGGAAGCTTGTTGGTCCAAACCTGAGAAAAGTTCAAGAAAGGTTTCACCGGGAATAATCCTTTCCATAGTGAACAGTTCTAGGGTTTGAAGAAATTCAAAAGAGGTTTCACCGGGAATTAATCCTCTCTGGGGAAATTAATTTCTTGTACAAATTTCTATTAGTGACAGTCTTGAGAAAAGTTTCACCGGGAATAATGTCTTTCTCTGTTTCAGATTGTATAAGCCCAAAAGGAGGCAAGACTGTATCTAGAATTTCCTATGGGGAACTAGTTTTGACTGTGTTGAAAGAGTGATTACTGGCTTGATCTAATCCTAGACCTAATTGCCGAGGAAAACTCTAAGCAAGCAATATACATCCATATATATACAAATGAAATATATAAGCAAGTATGTAAAAAAAAGCAAAAGTAGAACTTACAGGTGTGCAAGCTTCCAGCATTATAAACACAGTTGTATGGTTAGTTATTCAAGAAATTGAAGAAATTTTTGATACAACTATAAATTTGAATCTAAATCAAAATAAAAGTTGTTTTAAAAGGAAGTTTGGGGCTTATACTCAAGGAGAGGCCCATATGAATTCTTTTGAAAAGGCGACGAATGCGTCGTAGTTTTGAAAACAACAGAGGGACTTATACAATGACTGAGGCCCAAATTTATTGTATTTACAAACGAGGTGGGTCTTACACTCTATTAGAGGCCTGTCGTAACCCGAAATTTGACCTCCCTCTTTGGCCTTTTGCATAAGCATAAGCATTCGCATCGCTAGCATAAGCATTCGCATTCTTTTCTCCGTGTGTTTCTGGTTGCAGGATATTCAGGTTTTCCAAACCCGATTAATCATATCCTCACAAGGTCATCACCTCATCAAAACAAGCACAAAATGAAGGTTTCCATACCTATTCATCAATACAAGAGGTGGAAAATCGAAACCGGGACCACAACACCCTTTTTAGGCAAATTGGGCATATTTTGGCATGGTTAATCGATTAACCATTTGCAGTGCAATTGTGTTAATCGATTAACACAGGAAAAATAGGCATAATTTGCTGCTTTTTCATGACAGCACCTTTGCACACATTTTGGTCTTGGATTCTAGCAGCATATGGAATATTCTAGACACCTCTAAACATTTCCAAGTTACTCAATTCATTCCAAGTGCATTTGCTATGATACTTCACTTCAAATCAAGTGCACCATGTTCCTTGTTCTCCAAGTAATGTGGATCTTTGGATGTTGGAATTCACCTTGGGATGGTTACCGAGTTGGTTCTAACTAACCGAGTTAACCGCCTTGACTCGGTGAGTCAAGTCCAACTAACTCCTAACCTAGCTCCGAACCCAAAGCTAATTCCAAACCAAATTCCAAACCATCTCATATTCCAAACCTAAAGCCTATATAAATACACCTTCACTCACTTTTCAATTCCTCAACCATTCTCTAGCATTTTTCACCAAACTTCTCACATTTCACTCTTAGTTCTCTCACTTTTTCTCTGATTTCTCTACTCATTCTTCATCTTCATCTCAATTCTTCTCCATCAAACCTCACCAAAAGCTCTTATTCTTGAAGGATAATCACTTTTCACATTGAAAGTGATTAATTCTTGAGCTTAACCTTCATCATTTGGCATTATTTGGAATTACATCTCATTCTAATTCAATTCAAGGGTTTCACACCATTTATTTTGGTGCAAGTTCGATTTCGGTGCATTTTCGCGTTTTTGATCGGTTTCGACGCGTTTCGTCTACAATTCAAGGATCCTCTGGTTTTCTTTAATCTTCTGCACCAAGATCACTTTGCAACATTTACCAAGGCACATCTCAGCCTTGTAGGTTGGTGGATTTCATTCATTTTATCATTTCAATCGTTTTCGTATCGTTCGCGACGTAATTTTGATATCCTTGCATGTGAATTGATTATACTTTTGCTTGATCCATGATCTTGATTGTTAATTGATTCTATTATTGATCATTTGTTGTTTCTAAACTTGATTTTTCGTGCATAATTGTTTGCCCTAGCATTGGAGTGATTGCACAATCAAAAAGTTAGCTAAAAGCACTTTTCAAAACTGATTTTCTGCTCCCTGTACAGTGTTAATCGATTAACACATTGCAGTGCAATTGTGTTAATCGATTAACCAGTGTTTTTTTGCACTTTTTCATGTGTTAATCGATTAACACTTTGCAGTGCAATTGTGTTAATCGATTAACACTGAACCAGAAGGCCATTTTCTTGTATTTTCAAGTGTGTTTGCCATGCTTTCTTCATTTTAACTTCGATTGATTGTCATGCTTGATTTTATGGATGTTTTTAATGTCATTTCACTTCTGGTTGAAGCATGTTCATGAACTTTCGATGGACATTTTTTATTATTCATTTGTTTCATGTTCTTAGCATTGTATGAACATAGCAATTCTTGCACTATCTTTGTTCACATGATACATGATTTTGTGTGGCATTTTGATGATCATTTGGCACTGTTTGCACCTTCCATTTCAAATTTGCATTAAGTTTATTCTTCATGGATAAACTTAATCTTGTATAATCAATAATTCACTCCTTTTTGCTTTAATGACTTTTCATCCTCTTTGGAAAGTTGTTAGCATGTTTATCCCTTGATTAATTGATTGAAACTTTGTTTCGATTAATCGATCTTCCCTTTCCTCTCTTTAGGCCTCCTTTAGAGCTTTTCCTTTCATTCCCCCCCGTGGAGTTGGAGTTTCGCGTTGCGCCTTGCATCGGAGCACTGTACAAATTGACACCGTTATGCTGTTCGTTTCTCTACGCAGGAGCACTGTACAACTTGGAGTTGTTGGGCCGTCCGGTTCAACTTCCGCATTACACCCTGTGTGTGTTAGGGAAGGGATGAGAAGGGAGAATTCCTACTCTCATTCTGACTACTTCAGGTAGGGGACGAATGACTCTGTGCTTGGCTTAGTCATCCCTATCTCCAGACGGTAATGTGCTTTCCTTCTCCAGTCGAGTTGATCCTTGATCACTCTTCTCTCTTTGCAATCTCTTTCGATCCTTGATCACTCCTATCTCAATCTCTCTCTTGATCAATCACCTTCTTGGTTACGATCCTTTGTTCCTTGGGTTAGCAAGCTTTCTTCGTTTCAATACCCTATGTTTTTCTTGCGGTCCATCATTGCTTTTGATTCCCTTGAAGAGTCTCATTTCTCTTTCTTTGGTCAAACACAGTTTTCCTATCACAGCCATTTTTTTCCCCAGGAGTTCGTAACCTTCTCTTGGTTCTTCTTCTTTATTGGGTTAATCACCTTCTCTTGGTTAATCACCCGTTTCTTCAGTTAATCACAGTCCGTCTGTTAATCACTGAGCACCTTTTGGGTTAATCACCTATTCTTGGTTAATCACCCGTCTCTTCAGTTAACCACAGTCCGTCTGTTAAAATACTGAACCCTTTCGAGTTAATCACCTTCTCTTGGTTAATCACTCGCTTTTCTCTTCGGTTAATCACAGTCCATCTGTAAACACCGAATCCCCCGCAGTTGGCAACCTCCTCTTGGTTCGAATACTTGCACCCTTGGGTTAGTAACCTTTCTTTGGTTCAAATACCCATTCTTCGGTTGAGTACTGTTTGTTCAGTCAGTTAACCGAACACCTTTGGGTCATGACCTTTACTCGGTCCTACACCCGTGCTTCTGGTTAATCACAGTTTTCTCTATTAAAACCAATGCTTCTCTATTCCCACAGAGTTGCAATCCTTGTTTCTTCAGTTAACCACTGTTTACCAGTTAATATACCGATGCCCTTCAGAGTCAAACACCTTCTCTTGGTTCAGCACTCTCTATCTTGGTTTATCACAGTCCGTCTGTTGACACTAGCTTCTTTTCCCCGCCAGGGTCTACTCTCTTTCTTCGGTTAACCATTGCCAGCCAGTTATTATACGGAGTCTATTTTTTCTCTTGGTTATGACACCATCCCTTTATTCGGATCCCTAGAGGAGTCATTCCTATTCTCCTTGCTCTTACTTTCTTGGTTTCGACACCAATTCTCTTTGCTATCCCCAGCGGAGTTTCTTTCATTCTCGGTTTTGACACCATTCTTTTCCTATTATTTTGTGCAAACGCTCTTACTGCGGGGTCTTTCCTAGTAGAGTTTTTCTTTCACTCTTGCTCTTGGTTTCGACACCACCTCTCTCATCTCCTTGTTTCTTTCTTGTTTTGTTTTCCATTCAGTTCCCCGAACTACGAAAGCTCTGATTCTGCATTCTTTTGAATGTCAGATACGTAGGAACGAGACGCAATGTCTTGACGAGAACACTTTCACCCTTCTTTCCTTCTCCCTTTCTTCTTGCCTTCTTTGTCCCCTGGTTCCATGAACTACGACGCTCTGACTTCCTCATTGCACTATGAGCGTACGTAGGCACGAGGACCTTGTTCCTCTGCGAACACCTTCTTTCTCTACTTTTCTTTTTCCCCTTTCTCTCTCTCTTCTTTCTTTTAGCTAGAAGCCTTTAGATAGATAACCCATCTAAGCCTAGAAGCAAGCGAAATGGTTCCCGTCGAGTACGACGGATGCGTTGGGTGCTAATACCTTCCTTTCGCATAACCGACCCCCCGTTCCCGTTTCTCTTCCCCTTGGGTTTTATTGATATTTTCCCTGTCCTTTTGGACTAAATAAAGTTCGGTGGCGACTCTGTTGTATCTCTGAGTGTCTGATTCACTCAGGTAGAAACCAGTCATCTTCAAGGCCCAAGAGTTTATTTTTATACAAGAGATAGGGCTTGCAACTCAAGGAGAGGCCCAGATGAAAAACATTGACCGTACCGTTATTCTGAAAATTGTACCGGGACTTATACAATGATTGAGACCCAAATTATTTATGTACAAAGGGTGGTTGGGTCTTACACTCTATTAGAGGCCCAAAAATGTTTGAAAGAGAAGAAAAATAGGACTTACAACACAAGGGGAGACCCAGATGATTTTTGTTTAAAAGGCGACGATCGCGCCGAGATTTTAAAATCGTATCGGGACTTATACAATGACTGAAGCCCAAAATGGTTTATTTACAAAGGGATGGGACTTACACTCTATCAAGAGGCCCAAAAAAGTGTATTTTAAGAAGAGAGAATGGGACTTATAACTCAGGGAGAGGCTCAGTGAAAGACAGTGATCGCACCGTCATTTTGAAAATCGTGTCGGGACTTATACAATGACTGAGGCCCAAAAAAGGTTGTGTGTAACAAGGGATGGGTATTACACTCTATTAAAGGCCCAAAAAGTTTTTAAAAATGATTTGTAAGGGTGAATAATCAAAACCCTAATTTGATTTTAAAAATGCATTTTAATTGAATAAAAATTCAATTAAAATGATTAAAGTTATCAAACATGTGTAAAAAAACAAGTTGTGATTTTGGATTAATGTTTGAAAAATCATGTTTCATTCATAGAATGATTTGAAAATTATTTGAATAAGAAAAATCAAGAGAAATAAATATTTTTAAATGCTTAAAAAGAAATAAAAAATAATTCTTTACAAAATATCAAATATATAAAATAAATAATATTTTTGTGAGTTTTTTGTAGAATAAAATATTTTATCATTTTTGTGAATTTTCAAAAAAAGAACCAATAAAAAATATTTAAAATTGAGAGAGAAATTAAATTTGGAATTAATCAATAAAAACCAAAAAAAATATGAAAAATATCAAAAATATGAGAAATGGCAAAATGGTCTGGGTGGGTCTTGAACCCACGCCCTCCAACCAAACACACATGCGCGCTACCACTGGGGTGGTGATACATCCGTGTATCAAAACCACCCCATGAATACATAAGGGTGACTTGGTTTCTAAGTCGACCAAGGCAAAAAACCAAGTTTTGTGGATTTGCATGAAGGCCATAACTTCCTCAATTCTCCATGGAATTGGATGAAATTTAGATGGATCCTGCCTAGAATTTCATGAGGAATCCAATGGTGCTTTTAGAATTTTCTAAAGATGCTTCTATTTTAAAACCCGATAGTGGTTTCAAAATAGGCCAAGATTTGCAAGTTCTATGCTATCTTATCATACAAGCAATAATAACATGGAAAATTGGTTCAAACACAACACATTTAATGTATATGACATGTTTATGATCAATGAACCTCAAAGCAATGCATATTTTAAGAGGTCAAGTTGTGATGCACTTACCTCTTGAAGCTCCTTGTGCTAACTGTCAAGATCCTTGTGCCAGAAGTAATCCAATGCTTTAGACACTCTTGATTGATCCCTTAGAAGCTTTTAGGATGATCACAACCAGCTGGAAACCTCAAGAACAAGAGCTGGCTCTTTCTTGCAAAAGTGGAAAAAATGACCAAAATGGTAACTCACTCAAATGGTGTTACAGTTGAGGGAAACCCGTTGGGACAGTTTGAGGATGATATTTGGAGTGTATTTGAAGCTTTGTTTGGTTTTGAAAGTGACTGAATCAAGACATGGCTTGCAAAATGCAGAAAAGTCAAAATTTAAGGTTTTGGTTGACTTTCTGATTTTGAGGTTGTGCAATGTGGATGGAGGTTTAAACACCTCCAATGGATGGTTTATGATGTGTTAGGATGGTTATTTGAGTGGTTTTTGCTCTGGTTTCAAGATTTCCAAATTGCTTCAATGTGACTTGAAATTGAAGTAAGAGAGGGAGAGTGAGAAAACAAGGCTTTGGTATTGTTTTGGTGTGGTTTGAAACATCAGAAATGACCTCTATTTAGAGTAGAGGAGTTTTGTTTTTGAAGGAATAGTGAACAGAAACTGGCTCACTCTATTATCCAATGGATATGCTCATGTATCACTTCCTTAAATGCCAAGGTACCAAGTTTTCACTTGGCCATTGACTTGAGCTGGTCTTGGTAGCTCTAGGTCTTCTGAGTTTTGTAACAACCTTGACTAAATTAGACTGATAAGGCTTGGTTCATGATAGCTCTATGTTCCACATCAATGCCAAATGGCAAACTTGGAGTTTTTGGATTTGGAACTTTGAATGATCACATGCCAAAGGATAGGATTCTTGACTCAATGGTCCAAGCTTGAAAGTATCAAGTGAGTCATCAAGATTCCCTCTGATCTTGGAAGAGGACAAAGCTTGAAAGATGACAGAATTTGAAATGGAAATCGCGTGGCACAAGAAATACACCAAATCCTCCTTGAAAACCAGTTTGAGCAAGGCACATTGTGAGATCCATAACTCCTTGATCAAGTTGAATTAATGGGAGTTCTTGTACTCTTTGGAAAGCTCTTATGACATACTTTAACTTTGATGTTCACAAATGGTCTTGGTTTAGCTTTAGATCATACTGAAAAATGACCTCAAAGTTGGCAAAAAATGAAACAGATTCTGACTTTTTGAAAATTTCACTAAGTGTTGGAAAAAGTGGTCATTTTCACTTTTTGTGATTTTGATCAATCCATAACTCAAAATCCATGAGGATTTAGAATTTGATGTAGTTGACACTTTTGAAGTGTGCCATGTGAACTTTCATTTGAGCTTTGGATGGAAGAAAAAGGCCTTGTGGTTTAGGAGTTATGACCTTGCAAAGTTAGTACCAAATCACTTTGTTCCATAACTTAGAAAAATTTAAGTTTCTTATGGTTACCCCTTATGCAAGAAACCTCACTTTCTTGATTTTTCTTGATGAATGATGATCAAAACCATACATTAACATTGTTTTTGACTTAGGGGAGCCATATTTGTGAAAATTTCTAGAAAGTCAAACTTGATTTTGGGCACAGTTGACTTTTTGTCAGATGAATTCCAAACTGTGTGATCCTCTATGAAATCAAGTTCTTGACCTAATTTAAACCTAATGGATGGATTTCATAGGTGTTTTAGGGTGTCTTGAATCATGTTCCTAGGTTTGGGATCATGTCTTGGTCAAAAGTCAAAGATACAGTTGACTTTTTCTTTAAAACCCTAATTGTGGTCCAGATAAAATTAAAACTTGGGAATCAAGCTTCTTAGATCAATCCATTATTGTAAATGGATCAATGTGGTGTGTTTGAGGCCCTCAAATCATGTCTTGAGATCTTGGTTCATGTCTTGCCTCAAAAGTCAACTTAGGGGTGAATTAGGTCAAGAAACCCTAATTCCTGATTTTTTATGGATGTTCCCCCTGAGGCTATTTTGACTTGATGATTGAGTCCATGAGGTCCCTTGGAGCATCTTGGGTCATGTTTTGAAGCATTGGCCCATGTCCATATAAGAAATTTCATCTTGAGGCTTGATCCACCTGGAAAGTTGCAATCTTGTACTTGATTCTTGATGTGGGAGACCTCTTGATCCTTTATGGGTGTTTGAGAGGTTAGACAAGTTAAAGATCATGTCATTTCTTGATAGATCTTTTGTCTAAGTGCTCTGGGAGGGCTCAAAACCCTAATTCTTGGTTATAATGAATGCTCAACCATCCTTGAGGAGATTGATGAGGTATGATGGTACATCCATATTGTGGTAATGATTTTCACAATGATGGGAAATCTTGTGGTCAAAATTTGGGGTATGAAAGATGCCCCTATTTAATCTTCTTAGACCTGAAGGTGTGAATGGCAGAGATATTCGGACATTCAGGGTGCAAGAGGATTAAATATCAGAATACCCAAAATTTTGACTGTGAATAGCAGTTTGCTCATCCACCTTCTTTTGCTAAGTAATGTGTAATACCCCAAAATTTGCTCTCCCCTTTTGTCATCATAGCATGGCATTATCATTTATCATATCATATCCATCTCATTAGCATTGCATTGCATTTAACATAGAAAAATGAAACATGGCATCCTTCTTACCATCAGGGCATGTGATCAGGTAAAAGATGAACAATCAAAGGATCATTCAAAGCACAAAGGGTCAAATAAGTGGCCTCAAGGCAAGCTAAGAGGTCTCTCATGTCTCATACTATCTCAATTGATCCTCCACAACCTCAAGAAGGTGAGATTCAATAGGAGATTGAAGCATTACATCTTTCACTATGCAAGAGGTTCAAAAATTGAAGGAAAACCCTCAAAAGAGATAGCTCATTGATTCAAAATCATTCTCAAGTGGCATTTCTCATCATCCTTTAAGAGGATACACAACATACTCTGAGGAATTTGGATTTGGAAGATGTGCAATTTCCTCCTAACCAGAGAGGGTCAAAATTAGGGTTTCTAATAAAATCAGGATATCTCTGATTTTTTGGACAAAGCTTGTTGTCATGATATTTTACATGTTCTTAAGTGTATGTATGTGGAAGATTGCATCTCAATTGGTTTTAGAAGTGGTTCAATTGGAAGAAAGATCAAGAATCAGAGAATTTGGGGCCAAGTCAAATAATCAGAGGAAAAAGTCAACTCTTGACTTTTTGAGGCCAAATTCATGAAATTCATGTTATATGTGTCCAATATGCAAAATTTGGTCAAGAAATTCCAAAGGAATCATGAAAAATTCAAGATGTAGAAAGTTGCCATTTTTGGATGAGGTAGGGTTACTAAAAATAGCAAGTTTTGGCCATTTTGCATCAGAGTTTGAACCAAGGCCATTCAAATTTGGAGTACCAAATGAAAAATCCACTCTGCCTCAATGAAAGATCTTGTTTTAAGCTTCAAATCCATGTGTGGAACATCTCCATTGGATAAAAATTGAGTGAGATATGATTGATCAAAGTTTGAGCAAAGTAGGTTCAAAACTAGGTCATGACCAAGATTTTCAGGGCACGCGCGCAGTCATTTTCACAAACATGTGGTGGGCCAGAAGTACACTCATTTTATTCATGGTTAGAGGCCTCAAATGGAAAATCTTTCAACATAAAAGTTGTTCCCCTATGTGAGAGCTTCAAGATTGATGTTTATGATTTTTTCATCTGATCAATTTATGGAGAGTTATAATGGTCCAAATATGAGGGTGTCATGCTGAAAATTCCCCAAGTCACCATGCCTTGTCTGCAAGCCAAGTTGCTCGCCACACGCCAGTTGCGATTTCCAATATTTCAGGTCATTTTTGAGCAAGATAGAGTTCTAATTTCTAATCTTGTTTCACACCAAACTTGTAGTATGACACTTTTTCTTTCCAATGATCCTAAAACATCATCAAACCATTCACTAAATTGAGAGATTTTCACCTGCAAATCACAATGCTTGACACTGATGCATTAGCAGCTTGGTGCACGATTTTTGCTCAAGCTTACAACAAACACTTGTGTACTTTTGTTTCTTCATTTGGACAAACCTTGCTCTTATCATGCATGTACATCATAGCAGCCATACATCAAAGGGGAAAGTGTTTGAACAAATAGCTTGTGCACTAAGTAATGTCATGCTGCAATGTCATAACATCATCTCATCACCACTGATTCACTTCTTCCTCACCATAGCTCACCATAAGTCATCGTCACCATAGCAAAACCATTGCTAACTCGTCCCCTAACTAACTTGGCTCAGTTAGTTAGGATGGACTCACCTAAACTCAACTTGGACTCAGTTAACCAACTCAGGTTAACCATGGTTAAAGCAACTTATAAATAGCAAGCTTCACTCACATTTCAAGGTTCAGCTTCATTTTTTACTCTCCCTCTCAAACACTTCAAACTCTCCCTCTCTTTCTCTCCATTTTCTCTCTGAGTTTCGCGAATTCATCATCATCTTCCTCTAATTCCACCTTCAAGCTTCATCTTCAATCATCACTGAACATTGAAGCAGCATTGGATCTTTGAAGTAAGCACTCTACAAATCCATATCCATCATCATTCTTCAGAAGTTGAAAGCCTTTATTTGGCCAAGAGTAGCTCAAAGAGGAAGCAAAATCTCTGGTTTTCTGAAGAATATCTCAAGGTCACAAATCTTCAGGTACGAATTTCCACCATTATAGACATGATTTGAAGTTATTTTCAGGTTCTTGAAGCTTCTTATAAGCTCGAGAACTTGTCTGGCTAGTTGATAGGCCTTTAGAGGCATAGTTCAAAAGTTAGGGCAAAACTTCCTCTGTTCGATTCTTTTATGTCATGAATATTTTGTGCATTTTATCACTGGATCCATGCTCCTCATCACTTCAGCTTTCCAATGATGTATGTTTTGTCCATTTATGCTTGCCTGAAAATCATTGTCACCGGAGGTTGGCCGGAGAAGATGACCGGAGGTCATCTCCGGCCGGTGGATTCATTTTCTAGGGTTTTGCTCAGGTTTTAATCATGACCATTGGATGAGCATGATCTGATGGCCACGAACGTGCCAGCGCATTAAAAAAGGCGTGCACCTCACGTGCTCCATTTCTGATTTCACTTAAACAAGATGTGGCGCAGTGCATGTTAGTAATTGTGTTCCCTCACGTGTGTACATTGATCCTGCTTACTTTGACTATTGTTTGACCTTGACTTGATCTGATGGTTGTGAGTGAGTCAAAATTGTTGACTGATGGTGCACACTTGTTATTGTGTTTGGCGCGCAGACTTGGACTTATCCAGATTGATATTTGCACCCTCCTGTTTTGAAGCCCAATGCATTTACACTGTCTAATTGCTATGTTTGCACCCCCTTGCATTTTGCATTCATTTTTCATTTTTATTTCTCTCTACACGTTTGATTTCTAATTTTTAAAAATACCAAAACATATTGGAAAATTCTACAAAAATTCATGTGTATTCTTAAAACATTTAGGAAATTTTCTATGATTTTATTTTCTGATTTTATGACCATTTTGCCCCTGTTCCATAATTTTCTTTGAATTTCCATTTAGATGTATCCTAAGCATGATACTTGAATTTGTTTAATTTTGTTCTTGCTCATTACAAACTGTTTTGGCATGGTTCTTTTTGCATTAATTCACTAATACATTGAAGCATGTTAGATGATTTTTGTTTGATTTTTTAGGTCACTTTATCACATGTTTTGATGCCTATATTTGTACCACTTTGCATGACATTTCAACTTGACCTAATTGCTTTGTTTGAAGTCATTTTGCTTTGAATTTTGATATGCTATTTTGATATGTGATTCATATCTGGTTAGTGAACTCCAATACCATGTTTTCATAATTTTCATGAGGCCATTTGATTTTTGTTTGATGCATTTCATTCAAGGCATTATGACATGTTATATCATTGTAATCTTTAGTGCATGTTTGCATGAATTCTTTTGTGCATATTTGTATGAGCATTTGCATAGTTGTGTGAGTCATTCATATGATATTATAGGTCTTTGATACACATTATAGGTCATCTTTACATGTTCATTTCATTTGAACTTTGTGCATCATTAACATGTTTTGTTTGCACTTTCTTTTTGGAACTTTCATTTCAATTCTTCTCATATTACTTCTTGAATGCCTTGAAGTTGATTCATAAATACTTTTGAGATGTTTATAAACCATTTTTCATTTATTTTCAATTCTGGTTGTTGATTTACATGTTCCATTTATGCATGTCCTCTTCATTTCTTTCCATCTTTCATCTATCCCTTCTTCTTGTAACATGTTTAAATGCTAATGGGTGATGATTGTTGCTTATTCACTTGCACTTGTATAATAATAACCATTGGTTGTCCATATGATGTACATTCTGATTGTGGCTCTAGGATTTGGTTTCTCATTTAATTCTTCTGAGCTTTATGATGCATTACATGTTCTTTTACTTCTTATACTTCTTATACATGTTTACTAACCATGTAGGGGCTTCGGTAAGTTTCAATTGAGTGTGGATAAGGAATCCACATTCAACTTCTATCCTTTCTTTTTTACAATTCCATTTTGTGTTTTGTTAAGCACTTATGTGCTTTCTTTTGATAACTCATCACTTTCCCCTTGTGAATTACAATTCATCTTCTACTTTGGAAGTGAATTGTTTAATTCATTCTTTCTTTAGACTTTAGGTTGAAACCTCACAAACTTTAGGATCACTCCCTTAACTAATCAATTAGGATTGAGTCTTAGTCTATATAGATTTTTACCTTTACCCTCTCTTGAGTCTTTCATCTTCTCATCTCAAAGAAAATTCGAAATATCTAATAAAGGTAGGCATTTATTGCATTTAGGCTTTTCATATAAAGAAAAGATTATAAGGGGTCTTCTCTTGTAATCTTAGAATGTGTAGCATATAGCCCATCTTGGGTCAATGTGTTAAACATTTGATCTTGTATGAGGGACTTAAATGCAATACTTGTTGAAGGTGCAAATAATAAAGAACACTTCTTCATTTCTTAATCAACAAAACACCTAATAAACACAAGTATGCTAGTGTGTTTGAACCTTGACAATTGGAACTAAGTGTGGGGGTCTTCTTCACTCTTAGTGTGCTTCCTTACCCATTCCATCTTGGAATGTGAGGATGTACACATTCCAATGACTAAGATTCAGATACACTATCATATGCAAACAAATGAAAAACTCTTAAAAGACAAAAACAAACAATTACGTCTTTCCTTCGGGAATTCTTTTCTCATCTCACTCACTCTCAACGTATGAACGTGCTCCTACTCGTTCTCTTGCAAGATGGTAACGCACTCGGACCAGCGAGCCTGCAACACCTGAGTCAGAATGTTAGCCGTTCCTTAAAAAACACAATCCATCCCCAGTGAGGGGAACTACGTCGCTCTGATTCTCATGCTCCCGATGAGATACGTAGGCAGTGGGGTAGGGCCCATGCGAGCACTTCTTTTATTTTCCCTACATTTGTTTCTCTTTCTCCTTTCCTTTTTCAGTGCTTTCTCAGTATTCCTTTCTTTACACCCTTTGAGCGAGACAAGCAAGCGTGGATCCCATCGGGTACGATGGACGTGAGGGGGTGCTAATACCTTCCTCTCGCGTAACCGACTCCCTTACCCACTTCTCTTGGTCGTAAGACCATGCTTTTCCTTTCTCTCAGGTTTATGCGGTGTTTCCTTTCCCTCTCATGGGATAAATACACATTGCTGGCGACTCTGTTCGGTGCCACTTTCGCGTTTGTACTTGGATGAAAATCCCGGGAGCGACAGCTGGCGACTCTGCTGGGGACAGGTTGACCTATTGCTGGTCCATCCTAAGCGAGTCAATCCTAGCGCTTGTTTGCTTTTCTTTCATTGGGTGTTTTCTGTTGTGCTTTATTTTGCTGTTTATTTACATTACTGTATTTACTGCATTTTAGCATTACATATCATATATTATATTGTGCTGCACTGTTTTGTCTGTTTGGCGGGATGGGATTTCTGAGAGATAAGCCCATTACACAGGCTTGAGTATACACTTAGAATTAGAGTGGAGAGTAGTGGGACCTACGTGCCGTTTGGAGTGCGTTGGGTGTTCACGAAATTCACAGCTAGATGAGGCTATCTTGGGACACGTCGTGGCATACGCATCTTGCGTATTCCAGGATGTAGATCTAGAGAGCTGTCGACTCTAGTGACCGATCATGAGGACCTTAGTGGAAATATCCCTCTTTAGTGGTGACAATGGCAGACCACATTCTGTGGCAAACCCATTCGCACCCGAGGGCCCACTTTGGAACTTGCATAGGATGACCTTTATTTTCTAAGGGGAGTCAGTGGACGACCTCTTTGATTGGCATAGCATTGTATCCTACGGGCTGAATGTGCTATTGCTTCTCAAACCTCTGAAGCTGACAAGCCTTATTTTCTAAGAACCACATGTGAGTATGGGCGGGATGTTTACAGGTTTGCAGGAAACCCAGCCTCCTACCTACCTTACTTGTGATTCTATGATGATTTCAGACATTGTATCCTATGACAGTGATTTAAGTGTTCATCTCAGATATTGCCAGACTCAGTACAGAGACACAGTGCACACAGTTCAATACAGACACCGACACTTGATTACCTGATCACATGCCCTTTTGCATTGCATTATCATATCATAACAGTTATGTTTGTCATTTTCAGGTGCATAATACATTTCTGATTCCAATCCATGGGTTCAACAGAGATCGTCGCCGAGAGAAAGAACAATGTGTCTTACAAGTTTCCAGATCCTGTCTTGGATTCATTGCTCAAAGTTATAGATATGGCTGGTCCGGGTATTCTTGATAGGTTTCAGAAGAGCTACGGGAATTTGGTTGGGATGGTCCGTACAATCACCAAGTATGAACATGATGCTTTGCACACTCTGCTGCAGTTCTACGAGCCTTCGTTGAGGTGCTTTCTTTTTTCAGATTACATTTTGATGCCAACACTGGAAGAATTCTCATTTATTTTGGGAATTCCGATCACGTCGGCAATACCATTCTTCTCTGGTAGTTCTCCCAGCGTAAAAGAAATTGCTGCTGCTTTACAAATGGATCAGGCATTGATAAAGAGCGGTGTGAGCAGTAAAAATGGAGTTAGCGGATTTCATTTAGAATTTCTGGCTGGACAGGCCCAAGAGGCTGCAAGTGCTAAAAATTGGACGGTTTACAATTCCATTCTGGCTCTCTGCATATATGGCCTAGTTTTCTTTCCCAATCAGCAAGACTTTGTGGATATGCAAGCAACAAGAGTTTTCGTTCTTAAAAATCCAGTCCCTACTTTGTTAGGAGATTTTTATCATTCCGTGCATTACAAGAATGAGAAAAGGAGGGGAGGATCTGTTAGTTGTTGCACTCCACTGCTGAGTCATTGGTTTTTCAAACATTTGCCTCAGACAGGTGCCTTTGTGGAAACCAAAGATGTGGCGAAATGGTCTAAACGATTGATGAGTTTAACTGCTGATAACATTGTATGGTTTGATCACCGGTTGTTGAGGATAGAGCTTGTCACAAGATGCGGAAATTTTCCAAATGTGCCTTTGATTGGCAGAAAAGGAGGGATTAATTATAATCCAGTTTTGGCCATCCGACAGTTTGGGTATGCTTCCAGGGATCCTCCTACGGAGCAAGATGTGGAAGAATCTTTATTCTTTACAGGAACTAAAGATGCGAAGGTGGTAGAAGTAGTGAATGCTTGGAAAGATAAGCACAAAATTGGAAAAGCAGTTTTTGGAAAAGGAGATTGTAGATCTTATCCTGAATATGACAGGTGGATTGAAACGAAAGTAAAGGAATTGCTTTTACCCTTTTCAAGGGGACCTCTTTTATGTGCAGTACAGCCAGAACAACCCACTATGGTGGCCATTGAAGAATGTGAGAAGTGGAAGAAAATGGTCAGAGAGTTGCAGATAGAGAATTCTGGAATGAGCAGATGCCTTCAGAAAGCTCTAGCTGACAACAAAGAGTTGGAAAAGAGAGCCTTGAAAGCGGAAAAAACCTTGGCTGACAAAGAGGAAGATTTTGATGACCGAGCTCGGTACTTTCGGAAACTTACTTTGGGAGCAGATGACACTAGTCAGGCTCACAAGATTACAAAACAGGCTTTAGCCCGAAGCAAGGATTCATTAGCTCAACTTCGTCAAGCTTGGGATGAAGTCAGAATTGAAAATGCCGAGTTAAAGGATCAGTCGAAGGCTAAAGACGAGGAGCTTAAAAAGGCACATGAGCAGAGGAGAAAGTATCGGGAAAGCCTCGGTAAGAGTCAAGAGCAGTTAGAAGAAGTTAGAAGCCAGTTGAAGAATACCAAGAAAGAGCTTGAAGAAGTCATGATAGAAAGGGAGATACTCAAGACGCAAGCCGGCATAAAGAGACACAAAGGAGTGTGTGATGACGAAGCTCTGATGCTGCATATGGGTTCTTTAAATGAAGCTCTTGAGAAAAGGGATGTCTTGATCAAAGAAATGATTGAAAAGCCGAATCACCAGCGTACCCGTATACTTTTTGAGGAAATCAAGTATTCAAGTGATAAGCTGAAGGGTGTGGAATTGTCAGATTGATGTGCTTTTCCCTGTATTTTGTTGTTAATGGATACCATCAGGCTTGTTGATGGATCCATTTCTTCCTTGTATTGCATTTGCGGTTGAACCTTTCTTAAATGTACTTGAATATTTTGTTGAATGAGTATGAGCAGTTTTATTCAGAGTTATTCTTTATCAGATAGCTGCGCACAAGCACATGACCACGACACGTCTCTTTATATCACAATTTCTGGTCTTCAGATTTCTGTGGTGGGATTGGAATCAGGGTATAAAGCACCTCGGAAATGACAAACATGGCATTGCATGGCATTGCATATCATTTTGCATTTTTGTTACTTGCTTTTCAGGTACTCGTTGCGGGGTCTCTAACCTTTATTTGGTTTCAGGCAGTATAGCGGAGAATCATATTCACCGATATTCGACGCGAAGAAATCAAGTAAGAATCATGGATCAAGTGCAAAGTGATTTGGCGGAAATGAGGGCGCGTATGGACCAGTTCATGACCCTCATGACTGGCATGGCGCAAAATCAGGAGAGACTGAGGCTTCTGGTAGAGCGTCCCGACAATGGGCCCGAAGGTGATCATCATGACAATTCACAGGGACACGGCATCCCTCCTCCCGGTGGCAACCCTCCTCCTGGTGGTAACAATCGGGGTAATGGAAATGGTAGGCATGCTGGTGTTACTCTTGAAGATACTCTGGAAGACCAATTTACTCTACTAGACGCTGATGTGGGTAATCAAGGTGATCGAAGGTATGAGGAGTTAGCAGAAAAGATCAGGGCCATAGAATGCAAGAACTCTATGGGTATTGATGTTACTAGCTTGGGGCTGGTCTCAGGAGTCAGAATTCCCCCTAAATTCAAACCTCCTACTTTTGATAAGTATCACGGCAATGCGTGTCCCCAAACGCATCTTCAAGCCTACTTTGGGAAGATTTCAGCCCATACGGATGACGAGAAGCTATGGATGCACTATTTTCAGGACAGTCTGGCGGGGGCGTCCTTGACCTGGTACATGAAGTTGAATAGAGCTGCTGTGAAGAATTGGAAAGATTTGGCAGAAGCGTTCCTGAAGCAATACCAGTATAATATTGACATGGCGCCCAACCGCACTCAATTGCAGGGGTTGTCACAAAATGCCAAGGAGAGTTTCAAAGAATATGCACAGAGGTGGAGGGAAATGGCTGCCCAGGTTCAACCTCCCTTGTCAGACAGAGAAATGGCAGATATGTTCATGGGCACATTGCAAGGGGCCTATCTGGATAGATTAGCTGCTTGTCCGTCGACTGGATTTGCTGATATTGTGATTGCGGGAGAAAGAATAGAAAGTCTGTTAAAGCTTGGAAAGATCCAGGATGTGAGTGGGGCTGGCTCTTCGGGGACGAAGAAACCGTTTGCTAGTAACCAGAAAAGAAGAGAAGGTGATACGAATGCTGTGTTTAGAGGACGAGGCAGAGGGCGTTCTCGAGCTTATTATCAGGTAGATGCTGTGACAATCCCCACACCGTCTGTTCAGAAACAACAACCCCAACAACAAGTTCAACAGCAACAACCTTTTTTCCAGCAAAGGTCTAGACAGAGGGATCGTAAGATGGATCCTCTCCCTATGACGTATGCCGCGCTGTTGCCCCGGCTACTCGAGTTAAAGTTGGTAGAACTCCGTACTATGAAAGCTCCGGTTGCTGGAAACCTGCCGCCTAACTTCGATGCTAATGCTCGTTGTGAGTTCCACTCAGGTGCTCAGGGGCACTCCATTGAAAAATGCTGGGCTTTCCATCATAAAGTACAAGATTTGATTGATGCTAAAGCCATCAATTTCTCTCCCGCTCCGAATATTACTCAGCATCCCATGCCTGATCATAGTGCAGCAAATGTGTACGCTATTGAAGATGGGAGGAGATTGAATCTGGTGTTAGACGTTCATCAAGTGAAAACTTCTTTGTTGGTTGTAAAAGATCGTTTATTGAAGGGACAGGTGTTCCCGGGCTGTAATCAAGATTGCTTGGAGTGTATGAATCAGGAGAACGGCTGTGATAAGTTGAAGATGGGTTTACAGAATCTGATCGATGAAGGATGTCTACAGTTCGATAGAGTCGTGAAAGACACTGATGAGATATCAACCGTGACCATCTATTACACTCCCGCTGAGATTCAAATGCCGGTCAACGCAGTTCCCGTGGCGAGTGTTGCGCCAGAAGGGCCCAGTCCTGTCACTATCACGGTGCCAGGACCAATTCCGTTCACGTCTACGAAGGCTATCCCATGGCACTATGGGGCAGATGTATATTACGAAGGTAAAAAGCAGGAAGTTGAGTCATTAGTCAGCCCAAATATTGATAATGTAGGGGGTGTAGGGGGCTTTACAAGGAGTGGAAGGTTGTTCGCTCCCCAAACCTTGAGAAGTGATAAGGAGGTAGAAGCTGCAGCAAAGGCTAAGGGTAAACAGGTGGTTGAAAGTGCGCCTACACCTGAAGCAGAGACAAAGATTACTTTTGATAAAGAAATGGAAGAATTTATGAAGATAATCAAGAAAAGCGATTATAAGATTGTGGACCAACTGAATCAGACCCCTTCAAAGATTTCAATCCTGTCACTATTGATGTGCTCTGATGCGCACCGGCAGGCGTTGTTGAAAGTGTTGAAGAGTGCGTACGTGCCGCAAGAAATTACTGTTAATCAGCTCGAGGGCGTAATCTCCAATGTTAATGTCAGCCATGGCTTGGGCTTTACAAGTAGAGATTTGACTGTTGAAGGAAGAAACCATAATAAGGCTTTGCATATCACGATGGAGTGTAAGGGCGCAGTGTTATCTCATGTACTGGTAGACACTGGTTCGTCACTCAATGTCTTGCCCAAGAAGGCATTGATGAAGCTGGAAGTTGATGGTTTGATCTTAAGGCCTAGTGAATTGGTGGTCAGAGCATTCGATGGGACCCGACGATCTGTGTTTGGTGAGGTGGAATTGCCCGTACAAATTGGACCACAGGTATTCAAATCCACGTTCCATGTAATGGACATACAACCTGCATATAGCTGCCTATTGGGACGCCCTTGGATTCACGGAGCCGGGGCTGTTACTTCTACTCTACATCAAAAGCTGAAGTATGAGTTTGAAGGGCAGGTTGTGACAGTGTGTGGAGAAGAAGACATCTTTGTGAGTCACTTGTCCACGTTCAAGTACATTGAAATGGATGGGGAAATTCATGAGATGCTGTGCCAATCATTCGAAGCAGTCAATATTGACGATGCACCTGAGTCTTCTTCTGTACCAGTTGGGGCTGGTACCTCCATTTCATCTTACAAACAAGCTGTCGAGGTCGTCAGGGCAGGCAACGCCCAAGGTTGGGGCAGGTTGATAGAAACCCCAATGAAGGAAAACAAATTTGGTATTGGTTATCATCCCTCTACAACTTCAGATGCGGGGAGCAGGGGACCCATTACTTTCAATAGTGGGGGAATTATCTACATGGACCAGTCTTGTGCAGCCACGGAGGATAGTGTTGACAGTGATTGTGACCTGGACAATTGGGTACGCCCTCATGTTCCGGGACAACAAGTGCAGAACTGGTTCGTTGAAGAAGTCATCCGGGTTACTCTTCAGACAGAGTAATTTTTCTTTGTTTTTTCTAACCATAATGCATGACAAAATCTTGCGCTCTGCCCAAGGCGTATAGATTCATTTGTAGGGCCACCATGGTTGCATTTGCAATGTTTAATCATTAATAAAGGACGTTTTGCAATCAAATTTTGTTCTCTGTCTTTCAGTTTTTATTTTTGCACAAAAAATATAAAATGGCAATGTTTCATTTTCTTTTGTTTTGCTTAAAAATAAATTCTAAAATAAGGCATGAACCCGTTCATGCAGACTTGATCCTCCGGATACCACTGATAACGATTTTGATATGGCCATGTATGACTTTGACAATCCGATTTATCAAGCCGAGGAAGGGGATGAGAAAGATTGTGAACTCCCTGAAGAACTGGCCAGATTGTTGAAACAGGAGGAAAGGGTCATCCAGCCTCATCAGGAGACTGTAGAAATCATCAATATTGGTACCAAGGACGCCAAGAAAGAGATCAGGATTGGTGCCAGCTTGCAAGCAGATGTGAAGCAAACTTTGATGGAAATGTTGCGCGAGTATGTTGACATCTTCGCCTGGTCGTATCAAGACATGCCGGGGTTGGATACAGATATTGTTGTGCACAGGCTGCCATTGAGAGAAGAATGTCCGCCAGTCAAGCAGAAACTTCGTCGGACTCACCCCGACATGGCCTTAAAGATTAAGGAGGAAGTCCAGAAGCAGTGGGACGCTGGTTTTCTTGCTGTGACAAAGTATCCGCCATGGGTAGCCAACATCGTGCCAGTACCGAAGAAAGATGGAAAAGTGAGAATGTGTGTGGATTATCGAGATCTTAATAAAGCTAGCCCGAAAGATGATTTTCCACTACCTCATATTGATGTGCTGGTCGATAATACAGCTCAGTTTTCAGTGTTCTCATTTATGGACGGTTTCTCCGGGTACAACCAGATCAAGATGGCACCTGAAGATATGGAGAAGACCACGTTCATTACTCCGTGGGGTACATATTGTTATAAAGTAATGCCTTTTGGGTTGAAAAACGCAGGGGCAACGTACCAGCGGGCGATGGTGACATTGTTTCATGACTTGATTCATAAGGAGATCGAATGTTATGTAGATGATATGATTGCCAAGTCGAGAACAGAAGAGGAACATCTGGTTAACCTGAAAAAGCTGTTTGAAAGGTTGAGAAAGTTCCGTCTGAGATTAAATCCAAACAAGTGCACGTTTGGGGTGCGTTCTGGAAAGTTACTGGGTTTCATTGTGAGCGAAAGAGGAATCGAGGTTGACCCTGCCAAGGTGAAAGCAATACAAGAAATGCCTGAACCGAGAACAGAAAAAGAGGTTCGTGGTTTCTTGGGTAGATTGAACTACATTGCAAGGTTCATATCTCACCTAACAGCCACGTGTGAGCCAATATTTAAATTGTTAAGGAAAGACCAAACGGTCAGGTGGAATGACGATTGCCAATTGGCATTCGATAAGATAAAAGAATACTTGCAGGAACCTCCGATTCTAATGCCTCCAGTTGAAGGGAGACCGCTGATAATGTATCTGACAGTGCTTGAAGGTTCCATGGGTTGTGTTCTCGGTCAACATGACGAGACAGGTAGGAAGGAGCATGCTATTTACTACCTGAGCAAAAAGTTCAATGATTGTGAGTCCCGATACTCAATGCTTGAAAAGACATGCTGTGCGCTTGCATGGGCCGCTAAGCGATTGAGGCAATATATGGTTAGGCACACGACCTTGTTGATTTCAAAAATGGATCCTATCAAGTATATTTTCGAGAAACCAGCATTGACAGGCAGAGTTGCACGGTGGCAAATGGTCTTGACAGAGTATGACATTCAGTATACTTCACAAAAGGCCATCAAAGGAAGTATCTTGTCCGACTATCTTGCGCAACAGCCGATTGATGATTATCAACCCATGAAATTTGACTTCCCTGATGAAGATATCATGTTTCTCAAAGCTAAAGACTGTGAGGAACCACTTCCGGAGGAGGGGCCAGACCCTGAATCCAAATGGAGTCTGATGTTTGATGGGGCTGTCAATATGAATGGGTGCGGAGTTGGAGCAGTTCTTATCACGCCGGAAGGTGTTCATATGCCGTTCACTGCCCGAATAACTTTCGGGTGCACCAACAATGAAGCAGAGTACGAAGCTTGTATAATGGGGATCGAGGAGGCGATTAATCTACGGATTAAAACCCTTGATATATTCGGTGATTCAGCTTTGGTAATCAATCAAGTGAAAGGGAGTTGGTACACGCACCAAGCAAATCTAGTGCCGTATAGAGATTATACGAGGAGATTGCTGACATTTTTCACAACAGTGAAACTGTACCATATTCCTCGAGATGAGAATAGGTTCGCTGATGCCTTGGCCACTCTGTCTTCCATGATCAAAGTGCAAGGATGGAACCATGTACCTAAGATTGAGGTATCCCGCCTTGACAGACCAGCATTTGTGTTTGCGGTCGATGCGACGTCTGATGACAAGCCATGGTTTCATGATATTAAGTGTTTCTTGAAAAGTCAAGAGTACCCGTCAGGGGCATCGTCCAAAGACAGGAAGACGTTGAGAAGGTTAGCTGGTAGTTTCTTCTTGAACAAAGATGGCGTGCTGTATAAAAGAAATTTTGACACGGTCCTGCTTAGATGTGTGGATAGATATGAAGCAGACTTGTTGATGATTGAAGTGCACGAAGGCTCTTTCGGTACCCATGCCGGAGGGCATGCAATGGCTAAAAAGTTGTTAAGATCGGGATATTATTGGTTGACTATGGAGTCAGATTGTTGTAAATATGCCCGCAAATGCCATAAATGCCAGATCTATGCAGACAAGGTGCATGTGCCTCCAAATCCGTTGAGCATCATGTCGTCGCCTTGGCCGTTTGC
This sequence comes from Lathyrus tuberosus, assembly GCA_022829125.1. NCBI lineage: Eukaryota > Viridiplantae > Streptophyta > Magnoliopsida > Fabales > Fabaceae > Lathyrus > Lathyrus tuberosus. Next base: position 8,819,203 of record JALAZF010000203.1, on the reverse strand, counting down.
CATGTGGGGCATTGATATGATCGGAAAGATTGAGCCTACAGCTTCCAATGGTCATCGTTTCATCTTGGTGGCAATTGATTACTTCACCAAATGGGTTGAAGCCGCATCCTATGCCAATGTTACAAAACAAGTGGTCGCTCGTTTCTTAAAACGGGATATCATTTGCCGATATGGAGTTCCCGAAAGAATCATTACTGATAATGGTTCTAATTTGAACAATAAGATGATGGCTGAGTTATGCCGGGACTTCAAAATCGAGCATCACAATTCTTCTCCGTACCGCCCAAAGATGAATGGCGCGGTCGAAGCGGCCAACAAAAATATCAAGAAGATTGTACAGAAGATGGTTGTCACGTACAAAGATTGGCATGAGATGTTACCATTTGCTTTGCATGGGTATCGAACGTCGGTACGCACGTCCACTGGGGCAACCCCATTCTCACTCGTATATGGTATGGAGGCAGTGCTACCGGTTGAAGTAGAGATTCCGTCCCTCAGAGTCATGATGGATGTTAAGCTAGATGAAGCTGAATGGGTACGGGCCAGATTTGATCAGCTGAGCCTTATTGAGGAAAAGCGATTGGCGGCTGTATGTCATGGGCAACTATATCAGCGCAGAATGAAACAGGCATTTGACCAAAAGGTGCGTCCTCGGGTTTACAAAGTCGGAGATGTGGTACTCAAAAGGATCCTTCCTCCCAATACAGATCACAGGGGCAAATGGACTCCTAATTATGAAGGTCCATTCGTGGTTAAAAAGGTCTTTTCGGGCGGAGCTTTATTGCTTACAACCATGGATGGCGAAGACTTTTCATCCCCTGTCAACTCGGACGTAGTCAAAAAATACTTCGCATAAATAGACCCGCTGGATAATAAAAATAAAAAAAATCCAGGCAAAAAAGGGCATCCCGGCGAACCAAAAACAGAATAAGGTTCGGGCAAAAATTAGGGATATAATTGAAAAATTTTGTACACCCGGTAAGTTGAAAACCCGAAAGGGCAACTTAGGCAAAAAAGGGTATCCTGGTGGATCGAAAACCCGAAAGGGCGGTCTACACAAAAGAGGGATTTAAGCGAATGACTACGGTTTGAGTTATCTGTACTCTATCACCGTTTGAACAACTAACGTTCTGAAGGATAGGAATCGGTCTGATCATTCCTCAGAAGGCAAGGTCGGGGAGTTTTGAAGACATACTGGTCATAACAGAATGGAAACTCAGTGTAATTCCGTTTTCACATTGCCATTAGGATAGTTTCTTTTCTCAATTTTCAGCGATCACCTCTTTCCAGGGATTGCTTCCAGATGTAATTGCCTATTCTGGGCTCTCAGTCAATAAATTGAATTTCAGTAAAAAGCCTCCTATTTTTGTTTTATTGCTTTGTTTGCAAAAACGTCCTAATTGTTGATAAAACATTGCATTTGAAAACATGGCAGCCTTACAATAACATGCGCAGAAAAAACATTTGAAATTACTTCGAATGTTGAATACTCCCGGATGGTGGATTCTAGCCACGCAATATTCGGGGCATGTGGGCATATTCTTTCGTTGCAGGTAGCAGGTGCAGATGATTTTAAGCACAAGACTAGTAATAAATCACCCCACGCAAAAGACTGAGGTTGGCGTTCATCGCTCGGTCGACGATTGTTCATAACGGGTCGATATCAGTGAATTAAGTTCAACTGGGTACCGTTGTATCTTATTAAGTCGATTCTCTCATTCAGTACTTCCAACAACTACAAGCTTTTCTGTGTCGATAACGGTCACAGGTTCCCCAAAAGGGTGGTCTCGTCGACACCGAAACTGATGGTCATTATCCCCAGCGAAGTCACAAGAGTTTGAAGAGGCTAGATCTTCTGTAAAATCCTCTTATGACATCCTTTGCGGGGACGAATTGTTGTGTTGTCCAAGCATGGGGCATGTTTGTTTCCCCAGCATGAAGTGTTGGTCACCCCCAGTAGAGTTTGAGGACAGTTGGTCTTCTGTAAAATCCTCTCGAAAGGCATTCCCCAACATGAGACGTTTTAAAGCAGTTTCCTCCAACAGAGTTTGTTATAAACTCGCCATCCCCAACGGAATTGTCTAAGGGAAGGCTCGCCTAACATGGTGCATTGTGGTACTCATCCTAAGCTCGACAGTCACATTCTTCAGCAGACTACTGTGGATTTGCTTTGGGTTTCCCCAACAGATCTCTAATGACTCTTCGTAGCAAGTTGCAGGGGAATGTTCTAACCAGGATTTGCATATCCCTGGCAGAGTAGCCCTGATACCCAGCAAGATCGTATCTCTGGTCATGGTATCCCCACAGAGGTCAGCATCGAATCTTGTCAGCAATACTCCCCAGCTGAGTTGTCGTTCTCCCCGCAGAGGTTTATAAGATCGGCAGAATCTATTCCTCAACAAGGATGGCACAGTCTTTCCCCAGCCGGGTCAGAAGGTTGATAATCCCTATAAAGGATTTTGGGTTGAATAAATCCCCAAGCAGAGTTTTAATGGCTCATTTCCCCAGCAGGACGTCATTTAAAAATTCTCATCCCCAGCGGAATCGCTGTGACCAGAATTCATTCCCCCAAACAGATGGAATAATTCCTGGCAGAGTCGTCATTCCCTCATATCTTAAAGTCCAATTTATTTTTGGCAAGCTTGACAATTCGAAGCAGACGGATTGTTCATCCATTCGCCAGCAGAGATATTATCCTTTTAGGAGTCTCCGAGATTAAATCATTGATTGTGGTTCCTCAGCAGAGTCGGCAGAGATGTCTGACGCAGATGCAGAGAGTAATTCAATTTTGAAATGCTAAAAGTCCAACAGTGGATTGGCGAAAGGTCCATCTAAGGGTGGCAAATTCTTAAAGTCCAACAGTGGATTGGCAAAAGTCCGTCTTCGGGTGGCAAAAGTCCAACAGTGGATTGGCAAAAGTCCGTCTTCGGGTGGCAAAAGTCCAACAGTGGATTGGCAAAAGTCCGTCTTCGGGTGGCGAAAGTCCAACAGTGGATTGGCAAAAGTCCGTCTTCGGGTGGCAAAAGTCCAACAGTGGATTGGCAAAAGTCCGTCTTCGGGTGGCAAAAGTCCAACAGTGGATTGGCGAAAGGTCCATCTAAGGGTGGCAAATTCTTAAAGTCCAACAGTGGATTGGCAAAAGTCCGTCTTCGGGTGGCAAAAGTCCAACAGTGGATTGGCAAAAGTCCATCTTCGGGTGGCAAAGCAGCTAAAAGTCCAACAGTGGATTGGCGAAAGGTCCATCTAAGGGTGGCATATTCTCAAAGTCCAACAGTGGATTGGCAAAAGTCCGTCTTCGGGTGGCAAAAGTCCAACAGTGGATTGGCAAAAGTCCGTCTTCGGGTGGCAAAAGTCCAACAGTGGATTGGCGAAAGGTCCATCTAAGGGTGGCAAATTCTTAAAGTCCAACAGTGGATTGGCAAAAGTCCGTCTTCGGGTGGCAAAAGTCCAACAGTGGATTGGCAAAAGTCCGTCTTCGGGTGGCAAAAGTCCAACAGTGGATTGGCAAAAGTCCGTCTTCGGGTGGCAAAAGTCCAACAGTGGATTGGCAAAAGTCCGTCTTCGGGTGGCAAAAGTCCAACAGTGGATTGGCAAAAGTCCGTCTTCGGGTGGCAAAAGTCCAACAGTGGATTGGCGAAAGGTCCATCTAAGGGTGGCATATTCTCAAAGTCCAACAGTGGATTGGCAAAAGTCCGTCTTCGGGTGGCAAAAATCCAACAGTGGATTGGCAAAAGTCCATCTTCGGGTGGCACGAAGCTGCAAAGTCCACCAGTAGTGTGGCAGGCCAGTAGTCGTCTGGAATTGCATAAAAGACATTATTAAAGTCCACCAGTAGTGTGGCAAGCCAGTAGTCGTCTGGCGTCGTTCAAAAAAGACATTTCCAAAGTCCACCAGTAGCGTGGCAGGCCAGTAGTCGTCTGGAATTGCATAAAAGACATTATTAAAGTCCACCAGTAGCGTGGCAAGCCAGTAGTCGTCTGGCATCGTTCAAAAGACAGATCTCTCCGACGTTTCATCGAAGATTCAATCCAGCAGTCTCGTTGGGTTTATGTCCCTTTTATTCTTCACCCAGAGCAAATTTTTTGGTTATTTTTGGTATTCAATCACTATATACCTTGAAAGTCCGAAAGCAATCGCTTTCAGGCATTCAGGTCTACAGCGCTTGAATAGGGGCAGCTGTAATACCCCAAAATTTGCTCTCCCCTTTTGTCATCATAGCATGGCATTATCATTTATCATATCATATCCATCTCATTAGCATTGCATTGCATTTAACATAGAAAAATGAAACATGGCATCCTTCTTACCATCAGGGCATGTGATCAGGTAAAAGATGAACAATCAAAGGATCATTCAAAGCACAAAGGGTCAAATAAGTGGCCTCAAGGCAAGCTAAGAGGTCTCTCATGTCTCATACTATCTCAATTGATCCTCCACAACCTCAAGAAGGTGAGATTCAATAGGAGATTGAAGCATTACATCTTTCACTATGCAAGAGGTTCAAAAATTGAAGGAAAACCCTCAAAAGAGATAGCTCATTGATTCAAAATCATTCTCAAGTGGCATTTCTCATCATCCTTTAAGAGGATACACAACATACTCTGAGGAATTTGGATTTGGAAGATGTGCAATTTCCTCCTAACCAGAGAGGGTCAAAATTAGGGTTTCTAATAAAATCAGGATATCTCTGATTTTTTGGACAAAGCTTGTTGTCATGATATTTTACATGTTCTTAAGTGTATGTATGTGGAAGATTGCATCTCAATTGGTTTTAGAAGTGGTTCAATTGGAAGAAAGATCAAGAATCAGAGAATTTGGGGCCAAGTCAAATAATCAGAGGAAAAAGTCAACTCTTGACTTTTTGAGGCCAAATTCATGAAATTCATGTTATATGTGTCCAATATGCAAAATTTGGTCAAGAAATTCCAAAGGAATCATGAAAAATTCAAGATGTAGAAAGTTGCCATTTTTGGATGAGGTAGGGTTACTAAAAATAGCAAGTTTTGGCCATTTTGCATCAGAGTTTGAACCAAGGCCATTCAAATTTGGAGTACCAAATGAAAAATCCACTCTGCCTCAATGAAAGATCTTGTTTTAAGCTTCAAATCCATGTGTGGAACATCTCCATTGGATAAAAATTGAGTGAGATATGATTGATCAAAGTTTGAGCAAAGTAGGTTCAAAACTAGGTCATGACCAAGATTTTCAGGGCACGCGCGCAGTCATTTTCACAAACATGTGGTGGGCCAGAAGTACACTCATTTTATTCATGGTTAGAGGCCTCAAATGGAAAATCTTTCAACATAAAAGTTGTTCCCCTATGTGAGAGCTTCAAGATTGATGTTTATGATTTTTTCATCTGATCAATTTATGGAGAGTTATAATGGTCCAAATATGAGGGTGTCATGCTGAAAATTCCCCAAGTCACCATGCCTTGTCTGCAAGCCAAGTTGCTCGCCACACGCCAGTTGCGATTTCCAATATTTCAGGTCATTTTTGAGCAAGATAGAGTTCTAATTTCTAATCTTGTTTCACACCAAACTTGTAGTATGACACTTTTTCTTTCCAATGATCCTAAAACATCATCAAACCATTCACTAAATTGAGAGATTTTCACCTGCAAATCACAATGCTTGACACTGATGCATTAGCAGCTTGGTGCACGATTTTTGCTCAAGCTTACAACAAACACTTGTGTACTTTTGTTTCTTCATTTGGACAAACCTTGCTCTTATCATGCATGTACATCATAGCAGCCATACATCAAAGGGGAAAGTGTTTGAACAAATAGCTTGTGCACTAAGTAATGTCATGCTGCAATGTCATAACATCATCTCATCACCACTGATTCACTTCTTCCTCACCATAGCTCACCATAAGTCATCGTCACCATAGCAAAACCATTGCTAACTCGTCCCCTAACTAACTTGGCTCAGTTAGTTAGGATGGACTCACCTAAACTCAACTTGGACTCAGTTAACCAACTCAGGTTAACCATGGTTAAAGCAACTTATAAATAGCAAGCTTCACTCACATTTCAAGGTTCAGCTTCATTTTTTACTCTCCCTCTCAAACACTTCAAACTCTCCCTCTCTTTCTCTCCATTTTCTCTCTGAGTTTCGCGAATTCATCATCATCTTCCTCTAATTCCACCTTCAAGCTTCATCTTCAATCATCACTGAACATTGAAGCAGCATTGGATCTTTGAAGTAAGCACTCTACAAATCCATATCCATCATCATTCTTCAGAAGTTGAAAGCCTTTATTTGGCCAAGAGTAGCTCAAAGAGGAAGCAAAATCTCTGGTTTTCTGAAGAATATCTCAAGGTCACAAATCTTCAGGTACGAATTTCCACCATTATAGACATGATTTGAAGTTATTTTCAGGTTCTTGAAGCTTCTTATAAGCTCGAGAACTTGTCTGGCTAGTTGATAGGCCTTTAGAGGCATAGTTCAAAAGTTAGGGCAAAACTTCCTCTGTTCGATTCTTTTATGTCATGAATATTTTGTGCATTTTATCACTGGATCCATGCTCCTCATCACTTCAGCTTTCCAATGATGTATGTTTTGTCCATTTATGCTTGCCTGAAAATCATTGTCACCGGAGGTTGGCCGGAGAAGATGACCGGAGGTCATCTCCGGCCGGTGGATTCATTTTCTAGGGTTTTGCTCAGGTTTTAATCATGACCATTGGATGAGCATGATCTGATGGCCACGAACGTGCCAGCGCATTAAAAAAGGCGTGCACCTCACGTGCTCCATTTCTGATTTCACTTAAACAAGATGTGGCGCAGTGCATGTTAGTAATTGTGTTCCCTCACGTGTGTACATTGATCCTGCTTACTTTGACTATTGTTTGACCTTGACTTGATCTGATGGTTGTGAGTGAGTCAAAATTGTTGACTGATGGTGCACACTTGTTATTGTGTTTGGCGCGCAGACTTGGACTTATCCAGATTGATATTTGCACCCTCCTGTTTTGAAGCCCAATGCATTTACACTGTCTAATTGCTATGTTTGCACCCCCTTGCATTTTGCATTCATTTTTCATTTTTATTTCTCTCTACACGTTTGATTTCTAATTTTTAAAAATACCAAAACATATTGGAAAATTCTACAAAAATTCATGTGTATTCTTAAAACATTTAGGAAATTTTCTATGATTTTATTTTCTGATTTTATGACCATTTTGCCCCTGTTCCATAATTTTCTTTGAATTTCCATTTAGATGTATCCTAAGCATGATACTTGAATTTGTTTAATTTTGTTCTTGCTCATTACAAACTGTTTTGGCATGGTTCTTTTTGCATTAATTCACTAATACATTGAAGCATGTTAGATGATTTTTGTTTGATTTTTTAGGTCACTTTATCACATGTTTTGATGCCTATATTTGTACCACTTTGCATGACATTTCAACTTGACCTAATTGCTTTGTTTGAAGTCATTTTGCTTTGAATTTTGATATGCTATTTTGATATGTGATTCATATCTGGTTAGTGAACTCCAATACCATGTTTTCATAATTTTCATGAGGCCATTTGATTTTTGTTTGATGCATTTCATTCAAGGCATTATGACATGTTATATCATTGTAATCTTTAGTGCATGTTTGCATGAATTCTTTTGTGCATATTTGTATGAGCATTTGCATAGTTGTGTGAGTCATTCATATGATATTATAGGTCTTTGATACACATTATAGGTCATCTTTACATGTTCATTTCATTTGAACTTTGTGCATCATTAACATGTTTTGTTTGCACTTTCTTTTTGGAACTTTCATTTCAATTCTTCTCATATTACTTCTTGAATGCCTTGAAGTTGATTCATAAATACTTTTGAGATGTTTATAAACCATTTTTCATTTATTTTCAATTCTGGTTGTTGATTTACATGTTCCATTTATGCATGTCCTCTTCATTTCTTTCCATCTTTCATCTATCCCTTCTTCTTGTAACATGTTTAAATGCTAATGGGTGATGATTGTTGCTTATTCACTTGCACTTGTATAATAATAACCATTGGTTGTCCATATGATGTACATTCTGATTGTGGCTCTAGGATTTGGTTTCTCATTTAATTCTTCTGAGCTTTATGATGCATTACATGTTCTTTTACTTCTTATACTTCTTATACATGTTTACTAACCATGTAGGGGCTTCGGTAAGTTTCAATTGAGTGTGGATAAGGAATCCACATTCAACTTCTATCCTTTCTTTTTTACAATTCCATTTTGTGTTTTGTTAAGCACTTATGTGCTTTCTTTTGATAACTCATCACTTTCCCCTTGTGAATTACAATTCATCTTCTACTTTGGAAGTGAATTGTTTAATTCATTCTTTCTTTAGACTTTAGGTTGAAACCTCACAAACTTTAGGATCACTCCCTTAACTAATCAATTAGGATTGAGTCTTAGTCTATATAGATTTTTACCTTTACCCTCTCTTGAGTCTTTCATCTTCTCATCTCAAAGAAAATTCGAAATATCTAATAAAGGTAGGCATTTATTGCATTTAGGCTTTTCATATAAAGAAAAGATTATAAGGGGTCTTCTCTTGTAATCTTAGAATGTGTAGCATATAGCCCATCTTGGGTCAATGTGTTAAACATTTGATCTTGTATGAGGGACTTAAATGCAATACTTGTTGAAGGTGCAAATAATAAAGAACACTTCTTCATTTCTTAATCAACAAAACACCTAATAAACACAAGTATGCTAGTGTGTTTGAACCTTGACAATTGGAACTAAGTGTGGGGGTCTTCTTCACTCTTAGTGTGCTTCCTTACCCATTCCATCTTGGAATGTGAGGATGTACACATTCCAATGACTAAGATTCAGATACACTATCATATGCAAACAAATGAAAAACTCTTAAAAGACAAAAACAAACAATTACGTCTTTCCTTCGGGAATTCTTTTCTCATCTCACTCACTCTCAACGTATGAACGTGCTCCTACTCGTTCTCTTGCAAGATGGTAACGCACTCGGACCAGCGAGCCTGCAACACCTGAGTCAGAATGTTAGCCGTTCCTTAAAAAACACAATCCATCCCCAGTGAGGGGAACTACGTCGCTCTGATTCTCATGCTCCCGATGAGATACGTAGGCAGTGGGGTAGGGCCCATGCGAGCACTTCTTTTATTTTCCCTACATTTGTTTCTCTTTCTCCTTTCCTTTTTCAGTGCTTTCTCAGTATTCCTTTCTTTACACCCTTTGAGCGAGACAAGCAAGCGTGGATCCCATCGGGTACGATGGACGTGAGGGGGTGCTAATACCTTCCTCTCGCGTAACCGACTCCCTTACCCACTTCTCTTGGTCGTAAGACCATGCTTTTCCTTTCTCTCAGGTTTATGCGGTGTTTCCTTTCCCTCTCATGGGATAAATACACATTGCTGGCGACTCTGTTCGGTGCCACTTTCGCGTTTGTACTTGGATGAAAATCCCGGGAGCGACATAATGTTACTTAGAAAAGGATAAAACTTCCCCTCTATCCTGGTCTTCAGCCACGAAGCTGGTCTTAGTTTTCTTTTGAAATAAACTTCCCCTCGATCCTGCAGGAAGTGATGTTGGAAATGATGCTGTCAAATTGTCCTACCGTCACATCTTGTTCCACAAAGGCTTGCTCTAAGACTTTCTGTAGAGCTTCCCTGTGAGCTTCTGAACTAAGTAGGAGAGATAACACAGAGATTCGAGACAGAATTTGCAACAATTGGTCCACAACATTATACTCGCTTTTCTGGATGAGCTTCAGCATCTCATCGTTGTTCTTCACAATCTCTAGATTACTAGATTGCCCGACTTGTGGATTTGGAACTTCTATCTGAGGTTCCTTTTCTTTGGCAGGTTCCCCAACTCCTCTATTGAAGATTCGACCACTCCGTGTGACTCGACTGTGTAGCGCGAGTTTTATGTGTGGTTACGAAGCACTATCGCTTTTGGGTACTACAGCTCGATTCATTTTTTATCCTATTGAAGCTGATGAAGGAAGGGAAATACATGTCTCCAATTAACCCTGCTTGCAAACTTAGTTTAAACAGATAACTGTTGGTTTACAGATGCTACAAAGATCGTGGATCTCTCTTAGGTTATGTTATTGAGAACACTGGGTCTAGACTATTGGTAGGATGTCAGGACTGATGCTTTTCGATTGATGTATGAAGGTACGGGATTTTGGGTTTTTTATTAGTATGCTCGCTAATATTCTTTTTCAATCTTATGCCTACGTATTCCCGGGATAGGGAAATCAGAGCGATAGTACTTCCTCCTATTCTATGGGAGGAAATGGTGTTTTGTTGTCTTGTTCAAAGCCCAAGACATGAAGCTAAAGGTGGTTTGTATCTTGTTCAAAGCCCAAGATGTGAAGCTGAAGGGTTTTTTAGAGAGAATTTGTCATCTCTAAAGGGGAATGTTTGGCATAACTGTTGGGTGACTGATTATAAACGAGAATTACTTTAACTGGGATATGCGAATCCAGCAATGCCATAATTTCCTTTATAGGGGATTTTCAACCTGAAGGAGAAGACTTTAACTTAGTTTAGAGCAACGTCATTTTTCCTTAGGAATTTCTCATGCTAAAAGAGGGACAGTGGCGTGGATGTAAATAATCTAGAGGCTTGCCGCTTACAGCAATTAGATGAGGGAAAAGGAGTTTGTATCCTATGACCAAAGCATGATTTGATGCTAAAAGGTTGATTGAATTAAACGGGGATTTCTATATACAAAGCCTAAGGGGAGGCTATTGACCCAACAAGAGGATGCTTTTGTGTCTCGTACGAAGCCCGAGATAGAGGCTAAAAGGGTTGACTCAACAAGAGAGTGTTTTTATATGTGTCTTGTACGAAGCCCAAGACGGAGGCTAAAATGGTTTGACTCAACAAGAGAGTGTTTTTATATGTCTCTTGTACGAAGCCCAAGACGGAGGCTAAAAGGGTTTGACTTAACAAGAGAGTCTTATATACTCACCAAGAGAGTGATTTGTATCTCGTACGAAGTCCGAGATGGAGGCTAAAGGTGATCGACTCAACAAGAGATTCTTTTATACTCAACAAGAGAGTGATTTGTATCTCGTACAAAGCCCGAGATAGAGGCGTTTAGGGATGAGTACTAACCCTCAAATGGTCGGAGTTTTGACGCTGGAAAGACTGCTCTAGCAAAGGATGACTAAGTTCTGTCTTATACCTTTAAGAGGTCGTCAGGGTCCTTGTATTAAGCCCAAGAGAAGGCATGAGATTTTTTAAGAAGCCTGTGGGTCCCCAAACCCCGAGAAGTTCAAGACATGTCATTCATAGAGAATAGATCAAGCCAGGAAAGTTCGAGAATTTGGAAGAAACTCAAGAGATGCCATTCACGGAGAAAAGATTATCTCAAGGGAGTTAGAGTTTCTTTGACAATTTTTAAGGGTGCTTTTAAGAAGCCTGTGGGTCCCCAAACCCCGAGAAGTTCAAGACATGCCATTCACAGAGAATAGATCAAGCCAGGAAAGTTCGAGAATTTGGAAGAAACTCAAGAGATGCCATTCACGGAGAAAAGATCATCTCTGGGGAGTAGAGTCTCTTTGACAACTTCTAAGGGTGACAGTCTGAGAAAGGGTTCACCGAGAATGCTGCCTTTCACGTCTCCATATTGTTTAACCCCAAGAGGAGGGAAGACTGTGTCTGGTAATCCTATGGGGATCTAGTTTTGACTGTATCTAAGAGCGATCAACGGGGCTTTACCTAGTGCTAGACGTAGTCGCCGGGGAAAACTCTAAATAACTATACTAGTATTACATAGTTGATATTTGACAAGTATATAAAAGTTTGTGAAAGAATACTTACAGTGAGCAGCCCCACAATACAGTTATATATATATATATATATATATATATATATATCTATATATATATATATGAAAGCGGATAAAGAAAACGGGTAAACACTTACTCGGTTGTAGAGCTTCTATGTTGTGTTGTTAGTTGTTCAACAAAGAAAGCTTTGATAATAATATTATATTCAAAATCAAAGGAGAAAGTGCTTTGAAAAGATTGTTGGGGCTTACAGCTCAAGGAGAGGCCCAAAGTTTTTTCAGTGATTGCACTGTTGTTTTATACATTGTACAAGGACTTATACAAGTGACTGAGGCCCAAAAGGTTTTCTGTACAAAGGGATGGGTCTTACACTCTCTCAAGAGGCCCAAAGGTTTATTTTTGTACAAGTGGTGGGGCTTACAGCTCAAGGAGAGGCCCAAAAGAATGGTTTTTGAACTGGCAATCGCGCCGAGATTTTCTTTTAACGCAGAGGGACTTATACAATATCTGAGGCCCAAAATGGTTTTCAAAGGGGTTTGGGTCTTACACTCTAATAGAGGCCCAAAATGATTTTGAATGGGTCTTATAGCTCGAGGAGACGCCGAGATGGTTTGTTTTAAACGGACGATGATCGCGCCGAACTTTTGAAATACAACGGGACTTATACAACATTTGAGGCCCAAAATAGGTTTATATTTACAAAGGATTGGGTCTTACACTCTATTAGAGGCCCAAAATGTTTTTAAAAGGTTTGATGAGGGTTGAATTAATCAAAACCCTAATTTGTTTCCAAAATGTATTTTAATTGAATAAAAAATTCAATTAAAATGATCAAAATTGTTTAACATGTGGAAAACAAATTGTGATCTTGGATTAATGTTTCAAAAATCATGTTTTGACCTACAAAATGATTAGAAATCATTAAAATTTGCAAAATCAAGAAGGAAAAAATATTTTAAATGTCAAAAACAATTAAAATATTAATTCTTGGCAAAAATACCAATTATATGAAATAAATAACATTTTTGGGATTTTTTGGTAAAATAAAATATTTTAACATTTTTGTGAATTATTAAAATAAGAATCAACTCAAAATCATTAAAACTCAGAGAGAAATTAATTTTTGAATCAATTAAATAAAATCACAAAATTCAAATATTCAAATATTTGAAAAAGGGCGCCAAGAACATGGCAAGAACACGCGCCCTTCCTCTGTTTCTGAAGATTTGCGTTTTCTATCCAATCTCACTGAATACTTGATTATATCATGCAATCTACATATCAATCTACTCTTTTTAACCTCACGATCATGTTTATGGTCTTTAATTTCATTTATTTTAAGCATGGAATAAGAAATCAAAGAGAAACCTCAAGAACCCTAAATTGTGCATGAAGGTTCAGAAATTCCATAGACGATTCATACAAAGCAATTGATTGAGGGTAAACACTTTATGCATGATTATGAACATATGGCCAAATTATTGTGCAGCAAAAAATGCATGGATCATAGAGTTAGAAGAGCTCATGCTCACCTCTTGCAGCTGGTGATCGTGTTTATGGTTAGAGGTGGTACAGCTAGGTTCCAATAATCTGGATAGCTTCCCTAGGTGCCATGGAGTGTGTCTGGATGCTTGGAATGGATTGAAATGATCTGGAACTTGAGATGGCACCCCAACTGCAAATTTGTCTAAGGCTTGAGCAATTGGCTAGTGATTTTGTGATTTTGGTGTTCCAGATGTTATGTGAGTGTTTGGATCACTTCTATATGATGTTTATAAGGTGTGTGTGTGTGTGTGATTGGTTTGGTTGGAATTGCTCTCAAACTCAAAACCCGGTAGTGACTTGCTTTGGAAGGCAAATTTGGAAGTGAGAAGGTGATTTTGAGGAAAGCATCTGTTTGATGGCTTTGGTGTACTCAAACTGATCACAAATGAGCTCTATTTATAGTAGAGTAAGTTTGTTTTGCAAGGAATAGTGAATGGCAAATGCTGCATAGGTTTGGCCAATGTTGAGCAATGAGAATCCAAGTCTTCTCTAGCCATAGACTAGAGGTTAGGGCACAGGCTGCTGGTTCCCTTGGTCTTGGATAAGTCTTGACTGAATTCAGTTGGCAATGGCTCAGTCCATGCCACCTTGGTGTATGCATTGAATGCTCAAATCTAAAATTGGAGTCTTGTCCCTCTTTTAGGGATTTCTAGGTTTGGCATGCTACTTCTTGTTCCAAAGACTTTGGAGGCTTGGATCAGTGTTTGTTCCCTTTAGATTTGATCCTCAGATGTGTCCAAAGTGATGACAAGGCTTGGAATTATATGATTTTGCCAAATCGAGCAAAAGTGAAAAATTCTGCCTAGCCTTGGCAGTTTTCAGCAAGGCATATTGCCATTGTCATATCTCATGGCTCAAGTGGAATTTGATGGAGTTCTTGGCCATTTTGGAAAGCCCTCATATGATACAATAACTGTTTAATCATAATTGGTTTTGATACTTTTTGGATCCAAGTGAAAAATGCCCCTACATTTGGAAAAAAGTGAAGGCAGATTCTGACTTAATGAGAATTTCACTAAGTGTTGGAAAAAAGTGACATTTTCACTTTTCTTGATTTTGATCATTCCATAACTTGAAATCCATGGGGAATTGGAATGAGTGGTAGTTGAAGCTTTTGTAGAGGGTAATGAGAGCTACAAATCCAGCTTTGGATGAGAAAAAATGGCCTTGTGGTTTAGGAGTTATGATCCTCCAAAGTTGGTACCCTAGCCACTTTGTTCCATAATTTAGAAAATTTTCTAAGTTTTTTATGGTTACCCCTTTTACAAGTTATCCCACTTTTCTTGATTTTTCTTGATGAATGATGATTCCAATCACACATTAACATCATTTTAGGGTTAAAAAACCATAATTGTGAAAAATCTCAAAAAGTCAAAGTTGACTTTTGTGCACAGTTGACTTTTTGTCAGATGAATTCCAAACTGTGTGATCCTCTATGAAATCAAGTCCTTGACCTAAATCAAACTTGATGGATTGATTTCATAGGTGTTATAGGGTGTATTGAATCATGTCTTAGGGTTTGGGAGCATGTCCTGGTCAAAAGTCAAAGATACAGTTGACTTTTTCCGCGAAACCCTAATTGTGGTTCTGATGAAATTGAAACTTGTTGCTCAAGCTTCTTGGATCAATCCATTGTTGCAAATGGATTAATGTGATGTATTTGAGACCCTCAAACCATGTCTTGAGGTCTTGGCTCATGATTTGTCCCAAAAGTCAACTTAGGGGTGAATTAGGTCAAGAAACCCTAATTCCTGATTTTTTATGAATGCATCCCCTGACGCAAAATTGACTTGATGATTGGGTTCATGACGTCCCTTGGAGCATCATATGTTATGCTTTGAAGCATTGGCTCATGCCCAGAGGAAAATTTCCATCTGGAGGCCCTGGTAGACCAAACCCTAATTTGGTGACACTGGCGATCTTGAGGCTTAATCCACTCAGAATGGAGCAGCCTTGTGCTTAATCCTTAAAGTGGGAGTCCTCTTGATCCTTTTTGAGAGATTAGACAAGTTGAAGATCATGTCATTTCTTGATTGATCCTTTGTTTAAGAACTCTAAGAGGGCTAGAAACCCTAATTTTTTATAGTAGTGAATGCTCACCCATCTTTGGGGAGACTGATGAGGCATGATAGTTCGCCCATATTGTGATGATGGTTTGCACAATGGTGGGGAATCTTAGTGGTCAAAATTTGGGGTATGACAGATGCCCCTATTTATTCTTCTTGGACTCGAAGGTGTGAATGGCGAAGGTATTCGGGCATTCGGGGTGCAAGAGGATTAAATATCGGAATACCTGAAATTTTGAGGGTGGTTAAGGACGAAAGTTTGCGCATCCTTCTTCTTTTGATAAGCAATGATGCTTAGAAAAGGTAAAAACTTCCCCCTCGATCCTGGTTTCATACCAAGGACCTGGTCTCAGTTTCTGATTTGAACTTCCCCTCGATCCTGGTTTCCTACCAAGGAACTGGTCTCAGTTTCTGATTTGAACTTCCCCTCGATCCTGGTTTCCTACCAAGGAACTGGTCTTAGTTTCTTTTATCAATAAACTTTATCGACAAGGGACGCTATGCGTAGCAGTTTTCCTCAAACTTCTCGCCGGATTTTCCTGGGGAGATTCCATTTGATGGAAAAAATTTTGATGTCAGACTTGCTGGGGAACCCATTCGTCTGAGTTGTAGAGATGTACAAACTTCTCTGTTGGAGATGCCATTTGTTGACTCTATCGGGGAAAACGAGTCTCTTGAGAGACTGCTTTTTCTTGGGGATATTACATCATACTTTTCTCAGAGATCTTCTCGGAGAAATGCCATATGATGTGATCCAATTTTGAGGTGTCGATGACCTTTTCATCAGTGAATTTTTCGGAGAAAAACTGTTGTACTGCCGAATCCCTGATTAAGAGGCTTTCTCTGGGGATTTTCCTTAATCCGGGAAAGCGAAGATATCATCTTCAATGGCGAAGAGTTATGTTTTTCGGAAGCTCTCTGGCTCTTCAGAGGTTCAAGTTATCAAAGTGGTCAAAGAACCACCTTTAATCCAGAAATAAACTGGAGGAGAGATCGCTTAGATGATTCATTTCCTGACGAGGAAATAACTGACGACTCGATTGAGAGGACTCTTATCATTAGGGAACAAGACCGACTAGAGTGATAGTGATGCAATAAGAATATGAATGTAAATCAATAATGCATGATGTATGTATGTATATGCTGACAAAGTTGACGCGACATACAGACTAGTGGATGAACACGACTGGATACTCGGCCACTGCGGGGGATGAAAAGTATCAATGGTCCAACATAGCAATTCTGCTTTGCTTAGGAGAAATATTCCCTACAGGGAACAACCGTTGGTCGGGCTTAGGAGGCAAGAGCTCTGTCGGGGATGTCAGATGGAGTATTCGTATCTGACATAACTGATCCTTCATTCAGGTGCACTGGTTTAGAAGGAGTACTTTGATTCTGCACTTTAAAACTTAACCGGCTTTGGGAGAAGCAATCAATATTCTTTCGATGTTCAACAGTCAAAAGAAATTTCCATCTTTATTTTTAAAAGCCGAAAAAGTTTTAACAAGTAAATTTATTTTTGTTTTATTTCAAGAATCGTTAATCATGTTAAAATGTCGTTCTGTAAAACTAAAACAAATAAGAATTGCAAACAAAAGCACAAGGGCTCAAATTTTATTGATAGGATGGAAATCAGCCAAGCGCGTGATTCCATAGAGTATTTACAAAGTTTGAAAATGGTAATTTAAGGGAAAAGGGCTACATTGAAGCATGACAACCACTATCCTTCTACCAACTTTGAATTCGGGACATCCTGAGCTTCTGTCGAAGATGACCTTGACTGGAGTTTTCTTTCGATGAATGGCATTACTGCTGAGGAGTTGAACTGATCAGATGTAGTTACTTGCCATTATCCCTAACTTTTGCCTGGATTGTACTTTGAGATTTCCAACCCACCGGGATGATTTTTTATCATGTCTCTAATTTTTTCCAGGACTGCCCTTTCGGGTTTTCAATCCACCGAGACATTTTTTTTTTTTTTTGGTTTAGGCGAAGTATTCTTGACTACATCAACATTCGTGGGGTAGGCAAATTCCACTCTATCCATGGTTGTAAGTCTCAAGGCGCCGCCTGAGAAAGCTTTCTTGACCACATAGGGGCCGTCATAGTTCGGAGTCCATTTTCCCCGAGTATCAGTGAGAAATAATTGTATATTTTTTAGCACAAGGTCTCCTTTCCTAAAGACGCGAGGTTGAACCTTTTTGTCGAAGGCCTTTGTCGCATCTGCGAAAATCAACCGGCGAAAAAGAACAGAAGAGTCACCACCGAACGTTATTTATCCCGACGCAGGGAAAGGAAACGATCGAAGAAAACCTCAACAAAGGGGAAGGAATGGTCATCGCAACCATAGCCTGGGTTCGGAAGTCGGTTATGCGAGAGGAAGGTATTAGCACCCCCTCGCGTCCATCGTACTCGATGGGATCCACGCTTGTTGTTATCGATCAAAGGGTGTAGGGGTGTCTGAAACTCAACTGCTAACTGGAAACTGGAAACAAAAGGTGAAATTGAGAAACAGGGGGGGAAGAGAAAAAAAGACACAAAGGACTCGCAAGGATCATCGCAATCCTATGCCTACGTATCTTCATTAACCAATGAAGAATCAGAGTCAATGTAGTTCGGACTACGGATTGGGGAAGGGTGAAAGGATTGTGCTCGGAGAGATCTCGCACGATCTCCTGCCTACATATCTCGCTCGCACGCGAGAATCAGAGCGACGTAGTTCCCCTCACTAGGGATGGCTTCGCATTATTTGTGTTTTTTAACGGAAGACGCCAAGGTTCGCGTTCCAGCAGTTAGGTGTCGCAGCTCGTTGTACGGAGTCTTAGGCATTTACCTGTTTGCGGTAGAACAGAAGTGACGCATCCTTTATGAATGGAGTGAAAGAGATGAGAGGAGAATTGTCTGTTTTTGTCTTTTAGGAAGAAGTGTTTTGATTATTTTTTCTTTATAACACATATTGCATTAAAGTCTATGACATAGGATCGAATGCTTCGCATATCGACCCAAGACGGGACGTACGCTAAACATTCTAAGAAAATGAAAGAAGATCTTCCACCATCTTATTTCCCACATGCAAGGCTCATGTGCAATACATGTTAATCCTTTATTAGATGTTTTTGCTTTTTGTTTTGAGATGAGAGAAGAGAGACTCAAAGGGTAAGAGAAAAAGGAAGTTAGTTGTTAGTGTGCTAGGTGATTCGTCTCGATCGCACGGGTGCGAGAGAAAAGGGAAGTTAGTTGTTAGTGTGCTCGCCAAGATATCGCATCTCGTGCATACGTATCCTCAATCTGAAAAGAAGGAGGAATCAGAGCATCTATAGTTCACGCTACTACGGGTGAACGGGAAGGGTCTCGATCGCACTAGGGTGAGAGAAAAGGCTTACAGAACGCTAAAGGGAAACTCAGTCCTACAAGTTAGCATGCCAAGGTGGTCCTAATGTCAGGATGAGGAAGGAAGTCTACCTAATGTTGTCATGCATGGATTGTTATCCTAATGTCTCTCCTACCTCCAACTTAATCAAAAATTAAGTGGAGCGATGAATCCTACGGGATCATGTCATTAGACAAGTAAACACAGGATAAATCAATCACAAAATGAACTAAAAACAAATGAAAGAATAAACAGTGTCAGACAACAATAATGTCACATGGTCAAATAAGAAAAAGAGGAAGCTTTAGCCAAGGGGTCATATCAACCGAGGCAAACAAGCTAGCTATAGGAGATAAGGGTACTCATCCAATGGTATTGAGAACCGTGGAGAGCAGAGTAAGAAAGGGGAAGATGTGAATCAGATCACATAAGCATCAACATTGGTCAATGCGAGCTATAGACAAGGTGTGAGGGTTTGATTGCGAAACCCGTTTCCACTTGACGGACTCGATAACAAGAGTAAGCTATGTTCAAAGCATCAACCATGTAATGAGAGCTAAGAACGACTCAACTAGAATAACGGGGGTCGGTTGAGGACCTATCTTCCGTCAATTGCCTTCTTTGAGGTCTTACAAGGGGATACGGGAATGGGATGCCTCTTTGGAGGTCTCAGGCACAATATTAAACAATCACAAATAGAGCCTCCTTTGAGGACTTCCAGCATTGTCGGCCAAGTGGCACGGAATCCCAAGCCTACTTCTTATGGCATCAAAGGAAAAAATGCGGAATTAGTAAAAGATAAGAGAAGTAATACCAAACGGATGTCAATTCGTAGCAACGTAAGCAAAGTGTTAGCAAACCGGCACACTTCTAGTAACCTAGTATAAATGAACAAGAGTGTTAGAAAGAGAAATGAATCCGTGAAAGGCATGGAACCAAATGCTCTTCAAAAAAACAATAAAACAAGGCCATAAGCCATAAACAGCAGCAACAACAGCGCTCCAGCACCTGCATAGCTGTAAAAACCAGCAACAAGTAAAAACAACCTATAACAGCTACTATTTCTAGAACAGGGCAGGTGTGTATGCAACCAAACAGAATAGCAACATTCTACAGCACCATTTGTTCACAGCAGCTATGTATACAGCAGCACCTCCTACCTTTAAACAACTTATCAAGTCAAATGTGAAACACTACAAAACAAACTCAAAAGTTAGTCAAAATTCAAATGGAAATTGTCAAATAAGAAGTAAGTGAGATCAATACTAAAATGTGAACAATCAATTAGCCAAAAATCAATGCAAAACATATTAAAGACTATTGACAAAGTTACCAAATGAAACTACTAAAAGATAGTCAATGTTAGCATTAAAATCTAAGCATAGTCAATGTTAGAACAAAGTCAATTCAAACTATGTCAAGACCAATTAGTTCAAAATTCTAATTCTAAATCTAGTTAGTGGACAATTAAGCCAAACAATTAGTAAGCTAGTGAACCAAAAACAATTATTCAACCTGTTAGCAAAAGCTAGATCCAATTAATCAAAACCCTACCAACATTAATCTACCAACAAATTATGTAAAAAAGTCAATTAGAAACATGATTAACATCTAAAATAACGTCAATCCAAAGTCAAAATCTAAATCGGATTAGAATTAGCGTCCAAACAAAAGTTAATCGAAATTAATCTACAAACTGATTCTAAGTCAAAACCAAATCTAAAATCTAATTATCCTAGTTCTAATTCTAAAATTATATATTAGTTCTTGAAAACCGAATGTTAAGACTAATTCTAAAATTGTATATTACTTCTACGAAAATTCTTAATCCAAATTAAAATCTAATTCTAAACTTAAAGCCTAGTCCAAACACTAACACACAGTTAAAATCTAATTAATTTCTAAAATCAAAATATAATTAGAAAGAAAGGGTCACCGTGGGGTGTAGATAGAATTTGAGGAATGAAGAAGGTTCATTGGTCTTAAATCCGATTCAGCTCATCCATGGTGGAGACAAATTGGGTTTTTAAACCCTAGAAAAACTTCAGCAAGAACCTTGTCTTCCCCTTCAGCCATGCGCCGTTTTCTCCTTCTCTTCGCCGGAAACAGACTGCCTCCTCCGCGATTCACCTTCGTCAACTCCTCTTCGCGAATTCGCCTCCCTTACTCGTTCTCTCCTTCTCCGGCGACGAAAGCTCCTTCTCCGTCTCCGTCAAACTTCGCCGGAAAAAACTGTGCCGGCCAAAGAAAGTCGTCCACCTCCTCACGCGCAACTCTCAATGATCCACATCCTCGCTCATCTTCCTCAAAATCTCTCACCGGAAACCTAATGATCTCCGACGCGCCGTGGCCTCACGGCGGCGGCGGCGGAGAACGAACCTCTCACACCATTTCTCTCCGCTCACATATTACGACCTGGTTGCTGCGAATTACTCTTCCTCACAGACCGGAATAAAATCTAAATGACGCTTTAACAACGATTATGAATAAAACTTAAAGAGATGAAGAAACGGAGCAAATCAGTGACGCTTACCTATCGGAGTCGCTCCAATGGCACTTCAATTCAGGTATGAAATTTGTTCGTGCTTTACGTTTTACTCTCGAACTCCTTCTCTTCTACTCCGATTCGCTTCTTCTGCTTCTTCTATATGTGTTGTCAATTGTTCTTTATGTGTATTATGATCTCTTCTCAATCTTCTTCTTCTACTTCACAATGCTTATTCTTCGATTTAGTTATTGCGTATTTGAAGTCGCTGAAAGTTTGAATGATTGCTGCTAATTACCGGTTGATGAATTTTTCTGCAACTATTTGAATCACGAACCGTGAATTCTGCAGGTTGCTTTTGTTCTTCAAATTTAGCAAGTTCTTGCGTGAATCTCCATTGCAGATATCAAGAAGAGTTGTTTGAAGCATTGGTGAAAACGGCGCTCTGCTTTGAAGATAGATCGAGAGAGAATGACATTGAAGTATGGAGGAAGAATCTGAGAGAAAGAGAGTTTTGAAGATGAATATGGAAATGAAGCTCTCCCCCCTCAATTCCTTGTGGCTGGTGTTTTATATGCAGGTTTGAGAGGGTAGTTTATGAACATCCAAATGGAATTCTGTTATTCTCTTAGATCAATTCTGTTAGAGGTGAATTTATTCTAGTGCAAAATTAAGTTTCTGATGTAAACCTTTTCTTTTCTGTTATTAATCTCTCTTGTAATATTTTTCTGCATTTTCTGCTATGCAACAAGTCCCCTGTACTATAATCTTTTCTTTTACGATTTTGTATCCTGTTATAATGTGGGACCAGCCTTGTAATTTTGTCATAATTTGTACACTATTTTATTCACATGCTATGCAACCTTATGTTAAGAGCTTTTCCTTGCGTTTGGTAGTAGCAGCGAGACGTGGGATTCACGGTTTTGGAACATGAATGGATTTGCGTGTGGCTATTGATATCCAAATGGTGGTTTATGACAAAATGGATAATGGAAAAAGAAAAATGGATAACTAGTTTTTAAAACAACTGAATAATCAAAATGGATTAAAAAGAATGATTATTGAATGGATTTGTGATTTAGAAAAATGGATTGAAAAGTGGTTAAAACAAATGGATGAATTTAGATATATGGTTTAAAGAAAAATGATAAGAAGGGATATGAAATTTGAATATGGAATTTGGTTTAAGTTGGATAAAAAGGATATATGGGGATTAGAGAAATAGTTTATGGATCCAAAATGGTTCTAATATGGATTAGGGGTATTGAAATGGGTAGTAAGGAAACTAATAGAAATGGGAATTAATACAACTGGTTAGAAATATGAAAAATGACTTAATGATGAACTTGTATAAGCCCTCCAATGATATCTCCACTAACGAACACCTTGACTGATTTTAATCCAGAAACCACACTCAAACTTCTTCCAATATCCTCTGATAAAATAAGCACAGCTACCATAAACAATTTGCAACGACCATCTGAATTAATTGGAAACCTTGCGTTAATTATTGAATCCACACCTCCACTAAAGAATCTCAACTGATAAAAAGTCCATAAGCTCAACCCATGAATGAGAAGCCTTAATCCTCCTTGAATGCGCGCTGATAAATCTTGAAGAAGATGACTTGAACTAAGAAGGAATCAGAACCCTGGACCACACCAATGAACCTCTGACCCAAAGCCTTTGATGAATCCTCTAAATAAGAATATTACAAGGAACAGAACTCAGCCTCTTGCTCCACCTTGACTTGAAATAGGAGCCAACTGAATCACCTCTGAATAAGGTCAACAAGAAAATCCTTTGATCCCATGTCTCAAGAACCAATGCCATGAATGAATGAGTATGACCTAATGGATATGCAGAATGAATGCAAAGCGAAAGCCATAAAAAGTTGAAAAAAGGTAGGGCAAATTTTGGGGTGCTACAGCCTTCTTCATTCTCTGTTGATACAACTGACTGTGGCATAGTGTCGTTATTCGCTTTTCTTCGATCAGATTGAGTTCGTCGTGTCGACTTTGACACCATTCAGCTTCTATTAGCTTAGCTTCCATCAATACCTGGATTGATGGGATCTCTACTTCTATGGGGAGCACTGCCTCCATGCCATATACTAGAGAGAAAGGGGTTGCCCCTGTTAAAGTACGGACAGATGTACGATAACCGTGAAGGGTAAAGGGCAACATCTCGTGCCAATCTTTGTAGGTTACAACCATCTTCTAAACTATCTTCTTGATGTTCTTGTTAGCCGCTTCTACCGCTCCATTCATCTTAGGTCGGTAGGGAGATGAGTTATGATGTTTAATTTTGAATTCAGCACACAACTCTTTCATCATCTTATTGTTCAAGTTAGATCTATTATTAGTAATGATCTGGCTAGAAACACCATAACGGTAGATGATATTGTTTTTTATGAATCGGACCACCACTTGTCGGGTTACATTGGCGTATGATGCTGCTTCGACCCACTTGGTGAAGTAATCAATGGCTACCAGGATGAACCGATGTCCATTCGAAGCCTTGGGTTCAATCACACCGATCATGTCGATTCCCCATGTGGAAAAAGGCCACGGGGAAGAGAGAACTTTGAGATGTGTTGGCGGTACATGGATTTTGTCTGAGTATATCTGACACTTATGACACCTCCTCATGTACTTGTAGCAGTCGGATTCCATGGTCAATCAATAGTACCCTGCTCTTAGAATTTTTCTCGCCATTGTATGTCCGTTGGCATGAGTGCCAAAGGACCCTTCGTGAATTTCTTTTATCAGCATGTTTGCTTCTGGTCTGTCTACGCATCGGAGCAAGGCCATGTCAAAGTTTCTCTTATACAGTGTATCGCCGCTCAGGAAGAAGTTGCCTGACAGTCTTCTGAGGGTTTTTCTGTCTTTCCTTAGTGCCCCAAGTGGGTACTCTTGTTTCTGAAGGAAGCATTTGATATCATGATACCAAGGTTTGTCGTCTATGACTGCTTCAATCGTGAAGATGTAAGCGGGCCTTTCAAGGCGCATTATGTCAATCTTAGGTAAGTCATTCCATTGAACTACACTAATCATGGAAAAGAGGGTGGCTAATGCATCAGCCATGTGATTCTCATCACGAGGGATGTGATGAAACTCGATTCTGTTGAAGAAGGGTAACAACCTTCTTGCATAGTCTTTGTAAGGAATCAATCCTGATTGGTATGCGTTCCAATCTCCTTTGATCTGATTGACGACCAACGCTGAGTCGCCATATACATCCAAGTTCTTGATCCTCAAATCAATCGCTTCCTCGAGACCCATGATACAAGCTTCGTATTCGGTCTCATTGTTTGTGCACTTGAACGTAAGTCTAGCGGTGAAAGGAATGTGGGTACCCTGAGGTGTTATGATGATTGCCCCAATTCCTTTTCCGTAATGATTGACAGCTCCGTCAAAAATTAGTCCCCATTGGGAACCTGGTTCTGGCCCTTCACTGGGTAGCGGTTCATCACAATCTTTCATTTTCAAATACATGACATCTTCGTCCGGGAAGTCAAACCCGATTGATCCCTGGTCGTCAATCGGTTTATGAGCCAAACGATCGACTAAAATACTCCCTTTAACGGCTTTTTGAACGTGGTATTCGATGTCGTATTCTGACAGCAACATCTGCCAACAGGCAATCCTTCCCGTGAGAGCAGGTTTTTCAAATACATACCTGATTGGATCCATCTCTGAGATTAACCAAGTAGTGTAAAGAATCATATACTGGCGAAGACGTTTGGCTGCCCAAGCCAAAACGCAACAAGTTTTCTCAAGCATAGTGTACCGAGTCTCGCAGTCGGTGAATTTCTTGCTCAGATAGTAAATGGCAGACTCTTTTCTTTTCGTTTCGTCTTGTTGGCCAAGTACACAACCCATGGAGTCCTCTAGGACTGTGAGGTAGATGATCAGTGGTCTTCCTTCCACTGGAGGTGATAGAATCGGTGGGTTCAACAGATATTCCTTGATACTGTCGAAGGCGGTTTGGCAATCTTCTGTCCAAACGGAGTCCTGATTCTTTTTGAGTAATTTGAAAATCGGCGCACATGTTGCGGTCATGAGGAATATGAATCTGGAGATGTAGTTCAAACATCCCAGGAATCCTCTGACTTGTTTTTCAGTTTTCGGACAAGGCATTTCTTGAATGGCCTTGACCTTGTCAGGATCAACCTCAATTCCTTTCTGGCTAATGATGAACCTTAAGAGTTTCCCTGAATGGACACCGAAGGTGCACTTGTTTGGATTCAAGCGGAGTTTGTACTTTCTCAACCGCTCGAATAGTTTTGATAGGTGTGCCACATGCTCCTCCTCTGTTTTAGATTTTGCAATCATATCATTGACATGCACTTCGATTTCTTTATGTATCATGTCATGAAATAGAGTAGTCATGGCCCTCTGATAGGTTTCCCCGGCGTTCTTCAAACCGAACGACATTACCTTGTAGCAGAAGGTACCCTAGGGGGTAATGAACGAAGTTTTCTCCATGTCTTTCGGCGCCATTTTGATCTGGTTATAGCCCAAGAATCCATCCATGAAGGCAAAAACTTTGATGTACTGTCTACCAGCATGTCAATGTGTGGTAAGGGAAAGTCGTCCTTTGGACTAGCCTTGTTTAGATCTCTGTAATCCACACACATTCTGACCTTTCCGTCCTTTTTCGGAACTGGCACGATGTTGGCTAACCATTGAGGATATTCTGACGTAGCGAGGAAACCCGCGTCAATCTGTTTCTGTACCTCCTCTTTGATTTTGATGGCCATGTCCGGGTGAGTCCGTCTCAACCTCTGTTTTACTGGCGGACATTCCGATCTTAACAATAGATGATGTTCCACGATGCTGGTATCCAATCTTAGCATGTCCTGATAGGACCAAGCAAACACATCGGGAAATTCTCTGAGAAGCTTTGTCAAAATTTCTTTGATAATCGGACTGAGTAGTGCCTCAATCTTGACTTCTTTTCTCTCTTCTTCTGAACCCAAGTTGACCATTTCCAACGGCTCTTTGTGAGGTTCAATGGACCTTTCCTCTTGTCGGAGTAATCGAGAGATCTCTTCTGGAATTTCGTCATCAACTTTTTCTTCAGCCCCAAATACCGGGAACTCAAAGTTGGGAGAAGGCATCGGATCGTATGTTTCAATGTGGTTTAAAATAAGTAATCTGCATGACGTGATGATTTGTGTTTAGAAGAGGTAGAAAAAATGCAAGTGTGTGCAGTGTATTTCTTTTACTGTTTGTTTTTATTATTGAGTTGTTTTTTAGGATTACCATTTTCTGAAAAACGAAAAGAGAAAATAGCAATTAATGCGGAAATTATAGAACGACGTTATTTTATTAATAAACAAGTCGATTCTTGAAACTACAGCCCTATAAAACAAAACTTTGTCGCTTTGGGCGAAGCGAAGAGGGAAATTTACATAAAGTGAGCCCTATCAAAACATCTGTTTCACCTGGGCAAGGTGAAAGGTTAAAGTAAAGATGGCAATTACTTAGACTTATGAACAATCCTCGAAACATCGACAGCAACCCATTGGTGGCGAACTCCTCGGTGAATCACAAAGTCTGGTACCTTCCTTGATTTGTCTTCAGAAATGACGCTGATTTTTGGTGGAGCAGGATCATTGGAATCTGTCTCCCAGGCAGAGTTGTCGTAGGAGGATTCCTTTGTTGTATTTTGCATAGTATTTGTGCTCTCAGGTATATCTCCCCATCCAGTTGGCTGGATGTCTTCGAGCCTGATACGAGAGCTTTCGAGAGCGGTATACTTGATCATGAAGTCAAATTTTTCACTTGGTTGTCCCAAGGTGTCCCACACTTCTTTGGAATCGGAGGAGTCATCCCTCTCGATGACGTTGACCTCGGGAAAAACATAGTTGATGAATTCTAGTCCGACAAGCTTTGCCAATTCATCGTCGTACGAGATATTTTCTGAATGACCTGAGTGTTGATCCCATGACATGGTGGGGACGCAGGTATTCTGTTCAATGATGCTCAGCTGATTTTTATTGTTCGGCTAATTTTCTTGCCCCGAGTTTCCTGGGTACGGCTACCAGATAGGCAGGCCATCCATCGGGCCATAATAGTTGTGGTCAAAGATGTCCTTCATCAGAGTGTCCTCCTATAATGAATTTGGTGGAGCACGACATCCTTCCGGATCACAATCTCCATATATCATTTTGACATCTGACCTGGGTATAAATCTCGGACTCTGTGCAGGATAGCAAAATGGCGTAGGCACCTCTTCCTGAGACATATAACCATCCTCGTTAAGATAGGACTTCCATTCCTCATCCATATCGGAGGGACCCTCCTCGTTGATAGTATGGACTATTTGAGGCACTGGGTGAAGGAAACCTCCACTGTGGAAGAAGTCTTGAATGGGATGAAGACTTTCATCGTTAGCAGCTGTCTGGGTACAGGTTGCAGAAAAACCAATACCCTTCTTTGCTTTGTTATCAGTAGGAATGACAAGCTGTCCCCATCCCTTCGTATCGTTACTTTTGATCGCTTTGAGAGCATCTCTGTATGAGGAAATCGAGGTTCCTTTCTCTGATTGATTCTTACTGCTCACCGAAAGTGCTTGGAACTGAGTTCCAACAACCTCCTCGGGTTCTACACAAGTAGATGATGATAAGTTACTCACGAGCAAGGCTTGTTCTCCACAGACTGTGATGAGTTGATCGTTCTTGACGAATTTCAGTTTCTGGTGCAGCGTCGAAGTGACTGCCCCATCCTGGTGTATCCAAGGTCTTCCTAATAAACAGTTGTACGCTGCCCGGACGTCCATGACCTGGAAAGTGATTAGGAAAGTGTGAGGACCGATAGTTATGGGATGGTCGACTTCGTCGATAACCGCTTTTCGAGATCCGTCAAATGCTTTGACGATGACCTCACTGCCCCTCATCGGGGATCCTTTGAATGATAGTCGCATTAAAGTGGACTTCGGCATAACGTTGATGGCCAATCCTATGTCTACCAGTACGCTGGCTAAAGCATCGTCCTAGCAGTTGACTGTGATATTGAGCGCCATGTTGTGACTTTTGCCTCCCTCTAGCAAATCCTCATCACTGAATCCTAAGTTATTGCAGGAAGTGATGTTAGAGATGATGCTATCGAACTGTCGTATTGACACATCCTGTTCCACAAAGGCCTGCTCTAATACTTTCTGTAGAGCCTCCCTGTGGGCTTCGGAACTGAGTAAAAGTGATAGCACGGAGATCTTTGAAGGAGTTTGTAACAGTTGGTCAACAATGTTGTATTCACTCCTTTGGATGAGCTCCAACATCTCATCGTTGTTTCTCGAAAGGTCGGTATCACTGGATTGACCGACTGGTGGATCGGGAGCTTCTGTCGGAAGTTCCTTTTCCTTGTTAGGTTCTCCAACTACTCGGTTAAAGATTCGACCGCTCCGTGTTACTCGACTGATGTCTGCAATATTCACGACGGAGGGTAATCGAATTTCCTTTCCATTTTCAATTATCGTTGCACCGTATTTGTAAGGGATCGCCTTAGCTGATTCATACGGTAATGGTCATGGCAGATAGATAATTACAGGAGCCTTCTGATTTTTCTGACTGTCGTAAGTAACTTCAATCAGTTCCTTGCTAAGAACTTTTGATTCGTCCAGTAGAGGGATGATGGTACAAACATCCTTGTTCCTCTCAGGGTCAGAGATTACAACCACGTCTCTGATCTGATCAGCGAAGTAGTCCAGCGTCCAGTCAACAGACCCTGAAGTTAGGTTTGGGTGAATCTCTTTGCGATCCAACTGACCTTGGAGAGCTGCTCGCACGAGGTAGCATCTTTGGTTATTTTCCAAACAGACTCTACAACGTTCATAGTTGTGTGGTGGCACCTGGCCACGCCCGCTTTGAATACAATGTAACCTCACTAGATCTGTTTCCGTAGATCGGACATCCTGACTTTGATGCCGAGTAGGGTTCCCGTCAACCACACTGATTTGTTGCGTGTCTTCATCCATATAGATTGGAAGCCACTAGTGGTTTAACAAGTGTTGTAAAGTTCTTTGAACGAGAGTGCACCCTTAGTTACCCTCACAACATCCTTTACAGTTCTGATAATTATGCGAAATGAGAAAACCGAGTTGGACCTGCCTGGCATGTAATTCCACCAAGCTGGTATTCATCAGACGAATATCAAATATTTGAATCATGTTGATCTGATAGGGATTCCTATCATGGTAGTCCTGGATCCATCCTAGATCTATTTGACGCTGGAGGGCCTCTTGTACAAAAGAGCATCCCTGTTTGTTTACCGAGAAAGTCAGACAGGAACTATAATCGTGCCGCGGCAGATTATGATATTGGCTTTCCCTTGAGTGCATTTCCACCAAGTTGACGTTCATTGCACAGACGTCATAGTTCTGAATGATGTTGGAATTCGTATAGGTCATGTTGACTCCACGAACTTGATGCTTTTGGATCCATCCGAGATCCAATTGTTTCTGTAGAGCTGATTGCACCACAGAACATCCTTGATTGTTTTTAGAGCAAATATCACACTGGTGATAATTATGAGGTGGCACATGGCCATATCCGCTCTGTCTACAATGCATCTTGACCAGATTGGCCCTTAACAAGAGTACATCATGAATTTGATAGTTGTCGCTAGACTCTCCCTCTATCAAATTGACTGCAGCTTTCTCGTGTTGAGGCAGCGGGTTCGTGAGAACATTAGGATTCGCATCCTTGAAAGATAAAACCCCGCTCCTAACAAGCTTTTGTACGTCAGATTTGAATCTGAGACAGTTTTCTATGTTATGCCCTGGTCCTCCTTGATGGTAAGGACAAGTCTGATCCGCTTTGAACCAGAAAGGCGGATTTTCTATTACTGTAAGAGGAGACCTGGTTTGGACATGCCCCTTGACTAGTAGTAACGGAAACAGTTATGCGTACAACATGGGTATAGGATCAAACCCTGATGGTCGTGTTGCACGGTTGTTGTTATATGGAGGACGAGCTTGCTGAATAGGCTGTTGTGTCCTTTACTGAAATTGTTGTTGATTAGGTTGGCTCCGCGCAACCTGAGGTTGATACGTAGGAACAGGCGCAGGGTTGATAGCAGGAGTCACAGCTGCTACTGGTTGATAACGTCGCCTTTGCTTTTCGAGAGAGATATTCCCAATATCCTGCTCTTTTTTCTTAGGGAGAGCACTACCGTCTCGTTTTGTATTACTTGATGATCCAGCGTCTTTTACTAAACATCCTTCTCGGACGGCTTCCTCAAGACGAACTCCCATGCCCACCATCTCGGTGAAGTCACTGGGCGCACTGGCGACCATTCTGTCGTAGTAAAATGAGCTCAAGGTCTTTAAGAAGATCTTTGTCATCTCCTTTTCCTCAAGAGGTGGAGAAATCTGAGCGGCAATTTCACGCCATCTCTGAGCGTACTCCTTAAAGGTTTCCTTGTCCTTTTGTGACATCGATCTGAGTTGATCTCTGTCCGATGCCATGTCCAGATTATATTTGTACTGCTGAACGAAGGCAGTGCCAAGATCTCTGAAGGTGCCGATTGTGGCGCGGTTTAAACCCATGTACCATTTTAATGCGGCACCGGTTAAACTATCCTGAAAGTAGTGAATCACTAGCTCCTGGTTCTCTGTCTGAGCAGACATTCGCCGAGCGTACATCACCAGATGGCTCTGAGGGCAATAGTTACCCTTGTATTTTTCAAAGTCGGGCACCTGGAATTTGTGCGTGACTTTCACATTGGGGACCAAGCAGAGGTCCGCGGCGTCCTTTCCAAATAGATCCTAATCGCGAAGGGCCTGCAGTTCTTTCTCCATTTCCAGGAACTGTTCCTGGAATTCATTCATTCTATTGAACATGCTGTCATTTCCACCAGACGGTATCTGTGGAATCTGTCCTTCTGGGATAGTGTGTACCACGGGTGGTGGTATAGTCATTATGGCCGAGACTCTTGGTGTCTCCCGAAGTTTGTAACCTTCAGGAGTTGCTTTCAAGCCCCTGGCATCTTCGCTTTCCCGAAGTTTGTAACCTTCAGGCCCAGCGGCTCCTGTTGCAGTTCCTTGATCCTCATTGATCAGTGGAACATATCCTTCCGGGATATAGTTAAGTGGCATACCCCAGGGGCGATCTTTCGGCATCTTGTACCTAGGATCATACTTCTCCACTATGGGCGTTGATGTGATCTCCGAGATCACAGTCCTTTGTTGTTGCATCTGAGCTTCTACTAGAGCTTGCATGTCGTTATGAAGCTTTCTCAGATCCTCTTTCAGAGTGTCGATCTCTTCTCTCAACTCTCTGTTCTCTTCCTCGAGATCATCCATATTTTTCTGACGATTGGCCCGAGTATTGTATGAATGAGACAGTTTGACTCTAGAATCGAGACGCAAACGTGAGATTCGTAGGTAAGGAGAATACGTTTATGAGAATGATGAATGCAATGACTATTAATTATTTTTGTTTATTCAAAGTAAACTTCGACAATTGGATTGCAAATATCAAACAATGGGGAGAACCCCGTTTTATTGAATTCAAAGGATTGCGGAAATGGAAATACAGTAGATTACAAAGTGCTGGAAAAGGAAATCTAAACTAATGGATCCTGAGTCCTCTCTGAAGAGAGCTCAAGTGTTGGTTCTGGTGCTTTCCTTTTCTTTGACCGAGGCTCTTGGGCCGTTGTCGGGTTGTCATTTCTCTGCCAAGTGAAAGGAGGGAGCAAATTCCTTTGGTCATCCTGATTTTCTACAGCATGTTGCTCTAAAATCTCAATCGAAGCATCCTTTTCTCTTAATAGCTGCTGTATTTTCTTACATTCCACATTGAGAATACGGTACTTGTTCCTCCAAGACCTCTTCTCCTGCTGAACTTTGCTGAGAGTAACCTGAAGTTTTTCTGTCTCAGACATGAAATAAAAGGTAGAGTCCCTTAATGGAAGAACTTCCTGGCGAGGGTAAGGCATCCTCAGCTTTAGAGCTCTAGTTTGGACCCAATGGAGATAAGGATCCATCGAGACACAGTCTGGTTTTCCTAGAGACTCTCGTCCTTTCCTATGAACGTGTTTCCAAGCATGCATTATTTCTGTCTTTAGTGCCCTGTCATTTTCTCCTTCCTTGAAGAAAAGACCTTCCAGATGAGCATTGTGCGGGATATGCCTCATCGGGTATCCAAATTGACGACGAACTAACACCGGATGATAGTTGATTCCCCCCTTAGTTCCTATAAGGGGTACATTTGGGAAATTTCCACATCGGTCAATGATTCTGATCCCGTTGTAGATTCGATTGTACCAATCGATGTTCGAGTTGGTAAGAGACATGACTCTCTGCGACCAACGTAAAGTATTTTTTTGATCCCAAAATGCAGCAGATTTGGGCAAATGGGAAGTAAACCATTTGTATAGCAGGGGTACATAGCACGTGATCATCCCTCTGTTGTATAAATTCCTTAAGTATACCAAATGATACGCATCTGCGAGTAAGGTCGGTACGGGGTTTCCAATCAGGAAAATCTTAATGGCGTTGATATCTACAAAGTTATCAATGTTGGGAAACAAAAATAACCCGTAGGTGAGCAAAACAAAGATGCTCTCGAAAGCGGCCACATTCCCTATACTGGCAAAGTACAGGGCTTTCTTTGTCAAGAACTGGGCTGGAAAACCTTGGATGCCACCCTTAGTGGTCATGTGAGTCCTGACTTCTTACTCGTCCAAATAAATTGCTCGTGCAATAGTCTGATCCTTTGGAATTTCTTCCAGTCCAGAAAATGGAGCTTGATCATTGATATGTAAATTAGTCAAGTGAGAGTACTCCTCTAGTGTTGGTGCTAGTTGATAATCCGGGAATGTGAAACAGTGATAGACCGGATCGTAGAACTGGATTAACGTGGACAGGATTCCTTCAATTACGTGGACCCTTAACAAGGACATCATTCCTCCATACTTGGCTCTGAAAGCCTCATGGTTGGTGACCATTCTCGCCAAACCTCTCAAATCCTCTAACTTTTGAACCTTGAAGGTGTACTTATGAGTTTTCCTTCTACCGAAATCCATTAGTGCAATCTCCTTTCTCTGATATTTGCAATCATTGTCTCAGTTTAATTTGAAAAAGAGAGACTATAAGAGAAGATTTTCTTTGTTTTAATGTTTTTTAGATGAATGTATGAATGCAACACACAAAAATATAGAAAAAACATGGGGTCAAAGGGTCGGTGTCATGAAGTCAAGGCTCTACCCCCCCCCCCCCAAGGTTTATACTGGTGATTTTTTGTACCTGTCCGCAAAGTCATTGACCCCTCTGGGATAACAATAGCAAGCGGATCGCCAGCGAGCTGATGTATCCTGGAGTGATCTCAGATGAGGGTAGTATCGCGTGACAACTATTTCCGATAGCTTCCGCACTACAAAATGGCTTACGTCTGCTAAAAACCTCAGCTTCTCAGATAACCCAGTCGACCACACTACTTTCAACAACCGAAGTCATATAGGCAATGTATCTGCAAAGGGAGTCTCCACTGAGTTTGATGGTCGATCAGGGGCTCTTAAATGGAATTCACTCCCAGTAAGATTACCCGCATTGCCATCACCTATCTTAGGTGTATACTCAATCTTTCCACATGCGGCATCACACGCATTCCCATTAGCAGAAAAATAAACACAGATATCAATTAGGAAAAGCAGTATATATATTTGTCTTAATCATCCTAGACCTCTAGTCTTATGATCCTATACAGACAATGGCACCCCAGCCAAGCTGTCATTTATGTGACATGAACGTGAACTCAAGGTCTCTGCCTAAGAGATGGGAACATCTGATAAGGACAAGATAATCCCCAGCAGAGTCGCAATTTTTCTGTAGCATAACTTTTATGTGTGGTTACGAAGCACTATCACTTTTGGGTACTACAGCTCGATTCATTTTTTATCCTATTGAAGCTGATGAAGGAAGGGAAATAGATGTCTCCAATTAACCCTGCTTGCAAACTGAGTTTAAACAGATAATTGTTGGTTTACAGATGCTACAAAGATCGTGGGTCTCTCTTAGGTTATGTTGTTGAGAACACTGGGTCTAGACTATTGGTAGGATGTCAGGACTGATGCTTTCCGATTGATGTATGAAGGTACGAGATTTTGGGTTTTTTATTAGTATGCTCGCTAAGATTCTTTTTAATCTTATGCCTACGTATTCCCGGGATAGGGAAATCAGAGCGATCGTAGTTCCTCCTATTCTATGGGAGGAAATGGTGTTTTGGTGTCTTGTTCAAATCCCAAGACATGAAGCTAAAGGTGGTTTGTATCTTGTTCAAAGCCCAAGATGTGAAGCTGAAGGGTTTTTTAGAGAGAATTTGTCATCTCTAAAGGGGAATGTTTGGCACAACTGTTAGGTGACTGATTATAAAGGAGAATTACTTTAACTGGGATATGCGAATCCAGCAATGCCATAATTTCCTTTATAGGGGATTTTCAACCTGAAGGAGAGGACTTTAACTTAGTTTAGAGTAACGCCATCTTTCCTTAGGAATTTCTCATGCTAAAAGAGGGACAGTGGTGTGGATGTAAATAATCCAGAGGCTTACTGCTTACAGCAATTAGACGAGGGAAAAGGAGTTTGTATGCTGTGACCAAAGCATGATTTGATGCTAAAAGGTTGATTGAATCAAATGGGGGTTTCTTTATAGAAAGCCTAAGGGGAGGCTATTGACCCAACAAGAGGATGCTTTTGTGTCTCGTACGAAGCCCGAGATAGAGGCTAAAAGGGTGGACTCAACAAGAGAGTGTTTTTATATGTGTCTTGTACGAAGCCCAAGACGGAGGCTAAAAGGGTTTGACTCAACAAGAGAGTGTTTTTATATGTGTCTTGTACGAAGCCCAAGACGGAGGCTAAAAGGGTTTGACTCAACAAGAGAGTCTTATATACTCACCAAGAGAGTGATTTGTATCTCGTACGAAGCCCGAGATGGAGGCTAAAGGTGATCGACTCAACAAGAGAGTCTTTTATACTCAACAAGAGAGTTATTTGTATCTCGTACAAAGCCCGAGATAGAGGCTAAAAATGTTTGACTCAACAAGAAAGTCTTTTATACTCAACAAGAGAGTGATTTGTATCTCGTACAAAGCCCGAGATAGAGGCTAAAGGAGCACTACTACGAAAAACCCATTTAACAACGGTTGGAAATGACATATAATGACGGGGGCGAAGGCGTTGTTATGTAGAGTGTTGTTGTATATGAGGTACGTACAATGACGGTCCGGGAACCGTTGTTGTATTCCAGTTTGCGCGCACCATTTCACGACGGTTAGTTTAGTCAACCGTTGTGATATACTAAATTGTGATCTGGTTCGATTCTCAGCAACAACATTTTTTATTTATATTAGCGTTTGACATACAGCTACGGATAGGTTTATAACCGCTGCAAAAAATAGACTGTTTTAAATATAAAATTTATCTGCGTATCAAATTATTCCCATAATTTATCCTGTCAAAACAGCTTCTGTTTACATGCAAACACAATATGTGCATCAAACACAATTCTTCCTATATTGTATCCTTATAAATAAATCACAGAATTTACATCAAAAGAAATTTACATCAAAAGCTAAATGAATCAGAGAATTAAACTGCTAACATTGTTTAAATCAAAAGCCAATATTATTGATTTCATTATGTGCATCAAAAGCCAAAACTATTGTTCACATTATGTGCATCAAAAGCAAAAAATATGTGCATCAAAAAATGTTGCTGATATATTATACAGCAGGAGCAGAACCCTTAAGCTGATTGTGGATATACGCCCAATGTTTACGAAGATCCACAAAGTCCTCAAGGGGGAATGGGGTTTCGTCGTTAAACATCTACATAAGAGCAAAAAATTGAAGATACATCATGCATGATAATAATTCAATAGTCAACTTTTATATTAATATATGTAAACATTTTATGGCATATATTACCGTATCCCATGAATCAACAGTGTCGGCAAGGACGATGTTTAACATATATATGTTTCATGATAAAATACCCACACTCGTAACTCCCGCGTTGTTTCCTCGTCTACAAATTACATGAATATAAAAACATGAATACAACCACACATGCATGAATGTAAATGCAATAAATAGGTAATCGGGCCACTTACTTTAGGAGCAAGGTATGTGGGTGTTTTTCTATCATTCCTCAATATATTAACTTGCTCCACAATACTGCACATTGAAAATTGAATTAAACATATTACATGATAAACTAATTACAATTAATGCCAAAGAAAATGATATTAAACAAAGACACTTACGTTAATACAAGATCTTTCATTGGTTTGTGGAGTGGATCGTGCAAGGAACACAGTAATGTCACTGTATTTGTCCTAAACGATATTACGATCAATTGGCAATGACCACTGAATGAACACGAGAATATATATATATATATATATATATATATATATATATATATATATTATTAGTTGTTACTAAAACAAAACTAAATATAGAATATAGAAATAAACTACAACAATACTAACCTACATAGGAATGGTACAAGGTAACATTCTTTTCCTCCGTCATTTAGCCGGCTTTTCAAGTACTTTTCTCTGATATTTTTATCATTATACGCCCAAGCAATAAAACTTGGGTCCAAGATTCCATATGTACTTGATTTATTCAATTCTATACAAACACGGTGAATGTACCTAAATGGTCAAAGAAAATGAATAAATTAAGGGAGAAAATACAAAAAATTATAATGTTCTATAATGACATGTATATTCGACTAGATACTTACGTGCACCAAACTTGCAAAATAGTTATGTCAAGCCACTTATATCCTGCGAGAAAATCACTCACATCTTCAGGAGTGTAATACACTAAATCCAATTATGGGCAATGTTCTAGCGTGAGGGGTTGCACAAGGTCTGTTGTTGAAATGTAGTAGTATAAACTTGTTATTTCATTTGGACTAGGGTCCAATATC
This sequence comes from Lathyrus tuberosus, assembly GCA_022829125.1. Lineage (NCBI taxonomy): Eukaryota > Viridiplantae > Streptophyta > Magnoliopsida > Fabales > Fabaceae > Lathyrus > Lathyrus tuberosus. The sequence goes on along the minus strand of JALAZF010000203.1, from coordinate 8,782,001 downwards.
CCATTGCGGTTATCTACAGGTGAGGGGGGGGGGGGGGGGGGCTGTACAATTACTCCCTTTTGTAGAAGCGTGATTTACGACACTTTTACTTGGAGTTTGATCTTCACCAACGCAATGACGATCTTCATTAGTTCGTTGTTCGAGACTTTCACTTAATCTCTACATCATAACATTCAATTAGAACATAAAACAAAAAAAAGAACAATATATATATTCAATTAGAACATATAATATATATCATACAAAAATAAGCGCGATTTACAACACAAACCGAATACATCTCTTGTAACTTTTCCACTTCTTTCTCCCTTTTTTCCCTCTCCTCCTCAAACAGCCTCATTTGCTCCGCCAATTGCTTCTCAACATTATCAATCTTTTGTCGTTGAGTAAGAAATTCAGCGGTTTCAGTGCTTCTTCTTTGAGATCCAAAGTATGACCTCAAGCCGACACCATCTCCAACACCACGAACACGGCCTCCATGCTCAGTTGTTCCGATAGCTTCGACTAATATGTCATTTCGTGCTTCCGGAACAAATGTGCCTTCACGGGCCGCCACAACCAAGTTATCCTACACAACATGAGCAACTTAATTACATAAGCAAACGCATTTAAATAACAACTCATCATGAGCAATTTACATAAGCAAACACATTTAAACAAAACATATACTTACAATTTTCTCAGCAACTACTCTTGAAGCCTCAGAGGTGTACTCTCCATTAGGTCTTAATCGAGCCCTCTTCCATTTCTCATGTCTTGAAGGTGGAGATGGAATGTCACCATCTCCTCCTTCTTGAAGTTTTTCCTGCAGGATCCTCTTCTCAAGTTTCCTGTAACCCCCACGAGACAATCTATGGGGGTACATGTTTTTTGCCTTGTTCTGAATTCCCACTTCGCTTTTAGCCTGTTATTAACATAGTGAAAATTGTGTATGATTAGTATCTATAACCCATTAGCATAACATTATAGGTTACATAAGACTACTAATACTAACCTTGAATTCCTCAGAACGGCATTTCTTCGCAAACTTGTGCCACACCTTCTTCGATAAAAAACTATACCGAATCCATGGAGGTTGAAGACCGCTCTTAGGCTTCGTAATGTAGTCAGCCGTGAGCCGTGACTTAAATCCCCTCCAACGAACACCGGCATAAGTTATCCACTTTCTTTTCAATTTTGAGTCATCGGTAAACTCAAAATTCAACTACATTAAATCAATATATAACTATGAATTAGAAACTATAGGTAGTGATATCAAATATATGAAAATTATAGTATGAAATACCTTAATGTCTGTCCATAAGCTGTCTTTGACATTACCATCCACTTCTCTCCAATCATCAATCAGTATACTGAATTTGCTACGTGCAAGGAACACAACATAACTCCTAAAAGTAGCGTAATGTGGACAATCCACTAATCTGTAGTGCGAATCAAACTCGATCAGAATTTTTGCACCAGATGAGTTGCGGACTGATGTGAACTGGGGCATCATTGTGACACCTCTTTGTGATCTTTTCGTTTGACTTTCAGTTGTTTGAGTTTCATTGGCTAACCTTTCATTTGTTTGAGTTTCTTCGCTGGTTTCTGATGAAGAACTCGATAAGGTCGACATCTAAGTTCAAAAACAACAACAACAACAACATGAACAACAAGAACATAAACAACAATAGCAAAAGAGTTTACTGTAGATGCATGGGGAAAATATTTTACGTACCCTAAACGTGATGAGGAAGTAAACGATGTTGGTGTTGGTGTTGTTGTTGTCTTCCTTCCTTACGACAACGACGGTGACGATGATGACGACAGTGTTGGTATGTGCGTAATCTTCTATTTTCTTCACTATCGTGATGATGATGACAAAAATGACAACAAATGGATACTTATGATGCAAGCTTTGGTGGAATCGTGTATTGTTTCACAGTATTGAAGGTTAGGGTTTAGGGTTGAAATCGTGTAACATTTCGTCTGGTTTCTATTTTCAATGGAATCGAAATAAGGATACTGAAGAGACAATGAGACTACCTAGTTTGGAGACTATTGAAACACTACTGCGACGGTCAAGAATTTACACCGTTATGATATATTATTTACATAATGAAATTTCATATTAAAGCGCCAGAGTTATTTTTAGAATTAAAAATTTAAAAAAAACATACAAAATATATCACAACGGTGTATATAAACAACCGTAGTCATAACTTTTAATTTTTTTAATTAGAAGTAAATAAAAAAGTAAATGCCCGCTTTAACATAAAAGGAATAATATATATGAATACGCTGAGGTTCGAACACATGAAAGCTTGAAGGTATCACTACGGTTTATTTATCAACCGTTGTTATATACAGATAATCACCACGGTTGGTTTATCAACCGTTTGTTATATACAGATAAGTTTTATTCAATAAACAAATAAAATACAACCGCGCCTTAGTTTAGATATGTCACAACGGTGTAGGGATGAAGCGTTGTGAGCATGACATCGTTGTTTACGCGTTTTGTAGTAGTGGAGGATCGACTCAACAATAGAGTGTTTTTGTATCTCGTACAAAGCCCGAGATGAAGGCTAAAGGAGATCGACTCAACAAGAGAGTCTTTTTATACTCAACAAGAGAGTGTTTTGTATCTCGTACGAAGCCCGATATATAGGCTAAAAAGGTTAGCTCCGCTGGGGAGAATCATTGTACAAAGCCCAATGCTGGTGACTGTTTCAGTTTAGTGACAGGTCCAGTATGTTGGTTAAAAGAGAAAATCAGTTCTTATAAAGAGACTGATTCCAGGTTAGGTTGTACTTTGCAACTGATCAGAAGATCGGGGTTATATCCTGTTCTTTAAGGAAATGGGAAATCCAAAGGGTATTGAGACTGTCCAAGTCTAGAGTTTAATCTTTTGTACGATGCCCAAGAGGAGGCACGGGCGTTAAGGGATGAGTACTAACCCTCAAATGGCCGGAGTTTTGACGCTGGAAAGACTGCTCTAGCAAAGGATGACTAAGTGTTGTCTTATACCTTTAAGAGGTCGTCAGGGTCCTTGCATTAAGCCCAAGAGAAGGCATGAGAGCTTTTAAGAAGCCGAAGGGTCCTTGTACAACGCCCAAGAGGAGGCGGGGATACTTTTAAGAAGCCTGTGGGTCCCCAAACCCGAGAAGTTCAAGACATCTCATTCACAGAGAATAGATCAAGCCAGGAAAGTTCGAGAATTTGGAAGAAACTCAAGAGATGCCATTCACGGAGAAAAGATCATCTCTGGGGAGTTAGAGTTTCTTTGACAATTTTTAAGGGTGCTTTTAAGAAGCCTGTGGGTCCCCAAACCCCGAGAAGTTCAAGACATGCCATTCACAGAGAATAAATAGCCAGGAAAGTTTAAGAATTTGGAAGAAACTCAAGAGATGCCATTCACGGAGAAAAGATCATCTCTGGGGAGTAGAGTCTCTTTGACAACTTTTAAGGGTGACAGTCTGAGAAAGGGTTCACCGAGAATGCTGCCTTTCACGTCTCCATATTATTTAACCCCAAGAGGAGGGAAGACTGTGTCTGGTAATCCTATGGGGATCTAGTTTTGACTGTATCTAAGAGCGATCAACAGGGCTTTATCTAGTGCTAAACGTAGTTGCCGGGGAAAACTCTAAATAACTATACTAGTATTACACAGTTGATATTTGACAAGTATATAAAAGTTTGTGAAAGAAGACTTACAGTGAGGAGCCCCACAATACAGTTATATATATGAAAGCGGATAAAGAAAGCAGGTAAACACTTACTCGGTTGTAGAGCTTCCATGCTGTTTTGTTAGTTGTCCAACAAAGAAAGCTTTGATAACAATATTATATTCAAAATCAAAGGAGAAAGTGCTTTGAAAAGATTGTTGGGGCTTACAGCTCAAGGAGAGACCCAAAGTTTTATCAGTGATTGCACTGTTGTTTTGTACATTGTACATGGACTTATACAAGTGACTGAGGCCCAAAAGGTTTTCTGTACAAAGGGATGGGTCTTACACTCTCTCAAGAGGCCCAAAGGTTTATTTTTGTACAAGTGGTGGGGCTTACAGCTCAAGGAGAAGCCCAAAAGAATGGTTTTTGAACTGGCGATCGCGCCGAGATTTTCTTTTAACGCAGAGGGACTTATACAATATCTGAGGCCCAAAATGGTTTTCAAAGGGGTTTGGGTCTTACACTCTAATAGAGGCCCAAAATGATTTTGAATGGGTCTTATAGCTCGAGGAGAGGCCCAGATGGTTTGTTTTAAACGGGCGATGATCGCGCCAAACTTTTGAAATACAACGGGACTTATACAACATTTGAGGCCCAAAATAGGTTTGTATTTACAAAGGATTGGGTCTTACACTCTATTAGAGGCCCAAAATGTTTTTAAAAGGTTTGATGAGGGTTAAATTAATCAAAACCCTAATTTGTTTCCAAAATGTATTTTAATTGAATAAAAAATTCAATTAAAATGATCAAAATTGTTTAACATGTGGAAAACAAATTGTGATCTTGGATTAATGTTTCAAAAATCATGTTTTGACCTATAAAATGATTAGAAATCATTAAAATTTGCAAAATCAAGAAGGAAAAAATATTTTAAATGTAAAAAATAATTAAAATATTAATTCTTGACAAAAATACCAATTATATGAAATAAATAATATTTTTGGGATTTTTTGGTAAAATAAAATATTTTAACATTTTTGTGAATTATTAAAAAAAGAATCAACTCAAAATCATTAAAACTCAGAGAGAAATTAATTTTTGAATCAATTAAATAAAATCACAAAATTTAAATATTCAAATATTTGAAAAAGGGCGCCAAGAACATGGCAAGAACACGCGTCCTTCCTCTATTTCTCCAGATTTACGTTTTCTATCCAATCTCACTGAATACTTGATTATATCATGCAATCTACATATCAATCTACTCGTTTCAACCTCACGATCATGTCTATGGTCTTTAATTTCATTTATTTTGAGCATGGAATAAGAAAACAAAGAGAAACCTCAAGAACCCTAAATTGTGCATGAAGGTTCAGAAATTCCATACACGATTCATACAAAGCAATTGATTGAGGGTAAACACTCTATGCATGATTATGAACATATGGCCAAATTATTGTGCAGCAAAAAATGCATGGATCATAGAGTTAGAAGAGCTCATGCTCACCTCTTGCAACTAGTGATCGTGTTTTGGGTTAGAGGTGTTACAACTAGGATCCAATGATCTGGATAGCTTCCCTAGGTGCCATGGAGTGTATCTGGATTCTTGGAATGGATTGAAATGATCTGGAACTTGAGATGGCACCCCAACTGCAAATATGTCAAAGGCTTGAGCAATTGGCTAGTGATTTTGTGATTTTGGTGTTCCAGATGTTATGTGAGTGTTTGGATCACTTCTATATGATGTTTATGAGGTGTGTGTGTGATTGGTTTGGTTGGAATTGCTCTCAAACTCAAAACACGATCAGGATCTGGTTTGGTTTCCCAGCATATCTTTTAGTCACATCAGGATCCTGAGGTGAGTTGAGTGGCATAATCTGTGCAAGGGGTCTGGTGATTCCAGCAACGCTCATTTTATCCCCCTGACTTATGAGTTTCTCTGATATGCTATCAATCCTTTCATCTGTGCTAAACCTTTCTATTCCTTTCCTAGGACTAGAGAAAGCATCAGAGGTATTCGAAGGGTTACCTGGTGGGATTATTTTTGATTTTCAAATCGGAAGTTTGTCCGTTTTGCATGCCATGATAGCAAGCGGAGCAACATCAATTACATCTTCAGCGTGTAGCTCCTTAGGTTTTAACCTTGAATCGGATGTCGCAGCAGAGTCCTTCTTGGTTGCTCGTGTTGGTGATTGTTGTTGAGACATCTTCACATAAACAAGATATGCTTGTTCTTCAATCTGAAGGGTGAACAAGTTCGAGAGGATTAGAGCAGAGTGAGGGTATGTATTGTTGAAGCGATTTTGGGTGATTTGATTTTCAAACCATACGAACTCTTGAATAGTGTTCCCACAAGCCAAGTAAAACCCTAATTTGTCCTTCATAATTTTTCTTTGTGCTTCTGTAACACCATATGAGTTCAAGATGTCGCAGTCGGATGTCATGACATCTAGTATGACATTATGCCATAGCAAAACATTTTCAGTTCCAATGATCTGAAGATAATCATTCTTAGCACTTGTTTCATCGGCTTCTATGATTGAGTCTGTTGTGACACCATAAGAGCATTTATTTCCAGCAATTTCCCTCATCATGAAGGCCTTTTGAAGAAGGTTCTCAATCCTTGTGATGGTCTAAAGTTGCATTCTCCTATGTGTCATTTTAGTTAATCTTCCAATGTTTGGATCTGAGGATGGTTTCTGATGTTTCTCCATCTGCAAGGCAGTCCATACATAACAACTGTTCCTTGATCTGACACCTTTCATGACAACCCTATCCTTATCATCCACAACTCGACATTCGGATCTGGTGAAATTGACCTTTAGACCTTGGTCACAGAGCTGACTGATGCTAATCAGATTTGCGGTTAATCCCTTGACCAGCAGCACATTGTCCAGACTAGGATTCCCAGCGTGATCCAATCTTCTGACTCCTCTAATATTTCCCTTGGATCCATCTCCAAAGGTGACATGGTTGGAGGAATAAGGCTCTATATCCACCAGATAGTTCTTGACACCAGTCATGTGTCTTGAACATCCACTATCGAAGTACCACTTTTCTTCAGTGTACTCCTCTTGAAAGGAATGGGCCACCAGGGCCATAGACTCATTCTTGGAACTCCTTCTCTTTCCAGTACTCATACCTTTAGGATTTCCATGTAGCTTATAGCAATAGCGTTTAATGTGGTCATACTTGCCACAATAATGGCATTTCCAGTCTTGTCTCCTCTGATGTCTATAGCGATGTTGAGACATTCTATTTGACATTGCCTGTTTTCCTTTGATCTGATTGAGACTGCATTCTGAATTCCTTTTCTTGCTTGGTATTTCTTGATCATTGTATCCAAGTCCTCTGACATCTCCAGCATTCCTCCCAGCTTGAAGAATTTCATCTAGTATATCAGAACTGCTGTTGAGCATCTTAACATTTTTTGTCACATTTTCAAGCTTGGAGTTGAGCACAACAACTTCCTCCTCAAAATCAGAGATAACACCAAGATGTTTTGCTCTTTCAGCCTCAATGAGCATAATAATCTCGTGTTTCCCTTCTCCTAGCTAGCAGATTTCAGCACATCTCTTGTACAGCTCCTTGAAGGATTAAATTATATCATTATAAGATAGATCTCCAATCTCTGATTCTATATCAGAATCGAATATTCCTGTAAGAGCAGAAACTTGTTTAGGTGATTCTCCATCACTTGCAGACTCATCTTCAGACCAGGATGTAATGAGTCATTTCTTTTCTCTCTTGAGAAAGGTAGGACACTCATATCTGATGTGTCCATATCCCTCACATTCATAGCATCTGATCCCTTTTCCTTTGTCATCCTTTTCTTCATACTTAGAGTTTTTTCCAAGGTTATTTCTTTTATAGTTGTTGGATGATTGAGGCTTAACATTCGATCTTGATTCCCCTTCCATTTTCTTCAGCAATTGTCCGTACTGCTTTCCCAGAAACACAACAGCCTTAGACATCACTTCATTGGAGTTTGTCTTTCCTTCATCATGATCTGACACCAAGGCTAAGCTTTTCTTTTTCTCAGATTTTTCATTTAGTCCCATTTGAAAAGTTTGTAGAGACCCCATGAGTTCATCCACTTTCAAGGTGTTTATATCTTGAGCCTCTTCGATGGCTATCACCTTCATGTCAAACTTTTTAGGAAGGGACCTCAGAATCTCCTAGACAAGCTTTGCTTCTGGAATCTTTTCTCCAAGGTCACTTGAAGTATTGGCAATGCCCACAATATTCATATGGAATTCTTGAATACTCTCATCTTCCTTCATTCTCAAATTCTCAAACATAGAGGTGAGTAGTTGAAGTCTTGAGGATTTAACACGAGAGGTTCCTTCATGAGCAGTATTCAAGATTTCCCAGGCATCCTTTGCCACAGTGCAATTTTTTATCAGTCTGAAGATGTTTTTGTCCACACCGTTGAACAAGGCATTCAAGGCTTTAGAATTACCTTGAGCGAGCTTATCATCTTCATCATCCCAGTCTTCTTCAAGTTTTAGCTCATCAGTGAACTTCCCATCTTTGTCTTTGATCTTTGGTGGATCCCACCCTTTGACCACAAACTTCCAAGCTTTACCATCCATGGACTTGATAAACACCACCATGTGCACTTTCCAATATTCATAATTGGAACCATCAAGTATGGGTGGTCTATTTAGAATTCCTCCTTCTTTATCCATCGAACCTGAAAGTATCATCCATGAATCTCACCCAGATACAGAGCAGGATGCCTGCTCTGATACCAATTGAAATTCTGGTTAAGCTGATCACTAAGATGTCGGACAGTATGTCGTGACACTTGATCTCTGCTTTTCACAAGGATTAAGGAAGAACAGAAACAAACAGCAGAAAGAAAACAACACACAGAAATTGTTAACCCTGTTCGGTGATCAATAACACCTACGTCTGGGGGCTACCAAGCTAGGAATGAAATCAACTAAGTAGAATTGGTTCTAAGCTAAACTCCAACGTTTACAACTTAGCACCTAGAAATAACCCTTCCTAGATTTCTACCTAAGACACTCCTAGGTATGAGACCCTTCTTAATTCCCTTCCAATCACAGCAGTACTGAAAATATTACAACTCAATAAACTGTCCTCCTTTGGTATTCACGCAATACAAGAGAGGCTCACACAAGTACAAACCCTAGTACTCTATAACAACTGCAATATTCAACACCTATATTAGGTTAAATACATCCTATTTATATTGCAAAACAGAACTGGATTTGGGCTTAAAAATGCAGCAATTCTGCTCCACAAAATCTGCGACCTATTCTTTTCTTCAATCCCAAGTTTCCAAAAGTGTCTCCTTACTAGGAAACCGCATATTCCTTTTAGAATAAGAATCTCTGATTCGTCAATCTCAGATGCCACCTGGGATCAAATCATATTCCAATCACACCTGGAACAAAAATACAGTTATTCCAAAACTGTAACAGACAAAGATGTCGAATCCACCTGATAGAACATCTTGTCTAACATCTTAACCTGCAGTAGGGATGGCAGGCAGACCCAAACCCGCGGGGCCCACCCGCACTTGAACTCGAGTTAACGGGTGAAAACCCGAGTTGATTGGGTTCGGGTTCGGGTGCCACCCGATATTTCGGGTGTGGGTTTGGGTAGTGTAAAACCCGTGCCCGAAACCCGAAACCACACTCGCTATATATATATATATATATATATATATATATATATATATATATATATATATATATATATATATATATATATTGAGTTTTTGCTACGGGTTCGGGTTTGGGTGAAAAAACCCGAACCCAACGGGTGTGGGCGTGGGTGTTATTTTACCACCCGAATAACCTTTGGGTTCAGGTTCGGGTTCGAGTTCGTATGGTGATTTCGGGTGCGGGTTTGGGTAGTGTGAAACCCGCACCCGACCCGACCCGTTGTCATCCCTAACCTGCAGTTAGTTTAACATGTCAGGACATCTTGTCCAACATTTTTCTGCTAAGTTAGTTTTACCAAAATTGATGTCAAACTCAAAGGCTTGGACTCATCAAGATGTAACTTTTCTTTTCTTATGTTAGTTAATCTAGACAAGTGATCCCCAACCATATTCGCATTCCATTTCTTTTGCCTACTTTCTAAATTGAACTCCTGAAGCAACAAAATCCAACAAATCAATTTGGGCTTAACATCATTTTTACTTAGAAGATATTTACTAGTTGCATGATTGATATAAATGATTATTTTTTAACCCACTAAGTAAGAATTTTTTTGCCAATTGCGAACACCACAAATTGAAGCTCCTTTTTTCATTTTCACATAATTGATTTGGGCCTCGTCAAAGGTTCTCCTTGCATAGTAAATAACATGCATATTTTTATCCTTCATTTGGCCCAAAATAGTGCCTACAACGTAGTTGTTAGCATCACACATGATCTCAAACGAGATACTCAAATTTGGAGGTTGAATTATCGGTGCATAGATCAATGATTCTTTCGGTTTTTGGAAAGATTATAGGAAATGCTCATCAAAGTTAAATTCAACATCTTTCATAAGAAGACATGTTAGGGGTTTTGAGATTTTGGAGAAATGTCTGATGAACCGACAATAAAAACCTACATGGCCTAGGAAGCTTCTAACTTCTTTAACAGAGGTAGGAGGTGTCAATTTTTCTATAAGCTCAATTTTGGCCTTGTTTACCTCTATCCCTCTCCCGAACACTAAATGCCTAAGCACCATACCCTCATTGACCATGAAATGTAATTTCTCCTAGTGTAAAACTAAGTTAATTTTAATGTACCTCTCAAGCACTTCTTCCATGTTGGCTAGATAATTTTTGAAACTCGATCCATAAACTGAGAAATCATCTATAAAGACCTTCCTCATATTTTAGTTTAATCTCCTATGATGCTCTCTAGAGGACTTATAGTCCTCTTCTAGCAGGATATTGTGCATAAAAACAGACGGACTTATCCCTTTCAAGTTCTCAATGTTATACCCTATAGATTTTTGGTATCATTTTAAGATAACTAGAAATTTTCCAGTCTCAACTTTCCCTAAGTTGTCATTTATAATGACCAGATAGTTTATATTTTCATATAAAAACTCATATATGAGATTTCGAGGAAGAAATTTAACCTCTATGTTTGCTTTGTCCTGGATTTTAGCTTTGGGATTATGTGACGTGAGAAGTTCAAAGCATATGTTTTGAATACTGGGATTTTTATCCAGCAAAATATCACACACTTGAGCTTTGTCATTCTTAAGGTTGGTGCCACCAATCAGGCACGCTCTAACTTATCGTCTGAAAGTGGTTCTGACAAATACTCTCTAACACATTCGTTGAAAATATTAACTTGGCAATAAGAAACACCAATAAATGGATTTTTCATAAGCTTCAACATGATAAACTCTATTTTCGTGTCTCCTACCACGAAAGTACGTTTTCCTTTATTTACGTCAATTATGGATCCATTAGTGGCCAAGAAAGGTCTACCTAAAAGGATTGACATGTAAGTGTCTCTTTTATATCCATGACTACGAAATCAGTTGGTATTTATAATTGACCGATCCCTATAGGGACATATTTCAGTATTCAGATTGAATACTTTGTATATTTTTTGACCAATTGTAGTGACATTTTTGTGGCATTTATCGAAAGGGACATCAAACTAAAACTTGCCTCTAAGTCACACAACACTTTATCTATGATTTTATTTATTATGACATAATGAATTGAAAAACTCCATGGGTCCTTCAGTTTCGGAGCTAGCTTGTTTTGAATAATGGCGCTACAGTCTTTAGTGAGTGCTACAATTTCGTTATCATTATACTTGCATTTTTTTGTTAGGATTTCCTTTAGAAACATAGCATAAGAGAGCATCTAAGATAGATCCACCATTAATGAATATTGATGTTGAGACTTTTCAATACCTCTACAAGCCTTTTGAATTGTTCCTCAATTTTTGCCTTAGCAAATCTTTGTGGAAACATAATTAAGGGGTTTTTAAGGTGGAGGAATAACATAAGGTTCTTCATTGTCTTTTTCTACAACCTATATAGTAGGTTGAGTCGGCTCACTCCCTTCATCTTTTTTCTAACCCTTCTTACCAATGCTTTCTAGCTCTTTTCTGCTTTGCAACGTAACAATGTTTATTTACTCTTTTGGGTTTGGCTCAGGTTGTCCTAGAAAGGTTTCAGTGATGGTAGATGATGTTGCTTGTTGCCGAGCTACCTAAGATATTTAGGTTTCTAACATTTTGTTATGGGTAGCCATCATGTCAACCTTAGATGCAAGTTGTCTAAGCCCCTCGTTGGTATGAAGATTTTGGTTCTTAAAATCCCCGTTTTAATGTGTTTAAGTCTTAACAAAGTTTTCCATCACCATCTCGAGGTTGGACTTTTTAAAATTTGAAGCACCTTTTTGTCCTTGGACTCCCAGTGAGGTAGCAAGTGCAGGATTGACGAAATAATCGATTATCAATATCGAAAAAATGGTCCTTGGCAACAATGCCAAAAACTTGACACACCACAAGCATACGACTATATTGAAGTAATAAAAATAGTATGGTCCTCATAGACCAACTCGATTACCAATATCCACTACTCTTGTGCTTATTTAAGACGATGGATGATTTTTTATTGGAAATTTTTTTCTTTAAAAATTAAATTTTAAGGAAGGATTTAATATTCATGATTCTTATCCCTGTCTCTCATGCAAATTCTCAATTCTATTACTAGAAAGAAAACATTTTTTTTGAAAAATTGAAAAAATGGACAACACCTACTTTCATCAGTGTGTTGTCTTATCCTAGACCAATAAACTGCCTTCTTTCGTCAACGTAGTCTATTCGTTCAGGATCAATTTTAAGTGCATCTATTGAAGATGAGACTTTCTTAATTGAGTTTGAGACACTTTCGTAGTCGCAAACTCAATTGTCTGATTTTTCTAGTTCAGATACCAATTCACACCCTTTAAGTATGTGATTGGTATCTAAAGATATCTCTACTTTCGTAAATATATGTGTTTAAAACAAAAATCCAAAACAATCTTTATAAATTTTCTCGTAATGAAATTGTGGAGAATTTACACGAGGTCTTTCATGAGATAAACCCCATAATCCTAAATCTTAACGGAGTCTCCTCAAGCATGGCAAAAATAAAAACATACATGGTAATGGATGAAAGCATAAACATTACAAAATAATATAAAACAAACAAAAGAGAAACCTGTATTACCGTGAAATATTTGTTACAAACTACTCCATAGAGACTTCTAACAATAACAAGAACACAAGCTTTGCAGGAAATAAAATGCAGAGAAAATAAACTTTGCTTAAGAGGGCTAGCGTATATAAAAAACTTGATGTCCAGAACTCAATGTTACAAGCCTTTATATTGACCTAAGTCTATAATTATGCTGATAAATTCGTGTAAATAGGCCACAAAGGTGAAAAGAAACAATTGGAAAATGAAAGACCAAAAGAAAACAACTAAAAAATGAAATCCTATACAGGTTTGGGCTCACTACGACCGTAACACCCACTACAGTAAGGTCGTACTGCTCCCTAATTTTAGTACCACGTGCCACTTTAAAGAGGAAAAGGTTTGGGACCACTACGACGCGTAGCAAGGGCTATAGTCAAACCGTAATTGGCTTTGGTTTTGCCTCTGGGAGCTTCCTTTTATGAACTCTTCATGCGTTTTTTTCCAGATTTCGCTCCAACTTGTCCCATTTTTATCTGAAACACTTGAAAAGCAAAGAAAATAAACATACAGAAGTAAAATGTGCTTAATAAAGATCAAACTTACTAGAAATTGAAGATAAACTACTCACGAAAAGCAGTCAAAATAGCATCAAACCCCTATGTAAATTAATTATGAGTTCAACTTTTTCAAAACAAATATAAACTATATTTAACTACATTTTAATATTGAAAAATTGCTTATATGATTCTATTTAACTAGGTTTTAACCATAGTAAATTTTAAATCATGTGTTCTAAAGACTAAAAATTTACTTTGTAAACCTTTAAAACATAACATTTACTTACTATTTTAGTTACTATATAATAAATATTAATATACATCAACATTGTAATCAATGTTGACCTATATATTTTTAGGTTTATCTATTGAGACAAAGAGCACACTAGACTACAAAGTTTATTTTCAAGTTTAAAATTTTTTACACGATTATATTTTAAAATTGAATTTGAACCAAAGACCTCTAATTATATTGACTTATCATTTGTATTTCTCACCATTTGTCACCGATGTATATGGCGAAACCAAAACGACATCGTTTAGTCGAGTCTCATTAACTATACGACATCGTATAGTCGAGTCTCATTAATTATATCAAGATCATCCGATTCAAACTCGAGATCCATATCCGAGTTCATATCAACCCGAACTAATATAATAAAATAACAAAGAAATTTTTTTTTCTTAGAATAAATAGACCTATACCGAAATCTCAATCTCATTATTCTTCTTTCTTTCTCTTTTTCTTCTTCTTCAACTCGCGACAGAGCCAGCAATCTCTCTCTGCGAGCAACAATGCCAGCCCAGAAGCGTTCCTTACCCGAGTCAATGGACGAAGAAGAAACTTCACAGCATCTTCACTATTCTCGCCATGTCAAGCATCAACCGAACAACCGCGACCCAAACTTCATCGACCAACAGCATCAACTCGAACAAGAGGAAGATGAAGAAGACGATGACGATCAGGAAGAGCACGATGAGGAGGAGGAGGAGCAAGGGGAAGAAGATGAAGATGAAGAAGAGGCTGAAGATGATGATGAAGATGAAGATGAAGAAGGGCAGCACCATAACGACGATAAGGAAAAATCACAGGGTAATTTTTCAGCTTCTTTTTGAAGATTTTTCTCGTTTAGATTTTGTATCACATGGTTTTTCTTTGACCCAATTGGTTTTTGTGAACTGGGTTGAAGTTTGTTTTGGTTTTGCGTTTCTTCATGCTCTAAAGTTTTTATCTTTTTCTGTTTCAGATTCCGATGGAACCCCATCTTCTGACTCTGAAGAAAAGCCTGAGTACTTTCTCTTTCTCTTACTCTTTCATATGCATTGCTTCTTAACTTCTGCTTCGTACTTTGTTTTACTAGATTCATGTTCTGTTGTTATGTGTTTATTCTGAGGTTGATGTTGGGTGTGAATTTTGCTGTTTGTGTGTTTGCATAGTTGAATTGATGATAGATGACAATGTCATTTGAGTTGTGATGTCTGTATTTTCTGAATCTCATGCTATTTGATTCGTCATTGTTGTTTGCATGTTTTGATTATGATTGTTCTTGACTTAGTCTGTTACTTTTCATAGCTTTGGATTAAGCATTGATCAACATCTATGATTGCATTCCTTGAGAGATGGATGAATTCGTTATTTAGAGTGTGTCATGCTAGAGTTGCAACTGTTGAACTTTACTAATCTTGGGACTTGTTTGGTTAAGTAGAGTTCAAGTTGTGTGTATCAGAATGTTCTGAGAGTAACCATGTTAACTGGTTGTGTTGATTTGTATGGAAAACGGTTAAAACCAGTTTTTTTGAAGGATTATCATATACCATTTGGCATGGTCGCATTGTTCAACTTTTGAATATCATATCATGTTTTTAGAGCCTCGAGTCAAATGAACTTCTGCGCATGGTGGCTATAGGGGCCACAATTTGCATCTTTCTCTGAAGAAAGGTTTTAACATCAGAAAATGAAGAAACTGCCAAGTTATTTTCTTAACATTCAGACTATTCTACCCCTTCTGTATGTCATCATGAAGTTACGTCGATGCCCTTTTCTGTTTTTCATCATAGTTATCAATAAAGCCGGATAGGTGTGCCTCAACCTAAAAGGCATGTCTTAGGCATGCGTCTTAATCTGCATGCTTATCACTTCTGTTGCATTATCTCAGTACCTTAGACAGGCCTTTTGATACACTGTGTTTGTCTTCTAAAACTGTGAAATTCATGATAGTTTGATGCTTTATCATAATGTTGATGAGTTCTTGAGTCTCAAGCTTATGTTTTAAATGAAGATCTAATTAAGTATTAACTTCTTTTCTTCTTATGAACATTGTCCTTGAAAGGAGTTGATTATAAACATGCTGTTTAACAGTATAAGTTGATTATGAAAATTTTGCATGTCTAGGGAAGTATGTTACCTTGTTGGCAAAATCTAAATGTTTGAGTAATGCATGTCTGGTCCTATTTATAAGAAAATTTTTACTTTTTAGATTCATTGAGTATCCAACGTATCTGGTCTATATATTGTCCATGAACATTAGTTATTCAATGTATCTAAAGGGAGTACTTAAAAATATGGTCTATATATGGTCTATATATTGTCAATGTATCTAAAGGGAGTACTTTTAGGTAAACGTTTTCTTAAAAATATGATCAGAGGGAGTACTTATTTACACGATCTGATAGGAATTGATAATATAGAATATCATGTCGCTTTTTGGTTTATATTTTTAGGCAAAATTGCTCCATCTTTCCGTGATGTTATTTATTTTCACCATATTAGTCCTTTAAGTTTTTCCCTAACTAGTTCCTCTAAGTTTTATAACTTGCTAACCAATTACTTTTCTGAGTTTTCCGTCCAACTCCGTTTAAAAATGTCTGTGTCTGTTTTGATGTTGATGTGCATTGAAGTTATACTCGAGTTCCACATTGCTGAGGTTTCCATGTTGTTGGATGTATATGTGGTTGTAATTTATCTTTTCTTTTTCCTGTAGAAATCATCATAGCTAAGTTCATTGGACTTCATAGTTTGCATCCATTAATCACTTAACTTCATTGAACTTCATAGTTTGCATTCATTAATCACTTAATACTTCTAACAAAGATGCATTGTATGTAATTCCTAACTCATGAATCATAATTGTTAACAGTCTTGAAAGGGTGTCACTTGTTTCCAATTTATATAAATATATCATATATGCTTATTTTCTTGTTTTGCTTGCAGATATGTGTACGTAGAACTTTCGGATATTCGTAAAGATGTCCAATGTCCAATTTGCCTTGGTAAGTTTTTTTTTCCCCAAACCTGCAGCTTAATTCATGCTTGAATCATGATTAACATTTCCTGAATGCTGATTTCTCAAAGACTGATCCAGCCATTTTTGTGTTTGAACAGGTATTATTAAGAAAACAAGAACTGTCATGGAATGCTTGCACCGCTTTTGCAGGGAATGCATCGACAAATCAATGCGGCTCGGGTAGGTCACATGAATTATTCCACCATATTTAAGTTCTTGTCTCTACTGTGCTTATTAGAAAAACCAATATAATGTCTGTATATATATCATCTCAGAAACAATGAATGCCCTGCTTGCCGCACACACTGTGCCAGCCGCCGCTCTCTGCGAGATGATCCAAACTATGACGCCCTTATTGCTACTTTATATCCAAATATCGAGAAGTATGAGGAAGAGGTATAATTTTACATGTTCACTACTCTGTACTAATATATACACGGTCCTGTTTACGTGCACCTTTCGTAAAATTCAACTTTGTGATGCCATTCTGTTCCATTGCAGGAGCTTGAGTTTCGCGAAGAAGAAAAGAACCGAAATAAGCAGGTCAATGTTTATTGAGTAAACATATTGATGCATGCTTTCAGCATAATTATGCATAGTTATTACACTAATGACACTGCATGTTTTGTTGACGACACCTTAAAAAAGACGTGTATGTGTCCGTGTCCATGTCGGACACCTGCACTGACACTTGTAATTATGTTTAATTAATTAATTTTTTCAAATTATTATCGGTGTCGTGTCAGTGTTGGGATTGTGTTCGGGTGTTCGTGCTTCATTGTCCGTAGCATACTGATTACCGATGAAATACCCGTTTTATAAAATAAATATTTATTTAACGCTTGTTCATCATGAATCTTAAACCTTATTTTTCTGGCAGATTCAAGCTTCAATAGCGAAAGTATTTCAGCGGCAATCTGAAGCACTAACCAAAAGACGTAAAGATAATACGCCAAGTTCATTTGTGACAAGATCACAGCGTAATCAAAGAAACCTTCAATCCAGGAGACAAAGCCAAGCTGCTGATATTCAAGGATCTGAAGAAAACGAGGAGGAAAATGGCAACAATGAAAAGGACTCATCTTCCGGTGACGAGCGGGGTACAGAACTCCGGCAGAGAAAACGAAAGAGATGGACCAGAGTTCGCTCCTCTCAGCCCTCGTCATCAATGGCAAGTCCCGATGGTGGAAGTGTAGAAAGTGATATGGATATAAGTAGAGAACATCGAGGAATTTCAAGGCAGGTGTCAAAGCCTAGGAAGCTTACTTGGGGAAGAGGTGGTTTTAGAAGTAACACAAGACATGGCAGTGGTGGTGGTAGCAACAGCAAAAATTCTCGCAGTGGCCGAATGTCGAGATTGGTTGATTATCTCAAAAGCTTGAATGAAAACACCGATGAGGTATGCGTTATTCTCCTTTTTTTTTTCTCCATGTAATGAACCGACGAAAATTTTAGTTACTTACTACGTTATTATCAAACTTGTATTCGTATTTCAATTCAATTTAACAAATAGACGCCATATTTTTGTTTACAGTTTGATGTTCATCTCATGTTTGTTTCTCCTGACAAAGAAGCTCCTACGCCAAGTTTAGAGCAGCTTCACCTATGTTGTCGACCAACTTTGTCTGTCAAGAATCTTTATGAAGTGAGATCATTTTTTCTTCGATTGCTATTTTTCGGCAGTAATAGTATTTTTTTTTTACGAGTAGGAATCGATAATGCTTTTTTTAACTCTGCCTATCGGATGGAAAATGATTGCATGGTATGCTTTGTTAACGAAACAATTGTCTAACATTTTTGTATTTTCTTCGTAGTATGTTGCTAGTCAGACACCTTTGACAGTTGAAGAAGTTGAGATACTGGCGGTTAAAGGATGCAGCAGTATAAACTGCGACAAGTCAGCTGATGAGAAATCAGTCGCGGAATGTGATGAGCTAACATCGCTGGTTATAGATCCAGAAAAAGATGAATTGGAACTTCTGCAAGCTCATGAAACTGTGGCAGAGATTAGATCCAAATCTATATCTAAAAGGGGGCATTTGGTGAGTATTAAGTTGTTTTTTAATTGAAACACCGACACAGACACAGAAACGCAATACTCAATACTAACACTACAAATTAATTAAATATTTACATGTGTCAGTGTCAGACATGCCTTTGATCATAAGTGTCAGGGTCGGTGTTATTTAAGTAAATGCTAAACTCTTTTTCTTTGTTTTTGTGGTGATTCAGATTCTGGCATATAAAAGGAAGGTGTAGGAGGCATTATAGTGTTGGTTTGGTTGGCAGAAGTTTGAGATGGACAACATTGCAATGAACTTCTTTTGCGTGTACATAATTTAAAGACCAATTTGCCTAAAGTTTTTTTTTTTTTTTAATTTTAAAGTTGCATCCCATAAAAGTGAATAAAGTTATCATATAGTTTATTAAATTATAAAACCTTCAATAATGAGATTATGTTTGACATTGTAGTATTTTAAATAATTTTGAGATGTACCTTCTAAAATGTCGGTTACAATTTCAAATTCGTAGTACAATTTTGTGTTGTTTACTTGGGGAGTAGTTTTAAGAAATAGCATTATTTGCATCACATTCGTTTGTGGAAAAACGGTTAATTTTATCAAACGAACGGTTTTGTTAACTGATGTGGAATTTATACTTAATAAAGTTTATATTTCCTAATTTTTATGAGAAATAGAAAGGCCGGATATATAAAAGGGTTTAATGGTAGTACACTGATAGTGTAAAAAATTTTTACACTGTCATTTAATAAAAACATAACGTTTTACACTGTCATTTAATAAAAACATAACGTTTTGTCATGTCATATAAATTTTTTAAAAATTACAATCTGACTTGGCGGGATTCATGATCGTGATTGATTGACAGTGTAAAATTTTTTTACACTGTTAGTGCATCACCTATTTTCTCTATATAAAATTCAGAAGGCAGAAACTGAAATTGGAATATGGTCTATTTTTTTTTAGAAATTGGATATTATCTGCGCCCAATTGCAAAGACCTTTGGTTAAGTTATTAGAGATACATTATTATCTCGTCCAATAGTGATCTTGAATGGAATATGGCCTAATCCTAATGAGTTGAACAAAACAAAATGCTAATGAGTTGAACAAAACAAAATCATTTGATTTTATGTTCATTAATCCACTCTCCCTCAATGTGGTTGGTAGATGTCTATGGTATCTAAATTGGATATGATATTCTCGTATATGTTTTTTTTGAAAGGGTTTTTGTTGATATTTTCGTATATGTTTTTTTGGAAGGATTTTTGTTAAAATGTTTGTTGGCACGATGAGATATGACAAATACTTATGAGATTTTTTTAATGTTTATAGCGGTTGTGTTGTCATATACTTACTATCTTCATTGTATGGTTGGTAGGAGTTTTAATTTCATCTAGCATTCACTTAAGCTAAATCATTTCTTTTTCCTTGATCTTTATGTAGAAGTTGTTCTTTGAGGACTCTCAATAAACTAAAAACTATGATATTTCTTTAGGCCAACATGATCAATTTTTAGAGCTAGGAAAAAAAAGAGGGTTCTATTACCCTTTCATTTGGTGAATGGGCATAGTGTTGGAAATATTGGTGTTTTGAATATAGATTTGGATTATGAGTTTTATGGATTCTCTTTTGCTTCTTTAATGGATGTTCAATTGATTAAAAAAATTATCCAATGATGCTATTAATACTCATGAGGTGGTTTACCTCTGATAAATAATCAATGAATTATTTTGATGTACAAATAACAAAGCAAAATTATGCTTTTTTTTTTTGTTTTGTAAGAGTTGGTCAACATTTTGTAATATATTGGGAAAAGTTGTAGTTGTCTTTAGAGTTTGTTAAACATTTGTAGAATCTATTTGCCAAAAATGGGATGACGAAAACAAACTTTTGATTTGTGTCTTTTTCATCACATGTCTTGCCATGTGTATAATAAAATGCCACGTATGAAAGTTCTATGTGATATATGATTCTCATAACATAGATTCTAATAATGTATTTATGCTTTTATGGGATGATAGTCAAACGTTTTTCATTCTCTTTTCTGCTTCGTTTCAATTTTAGTTTAGCTCTGTTAGCCAAATTTAATATATGATGATCATCTAAGATTGAGGTTTTTCATTTTAATAAGTGTTGGGAGTAATGATAAGAAGTTTAAAGTGAACTACAAATTTGTCATAGAAGTTAGTTGTTATTAGTTAAAAGTTGATGATATTAGTTCTAGGTTGGCCCAACCACTCAATATGACCGTACAAATTCTAAGACTCAAATTCATAGTTTCATTCGCTTAAAGATGTCGAACACCATGACCTGACGTCACACTAATTGCAACAGTTGGAATCAATTCAATAGTCTCCTGCATTCCACATTGTGTTCATTAGGGCAAATTTTGTTAGACGGCGACAATTGATCTAAGAGAGGGGGGGGGGGGGGGGGGGGGTTTGAATAGATCACTACTTTTTAATTGTGAGTCGGCGCTTAAATTTGATTTTAAAAATTGTTTGCGGAAGCGGCCGAGGACAATTTGTCTAAATGGACTGGTTACTGAGAGAATCAGACATGCGTAAGCCAAATGGAACGAAAGGCTCGATGATAAGAATTGAATCACAACTTAACTATTAATCAATTTACCAACAACACTCAATGTTGTGCAATCTCCAATGAACAATCAAACACTTTGTAAGCGTTCAATTAATGGAGCACTTGGAGTGCGAAACACTCCAAGCTAAACCTTCTATTTTAGTTAGTGCAGAATTTTCACTAAGCACAATCCATAATGATTGTGCAATGTTTTTCAAATCAGTTTTTCTGCACTATATTTATCGATCAATTGAACAATCATAAGCGTAAACAGTTCGAAAATTAAAGGAGATAGGGAAAGAGAAACGAAACCAAGTTTGTTTAGGCAGTTTCCCATTCGTCCTCGCTTCGGGTACGTCTTCCCCCAATTCTAAATCTAGAAATGAGATATCTATAATCTTGTTTGCAAATTGTTTTTACAAGAGAAGCCTTAGCTATCACACACTCAAGAAACTCCGTTGATGCTGATACTATGTCTTCTCTTCCCTTGATTCGAGTCGAATCAAGTGCCTCGAACTTGTTGGATGAACCTCAGTTTACCGTTACTAGATTGAATGAACACACCGGTCTTCAACCACCTTCACTCGGCTGATTCCGATCCACACACAATTTAATCCCCAAACTTTTGTTGTACAATCCTCCAGTTGATGCTACTAGATCGACAAAACCCACCGTTCTTCGATCACCTTCGCTCGGCTGAATTAAATGCACACAAAGATCTGAACCAAAACCCCCCCAAATCCAATTGATCTTGGAGGACAAAACCCTAGAAGTTTTATTCAAGAAAAAGCCCACTAAAACACTCACCCCAAACAAGATACACTTCTATGTTTGGGCGTTATCACCTCATGATGCAAAAGATCAATAAAAATGGTTATGTGTATTTGTTGAGAAAATGCAAGAATGGAGATGAAGATGATGAGAGAAAAGTTTCAATGTAAATCTTGTACTTTTTCTTGTTGTTGTGTAAAAAATGCGAAACCAAGTATTTATATGATGCTAGGACCAACTACCACAAATAACATCATTTTGAAACTTAGAAAAACTAGAAAAATAACCCACATTAAGCGAAGAGTCGACCTAACTTTAATGAGGGTCAGCCTGCGCTGACCCGTGGGAAAATCTGCGCAAGTTTGAGTACCATGCGTCGACCGCTACAGGGGTCATGCGTCGACGCATGTCTGAAGAAAATGCAGAATGAGGAATGGTTTCAGTATGCGTCGACCAGAGGGTCAGCGTGCGCTAACCCGAGGAAAATTCAACAATGCCAACCTTTCATGAGTCGACCAAAGCTTGGTTTAGGTAGACTCAAGCTACCAAAAGTCTTAAAACTTATTTTTTTTTACAAGTTTTCATTTACTTAGGCAATGTTTATGCATACCTAAGACTCATAACATGATCACACACATATAATAGATGTGCAAGACTCTTCCTATATGTTTGGACACATGATTATTGATTGTTTATGCATTGCTACATACGAATGCCAACAATGATGAGATGATACCGTCCAAATTACATACTACGAGCTAGTACATGTTTTGACATCATTAAAATAAAGATCGAGTGTAAGACACCTTGCCCTCACATACTCCCCCTTTTTGATGATGGCAAAGCTTCTTTAGCTTATCTTGTAATTTAAAGCTCATCCCCCCTAACTTTGTGCATTCTTCTAAAATTCAAATTTGATGTTGCTTTTGCTTGTGGATACCCTTCTCCCCTTTTGACAACATCAAAAAGAGAAAAATCCATGGTCAAAGTATAACATACTTAAGAATTCACTCATCAATTTGCAACCAAGAGACATCAACATACATCCACATAAAATGATGTTAATGCAAAAATGATATGGATAAATAAGGCACAATAACGCATAGATAGAAACTCAAGATACATTCCATAAGAAAGAAAATGTCAACAAACTCCAATGTCATACAAAGTACTTAAGCAAATCTCAACACATAAAAGTCATGCAACATACAACAAGATATGAAATGCATTAAACTAAAATCCTAGTCCTCAAGGTCTCCTCCCCCTAAAGTGGTTACCCCTGCCTCGGAAGTAATGGTCTGGAGGTGGAGGAAGTGGTTGCTCATCCAAACGCTCATTAAGCTCAAATATAGCCTGGTTAAGAGTATTGAGACTGTTTGTCAAACAACGAGTCTGACTCTCAGCAGTAGTATCCAGAGTGTCAAATCTAGTCATGACTGCAGAAGCAAACCGATTAAAGTTCTGATGTTGAGCTTCTAACTGGTTTGTGAGAGCAGTATGTCTCTCTTCTTGTGCAGTCATAAAACTCTGTTGCTGGAGCTGCATTGAGCGCAACATTTCCAAGACTTCCTCATTGTTCTGTTGAGGTTGCGGTGTAGGAATAGGAATGTAGTACTCAGGCTGGTGCCACTCATACTCTTCTTGTTGGTGCCATTCACTGTTTGAAGGATTATAAGATGAACCAAGTGAAGTCCATCCAGTATGTTGCCACTCACCCCATCCCTAATTAGCATAGGGATCTTGAGATGGAGAGTGACCCATCCACTCAACATTATCGTCTTCCACATTATGCACCTCTGTTTGCATTTCATCACCAGCTTCTTCTTCTTGCTAATTTTCTTCTTCATCTTCGTCTTCATCCGTGAAATCATAATGAATATCTTGATGTGTAGCTCTAGACCGAAACTTGTATTGTTTCTCTTGATTGTCCCAGAAGTATCCCATAATGGTGAGAGTTTTCTGGCTGAACTCTTGATCAGATGTCTTGGACTACCACTACAGCTTTGTTTAAAATGCATTGAATAAAAGAAGCATAACATAGGGCAGTACCTCGACTGGAGTCACGAAGAGAAAACACCCGACTTGTGATGTAATGAGGCCAGTCAATACGATTCTTATTTTTCAACAGATAGATCAAATGAACCTCAGCCTGATCCACCCGTGAGTATCCTCCCTTCTTGGGATGTAGAATATGAGCAACGATCCACTAGAGAATCCTATCAACGGTCTTCAATTGCCCTGTTGTAACCGCTTAGGAAACAAATTACTATTCACAATGCTGTCAGAATAAGGGTTTCGCAACATGGAGTTTAGAGCAATTTTAAAATCATATCCATCAACAAATGTAGAATTAGTAACTTTAGGAAGAGTGGATCCCTGTTGATCTATATTAACCAAATTCTTCCAGACAGTTGCATTAACAGAGTACATTTTACCACCTATCATGTACTTAAACGTAGAACCTTCGAACATACCCTGAATTCCTGTATAGAACAACTTAACCAAGTCCTCATTGTACTTGGTGTCACACTCCAAGAACTCATCAAAGTGTTGGACATTCAGCAGTTCAATAATTTCAGTCAAATGGAAATGCTCAGCCCTCAAGGATAATAAACAAATTGTTTGACAATGGACCGGTTACGAAAATCCTTGTTGAAAGTCTTAGTTAAATTATCAGATAACAAAGAGAGAGCATTTACCAGCATGTTTGATGTACCTGCTCTTGAAGTAGAGGCTCTGGATGTTCTCTTTCCGGTGATCCTTGTTGAAGCTATTGAAAGACACCCTTTTTGACACAGATGAACAATACACGAAATTGTAGATGATGATGAACAGTGGTCGAATCTTAATGATGAAGATGAATAAACTAGGAAACCTTGATTTTATGTTGAGAGAATCCTTGAACACCGAGAACACCAAGTTCCCTACGGATATTAAAGAAAGGTTCTGTCGCAAGAGGTTTGGTGAAAATATCCGCAAGTTGATTCTTAGAATCAACATGCTCAAATACCACATCGTCTTTCTCTACATGACCCCTAAGGTAATGATGGCGTACTTCTATATGTTTCGTGCGAGAATTAATACCGGGTTTTTGGTTAGGTTAATGGCACTTGTATTATCACACAAAATAGGAATACGTTCAAGTTGAACATTATAGTAGACTAATTGTTGCTTAAGCCACAAGACTTGAGCACAACACCTACCGGCCGCAACGTATTCCGCCTCGGCTGTTGACAAAGCAACGGAAACTTGCTTTTTGCTATGCCAACTCACTAAGGAATTTGGGAAAAAGTGACAAGTACCACTAGTGCTTTTCCTATCCGATTTGCAACCGGCAAAGTCAGAATCAGAATAGCCAACCAAAGAGAAATCGTTTCCCTTGGAATACCAAAGCCAATGTTAGATACCTAAGTATGCGCTTCACGGCTTTTAAATGAGATTCCTTGGGACACGATTGGTATCTAGCACACATGCAGACACTAAACATGATATCTGGTCGAGATGCGGTAAGATAGAGAAGAGAGCCAATCATACCTCTATATCTCTTCACATCTACATCCTTACCATTCTCATCTCGACTCAAGTTGACACATGTAGGCATCAGAGTGTCAATAACCTTTGAGCTAGACATGTCGAAGCGCTTGAGTAACTCAAGACAATACTTCGTTTGGCTCACGAATGTCCCTTCATCAAGTTGCTTGATTTGCAATCCGAGGAAATAGTTTAGCTCCCCCATCATGCTCATCTCAAACTCTCCCTGCATTAACTTAGAAAACTCCTTGACCATATTTGTGTTAGTAGAACCAAATATAATATCGTTGAAATTCTGGCATTACAAACAATAGATGTCCTAACACATGTCAAGACATTGTTCTGCATAAACATTTAAATGAAGAGCCATAACAGCAGACTGATACATTGAATATCAGAACTGCAGAATCACAGATGTTACGACATCTGTTTCAACATGTTTATCATGAACCCTAACAGAAAAGTAAATCTGCAGAATGATAAAGAATACAACAATTGTTAACCTAGTTCAGTGCAATTCACTTACATTTGGGGGATACCAATCCAGGAAGAAGACTCCACTATCTGTAGAATTATTACAAAGCTAAACTCCCCCGTTTACAACTTTATATCCTAATCTCTACCGGATGAAGACTTTATCAAAGAACATCCTCTTTGATATGAGATACCCCACACACTTCCCTTAATCACCAACTGTGATTTTTACATCATCCCTGTCAATACAGAATTCTGTCAAGCATACTTGACAAACACGCTAACTCAGATTTGCTTAAATGCTTCATCCAAGAACAATACACAATCCAATACCTTAAGGCTTATGGATCTGTGCGACACCTATATCTGCCACAATGCATCAACTGATACAAATGGAGACTTACAACCTAGAGAGCCAATGACTCTCAAAACCCTAAACCCTTATTTTTACACAAGAGAACTAGGTTATAAAAGGCATCTAAAATCCTAGGTCTAAGTCTTCTATTTATAGTCTTCTGTTTCCTTGGGCTTCGAATCTTCTGTTTATTTCTTCCTTGATCCATGGTTTGATTGCTCCTTAAATCTTGCAACAGATTTAAAAACATCCTTCAATATCAGATAAAGATGTCAAGACATTCGTTAGGACATCATGTCTGACCAGTCTTCTTTCATCATACTTCTTCATCTCTTTTGACATTCTGTTCTTCCAAAAATTTGCTCAAATCAGCAGAGCTTTCAATCTTCCCCTTTTGACAAATTTTTGGTTAAAACTCCCTTGGCCAGAAAAAGAATGTCCGGCGTTTGGTAGATATGATTGGAACACTTCTGAGACTCCTTCTTACCCCTAAAATTTCTAGCTTTATGTTGGTGTATATGAGGAAGAGTACATAACCCACTCCCCCTTAAACCAGTACTTGCCACAGAGGGATAAATCTTCCTCTTAAGGGGCATAAGAGAACCCATAAGAAGGTCCAGTTGTATCGTGCGTAACATTGAGTACATAGAGCATGTAACTCAGGTCACAAGACACAACCTGCTTCCTAACTCAGAACACAAGGCACAAAGGGGCAGACTTAGATTGAATGTTAGAACATCCTTTCCAACATCCTTGCAAAAAAACTGCAAGGATGCACCAGATGTGTGTTGAAAGACCCATCCCCTCCTCACACAACCATTCTCCCCCTTTTTAGCCAAAAATTGGCAAAAGTAGCCAATACAGTTCCATATCCATATGTTACTTATCCAAACACGAATGAAAGACATGATGAATCAACCCACGGCCTGGAATTCCACAAATAGATGCACTTTTTAAATACCTAAACCGTTTCTCTAGAGATCCACAGTCAAAAGAAGTTACCGCTGAACACTTCAAAGGAGAAATAAATTTAGGTAGGTAAATTCAACATTAATAACTGTGCACCGCCCAGCTAAGACTGTTTCAACTTTTAAGAGTAACCTTCCAAAAGGAACACTTGTATCAAGACACATGTTACTCATGCCTTCTCTAGGAATCACTCTCCACCATTCAAGACAGCCAGTTAGGGCCCACCCTCCGGTCTTAAATAATGTCCTGACATTTCGTCAGGCTTGTTCAGTCCATCTGAAGCATAGTCACCATCCTTTTGACGAGTCCCCAGAATAATCCTTTTAAGCAGAAGACCAAGAATAACTAACCAAGATGTTAAGACATTTCTTCAAACATCTTGTAGTTAGCACCCAAGATACATGTATTGAAATTTTAAATGATGTAATTAACTTTATACTGTCAAGTCCCCTACGACCTTGCAACACTTATGTCAAGGCATCCTTCTTGACATCTCATCCTCCCATGATGGAAACATAATCACAACTTGCTTGACACACAACACAAGCTTGATTCAGAACTCCACCCCTGCAGTAATATATCTTAGATCAAGGAGTAACTCCCTTTATCTAAGATAATCAGTGCTCCTCATATGAACAATTATGCTGATGAATGGAAAACATAAGACGCATCTTCATGTCTTCAAGAGCGCACCCTCTGTCCAACCTACCTGCTAAACACAATCATCAACTCCTCTGACTGCTTCTTCTAACAAGAACCAATAATCACTCACACATGAACACCATCATGCTTCCCGTGAGGATACATTAGGATCACCATCCTAAATTAACAAACTCGGATTAAGATCAAAGCACCATTGATCCCCCTCTTCTTGAACCCATCTATACACCACATGAATTCCTCTTGAATTCTCATGTATAGACCTCCATGTTCCTTGAGATAAAATCCAATTGATCTGGAATGATCCATATTCCTTAAAGAGATACCTTACCTCTTAGTTTGTTTTCTTCCAACGGTGTCAGATACCGTATACATGCTCCAGAACTTCACAGCTACCAAACTGATCCACTTCCCTTTAGCATGACTTGATATTAGGGGCGATATCCCCTCCACAAGCTTTTCATCTGACCTTAGCAAGGTCAATCAATAGATAGACACCCAATAATTGAAGACAATCATTCCTTCATCATTCTTCCATATGATAACCTGAAATACTTCTAATCAACTGGTGAATATCCATATTCAGACTTCCATGCAATCAACACATGATCCACTTCAGTCTTCTCTACATCATTCTTCCAAGGCAGTTTTTCTACTCCTGAGACAAGATGTAGGCAACAAGTTCCTAGACCAGAACTTAGTATCATACTCCAAGGATAACCAACCCAGAATGTTCTAACATCAGTTAGGACATCCTTCATACATCACAGACACCACACACCATGGTTCTTGATATGCTTCACCACTGGATTTACTAAGTGCATAGTAATCCAACTGAAGATCTTCATACAACACTGCGCCACAGCTTGAACAAAGAGAACTCTAGAAACCCAGAGAGAGAGAGATAAACTCTCATCCACCAAAAGAAGGCATACTTCCATCCTCAACCTAGAACTTCTACCACAAGCTCCAAGAGGACCAGAACCTCCTTGCGTTTTCAACCAACTACCCTTCTGCACAAGAGAAATCAGTTTCAAGCATCCTGCTTAAATGTACAATAAAGATCAAGCAAATGCCATGTTTAATTAATCTCACTCTTCTTCAGAACTCCCACAAGATACACTAATCCACTAATGAAATATGATCTTCAAGTCACATGAACTACTTGCTCCATGGCAAGACATCTTGGATCCACCAAGCCTCTAGACATGTAACATCTTCTCAAACCACAACTCCAGCAAACTGTATGAGATAGACCTTTTTGAAGCATCCATAACTTCCATTCTTCTGTAGATCACCTTATCTTAAGCTGATGTGCCACATCACCAACTGAGATTCTGATGTTGAACTAGATGTCTGAACATTCTGATACGACATCCAACTGTTGAATTTAGCTCCTTCTCCTCCCTATAACAGAACAAGAGTTCCATGCTCTCATAGACTTGATTCAACACTAAGTTTTAGTAGACAACCTCCATCGTGCTTAGACTTATCACAGATATTCCCTTCAAGCTCACACCTTGATGAATAACTGCTTTGAAACTCCAAAGACTTCATATCTGCCACGTCTGAATCTTCAGAAGAGTAAGTAGTCCTAGACTACACCATAGCCATACCAAAGAATGCCACTTTCCTTGAGTAAAGCAATCTGTAGAAAGTCAGAGATAACTGCTACTTAACCTTAACTTTCAAAATGAGCAAGATCCCATACTCCTAAGTACCTAGATCAGAAATAAACTGATCCAAGCTGTGCTACCACCAACACTCTATTCCTCCTAGATCAGAAATAAATGGATCCAAGAAATAACCATCAAGATTATGATGTCTTCATCTTCATCTTCAACAACACCAAAGTCCAGACCAGTTTCTTTCCAGGAAACTCTCCAGAGATCACATGCTTCTGTCACACCAGAATGAAGCCGATTCTTAGGTCAACACCCAAGACCAAAAATAGATGCTAAAGTGTATGCAGTACCCCTCCCATGATTCTGCACAAACTCTGATGATGAGATGTTCCAACATCTTGTTGAACATCAACAATCTTAACTTTCAAGGATAATAAATTAAATACTTTTGAATTCCATAAATAGCAACTGATCTTAAATCCTTGTCCAATAACCATTCTTCACTGTTGTAGCTAAGCTCCACCAGATCACTCCATGAACACTTATCAAGTATTCAATCTGTTGCAAGTATCTTCTTTGACAAACAGTGTTGAGATACCAAGGCTGCCACCCTTGACTCAAGTAACTAAGATTCTCTCTGAACGAACCTTATTTACCTCAACAATTCTAAGAACTTCAATCAGATTGGATCCACCCTTAGGGTTAAGAGGGATGAACCCTTCCTTGCTGTTTTAGATGGTGAAAATAAATCATCTCGACTTTCTTCAGGTTGTGTTTCATAGAAACACCTTCGAGTCAGAAGAATAACTAGAAGACTCCAGATGCACGACTGAGACGCCTTTATGAGTGGACTTGAGAGAATTCTCAAGTATCTTTGACAACCTAGCTGATCAATAATTTATCAAATTCCCAGAGCAAGAACTTGATAAACCTAAAGTCAACTCCTCTCTTCTTCAACTGACTTCAAACTATACAATGGAATCAAGCTTCCAAGTACCAAGTCACCATAACAGACATCTTCCAACAACTCTCTTCATTCCATCGCTCCCGACTTTGGAATAAAAGAATGCAGATATCTTCACATATAGAGGCCGATGATTGAGGCCTTCCACCATCTGTCTTCAGTAACAACTCCAGAATCCCATAATTCTATAGCTCTTCCATCAGAAACATATGCAGCGGAACCATCAAGGAAAAAATTCAACTTGCCTTAATAAGATGTCAAAACATCTTATAAGACACCCCAACAAGAGAACTAGCCACTTCTCCTACAGTTGTTGTAGAACCTCCTCAGCAACATGAACAACCACCGGGTTGTTACCTTTGATCCAAATCATCCATCCCATCCTTTAATACCCTTGAGTATGTCTGAGTTGATTGATCTGATCTTCAAAACTCCTCCTTGTTTAAACGCCAGAAAGTATCTCCCAAAGATCTCATCCAGAAACAGACAGGGTGCCTGCTCTGATACCAATTGAAATTCTGGCATTGCAGACAGCAGATATCCTAACACATGTCAAGACATTGTTCTGCATAAATATTTAAACGCAGAGGCATAACAGTAGACTGATACCTTGAATATCAGAACAGCAAATCACAGATGTTACGACATCTGTTCTAACACGTTTATCATGAACCTTAACAGAAAATTAAATCTGCAGAATGATAAAGAACACAACAATTGTTAACCCATTTCAATGCAATTCACCTACATCTGGGGGATACCAATCCAGGAAGAAGACTCCACTATCTGTAGAATTATTACAAAGCTAAACTCCACCGTTTACAACTTTATATCCTAATCTCTACCTGATGAAGACTTTATCAAAGAACATCCTCTTTGATACGAGATACCCCACTCACTTCCCTTAATCCCCAACTGTGATTTTTACATCATCCCTGTCAATACAGAATTCTGTCAAGCATACTTGACAAACACGCTAACTCATATTTTCTTAAAAGCTTCATCCAAGAACAATACACAATCCAATATCTCAAGGCTTATGGATCTGTACGACACCTATATCTGCCATAATGCATCAACTGATACAAAGAGAGACTTACAACCTAGAGAGCCAATGACTCTTAAAACCTTAAACCCTTATTTTTACACAAGAGAACTAGGTTACAAAAGGCATCTAAAATCCTAGGTCTAAGTCTTCTATTTATAGTCTTCTGTTTCCTTGGGCTTCGAATCTTCTGTTTATTTCTTCCTTGATCCATGTTTCGATTGCTTCTTAAGTCTTGCAACAGATTTAAAAACATCCTTCAATATCAGATCATGATGTCGAGACATTCGTTAGGACATCATGTCTGACCAGTCTTCTTTCATCAGACTTATTCATCTTTTTTGACATTCTGTTCTTCCAAAAATTTGCTCAAATCAGCAGAGCTTTCAATCGTCTATATACTTGTACCAAAATTTGGTGTATTCCTTGACTTTTAATGAAGAGAGTTGTGTCAACCATTCCTCTAGAGTACCCTTGATCAAGTAGAAATTTGCTAAGATGCTCATACCAAGCCCTAGGGGCTTGTTTGAGACTGTACAAAGTACGTTTTAGCTTGTAAACGAGATCGGGATACTCATGGGACTCAAATCCAGGAGGTTGGGCAACATAAACCTCTTCATTAATGTAACCATTAAGGAATACACTTTCTACATCCATTTGAAATAATTTGAAGTTTTTTACACATGCGTAGGCAAGCAACAGGAGTATAGCCTCGAGTCAGGCAACAGGCGCATAAGTTTCCTTATAGTCTATGCCTTCCTCTTGGTTATACCCTTGTGCAACTAAGCACGCTTTATTTCTAGTTATAACTCCATTTTCGTCGAGCTTGTTCCTAAACATCCATCGGGTACCGATTACTCGATGGCCTCGCGGAGGAGGGCAAGGTCCCAAACCTCATTTCTTTTAAATTGATTCAACTCCTCTTGCATTGACAAAAGCCAATATTCATCGAGTAAGACCTCTTTTGAGTTTTTAGGCTCAACTTGCGAAACGAAAGCGGAGTAATAACAGAAGTTGCTTAGCTTGGAATGATTTGTTACTCCCTTTGAGATGTCACCGAGAATGTTGTCGATGGGATGGTCTTTAGAAGACTTCCAAGTTGGAGGAAGGTCATCTTTATTAGACGGATGGTCCTCCTCACTCTTCACGGGTTGGTGATCTTTTTCCTCCTCAACATGCACTGCTTCAGGTTGATTAGTCCCTTTATCAGTGTCCTTGAGTATGTCTTCTACAAATACACTTGCACCATGAAAAGAACTACCTTTTCTGACATTTTTCGAATAAGACCTATCAAAAGCAACGTGAACCGACTCCTCAACAGTAAGTAACCCCTTATTGTAAACCCTATATGCCTTACTAGACTGAGAGTATCCAAGAAAGATACCTTCGTCGGCCTTAGCGTCAAACTTACCAAGTGTCTTTTTACCATTATTCAACACGAAACACTTACAACCAAAAACGTGAAGGTGAGATACATTGGGCTTCCTCCCTTTTAAAAGCTTATACGGTGTCTTGTTTAGAATAGGATGGATGATCACCCTATTCAAAACGTAACAAGCCGTACTAATTACATCAACCCAAAAGTATTTTGGAAGGCCACTCTCACTGATCATAGTCCTTCCTAATTCTTCCAAAATTCTATTTTTATGTTCCACAACCCCGTTTTGTTGAGGGGTACGTGGTGCGGAAAAATTATGATCAATCCCATGGCTTTCGCAAAATGCTTCAAAAAGATGATTTTCGAACTCACCTCCATGATCACTTCTAATTGATACAATGTTTGTGTTCAATCTGTCTTGAGATAATTTGGAAAAATTTTCAAAAGCCGAAAAAGTATCGCTCTTGCTTGCTAAGAAAATAGTCCAACAAAACCTAGAAAAGTCATCGACAATCACAAAACCATAATAGTTACCACCTAGGCTCTTAATCCTAGATGGTCCAAAGAGGTCCATGTGGAGGAGCTCAAGGGGTCTCGTGGTTGAAATAATATTTTTATATTTAAACGAGATCCTTGTTTGCTTCCCCATTTGTCACGCATCACATAAGTGATCCTTTGTGAATTTGATTTTGGGTAAGCCGATTACTAGGTCTTTAGAAACTATTTTATTAAGCAAATTAAAATTGACATGCGCCAACCGTCTATTCCATAACCATGAATCTTCACTCATGGTGACTAGACACTTGTCGTTACTCAACGATATCTCATTTAAGTCTAGCATATAAACGTTATTGACCCTCAGGCCTTTAAACACATCCTTTTTATCACTATTTTCCAGTATTTTAAAAACTGGACCGGACCGACCGGTCGGACCGGTTAGACCGGGAACCGGCCAGGTAATCGATTAGGTTCGCTTGTTCGATCGCCCATGTCTTCGAACCG
This sequence comes from Lathyrus tuberosus, assembly GCA_022829125.1. Classification (NCBI taxonomy): domain Eukaryota; kingdom Viridiplantae; phylum Streptophyta; class Magnoliopsida; order Fabales; family Fabaceae; genus Lathyrus; species Lathyrus tuberosus. Next base: position 8,747,947 of record JALAZF010000203.1, on the reverse strand, counting down.
GAGGGAACCGGTATGAACCGGTGCGAACCGGGAAAACCGGCGGTTTTCGCAAACCGGTGGTTTTCGCAAACCGGTGGTTCAACTGCTTATTTTTAAATTTTTTTTTTTTTAAATTTTTTTTTAAAATTTTTTTTTACTCAAATACATATGAACTTTTTCCCAATAATAATAGTGACCACTCATTTGATTTAAGTGATACACAAATTAAGTTTCGTAATATCCACAAAACTATTTTTACTATTTTGTATTTATATTGATTGAAAAACCATCATACAAATATTTGTCTAAAAATTTAAGAACACAGATTAAGAAACTAAATATAATATAATTTTAGACTTAACTGATTTCCATTATATATATATATATAGATTTGGAAATTTTATTATTTAGAATAATGTTAATATTTGTATTGTTTTAATTATTAACATTAAAACTGATTTTCTATTAACATTAAAACTATGAATTTAAATTAAACTCTGTTTAATTTAGACTCTGTTTAAAATTTATAATTAGACTCTGTTTAAAATTTGCATTTAAATTATGAACCTGTGAATTTATGATATGATATTTTCAAAAAATTTAAGTGCTAGTTATATTTTTTAGAGACTGAATCATCCGGTTCGACCGGTTTTACCGGTTTTATACCTATTATAATGACAGGTTTATTCAACCGAGTTATCCGATTTAATCCGGTTTGGTCATGCAGTTCGACCAATGATTCAGTGGTTTGACCGATAAACCAGTGACCCAGTACCCTCACCGGTTTGATGACCGATCTGATTTTTAAAACACTGCTATTTTCAATTATGCAACAATCCTTTGAAAATGATACTTTGTAATCCTTGTCACATAATTGACTAATGCTTAAGAGGTTGTGTTTAAGACCCTCAACAAGAAGCACTTATGAGATAGTAGTAGATGAGGGATTACCTACACTACCTTTGCCATGTATTGATCCTTTATTGTTGTCTTCGTAGGTAACAAATCCCTTTTTCTTCACCACAAAGTCGATGAAAAGAGATATGTCTCCCGTCATATGTCTTGAGCATCCACTATCAAGAACCCATCTTCTTTCCGTGGTCTTAAGACGTTGTACCTACACAATCAATCAAGGGAAATAGGTACCCAATTCTTATTGGGTCCTTGGTTGTGAGTGAAAACAGGATTGCATTTGGGCAACCATTGATAAACGCCTTTAGAAACTAAAAACCTCCTAAAGCGACATTTTGCAATGGTATGACCCCTTTTGTAACATTACAAGCAAGTAAGATTAACATAAGAATCACTTTTGCTAGGTTGATCTCTAATCACATAAGTGTATTTTTGATATGGATTAATCATGCTTTTCTTAAAATGTGATCTATCAATAGCGAAAGTCATTTTTGGTTCTAGAGCCTTGTCAAGTTTGGCTTTAAGAGTTCTAACCTCTTTTTGCCAAATATGACAAGTATCACAACCAAAATTTAACCATTTACTCTTGTCTTCCTCAACATCTACTTTTGTTACTTCCACCATGGACTTTTTGAGAGCCTTTAATTCCTTTTCGGAATCGGAGATCTTTTGCTCCAAATGAGAAAATATTTGTTTATTTGAAGCTAAACGTTTAAAGGCTTCCTTGGCCTCATGGTGTAGAGTATCAAAAGCATGTTGTAATTCAGAATAAGACATTGTATTAGAGTTATCGTATTTAGAATGTCTTACCGTTTTGTTTTTTTTCCTTTGGTGAGCGAAAAGGAAAAGGTTGACGGACTCTCCTTTGTCACTTGAACTTTCATCACTAGATGATTCACTATCGTTTTCCCAAGCGATATAGGCTCTTCTAGGTTTACCTTGTTTCTTCCCTTGACGACTTTTATCCTTTCCCGTGTCCTTCTTCAACAATGGACAATCCGACTTATAGTGGCCGACTTTTCCACAGTTATAGCAAGACCCCTTAGTTTTTACACTCTTTTTGTCTTCATTCTTGGAAGACCTTGATTGTTTTCTAAAGTTGATGAGGTTTTTCTCCGAATGTTGAATACCATTTTTCTTTATATAGCAATTGTATCGCTTCACGAATAATCCCATGTCTTCATTCGAATCCTCTTGCTCGTCATCATTAGATTCACTCTAGCTTAGCTCATTTGCGGAGGACTTTGAACTAGAAGTCTTTAGAGCTAACGACTTCTTTTCTGCATCTTTGGTCTTGTTCTTTTCCTTCTTCTCTCTTTTCTCAAATTGGTCTAGGCTAATGAGCATTTGCTCATGTTCCTCTGGCTTCCCAAATAAAGTTGTGATGTTTAACGTCATTAGGTCGTTGGCTTCTTTTATGGCGGTCACCTTTGGTTTCCAATCCCTAGTAAGACACCTCAAGATTTTATTAGTAGTAACATCATTGGAAATTGGTCTAACAAGTGAGTTAAGTCTATTGATTAAATGAGTGAACCTCTTTTGTATGTCGGCAATGGTTTCCCCTTGCTTCATGTGAAAGAGGTCAAACTTTTGAGTCAAGGTATTGATTCTAGCTAGCTTGACGTCGTTAGTTCCCTCATGGGCAACTTGCAACGCATCCCACATAGTGTAGTACCCTAAATTTTGACCAAGGTTTTTCTCACCTTTTTTGGATTCTTCTGCTAGGGGGTGTCATTTGAATGGCAATGAGTTTTGGGGTTGTATTTATTAGTACCTTTTGGCCCATTTTTGGGTTTGGGTTTATATAAGGGTCTTTTTATTATTTTAGTTAGGATTTAAATTTATTTTTCTTTTTAAGTTTAATTTTTATTTTTGCTTATTTATTTTAAAGTAAATTTTCTTTCCAAATTCCTTGATTGGGAATTTCATGCTAGAATTTATTTATTTAAATTTTTAGAGTTAATTGGTTTATTTTAGAAGTTGGGCTTTTAAATCAATTAGAGGGTAATTAAGTTTTATTTTAAAGATATTTATTGTTAAATATTTTATTAGGGTTCTATTTGTGGGGCTTCTTATCCTTTTTTGTGTAATTAGGAAGTTCGTTTTTTTAATCAAGGTTTTAGTGTTAGGGTACCATTTTTGTTATTATTATTTATCTAATTTTGGTTATTTAATTACTATTATTATTTTATTATTATTTAAAATTAATTATTTATGAAATATGGTTGCTGACTTGTTAATTTTATTATAATTATCATTATTATTATTTATTTATCTATATAGTTATTATTTAGTATTTGTTTTTTTATTTTATTTATTTTTTCTGGTCAAATTTGTTGACCAATGGTCTTCGTCTTCCCCAAGGGGGAAACCCTAAATCTGCGAAATTGGTAATGGAAACGGATCAAAGCGTATATTTTTTTTCATTAATTTTTGAATCAAAATTACAAAACGAAATCAAATCCAAAACGATTACAAAATCCAATCAAATCTCAGATTACAAATCATAAATCAAAACCTTAATCCTAATTGATACAAATCGAATCAAATTACAATCTGATCAAATAAAAAATTCCTAAGAACAAATCTAATCTAATCAATTTCTAAAAGCTAGTTTTTCCTATATAAACTTCAGAATAATTCAGAAAAAGGGACCCCAAAAAAATTTGAAAAGATGCTGCTGCGAACCCCTAATCCACTTAAAGCTCGTACATAGAGAATTAGGGTTCATCATCAGAACCCTAAATTCCCTGAACAAAACCGCAATCGATCACCTACAAAAAGCAAAAAGGAGAGAGATTAGAAGAGGAAAAATAAAAGGAATATACAACCAGTTTCACTGCACGGAAGGTAAAATCACTTAGCTTTTTGTCGTTGTTTGCTGATTGCTGAACCGTGCCTTGTTTGGTTTTCTGGGGTTAGGATTTATCTTGTAGGGTTAGGGTTCTTAGGGTTCTTCACGAACCCTAAAGAACATGAAGCTTCTGGGTTTTTGATTAGGGTTAGGGTTCCTCGGTAGGGTTATGGTTCATCTTTGAACCCTTAGGGTTCTTGGCGGGTTATTTTGTTTTCTGGGTTTTGATGAGGGTTTAGGGTTAGGGTTCTTAGGGTTCCTCACGAACCCTAAAGAACCAAGGGATCTGGGGAAGATATGGGGTTACGGTTCTTGAAAAAAGCTAGGGTTCATATGAGAACCCAGGTTAAAGGGGGGAGGGTCGCTGGGTTTTATGAAGGTTTGAAGTCTCCGGTTGAACTTCAACCAGAAACTGGGTTGGAACGGTGGTTTTGGGGGACGGTGGGTGGTGGCCAGAGAGAGGAAAAGAAGAGAGAGAGGAGAGAGCAAGAGAGAGGAAGGGGAGCAAAGAGAGAGAAAGAAATTGAAAAATGAGGGTGGGTTGAAGAGGGTTAGGGTCTTATACCCCCCAGTGTGGCCTTTGATCCACGCCAAGTGGCGTCCTCTGCCCCCTTCAGATTGGGTGACTTTCCAGTCAACTCCAACATCCAGTACGTGTGCGCTTACTGTGAGTCAGCATTGACTCTTAATCATAGTCGTCCATTTACATTACTTTAGGATCAACGAATGGTATCAGTATCAAGGTGACCCATGCGATTTTCATCCAACGGTCAGGAGAGAGTCAAAGTCAGACTCTCTCGACCATGGAGTATCTTCCATCAGTCTGGGTTAGTAATTGGGCCTAGCGCCTAGATTACTATATGCACCCATGTTTCAAAAGCCCAATGGTTTTTTTTACTAATATACACCCCCTGGAAATTTATCTAAATAATTAAATTAATTATTTAGTTTAATTATTTAATTAGGTTTTAGGTAGATAATTAGGGTTTTTTTTAGATAGATTTAGGATACGTATTTAGTAGGATAAATATGTTTGATTGTTTTGGGTTAAAATTTCATAAATAAATTGTGTTTTTTAGATAAATTTATCTTTTATAAATAAGTTGTGTTTTTAGGATTAATCTTAAGTTTGGTTAGACTTTAAAGTAAAAATTTTATATAATTAAAATAACCTTTTTATATAAAGATATTTTTATGGATTTTGTTGAATGAGGTATTTTGGGAATTTAATTTTTTATTAAAATTTGTTTTAGAATTTATTTTAAGGAAATTAATATTGGTATATTTCTTATTTGGGAAAACAAGGGTTTTTGGGTAGGGAAAATATATAAATTAAGGTAAATTTAAGTTACTTTTGAGAATTGAATTCTTTAATTTTTGAGGATTATTTGGAGTTTAGAGATTGTTTTAATTGAAATATTTTTGGGGTATAACTTTGCTATATTTTTAGCGTGAATGGTATTTTTGGATTTTTATTGAATTCTATGGATTTTTTAGGAATTACTTATAAATTTAAAGGATACAATAAGGTTTTTTGGGATTTAAATTTGGGGATAAAGCTCTTGGTCCGAGAGCCTAAATAAGGGATGAGATAAGGGATAAAACACTTAGGTTCCAAGAGTATAAATAAAGGCCAAGGGATAAGGGATTAAGGGATAAAACTCTCCGTCCGAGAGTATAAATAATGGATAGGTTTTTAGGGATAAAACTCTCCGTCCGAGAGTATATGTAATGGATAAGGGATAGAACACCTTATCTAGGAGTATAAACAATGGATAAGGGATATAACTCCTTATCTAGGAGTATAAACAATGGATAAGGGATAGAACTCCTTATCTAGGAGTATAAACAATAGATTAAGGGATAAAACTCTTTATCCAAGAGTATAAATAGTGGATTGGGTTTAGGATTAGAAATGGGAATAGGATTAGAGGGTAGGAACAGGGGAGGTGAACTACGGTTATTCTGATCCTTCAAATTTGGAGGTACGTAGGCATAGGGTTGTAAACCCTAGCGAGTATTGTAACAGCCCACTTTCCCATTTTGAAAATAAATAAAAATATTAAAGATAAATCAGAGTTTTCACCAAGTGGAATGTCACATTAAAAGCCAACAAATAAAATCCTTCTATTTTTGATAAAATATGCAGCGGATATTATTCAAATTACGGCCATCCGCCAATAACACCAAAACTCCACATAAAATCGTGGTTCACCATAATGTTCATAAAAAATAAAGATACGTAACAAAAGAATAACAAATAACAAAATTAATGAAATCCCCAAAATCCCGTGTTACGTATCAGAGCACTCATATGGACTCGATCAGCAACACCAATATCCAAGCTATCTAAGTACCTGGATTATCTGTACTTCAGAAGAAGCACAGACACAACAACAACAAAGGGGTGAGAAATCACATTCAATATCATCGGTGAATAAATACATGATAACAAGGTAGCATTCACATATATAAGTCAACAACACACCAACACGACCTACTGTCCAATATCATCAACAACATCAAATAATAATGTAATGCAACACGACACCATGCATGCGGTACCGACTCATTGGTTCATTCAATGGAACCCCGGATAGATCACATACACCTCTACTTGGCAATGATCTATCCCCCACCATTCTCCATATAGGAGTACGGATGAATCACATACACTCCTCCTGAGCAATGATTCATCCCACCAATCACCATGAATATGCAAGACTCAACTATGCACAACAAAACATGTATACAAGCGTAAATACATGCACACGATCCTCCTGATCACATCATACATATCATCAACACCCTCGTCATGTAATTTGCTTCATACACACCAAACACCCAATTAATTAATTAATTAATTAAAATTATTAAAATTAATATTTTCATCACCCATGTCTTATTTCTCAACACCTGGCACCTATTCCCAACCTCTCAAACCAAGAGAAAACAATTCCGATGCGAAGACGGGAAAGAAATCGCAAAAATATGAAATTCTGCACCACTGCTGTCCATACGTGTATTGACCTGAGTCATACGCGTATGACCTGCTCCCTCGCCCTTCCTTACGCGTATGCCCCCATTTGATACGCGTAAGGCCTCCTGCCTCGCCCTGTCATACGCGTATTGCCCAACCTCATACGCGTATGGGCAGAGACCCATTTTTCCTTCAATTTCCAACTCTCAGATCTACATACGCGTATGGCTACTCCATACACGTATTGCCTTGCCAATCATACGCGTACCATACGAGTATGGGCAGAGGGCCATGCCAAACCCTCCCCTCAAGCTCCCCTTACGCGTAAGGCTCCCTTCCCTTCACTCCCATACGCGTATGGCCTAGCCCCATACGCGTATGGCCAGATCCATTACACAAATCACTAGAGACCTCACCATTCTGCACTCTACTAAGATTTCCACACTTCTTCACTTCCAACCAGTCCTATAATCGTTTCTACATGAATTTTAGGTCCAATTTTCATCTTTTCTCTTGTACCTAGAATTACTACATGAATTACAGGTCTATAATCTCAAATCGTTCTCCCAATTTGGATCCAAAAACAACAGATCTGTAACAGATGTTCATACCACAGCAACAACAGCAAAAATTCATATTATCACCAATCCATACATGCACGATTTCATCATCATAGCAGGCATATACAACAGATCAACAACACAACAGTTTGCAGACAAATTCCTACGGGGTTAAGGACTCCCCACTATCCTCATGAATAAATCACCAATATTAAACCCGTTTCTCCCCCCTTACCTCGAATCTTTACAGAAAATCTGGACAATTGGGGAAGAAGATCAAGCCCTAGCACACCTTGTTCTTTCTCTCCTCTTGGTTCTCTATTCCTCGTTTCACGTGCCAACACCTTTCTATTTCCTTAAACCTCTCCTAATTCTCTTAATCCTATTTTAATTAAATTAATTAATAATAATAGCAATAATAACAATAATAATAATAAAATAATAATATTACTATTATTAATTAAATTATTATTATCATTAACTATACCACTATTAATATTAATCTAAAGGCTTTATCTCACCAAATCACCTTCCTAACTAAGGGCAACCCTTAAACGCACTCAAAACACTCCTCCAAACAAGGTCCCACAAATAAAATAACACAAGACGTCTAAATAATTAAAATGGGGTGTTACAACTCTCCCCCACTTAAATTATTTCCGTCCTCGAAAATTACCTGATGGAAACAAATCTGGATACGACTCTCGCATCCTGCTTTGCAATTCCCAGGTCACACTGCCTCCTGAAGCACCTCCCCAAGCCACTCTCACCAGAGGTATCTCCTTCCCTCTGAGTTGCTTCATCTTACGATCTTCGATCCTCAGCGGCATCGTCTCTATGGTAAGATTCTCCCTGATCTGAACTTCGTCTCTCTGAATCACATGAGACGGATCTGAAACATACTTCCGAAGTTGCGACACATGAAACACATCATGCAAGTTCGAAAGTTCAGGCGGCAGTGCCACCCTATAAGCCACTGTACCAACCCTCTGCAGGATTTGATATGGTCCAATAAACTTAGGATCCAACTTCTTGGATTTCAAAGCACGACCCACACCGGTCACTGGGTTAACTCTTAGGAACACATGATCACCTTCACTGAATTCCAAATCTTTCCTCCTATTATCAAGATAACTCTTCTGTCTACTCTGAGACGCTTTCATCTTCTCACGGATCATCTGAATTGTCTCAGTAGTCTGTTGCATAATTTCAGGTCCAAGCACCACATTCTCACCTGTTTCATACCAACATAGAGGTGTCCTACACCTCCTACCATACAAAGCTTCGAAAGGCGCCATTCCGATGCTAGAATGGTGACTGTTATTATACATGAACTCAATCAATGGCAAATGAGTATCCCACGCACCACCTTTTTCCAATACACAGGCTCTCAGCAAATCCTCCAACGACTGAATGGTCCTTTCTGACTGACCATCGGTCTGTGGATGATAAGCCAAGCTCAACTTCAACTTAGAACCCAAGGCTTCCTACAGACTCCTCCAAAATTCTGAAGTAAACCTCAGATCTCTATCCGACACTATGCTCGACGGAACACCATGTAACCTCACAATTATCCTGATATAAATTTACGCCAGCTTCGACAACGGAAAACTGATGTTAACTGGTATAAAATGTGCAAACTTCGTAAGTCGATCCACCACTAACCAAATAGCATCAAAGCCTCTTGCCGTATTTGGCAAACCAGTCACAAAATCCATAGCAATACTGTCCCATTTCCATTCAGGAATCTCTAACGGTTAAATCAATCCCGAAGGCTTCTGGTGCTCTACTTTTGACTTCTGACATGTCAAACAAGCGTAGACAAACTGAGCTATGTCCCTCTTTATACCGGACCACCAAAACAACTTCTTCAAATCATGGTACATCTTTGTAGCTCCCGGATGAATACTCAAGCTACTCCGATGACTTTCTTACAAGATTGCCTTTTTCAATTCCTCATTATCCGGTACACAAATCCTGCCCCGGAATCTCAACACACCAACATTATACACTTTAAAGTCACTATCAGGATCATCCCCTCCTGCAGGCATCAAGTCCACTAATTTCACATCCAGTTTCTGATTTTCCTTAATTACATCCAAAAAGTCGTTATTCACCTTCAGCATACCAAATCTGATACTTTCCGGTATAGTTTCACAAACCATACTCAAATCTCTGAACTGTTCAATCAATTCCATTTCCTTCACCATTAACGCAGACATATGGATTGTCTTCCGACTCAGAGCATCTGCCACAACATTAGCTTTTCTCGGATGGTGACTCAAATTGAAATCGTAATCCTTTAAGAACTCTAACCACATTCTCTGCCTCATATTCAATTCTTTCTGGTCGAACAAATATTTCAAACTTTTGTGATCACTAAATACTTCAAATCTTGATCCATACAAATAATGTCTCCAGATTTTTAACACGGACACCACTGCAGCTAATTCCAGATCATGAGTAGGATAATTTTTCTCATGCACCCTCAACTGTCTTGAAGCATAAGCCACTACCTTGCCACCTTGCATCAACACACCGCCTAATCCCATCTTAGACGCGTCACAATACACTACAAAAGAATCATTTGGACTTGGTAAAATTAACACTGGTGCTGTAGTCAACTTCTTCTTCAGTTCCTCAAAACTTTCCTCACAGGCAGCATCCCAGACAAAAGCTTGATTCTTCCTGGTCAACTGAGTTAATGGCAATGCCAATTTATAAAACCCTTCAATGAATCTTCTATAGTAACCTGCCAAACCTAAAAAGCTTCTAATCTCTGTTGCGGTCTTCGGAGTTTCCCACTGAAGTACTGCACTTACTTTAGAGGGATCCACCGCTATACCATCACCAGAAATCGCATGACCCAAGAAACTCACGGTCTTCAACCAAAATTCACACTTCGAGAAATTTGCAAACAATTTATTATCTTTCAACACCTGCAATGCAATTCTCAAGTGACCTGCATGCTCTTCGTCAGACTTAGAGTAAATCAGTATATCATCAATAAATACCACAATAAACTGATCCAGATAAAAATGGAAAATACGATTCATATATTCCATAAATACACCCGGCGCGTTAGACACTCCAAAAGGCATCACTGCATATTCGTAATGTCCGTAGTGAGTTCTAAAAGCAGTCTTCTGAATATCACCTTCCTTTACTCTAATCTGATGGTAACCTGACCTCAGATCAATTTTGCTGAAAACACGAGCTCCTACCAGCTTGATCCATTAAGTCATCAATCCTCGGAAGTGGATACTTATTCTTAATGGTTACTTTATTCAACTGACGGTAATCAATGCACAGACGCATACTACCATCCTTTTTTTTCACCAACAACACTAGAGCTCCCCACGGCGACACACTTGGTCTGATAAACTTCTTATCGAGCAATTCTCCGACCTGAGATTTCAACTCTGCCAATTCTGATGCAGACATCCTGTACGGTGCCATAGAGATAAGTCTGGTACCCAGTACAAGATCAATAGCGAATTCAACTTCCCTTGTCGGAGGCAATTCTGTGATGTCATCTGGAAACACTTCAGGAAATTCATTCACTATTGGTAATTCATTAATTAAAGTCTTGCTTTTAACAGATAACGAGGCAAACACCGCAAACAGCTTCACTTCGTCCTCCAACAACGCCCTCAACTCCTTGCTAGATAGTGAATCTGTTAATTCTTCCTCTTCAGGAGTAAGAAACAGTAACGTCTTCCTGAAGCAATCAATATACACCCGGTTGAACTCCAACCAGTTCATTCACAAAATAACATCAAGATTACCGAGTGGCAAACACATCAAGTCCACTCTGAAATCTCTACCAAACATGGTCAGCGGACACTTCAAACTCACCAAAGAAGTAATCACGAAACTAATAGATGGAGTTTCAATCGTCATCCTCTGCTCTAGAGTAGATGGCACAATCCCTAATCTCTTCACACAGTCAACAAAAATAAACGAGTGCGTTGCACCCGTGTCAATGATAGCAATCAAAGTAACATCATTAATAAAGCAAGTACCTTTGACGGAACGTTCCTCCTCAGTGGATTGGGCTCCCACCAAGGTAAACACTTTCCCACCAGTTTGAGACGTCTGAGACTTCTTCGGCTTCTCACAGTGGGTGCTGATGTGACCCTTCTCTCCACAATTATAACAAGTAGGCATAGTGGCTCTGCAATCAGCTATAACATGACCTGCTTTGCCACACTTGAAACACTTCTTCACCTCATTCTGACAGTTGTTAGCACGGTGACCCGCACCACCACATCTGAAGCACTTGAGAGTATCAGCACCTGCTCCCTTCTCCTTTGGTTTCTTTCCCACATCAGTCTTCTGTTTCCCCTTATCAGCTGGGGCACTGTAAGGAGTACCTCCAAATCTCTGCTTACCCTTCTTCTCATTCATAACTTTGTAATGAGCAATTCTGGCTCTGTTGTCATTATCATAAATTCTGCTTCTGCTTACCAGCTCTGGATAGTTTCTTATCTTTTGACAAGCAATACCCAATTTGATCTCGGGACGCAGCCCGTTCTCAAACCACAAACGCTTCGAAGTCATAGCTTCTTCAATATTGTAATGAGCACAATACTGAACCAGCTCTTCAAACTTAGCGGGATACTCAACAACAGTCTTATCACCCTGCTTCAGCTCCAGAAATTCAACCTTCTTTGCACTACGAATGTCTTTCGGAAAATACTTTTCCAGAAACTCAGCTTGAAACACAGCCCAAGTAATCTCAGTACCTGCAGCTTCCAATATCTGACGACTATTGTGCCACCAAGCCTCAGCCTCTCCTTCCAGCATATGCGTACCAAACCGTACCTTCTGAGCATCACTGCATTCCATGGTCATGAAGATCTTCTCCATAGCCTTCAGTCATTTATGTGCAGCCTCTGAATCTAAGATACCTCCCTCATAAGTAGGCGGCTCGTTGCTCTGGAACTGTGCTAAGTCACGAAACTGAGCACCTCCAGCCTGATTGGCATTCTCTACAGCCTGTGCCATAGTTTGCATAGCAGCAACAAGAGCAGCATCATTCCTTCCTTCCATACTGTTCAACAATTAACATAAGGTCAGAATACCAAATCAACTCCTATTCTAAGGACAGACTCAACTATAACACCTGGCTGGACGGGCCGACCTGCTTTGATACCAATTGTAACAGCCCACTTTCCCATTTTGAAAATAAACAAAAATATTAAAGATAAATCAGAGTTTTCACTAAGTGGAATGTCACATTAAAAGCCAACAAATAAAATCCTTCTATTTTTGATAAAATATGCAGCGGAAATTATTCAAATTACGGCCACCCGCCAATAACACCAAAACTCCACATAAAATCGTGGTTCACCATAATGTTCATAAAAAATAAAGATACGTAACAAAAGAATAACAAATAACAAAATTAATGAAATCCCCAAAATCCCGTGTTACGTATCAGAGCACTCCTATGGACTCGATCAGCAACACCAATATCCAAGCTATCTAAGTACCTGGATTATCTGTACTTCCGAAGAAGCATAGACACAACAACAACAAAGGGGTGAGAAATCACATTCAATATCATCGGTGAATAAATACATGATAACAAGGTAGCATTCACATATATAAGTCAACAACACACCAACACGACCTACTGTCCAATATCATCAACAACATCAAATAATAATGTAATGCAACACGACACCATGCATGCGGTACCGACTCATTGGTTCATTCAATCGAACCCCGGATAGATCACATACACCTCTACTTGGCAATGATCTATCCCTCACCATTCTCCATATAGGAGTACGGATGAATCACATACACTCCTCCTGAGCAATGATTCATCCCACCAATCACCATGAATATGCAAGACTCAACTATGCACAACAAAACATGTATACAAGCGTAAATACATGCACACGATCCTCCTGATCACATCATACATATCATCAACACCCTCGTCATGTAATTTGCTTCATACACACCAAACACCCAATTAATTAATTAATTAATTAAAATTATTAAAATTAATATTTTCATCACCCATGTCTTATTTCTCAGCACCTGGCACCTATTCCCAACCTCTCAAACCAAGAGAAAACAATTCCGATGCGAAGACGGGAAAGAAATCGCAAAAATATGAAATTCTGCACCACTGCTGTCCATACGTGTATTGACCTGAGTCATACGCGTATGACCTGCTCCCTCGCCCTTCCTTACGCGTATGCCCCCATTTGATACGCGTAAGGCCTCCTGCCTCGCCCTGCCATACGCGTATTGCCCAACCTCATACGCGTATGGGCAGAGACCCATTTTTCCTTCAATTTCCAACTCTCAGATCTACATACGCGTATGGCTACTCCATACGCGTATTGCCTTGCCAATCATACGCGTACCATACGAGTATGGGCAGAGGGCCGTGCCAAACCCTCCCCTCAAGCTCCCCTTACGCGTAAGGTTCCCTTCCCTTCACTCCCATACGCGTATGGCCTAGCCCCATACGCGTATGGCCAGATCCATTACACAAATCACCAGAGACCTCACCATTTTGCACTCTACTAAGATTTCCACACTTCTTCACTTCCAACCAGTCCTATAATCGTTTCTACATGAATTTTAGGTCCAATTTTCATATTTTCTCTTGTACCTAGAATTACTACATGAATTACAGGTCTATAATCTCAAATCGTTCTCCCAATTTGGATCCAAAAACAACAGATCTGTAACAGATGTTCATACCACAACAACAACAGCAAAAATTCATATTATCACCAATCCATACATGCACGATTTCATCATCATAGTGTAACACCCCAAAATTTGCCCACTCTTTTTTCTAACCTCTAACTGGCTTGTGTTTCAACTCATTTTGCATTATTATTTGTGCATTGCATTGGTCTTCTTAGACATGGGATCAAGGTATTATGTGCGAGCTCGGGATTCTCGTATTCTCATCCTCAGTCAGGGTTGAATTCATATTATCATGAGCGACTTCTTATTCAGAGGTTTACCAAGATCCGAGGTTTTCCTCATTCAGAGGATTCATCAGAAGTATTGGGTTAGGGTTTCATTGGTGTGAATCAGGGTGTACGTCTCAAGGATAGTTAGGGTTCTTATTCAAGGTTGAGCTTGTGGACTGTTTATCGGTTGAGATTCTTTAGTGGAGGTGTGGATTCATTTGATCAGAGATTCAGAGGATGTTTGATTCAGATGTTTTGTCTTGTGTTAAGATTGCTCAGTGGTAGCTGTGACCATTTTATCAGAGGCTTGTGAAAAGTTTGTGATTGATTTTGGATTCATTTGGTTATCCATTTTCTATCCACAATCCATATCCATTTCCATTTTTGTTATCCACTTTTTAATAACCCATTTCAAATCCAATTCTAAAAAACCATTATTTTTGTCATCTAAATATCCATTAACATCTAATTCTTTCCAATTTCCTTTTTTTTATCCATTTTCTATCCACGATCCATATCCATTTCCATTTTTGTTATCCACTTTTTAATAACCATTTTAAACCACTTTCTAAATCCACATTCACTTTCAAAATCCATTTTCATTTCTCAATCCATATTTTTTACATAGGCCCATTTCATTAACAAGACATGGTACAAAACCCATTTACAAAAAATAATAATAGAAAAGGTCCTCATGTTGCTTTGCTTCACGCACAAACCAACATCATTGTTGCCACAAAACGTACCCTGCTACACTACTCACAATAGACAAAACAAAAGGCCTCACCTCCACACAACAATAAATCCACCACCCTGCCACAAAAACGGCAACCGTACCACTCTCCACTCCCACACCAGACCAACCAACACAACCTGCTACAAATCAGGACATTCCAGCAACAAAACCTGTACCACAAAAGAACTGCTACAAATACGCTCGAAGACCACAATAAAAGGAGAATTCACATTGGTTTTGAGGGAAGAAAAGAGCAACCAAAACTGTCATATAAAAAAAACTCATTTGTGAACTTTTTATCACCAAATTAGCCCTCCCTTCATTTGATATAAAACCTTCCATTAACCTTTTCTCACAACCTCGGCTTGAAAACACCAAACCATGTCGTAACTTTTCACAAACTGAAGCAAGCTCCTCCTCTTTCTCCAGCATCATTACTCAATACATCTAACCTATTTCACCTGTTCTTCTCACACAAATCAACATCATGCCTCCCTTGTCAACAACTTCGTCACCACGACCATAAACAAAACCTGCATCAACAGCTTGTAAAAAATCACAACAGCCTGATCAATTTCCAACCTCAGAACAACAACACCAGAAAAGAAGCGAGAAGAAGATGATGTACAGATCAGAAGCAGGGGAGTAGGAGAAGAATATGAAGATTTAAGCAAGAAGTAAAGAAGCGATAAATTACGGCGTATTTCCTCATTTTTCTTCAGCGCGTAACCGAAGCAAATCACGGCTTTGTAGGTCGGTCAAAGTTCTAACTCTTTGCTCGTTTCTTGAAATTACAATGTAACTTGTCTTATAGGTAGCCAAACTCCATGGTTTGAGTTCCATTGCAACTACTGTGACTTTAGTTCCGAGCTTTATGTTTGAAATCGTTTGGTACTTGATCTTGATCTGTGGTAACTTTGTTGCTTGTAATTTGCGAACCGTGTTTGATAACTTTGAAGAGTGGTGGAGATATTGTTCGCCGGCGTTGATTCTGAAAGGGGGAAGAAGAGGAACATTGATGATGGAGAATGAGAGTGATGAAAGAGTTCCGGTAAGAAGGAGAGGGCGGTGGCGAATGGGAAAGTGGTGAGGAACATGAAGATGGCCGCGACAGAGAGTTCGGGAGACGGTGAAGACTGAAGAAGAAGTAGTAAGAAGATTGAAGGAGATTTGTGTCGCCAGAGTCTTTTGTCGGTGAGTTGCGGTGAAGGTGACGAGAATAGGGGAGCGACACATTGTTGAAGAAGAGGAGGTTGCTAAGTGTTTTGTTTCTGAAGCATATTAGGATTCTTTCTTTTTTCTTCTAACATCAATACGGACCGGACCTAAGCCCACACGACTTTCCCTCTCACCTCCCTGTTTCACTTGCGCACCCCTGAGTTTCAGAACTCTTGGGCCTTAGGCTAGCAAGCCCGTGCGCCTGGTGATTGGGTGCACCCTTTATTTTCTGTTGCACCCCTGTTAATTAGGTTTTAATTTTAGATCTTTTAGTTTTTTTGATAATTAAACGTTTAAACTTCTTTTATTTAGTTTAGAGTTTATTTAGTTTAGGTTTTAATTTTGGTTTAAAATTAATCTTGGATTAATTAGATTTTAATTAGAAATTTCATTTAGATTTTAATATTAATTTTAGGATTAGTTTCTTTTTAATTAGAATTAACTTGAATTAATTTAGGTTAACCCTTTTACTAACTTTTAACCTTGATTTTTTTTAATTAACATTTTAATTTTTGTGGATATTCTTGATTAATACTTATCTTGGTTAATTTTCGTTTGATTCCTGATTAAATACTTGACTGCTTTTTGTTTTTTTTTTCTCTTTGTGATTGCGGTGCTTCGTGTTTACTTGTTGATTTCACATGCTCCCTTAAGGCTCCTAGTCTGACTTAATTTCTGATTTAGCTCGGAGTAGGATAGACATTAGGCTCTTAATCCAAGCATGATAACATTAGGTAGGCGTCCCTCCTAATCCTGACCTTAGGGCTATTTTGTATGATAACTTGTAGGATTCAGTTCCCTTAGACCTTCCGCGCGTCTCTCCCTTTTCTCTCGCTTCAGTGCGATCGAGCTTTTTCTCTCGCCTTAGTGCGATCGAGACTAACCTGTTAATCAACCTTTTTCTATCGCCTCAGTGTGATCGAGATCCCTTTTCCGTAGCCGTAAACTACAGATGCTCTGATTCTCATTTCCAGATGAGATACGTAGGCACGAGGATTCATATCCTTGGTGAGCACACTAACAACTAACTTCCCTCTCTGTTGTCTCTAGCCTCCGTGTGATCGAGACTTATTGACTCAAACCTTTTTCTCTCGCCCCAGTACAATAGAGACCTTTTCACCGACCCGTAGGTCGAACTACGACTGCTCTGATTTCCTCTTTCTCGTCCGATCGAGGATACGTAGGCACAAGACGGCGATGTCTTGGCGAGCAACCTCCCCCCTTAGTTCGTGTCCGAACTACGTTGACTCTGATTTTCCTGTTCCCGAGGGAATACGTAGGCCTAGGACTCCGAGGACGTCCTATCGAGTCACTTCTTTTTCTTTTCTTCTTCGTTTCCTCGTTCCTTTCTGTTCCCGTTCCTTCTCCTTTCCAGTAGCAGTGGAGCTCCCGACGACGACACCCTTTGATCGTGACAACAAGCGTGGATCCCATCGAGTACGATGGACGTGTGGGGTGCTAACACCTTCCCTTCGCGTAACCGACTCCCTTACCCATTTCTCTTGGTCGTGAGACCATGTTCTTTCCTTTCTCTTCAGGTTTATGCAGTGTTTCCTTTCCCTCTCTTGGTATAAATACACTTTGCTGGCGACTCTGTGTCTTTTGCGCCACTCTCGTGTTTGTACCATTGGATGCGAATCTTTCGGGAGCGACAGCTGGCGACTCTGCTGGGGACTCTGGTTGACCTCTTGCTGGTCCTTCCCCTTTAGCGAGTCGATCCTAGCGCTTGTCTGTTTATTTTCTTTGGGTGTTTTTGTGGTGCTTTACTTTGTTGTATATTACTGTACTTGCTATTTTATTTACTGTATTTACAGCTTTATTGCATTGCATTTCATTACTGTCATACTAGATATTGTTGTGCTGTTCTACTGCTGGTTTTTCTGTTTGTAGGGTGGGCTGGATTCATGAGAGAGAAGCCCAATACCAAGGCTTGAGCATACACCTATGATTAGCGTGGAAAGTAGTGTGACTTGTTTGGCATTTGGCCAGACTATGTATACATGAAAACTCCACATCCAGACGAGGTTTTCTTGGTAATATTCTGTCCTGTCCATTTGGGGCAGATGATGGAATATAATCTGGAAAATTGTCGACTCTGGTGACTGTTTCCCGAGGACTCAGTTGCGGCACTCCTCCCGAGTTGTGACTGTGGCAGACCACGTTTTGTGGCAAACCCATTGTGCATTCTCGATCCGAGGACCCAATGCTGGGAACTTGCTATAGGGTTTCCTTTTGGAAAGGAATCAGTGGAAGCACTCCTCGATTGGCGATAGTACTGTACCCCGAGGGATGAATATACTATTACTTCTCAACCTCAGTGCCGAAACTGAAGACTTGCCATATGATGTTTTCTTTTTTGGAGAATCAGTTGAGGCCTCCTCTTTTGATGATGATGCCAAACCAGAAATGGTAAACGTATCATCATTTCTCGACCTGAGAGCCCAGGATACTGAACATCCTAGTACCCACACGTGAGAAGGGCGGGTTGTTTACAGGTTTGCAGGTAACCGTGACCTTCAACCTACTTGGTATTCTGGTTCTCTTATTAGTGTGAACTTATCGGCCTGGTATTCTGGTTATTCTAGTATGCTGATCATTCGGATATTCTGGTATTCCGGTATTCTCTTCAGAGCAGACCTTTGAACTTATCCATTCAGCAGCACAGCAGTACAGAGCTTTGTGGAAGCCTTGATCCCATGTCTGTTGCATCTGCATCATCATTTTCGCATACATGTTCTTGTATTTCCAAGGAATATTAACTTTGAGACCCGCTGTTGAGCATTTCCATCTATTTCTTGTGGCTTTTTTTTTTTTGTGAAAAAACTTGACTCAAAACAGAATGATTCCGTGGAAATATTCGAACATGGCATTTGCATTGCATTTCCATACTCATATGCATGACAGGTGTTCGAGGCTTGGTTATTCTTGTCCTGATCTGGTTTTCTTCAGAATTTCAGACTTAACTGCTCAAGCCACTCAAAAGACTCATGGAGCAAATGCAAGCGAAAATGGCTGCCATGCAGGCACGTATTGACCAATTCATGGAGATGATGCAAGGAGTCGCACAAGGGCAACAAGAGCTCAGAACCCTGGTGCAACCTCTTGTGGCAAGAGTAGACGAGAACGGTGTACCACATGGCGGTCATGTTATTCCTCCCGGCGGAGGTGGTAATGGAAATGTTGTTCGTAATGGAGCTCAAGGTGGAGTGCCAATTCCTTCTTTGGTAGGAGGAAGAAGCACTATTCGTGCAGGTCATGACCATCACTATGATGTCCAGCAAGACGATGTTTTCTCTGTGCGAAGCATGGATGCTGGTATCCCTGTTGTTAATGATGAAAGGATCCGACTGATTGAAGAGCAGTTGAAGGGGGTTGTAGACCAAAATACTCTGGGTTTGGATTTGGATGATCTGGGGCTGGTTCCAGGCGTCATTATCCCACACAAGTTTCAGATGCCTACTTTTGAAAAGTACAACGGTATGACTTGCCCAAGGACTCACGTGAGGGCGTACGCAAGTAAAATGGCTGCTCATGCAAAGAATGAGAAGTTGATGATGCATTGCTTTCAGGATAGCCTATCTGGGGCATCCCTGGAATGGTATATGCAGCTAGAGAGGAAAGACGTTCGTAGTTGGAGAGAGCTAGCAGGGGCTTTTATCAAACACTATCAATACAACACCGACATGGCTCCCAATCGTACCAAGCTACAGAGTATGTCTCAAAAGAGCAATGAAAGTTTCAAAGAGTACGCTCAGAGGTGGCGTGAATTGGCTTCTTGAGTTCAACCTCCTATGTTAGAGCGAGAGCTCATGGATATGTTCATGGATACGCTTCAAGGGCATTATTATGAGAAATTGATCGGATGTTTGTCAGCTGGATTTTCAGGTCTTGTATTGGCAGGAGAAAGAGTCGAAAATGGCATCAAAACGGGAAAGATTCGAATTGCTGCTGAAGATGCAAAGAAACCTTATGTTGGGTCCTCCAAGGGAAAGGAAGGAGAAGCTAGTGCTGTGTATATTCCTCCTGTTGTTCAACAGCCTGTTCAGTATCAGCGACCTTATGCTCCTCAGTTACAGAGACAACAAAGATCACGAAGGCTTGCGAGAAGGTTCGATCCACTCCCTATTCCTCACAGTGATGTTCTTTCCCGTCTACTTGAGATTTCTCTGGTTGAACTAAGGGATGCCAAGCCTGTCCCTGACCCCATTCCTCCTGATTATGATCTGGATGTTAGATGCGAGTATCACTCAGACACACCGGGTCATTCCATTGAAAATTGCAACGTGTTTAAGCACAAGGTTCAAGACCTGGTGGACTCAGAGATCATTGCATTCACTGAGGATGATATGTACATCAATTGAAGCCTCCTGTCTCAAGTGAGCACTCAGTTTGCAAGGACGTCCAGATAGAATCAAGCCTCCTCAGCGATGGCGATCTTCAGTTTCTTTACTGCATTTTCATTTGTAGTTTTTCATTTTTTGTTAAAGCATTGTATGCCTAAAAAACTTGTTTGTGTTCTGAATGATGTTTTAATGCAATGAATTTGTTTTTTTCTTGAAGTAATTCATTTTTATTCACTCATATAATGTTTATATGCACTGCAATACCAACTTTTTTGTTTTAAACTCTTGAGGGAGGATGATGAAGTGAAAGCGCAAAGTCTTTGGTTGTATGCTTTTGGATAAAACCCTGTTGAGGATGTACAGACATTGCTTCAAATTCCCAAACACCGAAGATATAAGGGAGATAGACCCTCGTCAACCCCTTTGAGCCTCGAAGTAGGAGTTTCTTTTCATAAGAAAAACCCTCACATCTAACCCAGAGGCAGGGTAGTTGTCAGTAATTTAACCAAGCGTTCAAATTTCGAAAGGAGTGAGCATCTGAGGATCCATTCCCTCTCTTCCCTCACACACCAGGAGATCGAGGGACGTGGAACCACAATGGTTATCCACCGACAATCAAATAGTGAGGCAGTCACAGCTCTTTCAGGCAAGTAAGACAAACGGTGTCACACGATTTGTTAAAAAAAAAAAAGAGATAGCTCGCTAAGTCAAAGCTTGAAAATAAGTGACTTAGGCAAAAGTTAGGGCATCCCGCTGGACTTCAAGATCGAAATATTCAAAAAGAATCAGTCCAGGCAAAATCAGAAAAAAAATAAGGAACAAGTGGTGTGACCGAAACACTGAAGACAAAAGGGGTGGCTGCCACTCCAAAAACCTCGTGGGTTCCTTAACTGTCATTCAATCCTCACAAAAATCCTTTTGGTGATGAGCGCTTGCGCCAAATTAACTGAACGTAGGACTGGAGAACATCAAGGAGAATGGGTGGGTACAAACAAAATTTTGAGCCATAAATCTTTTTTCTAAAATCGTGAACCAGGCCACATTACAACCCTTAAAAGTCCTAATTGAAACAGGGTTTATTCTGAAGGCGTACTTCAACGAGATAGCGTTCCTGACTCCCATGAGTTGTGCTAAATATTTTTGTTGGTATTGCATATGCGTTTTGTTTTCCATTCAAAAATAAATGTTGTAACTTGTGACTCATTCACAGGGTTTTACGACATATCTTTTCAATAAAAACTTCAAGGTTAACGTGTTGCATTAGAATTATCATTCTCATAATAAACTTGTTCTACTTGCATACATGTGCCTAAGCATTAAGGAAGCTTACACAATGAATGTCAGTCCAGAAGCTTGATCCTGCCGAGTTGGGATGCTTGAAAATTCTGAAGGACAGTCGTATTGAGGGGCATATTTCCAAGAGGCTTTGTGAAGCATGGGCTATCCCCAGTAAGTCGTAGCCAATCTGGGGCAGTCATGTCGAGAAATCTCTCTGAAGTTCAGTTATTATGGGGGCATTCATTCGAAGATCGGGGGCAAAATCACTTCAAAGCTCATATCGAGGCAGGCCACCTCCGGAGCATGAGAAGTTATCATCTCCAGAAGACGGTTAATCAAAAGCACCTCTTCAAGGTTCAAAATACTGAAGCAGAGTATTTCAAGTCATTTTAAGTCCTCTCGAGGCAAATTCCTTCAAAGATCATACAGTCTGGGGCAGTTACGTCGAGATCCGATGAATCTCTCCAAGAGTTTGAAGATCCTGGGGCATTGTCGAACGCCCGGTCTTCTATAAAATCCTCTTGAGATGATTTCTTCCATCGAACCCTGTGGTCTTGGGTCAAGTCAGAAAGAAACCGTTGTTCACTCTCGATGATCAGTATGCAGTGATCAGAAGAAACTTGAAGTACTAAGTCTCTCCCCCAGCAAAGAGCCAGAAGGTATCTTTATCCTAGCAAGGTGTTGGAATTGCTATTCTTCCCCAAGCAGAGAATCACCCTCAAATCGAAAAGGGTTCTTTATGAAGATTCCTTACCCCCAGCAGTGTAGGTGGATTCCTCATTCTCAGCAGGGTAAGACGACGGAATACTCTCAAGCAGTTTGAAGACGGTGAGAAGTCAGAGTATTCTCTTCCTCAAAAGTTAGATCCGGTATTTCCCGCAAGTCAAAGTCCAATGGTTATTGGAACTCTCAACAGTTCAAAGTTCAATCTTCATTGGCATCTCCTCGACAGAGTTTGCAATTCAGCTTGCAGCTCCCTTACAGAGTTTGCATCACCAGTAGTTATTGGTGGTACAGTTGGTTATCTCCCCACGGGAGATCAGATATTGGTGATCCCTTTCTCAGTGAAGTCTGTTTGTTCTATTCTGCGTATTCCATGGTGGAGTGTCCTCTCTTTCTTGCATGTAGTAATCATCATTGCATTGCATCCTCAAACGCGTAGCATTTCCATTTCGTATGGAGCATTACGCCATAGAAAGAAAATTCAAACATATGCATGCGGAGCATAAGCCAGATTTGGTACCTTGTGTGAAAGCCCAGATCAACCCTCAATCAAAACAGTGATCCCAACCTCCGAGTTGACGCTTATTTTGTCCAACCTCAGAGTTGTCGCCTTTCTCCAACCTCAGAGTTGTCGCCTTTCTCCAACCTCAGAGTTGTCGTACATCTCTTTCTTCCCCAACCTCAGAGTTGACGCCCTCCTTTACCAACTTCAAAGTTGTCGTGGCTCTTTCCTTGACCTCAGAGTTAATGAAATATCCTTTCCCTTTTACCAATTTCAAAGTTGTCGTATACCTTTTTACCAATCTCAGAGTTGATGAATATCCTTTTCCCCAACCTCAGAGTTGTCATACTTTCCCTCTCCAACCTCAGAGTTGAAGCCTTTTTACCAACCTCAGAGTTGTCGTTTATTCCCTTTCCAACCTCAGAGTTGTCGTATGTCTGTATGCCCAATCTCAGAATTGACGCCTTTCGTCTCCGACCTCAGAGTTGATGAACAATCCATTTCCTCCCCAACCTCAGAGTTGACGCCTTTCTCCAACCTCAGAGTTGTCGTACCTCCTTTCTTCCAGCCTCCGAGTTGACGCCTCTTTTACCAACTTCAAAGTTGTCGTATATCTTATCTCCAACCTCAGAGTTGATGTCTACCTTGTCCTCAACCTCAGTGTTATTGTTTACTTCCATTCCCCAGCGGAGTCATCTTTGTAGATCTGTTGATTCTACTTATTTCGGGTTTGAAAGTCCATCTTTTCGAGTTCACCTTCGGCCTCCTGGTTATCCCAACTATTGGTTGGTACCCTTCTTTAATCCCAACTATTGGTTGGTATCGTTTCTTGGTTATCCCAACTATTGGTTGGTACCCTTCTTTAATCCCAACTATTGGTTGGTATCGTTTCTTGGTTATCCCAACTATTGGTTGGTACCCTTCTTTAATCCCAACTATTGGTTGGTATCGTTTCTTGGTTATCCCAACTATTGGTTGGTACCCTTCTTTTATCCCAACTATTGGTTGGTATCGTTTCTTGGTTATCCCAACTATTGGTTGGTATCGTTTCTTGGTTATCCCAACTATTGGTTGGTACCCTTCTTTTATCCCAACTATTGGTTGGTATCTACTATGTCTAAGTCCACTTTCGGTTGGCAAGCGCTTACCTTTGATCCCCATAGGTTGCAAATTTCCGGGTTCTTTTTGTATTCAATCACCTTCTACCTTGAATGTTTGAAAGCCGTTGCTATCATCCCTTCAGGTTTAAGTCGATTGAATAGGGGCAGCTGTAACACCCCAAAATTTGCCCACTCTTTTTTCTAACCTCTAACTGGCTTGTGTTTTAACTCATTTTGCATTATTATTTGTCCATTGCATTGGTCTTCTAAGACATGGGATCAAGGTATTATGTGCGAGCTCGGGATTCTCGTATTCTCATCCTCAGTCAGGGTTGAATTCATATTATCATGAGCGACTTCTTATTCAGAGGTTTACCAAGATCCGAGGTTTTCCTCATTCAGAGGATTCATCAGAAGTATTGGGTTAGGGTTTCATTGGTGTGAATCAGGGTGTACGTCTCAAGGATAGTTAGGGTTCTTGTTCAAGGTTGAGCTTGTGGACTGTTTATCGGTTGAGATTCTTTAGTGGAGGTGTGGATTCATTTGATCAGAGATTCAGAGGATGTTTGATTCAGATGTTTTGTCTTGTGTTAAGATTGCTCAGTGGTAGCTGTGACCATTTTATCAGAGGCTTGTGAAAAGTTTGTGATTGATTTTGGATTCATTTGGTTATCCATTTTCTATCCACGATCCATATCCATTTCCATTTTTGTTATCCACTTTTTAATAACCCATTTCAAATCCAATTCTAAAAAACCATTATTTTTGCCATCTAAATATTCATTAACATCTAATTCTTTCCAATTTCCTTTTTTTTATCCATTTTCTATCCACGATCCATATCCATTTCCATTTTTGTTATCCACTTTTTAATAACCATTTTAAACCACTTTCTAAATCCACATTCACTTTCAAAATCCATTTTCATTTCTCAATCCATATTTTTTTACATAGGCCCATTTCATTAACAAGACATGGTACAAAACCCATTTACAAAAAATAATAATAGAAAAGGTCCTCATGTTGCTTTGCTTCACGCACAAACCAACATCATTGTTGCCACAAACCGTACCCTGCTACACTACTCACAATAGACAAAACAAAAGGCCTCACCTCCACACAACAATAAATCCACCACCCTGCCACAAAAACGGAAACCGTACCACTCTCCACTCCCACACCAGACCAACCAACACAACCTGCTACAAATCAGGACATTCCAGCAACAAAACCTGTACCACAAAAGAACTGCTACAAATACGCTCGAAGACCACTATAAAAGGAGAATTCACATTGGTTTTGAGGGAAGAAAAGAGCAACCAAAACTGTCATATAAAAAAAAACTCATTTGTGAACTTTTTATCACCAAATTAGCCCTCCCTTCATTTGATATAAAACCTTCCATTAACCTTTTCTCACGACCTCGGCTTGAAAACACCAAACCATGTCGTAACTTTTCACAAACTGAAGCAAGCTCCTCCTCTTTCTCCAGCCTCATTACTCAATACATCTAACCTATTTCACCTGTTCTTCTCACATAAATCAACATCATGCCTCCCTTGTCAACAACTTCGTCACCACGACCATAAACAAAACCTGCATCAACAGCTTGCAGAAAATCACAACAGCCTGATCAATTTCCAACCTCAGAACAACAACACCAGAAAAGAAGCGAGAAGAAGATGATGTACAGATCAGAAGCAGGGGAGTAGGAGAAGAATATTAAGATTTAAGCAAGAAGTAAAGAAGCGATAAATTACGGCGTATTTCCTCATTTTTCTTCAGCGCGTAACCGAAGCAAATCACGGCTTCGTAGGTCGGTCAAAGTTCTAACTCTTTGCTTGTTTCTTGAAATTACAATGTAGCTTGTCTTATAGGTAGCCAAACTCCATGGTTTGAGTTCCATTGCAACTACTGTGACTTTAGTTCTGAGCTTTATGTTTGAAATCGTTTGGTACTTGATCTTGATCTGTGGTAACTTTGTTGCTTGTAATTTGCGAACCGTGTTTGATAACTTTGAAGAGTGGTGGAGATATTGTTCGCCGGTGTTGATTCTGAAAGGGGGAAGAAGAGGAACATTGATGATGGAGAATGAGAGTGATGAAAGAGTTTCGGTAAGAAGGAGAGGGCGGTGGCGAATGGGAAAGTGGTGAGGAACATGAAGATGGTCGCGACGGAGAGTTCGGGAGACAGTGAAGACTGAAGAATAAGTAGTAAGAAGATTGAAGGAGATTTGTGTCGCCGGAGTCTTTTGTCGGTGAGTTGCGGTGAAGGTGACGAGAATAGGGGAGCGACACATTGTTGAAGAAGAGGAGGTTGCTAAGTGTTTTGTTTCTGAAGCATATTAGGATTCTTTTTTTTTTTCTTCTAACATCAATACGGACCAGACCTAAGCCCACACGACTTTCTCTCTCACCCCCCTGTTTCACTTGCGCACCCCTGAGTTTCAGAACTCTTGGGCCTTAGGCTAGCAGGCCCGTGCGCCTGGTGATTGGGTGCACCCTTTATTTTCTGTTGCACCCCTGTTAATTAGGTTTTAATTTTAGATCTTTTAGCTTTTTTGATAATTAAACGTTTAAACTTCTTTTATTTAGTTTAGAGTTTATTTAGTTTAGGTTTTAATTTTGGTTTAAAATTAATCTTGGATTAATTAGATTTTAATTAGAAATTTCATTTAGATTTTAATATTAATTTTAGGATTAGTTTCTTTTTAATTAGAATTAACTTGAATTAATTTAGGTTAACCCTTTTACTAACTTTTAACCTTGATTTTTTTTAATTAACATTTTAATTTTTGTGGATATTCTTGATTAATACTTATCTTGGTTAATTTTCGTTTGATTCCTGATTAAATACTTGACTGCTTTTTTTTTTTTTTTCTCTTTGTGATTGCGGTGCTTCGTGTTTACTTGTTGATTTCACATGCTCCCTTAAGGCTCCTAGTCCGACTTAATTTCTGATTAAGCTCGGAGTAGGATAGACATTAGGCTCTTAATCCAAGCATGATAACATTAGGTAGGCGTCCCTCCTAATCCTGACCTTAGGGCTATTTTGTATGATAACTTGTAGGATTCAGTTCCCTTAGACCTTCCGCGCGTCTCTCCCTTTTCTCTCGCTTCAGCGTGATCGAGCTTTTTCTCTCGCCTTAGTGCGATCGAGACTAACCTGTTAATCAACCTTTTTCTCTCGCCTCAGTGTGATCGAGATCCCTTTTCCGTAGCCGCGAACTACAGATGCTCTGATTCTCATTTCCAGATGAGATACGTAGGCACGAGGATTCATATCCTTGGCGAGCACATTAACAACTAACTTCCCTCTCTGTTGTCTCTAGCCTCCGTGTGATCGAGACTTATTGACTCAAACCTTTTTCTCTTGCCCCAGTGCAATAGATACCTTTTCACCGACCCGTAGGTCGAACTACGACTGCTCTGATTTCCTCTTTCTCGTCCGATCGAGGATACGTAGGCACAAGACGACGATGTCTTGGCGAGCAACCTCCCCCCTTAGTTCGTGTCCGAACTACGTTGACTCTGATTTTCCTGTTCCCGAGGGAATACGTAGGCCTAGGACTCCGAGGACGTCCTATCGAGTCACTTCTTTTTCTTTTCTTCTTCGTTTCCTCGTTCCTTTCCGTTCCCGTTCCTTCTCCTTTCCAGTAGCCGTGGAGCTCCAGACGACGACACCCTTTGATCGTGACAACAAGCGTGGATCCCATCGAGTACGATGGACGTGTGGGGTGCTAACACCTTCCCTTCGCGTAACCGACTCCCTTACCCGTTTCTCTTGGTCGTGAGACCATGTTCTTTCCTTTCTCTTCAGGTTTATGCAGTGTTTCCTTTCCCTCTCTTGGGATAAATACACTTTGCTGGCGACTCTGTGTCTTTTACGCCACTCTCGCGTTTGTACCATTGGATGCGAATCTTTCGGGAGCGACACATAGCAGGCATATACAACAGATCAACAACACAACAGTTTGCATACAAATTTCTACGGGGTTAAGGACTCCCCACTACCCTATCATGAATAAATCACCAATATTAAACCCATTTCTCCCCCTTACCTCGAATCTTTACAGAAAATTTGGACAATTGGGGAAGAAGATCAAGCCCTAGCACACCTTGTTCTTTCTCTCCTCTTGGTTCTCTATTCCTCGTTTCACGTGCCAACACCTTTCTATTTCCTTAAACCTCTCATAATTCTCTTAATCCTATTTTAATTAAATTAATTAATAATAATAGCAATAATAACAATAATAATAATAAAATAATAATATTACTATTATTAATTAAATTATTATTATTATTAACTATACCACTATTAATATTAATCTAAAGGCTTTATCTCACCAACTCACCTTCCTAACTAAGGGTAACCCTTAAACGTACTCAAAACACTCCCCCAAACAAGGTCCCACAAATAAAATAACACAAGACGTCTAAATAATTAAAATGGGGTGTTACAAGTATAATTAATAAAAAACTTAGGATTCTTTTGTAAATAAATAGAAAATTAGACAAACAAACAAGCATACCATAAAATCTAAGGAGGATCCCATTGAGTACAATGGAAGTGAGGGGTGCCTAACACCTTCCCCTCACTTAACCGACTCCCGAACCTTAGGAATCTCTACCTTTAGGATTAGGATTTTTTAGGTTTATCATTTATTTCCTTTAGAAAAAATATGATGGCGACTCGAAAATTTTTAGCCGGCCGCAACCGCTAGCGACTCTGCTGGGGAAGTACCTCCCTAAAGAGAGTCCCTCCTAACCTTAGGTTTTAGGGTCCTTGTTTGTTTTGGGTGTTTATTGTTTTTATTTTTTATTTTTTATTATGATTTATTTTATGTTTTAATTTTTTTTAATTTATTATATTTGACCCTTATATTTTTATTTTGTCATCATGCATTGGATTGGGGGCATATGATGTGTGAAGCTAAAGCCCAAGCTTGGAGTATAACCCTAGATTAGGATGTGGAACGAAATTTTTTTGGGGGGGATGTGACATCCCCAACAATTCATTGATGCCACACTCAGAATAGATCCTTCCAAAGGTGTCCTCATGAAAGGGCTAGCCACTAACGTAGAGGATGATTTGGATGTGGTCCGAGACTCTAAGAAATTTTAGCCTACCCTTGCCAACTCATGGAGACCCTACGTATTCAACCCTCAAGGGCTGTTACTAGGGTCCTACCCAGATGAGACTTATCGCGAAGGATTACCATAGGAAGGCTTGCTCCTTCTCATGGTAAAACAAGGGTATAGTCTGTACATTATAGGGTCGTTATAATGTCCAAACTTTATATCCTACATGTGAGGGGATTGGGTAGACAACACATAGACCTAACCTATCATAGGGAGCCTACCTTTACTAGGGCATACTTGCATATTACCTTACCCTAATCAAAGTATATAAAATTTGCATTCATCATCCTCATAAATTCTTTTTTGCATTATCATGTCACGGGAATCTTAAATATTTTCAAAAAGGAATTAAAGTCAAAGGCAATGGAATTCGGGAAAAGGAAAACTATCACAATCAGGGTAAGAACGTCTAACATAGAGGGCTTAAAAGCTTATGTTATGGGGTTGCCTCAGGAAAGGAGAAAGCCCTGCCATACCCCAAATTTTGACCACTAAGATTTCCCATCATTGTGAAAATCATCATCACAATATGGAGGAACCATCATACTTCATCAGTCTCCCCAAAGATGGGTGAGCATTCACTACAATCAAAATTAGGGTTTCAAGCCCTCTCAGAGTTCTTAGACAAAGGATCAATCAAGGAATGACATGATATTCAACTTGTCTAACCTCTCAAACATCCACAATGGATCAAAAGGACTCCCACTTCAAGGATCAAGCACAAGGCTGCTCCCTTCTAGGTGGATCAAGTCTCAAGATCGACAGTGTCACCAAATTAGGGTTTTGGTCGACCAGGGCCTCCAGATGGAAATTTTTCATCTGGGCACAAGCCAATGATCCAAAACATAACCTAATATACTTCATGGGACCTCATGGACCCAATCATCAAGTCAATTTTGCCTCAGGGGATGCATTCATAAAAAATCAGGAATTAGGGTTTCTTGACCTAATTCACCCCTAAGTTGACTTTTAGGGCAAATCATGAGCCCAGACCTCAAGAGAGGGTTTAAGGGTCTCTAATGAACTATATTGATCCATTTGCAACAATAGATTAATCCAAGAGGCTTGAGCAACAAGTTTCAATTTCATCTGCACCACAGTTAGGGTTTTAAGGAAAAAGTCAACTATAACTTTGACTTTTGACCAGGACATGCTCCCAAGCCCTATGACATGATTCAATATACCCTATGACACCCATGGAACATGTCCATCAAGTTTGATTTAGGTCAAGGACATGATTTCATGTAAAATTGCACAGTTTGGAATTCATCTGATAAAAAGTCAACTGTGCACTTAAGTCAACTTTGACTTTTTGAGATTTTTCACCAAAATGGATTTTTAACCCTAAAATGATGTTAATGTATGATTTGAATCATCATTCATCAAGAAAAATCAAGAAAAGTTGGATAACTTGTAAAAGGAGTAACCATAAAAAACTTAGAAAATTTTCAAAGTTAAAAATAAAGTGGCTAGGGTACCAACTTTGGAGGACCATAACTCCTAAACCACAAAGCCATTTTCTCCCATCCAAGGATTGATTTGTAGATCTCATTGCCCTCTACAAAAACTTCAACTAGACCTAATTCCAATTCATTGTGGATTTTGAATTATGGAGTGATCAAAATTAAGAAAAGTCACTTTGTTCCAACACTTAGTGAAAATTTCATTAAGTCGGATTTTACCCTACTTTTTGCCAAATGTAGGGGTATTTTTCACTTGGATTCAAAAGAGATCAAAACCAAATATGTTCAAACAGTTGTTGTATCATGTAAGGGCTTTCCAAAATGGCCAAGAACATTACCAAATTCCATTTGAGTCATGAGATATGACATTGGAAAGTTGCCTTGCTGAAATCTGCCAAGGCAAGGCAGAATTTGCATTTTTGCTCGATTTGCCAAAATCAGCCAAATCCAAATGCTCCTATCCACTTGGACACCTCAGAGGATTGAATCTAAAGGAGACAATCGCTGAGCCAAGCCTCCAAAGTCTTTGGAACAAGAAATAGCATGTTGAACCTAGAATGGCCAAAATAGGGACAAGACTCCAATTTTGGATTGGAGCATTCAATGGAAGCATCAAGGTGGCATAGACTGAGCCATTCTCAACTGAATTCAGTCAAGACTTATCCAAGACCAAGGGAACCACAACCCTGTGCCCTAACCTCTAGTCAATGGCTAGAGGAGACTTGGATTTCCATTGGCCAACATTGAACAAACACCTGCTGCAGTTGCCATTCACTGTGGATCCTAAAACAAACTTGCTCTACTATAAATAGAGCTCAATTGTGATCAGTTTGAGTACACCAAAGCCATCTAACAGATGCTTTCCTCAAAATCTCTTCTTTCACTCCAATTTTGCCTTCTAAGGCAAGTCACTATCGGGTTTTGAGTTTGAGAGCTTTTCCAATCAAACCAATCTCACACACACACCTCACATACATCATATAGAAGTGATCCAAACACTCACATAACATCTGGAACACAGATTTCACAAAATCACCAGTCAATTGCTCAAGGTTTTAACCAAAGTGCAGTTGAGATGCCATGAAGTGATCCAGCCATTCTCAGTCAAGTCCAAGCATTCAAACACACTCCACAGGGTGTAGGGAAGCTGTTCAGATCATCACAATTCATCTGTAACACCTCCTACTCAGAAATCAATTTGCTCTTGCTGTCACGATCTAGAGGTAAGCCTAAACTTGGTCATCTCTCAATCTATGCATATTTCCTCGCACAATACTTTTGCCAAATGTTCATAATCATGCATGGAATGTTTCCCCTCAAGTAATTGCTTTGTTTGAATCGTGTATCAAAAATCCTAGCCTTCATGCAGAAATTAGGGTTCTTGAGGATTTTTCATGATTTCTTGTTATATGTTTAATTTAAATGAAATTAAATACCATAGACATGATCGTGAGGTTGAAACGAGTTGATTGGTATGTGGATTACATGATATGATTGAGTATTCAGTGAGATTGGAGAGAAAATGCAAATCTGGGCCAAGCTGAAACACGTGCGTGTTCTTCAGCTGTTCTTGGCGCCATTTTTCATAAATTCAAATATTTGAATTTTGTGATTTTATTTAATTGATTCAAAAATTAATTTCTCTCTGAGTTTTAATGATTTTGAGTTGATTCTTTTTTTAATAATTCACAAAAATGTTAAAATATTTTATTTTCCCAAAAAATCCCAAAAATATTATTTATTGTATATACTTGATATTTTTGCAAAGAATTAATGTTTTAATTGTTTTTGACATTTGAAATATTTTTTCCACCTTGATTTTACAACTTTTAATGCTTTCTAATTATTTTGTAGGTCAATACTTAATTTTTGAAGCATTAATCCAAGATCACAATTTGTTTTCCATATGTTAAACAATTTTAATCATTTTAATTGAATTTTTATTCAATTAAATACATTTTTGAAAATAAATTAGGGTTTTTGGATTAATCCAACCCTCATAAATCATTTTCAAAACATTTTGGGCCTCTAATAGAGTGTAAGACCCAATCCTTTTTTGACCAAATCATTTTTGGGCCTCAGTGTATTGTATAAGTCCCGATACCGTCAAAAACAAACGGCGCGATCGTCGCCTTTTGAAAAATAACCTTTTGGGCCTCTCCTCGAGCTATAAGACCCATTCAAAACTTTTGGGCCTCTAATAGAGTGTAAGACCCAACCCCCTTTTAACCAAAATCACTTTGGGCCTCACTTATTGTATAAGTCCCTCTGCGTTAAAAGAAAACCTCGGCGCGATCGCCATTTCAAACGGAAAAATCATTTGGGCCTACCCTCGTGTTATAAGCCCCATTATTTTTCTTTAAAACCTTTTGGGCCTCTTGAGAGAGTGTAAGACCCACCCCTTTGTACAGAAAATAATTTTTGGGCCACAGTCACTTGTATAAGTCCCTCTGTACAAATTCAAACAGTGCGCTCACTGATAAAACCCTGGGCCTCTCCTTGAGCTGTAAGCCCCAAATCTTTCTTTTTCAAAACACTTTCTCCTTTGATTTTGAATATTCTTCTGTTTTCAATCTTTCTTTGTTGAACAACTAACCAAACAACACGGAAGCTCTACAACCGAGTAAGTGGTTATCGCTTTCATTTAGCACTTTCATATACATATTACTGTATTGTGGGGCTGTTTCACTGTAAGTCTTCTTTCATAAACTCATATCAACTGTGTAATAATAGTATAGATATTTAGAGTTTCCCCGGCCACTACGTCTAGAACTAGGTGACGCCGTTTTGTTTATTCGTAGAAATAGACAACTAGATCCCCAATAGGATCACCAGATACAGTCTTCTCTTCGGCTGTCCTCATTAGGAATTGTCAATAAACTTTATTCCCAGAGATGAATGTATTCTCCGTGAATAGCATCTTTGAGTTTCTTCCAAATTCTCGAATTTTCATGACTTGATCTATTCCTTGTGAATAGCTTGCCTTGAATTTCTCGGGGTTTGGGGACCCACGGGCTTCTTAAAAGCATCGACCTCCTCTTGGGCATCGTACAAGGACCCACAGGCTTCTTAAAAGCAATTGTGCCTCCTCTTGGGCTTAGTACAAGGACCCTACGGCTTCTTAGAAGTATTCACAGCCTCCTCTTAGGCTTCGTATAATGATCTCTTCCTCCGGGAATGATAGCCTCCTCTTGGGCATCGTACAAGGACCGATCGGCTTCTTAAAAGTTTCCAGCCTCCTCTTGGGCTTCATAAAAATTGTCCCGACGACCTCCTAGAGGTATAGGAACAGAACTTAGTCATCTACATAAAACAGTCCTTTCATAGAGTCTACTACTGTTTCTCAAAGCATAGTACAAAAGATGAAACTCTAGGCTTGGACAGTCTAATTTCCTTGAGTCTCAAAGACATTCTCAAGTGACCCCTTCGTTAAATAGGAAGAAAACCCGCGGACTCGGACAGTCTCAATACCCTTCGGATTTCCCACTTCCTTAAAGAACAGGAAATATCCCTGGTCCTCGAATCAAATCCTCGAGTACAGTGTTGCTCATATAAGAACTGATTTTCTCTTTAAAAATCAGTCTACTGGACCTGTCACTCAACTGAAACAGTAACCATAGCCTCCTCTTAGGCTTTGTATAAAGATACTTCTCCCGTGAAGTTAGCCTCTCTCTTGGGCTTTGTACAATGATTCTCCCCAGCGGGGTCAAACAATGTTTAGCCTCTCTCTCGGGCTTTGTACGAGACACATAAGAGACTCCCTCGTTGAGTCAATCACCCTTTCGCCTCCATCTCGGGCTTTATACGAGATACAAAAAGGTTCTTATTGAGCCAAACAAATTTTCGCCTCCATCTCGGGCTTTGTACGAGATACAAAAACTCTTTTGTTGAGTCAAATAGCCTCCATCTCGGGCTTTATACGAGATACCAAAAGATTCCCTCGTTGAGTCAAAACCTTTTAGCCTCCCTCCCGGGCTTTGTACGAGACACATATTAGCCTCCTCTTAGGCTTTGTATAAGAAAACCACTGGTTGATCCAATCAACCTTTTAGCATCAAAGCTGTGCCTCGTTCACAATACACAAACATCAACAACTCCTTCCCCTCCATCTAATTGTTGTAAGCGGCAAGCCTCTGGATCATCTACATCCATGCCACTGTCCCTCTTTTAGTATGAGAAATTCCTAAGGAAAGATGGCATTACTCTACACTGAGTTAAAGTCTTCTCCTTCAGGTTGAAATCCCCTATAAAGGAAATTATGGCATTGCCAGATTCACAAATCTCGGTTAAAGTAATTCTCCTTTATAAATAGTCGTAACAGACATACCCCTCTTTAGAGATGACAAATTCTCTCTAAGGTCAACACTTTTAGCTTCACATCTTGGGCTTTGAACAAGATACAAATAGACTCTTTAGCTTCACATCTTGGGCTTTGAACAAGATACAAACCACCTTTCGCTTCACGTCTTGGGCTTTGAACAAGACACCAAAACACCCATTTCCTCCCATAGAATAGGAGGAACTACGAACACTCTGATTTCCCTATTTCGGAAAAACGGGAATACGTAGGCATAAGATTGAAAGAAAAATCTTAGTGAGCACACTAAACAAAAACCCAAAATCCCATACTTTCATATATATCCGTCCTAACATCTTAACCAATAGCCTAAAGCACCCCTCGTCAACAAAATAAACTTAGGAGAAACCCCGAATCTTTGTAGCATCTGTAACCTAATAGACCGCTGTTTAAACTCAGTATGCAAGCAGGGTTAATTGGAGACATCTATTTCCCTTCCTTCATCAGCTTTAATAGGATAAAAAATGAATCGAGCTGTAGTACTAGAGCGATCGTGCTTCGCAACCACATCCAAAAATCACTCGCTACAATCCCCTAATGCGTAAGTATGGGGATATATTAGATCTTGTCATTACTCCTATTCAAGAAAAGGGCCTAACCGCCTTGGCTCAGTTTTACGACATAGAGCTAAGGTGCTTCCAGTTTCAAGACTTTCAAATAGCCCCCACTCTAGAAGAAGTTCGTAGGATACTGGGCCTCCCCAAGAACAACAAAGGTCCATTCAAGGCTTTAGGGTATCTCCCTTCCTTCAAAGAAATGGCAAGTTGTCTTCATATCCGTGAAGAAGACCTGCAAGCTAGCTTAAGGGTTCAAGAAGACTTTCATGGGTTTTCTAAAGGGTTCCTGGAGAAGAAAGCCATTCATTTCGCTGCTTGCAAAAATTGGGCAGCCATGGACACTATCATGGTACTCCTCATCTTTGGGTTAGTTCTATTCCCGAGCGCAAAGAACTTTGTGGACATCGCTGCCATTAATTTATTCTTGGCTGTGACCATTGGAGAAGAAGATCCTACTCCGGCTCTCCTCGCTGACATATACTTTACCCTTCACCAAAAATTTGAAAGAAAGGGAGGGGCTCTGCTATGCTGCCCTCAGTTATTGTACAAATGGTTGTGCTCTCACCTAGTGAGGGACTTAAAGGATATGAAAAAAATGAAAGCCTATGCTTGGTCTCAATATTTGGTATCTCTTATTGATAAAGACATCTTGTGGTTCCCTCAAATACTCCATCGAGACGACGTGATCCTAAGCTGTGGGGGTTTTCCTAATGTACCCTTGATAGGATCGAGAGGGTGCATAAGTTACAATCCTGTCTTAGCAATGAGGCAATTGGGGCATCCATTGGCCTACAAGCCCGAGGATAGGTTGTTAGAAGGCTTCGTCCTACAAAATGTAACTGGAAATCATCCCGATGTTCTAAAGATTGCTCAGGCTTGGAGGCAGAGTATCAAAGGGAAGAGTAGTCTTAAAAGACCATGGGAAGAATCTATGGTACCATATATACAATGGATGAAAGAAAGGGTGAGCATAGTGAAGTTGCCTTTTACTCTGGATTGTCCTATTTATCCAAGGGTTCCCCCACCTGCTGCAATCTCCATAGAGGAAAGTGAAAGACTCAAAGAGACCATTTCACAGTTGAAAAAAGAAAAAGAAGCGTGGGAAGGTAAATTTTACCAAGCCACTGGAGAAACTAGTCAATTGAGAAGGAGTCTCAATGAAGTTGTAGAGCAGGCTAGGATAAATAGAGGGATAGCCCAGATGGAGGAGGAGAAGAAGGAGCAAGCTTATGCCGACCTTCAAGTTGTGAGTTCATGTCTCAAGACTCATAAGGATGAGTTAGATAGGGCTTGGCGTCAAAGGGATGAATGGAGGGACATTTGGATGACATCAACGCAAAGAGAGTTCAAGGAGGGATGTAATAGGCGTTTCCATAACCTAGAAGCTGAAGTCCAAAGCTTGGCTAACGCTCTTCTCGAGAGCAAAAGGCAAGCCTTAGATGCAACTGTACGAATGAGGTCAGCTGAAGAACTTCTTGCCCTACGGCCATAAGGATGGTTAGAAACTCAGGAAGAAAACCGAGAGCTTAGAAGACTATACGAGGAGCTTGAGGAGTCCTACAAAGAACTTAGAGAGTGGGGCACCTATATTGAAGAACATAACCAACAATTAGAGCAAACAACTGAGGAGGATAGAGAAATCATGGAAAAGTTACAAAGAGATGAGGCATATTATCGAGAAAGGTATCAGAAGTTGGTCTTACTATCCAACGATCTCATCCACGAGATCCCTCGAAGTTTAAAAGAAGCTGAGTACATGGCTGATATCTTTAAGCCAGTAAAAGAGATCGTCGATTTTCTTGCACTTTGTTGTGAGATGGTAGAGGAGTTTAGGGCAAGGATTAGGAGGAGGATTTAGCCTTTCTATGTAATGACTTCTTACGTTTGGGTTTTTAGTTATGAATAAGTTAAGGGTTTATCCCTAGTTTGGTTTTCCTTATGTAATAAATGGGGCTTTGACCCTAGTACTTTCTTTTCATGAATAAAAGTATTTGTTTTTCCATTATCCTTGGCTTTACTCTTAATAAATAAAAGTTTAAGATTCCTAAAATAAAAATAATTTCTGCATACTCATACATTCATGCATGCATAACATAAAAAAAAAACATCAAACGGAAATCATTTTTCAATATCTTCTCTCAGAATCATCGCAATAATTTGACGTCTCGACCCAACACCCGTGCTCACCAAAAGAAAGCTATGGAAAAAATGGAACTGAACCACACTGATAGCAAGGAAATATAGAGCAAATGAAGAGGAAATGAAGGACAAAATCGACCAACTGACTCGAGCTATTCAGAATCTGATAGCAAGAGACACCGAAGCTAGTAATCGTAGGAGTGTCCCTATCCCTCCTCCCCAGTATGAAGATAATAATCCTCTATTGGGATTTGTGGCTGACTTGGAACGTGAAGCATTAGAGGCTAGTAAATGGAAGACTAACACTCAGCCTCCTGTAGGGTCTGTTCCTCCACCTGAGCATAATGGAGAATCACGACCTATACAGATACCTGTCACTCATGAGGTCTCTAATGACTGGTACCTCCAATATGGAGAGGAAGATTCCAGGCAGGTAGTTCGTGAAACCAAACTGGTTGCCATGGAAGGAAAAGGAGCGGATGAAAAGTATAAGATAATTGAAGAGCGATTAAGGGCTATGGAAGGATCCAAGGTCTTTGGGGTTGATGCTTTGGAAATGTGTCTGGTACCCGATGTGGTCATACCTCCTAAGTTTAAGGCACCTGACTTCGAGAAGTATAAAGGGGTTAGTTGCCCAAAAAACCACATCTGGATGTTCGCCCGAAAGATGGGTGCCCATGCTAAGAATGAGAAGCTGATGATACACACTTTCCAAGACAGCCTTAGTGGGGCGTCCTTGGACTGGTATATGCAATTGGAGAGGGCTCACATTAAGACTTGGGAAGACCTTGCAAGCGCCTTTTTGAAGAAGTACTAATATAATGTGGACATGGCACCTAATCACATGCAATTACAAAACATGTCCCAAAAAGGGAATGAATCTTTTAAGGAATACGCCCAAAGATGGAGGGAACTAGCCTCTCGTGTACAACCTCCATTGCTGGAAAGTGAGCTGGTAGATATGTTCATGGGAACTTTGCAGGGGCTATACTACAAAAAGATGATTGGGTCCGTCTCAACTGGAATTGCGGATTTAGTTATCATTGGGGAAAGGATCAAGAATGGATTAAAAAGCAGAAAGATTGGAAAGTCGTCTTCCAGTCAACATAACAACAAAAGGTACTTTAGAAACAACTCGAAGAAGGAGGCCAATGCCATTTCTGCTGATAGGTATACTCAAGTACCTTATAACCCTTACGTGGCGGCTACGGCCTCTAGTCAAGCGTCTCCTACGCTCCAAATCCAGTAGCCAAGGGTGCCACCTCTGCAAAATCAGCAACAACAGAAGTATCCCTGAAGGGAACAAAGGAGGCCATGGAAGGACTTTGACCCTATACCCACTACATATACTCAGATCCTGCCAATGCTAATCCAAAAGGGATTGGTAGAAATCAAGCCGTTAGGGCCCCCTCCTACGCCTCCTCCTCGAGGGTATGATGCTAATGCTAGATGTGAGTATCATGCTGGATCGCCAGAGCATACGACTGAAAAGTGTTTAGCCTT
Organism: Lathyrus tuberosus; assembly: GCA_022829125.1. Taxonomy (NCBI): domain Eukaryota; kingdom Viridiplantae; phylum Streptophyta; class Magnoliopsida; order Fabales; family Fabaceae; genus Lathyrus; species Lathyrus tuberosus. The sequence goes on along the minus strand of JALAZF010000203.1, from coordinate 8,708,649 downwards.
CAAGTTTAGGGTGCAAGATTTGCTGGATTAAAAGGTCATTAACTTCAGTTATGACAATCCAAATGTAGGAGATAATCCTTTCCCAGGGCACGCTGGACCAACTGTTAACTCCATTGAGGGACTAGGAGAGAATGTCCTAATCAGAGGGGTAGAACAAATAAAGACCCCTATGACGAAAGTAAGGGAAGTATTAATTGGGTACGAGGAGTTTGAAAGGTTGCACGGTGACTGCAAGGATTGCGCGTCTGATCCCAATAACTGTAAGAAGATGAAGGAGGTCCTCCAAGAATTAATGGACCAAGGGATAGTACAGATTGGGTACTTAAGGAATATGAATAAGGTGGCTGCCTTAGAATCCCAGGGGCAAGTACCTTCTGAGATTCCATACCAGAAAAGAGGGGTTGTGACTCCTATTCAGATATCAATCCCGGTACTTGCACGAACACTAATTCAAATACCTGTCCCTGCACCAGTCAAAGTTCCAGTGCCTGTAAAGTCAGAAGGCCCTATCACTTTCCATGTTCCAGCACCATTTCCATATGAAAGCACTAAGACTGTACCTTGGAAGTATAACATCACTGCGTCCGTGGGAGGAAAGACTATAATACCATCACCAGCTGTTACTAACATAGCTGGTATTAGAGGGATGACCCGTAGTGGAAGAGTATACTCTGCAGAACAACCCAAGAAGGATACCCCTGAAAGCTCAAAGGGGAAGGAGACCACAAATACAGGGGAGGGATCTTCCAAGAGGGGTATATCTCAAGAAGACGCCGAGGAATTTTTGAGAATAATAAAGAAAAGTGATTATAGGGTGGTGGACCAACTGAATCAAACACCGTCCAAGATCTCTATTCTGTCCTTGTTGTTATGCTCGGAATCCCTGCTGAAGGTCCTGAATGAAGCCCATGTCACTAAAGATATATCAATGATTCAGTTCGACGAGGTAGTCGCCAATATCGCCGCCAGCACCTGTCTGGGTTTCAGTAGTGAGGAATTACCTCCCGAGGGGCAAGCACATAATAAGGCCTTGCATATACCAGTCAAATGTCAAGACACTATTCTCTCAAGGGTGCTAGTGGACACAGGGCCTGCCCTAAATGTCATGCCTAAGGATACCCTTATGAAATTAACATCGGTAAGGACCTTTATGAAGACCAGTTCCCTGATTGTTAGGGCTTTTGACGGTTCTAAAAGAATGGTAATTGGGGAGGTGGACATACCTACAGTGGTGGGATCACATACCTTCATGATCACGTTCCAAGTCATGGACATTAATCCCTCCTACACTTGTCTTCTAGGACGACCATGGATTCATGCTGCGGGCGCAGTTACTTCCACTCTTCATCAGAAATTGAAGTTCATATCTGGGGACAAATTAATAGTTGTTGATGGGGAGGAAGACATGTTTTCCAGCCATCTCTCGTCATTCAGATACATAGAAGTGGATGGGGAGACATTTGAAATACCTTTCCAAGCTTTGGAGGTTGTGACGGTCAGTCATAAGCAAGTCGTTCGACAAGAGGAAAGGCCGAAAAGGATCACATACTTAATCCAGAATGGGGATACTAGGGGCTAGGGCAAAGTGATAGAGATACATGAAAAGAAGGATCAATTCGGGCTGGGTTACAAACCTGCTAATAAAGGGGTTCAGAAGTCTCGTCAGATGACATTTCCTCCTCTCGAAGAAACTTTCCATAATGCCGGATTTAGAGATGAAGATCAAGTTACTGCAATTGAAGAGGAGAATAAGGGAATACCAGATTGGGTGTGCCATTGCTCACCAGATACCGTTCTCAACAATTGGAGGGCCATCGAGATTCCTGAGATGATTTTTGTTTCGAAGTGTTAGTTCTTGGATTGGCTAGAATTTTGGTAAAACAAAGTTGTTCAATGTTGATGTCACAGGGGTGATGTCTTAAAATTGAGTCTTAACATTGGATAATGTTAAGTGTTTAAGTTGTTGAAGTTTTGAAGTCTGATGTCACATGCGATGTCATGACATCAGATATGCAGATCATTAAAACATCAGGTTTGAGATGTTTTTAGGGTTAAGCATATTAGCTGGATTTTGGGAGAGCTGTTAGAGTTATTGGATGCGAATATCTTGGAGGAGATATTTTCTGTTGCAAACAAATTTGATGCAGATTTGTAGGAGTGTTTAAAGGCTGAAGATTTAAAAAGATTTGGAGATAAAATCTGTTTTGAAGATTCAGTTTTAAATAACAAATCAGGTCAGATATTGTAGTAGGTCCAAGCCCAAATCAAATAGCTATATAAAGCGCATCAAGCCTGAAGGAAAAGTAACGAAGAAAGAGAGCTAAAGACTGAGAGTCGTTTGTGTCTTCGTGTATGTGTTGTAAAAAATTCTAGTGTGAATTGGTGTTGTTGTTTTGAGTTGTTCTTGATCAAAGCTGTGAAACAGAATCAAGTTGTGTTTTTCAAAGTGTGTGATCATTGGATTGTATCACTGTGGTGAATTAGGGAGTGAGTGGTTTCTCATATCTAAGTGGTTTCTTAGGTAGAAGGTTCATTGGGTAGTGATTAAGTTTAGTAGATGTCAACTGGGATTGTTGAGTCTGTAAATTAATACTACTAATAGTGGAATTCCTCCCTGGCTTGGTAGCCCCCAGACGTAGGTAGTTAGACCGAACTGGGTGGACAATTCTTTGAGTTATTTACTGTTGCTTTTACCTTGTTCATATAGCAGAGTGTGTTGTTGTGACATCACACCTTAACATCACACATCTGATACCAGAATTTCAATTGGTATCAGAGCAGGCATCCTGCTCTGCATCTGGGTGAGATCTAGGGCTGATATTTCTGGTAAGATGGACAAGGAAGTTGGTGGATTTGTGAATAGACCCCCTATTCTGGATGGCTCTAATTATGATTATTGGAAGCCAAGGATGATTACCTTTTTGAAATCCTTGGACAGCAGGGCTTGGAAGGTTATCATAAAAGAATGGAAAACACCTGTTGTTGTTGAGAAAGATGATGCTGGGAAAGAAAAAGAAGGCAGCTCAAAACTGAAACCTGAAGAAAAATGGACCAAGGAAGATGATGAGCTTGCCCTTGGTAATTCTAAAGCTCTAAATGCTATTTTCAATGGAGTTGATAAGAACATCTTCAGGTTGATCAACACTTGTGAAGTTCCTAAGGAAGCTTGGGACATCTTAAAGACTACTCATGAAGGAACCTCAAAGGTTAAGATGTTAAGACTTCAACTTCTGACATCAAAGTTTGAAATTCTAAAGATGAAGGAAGATGAAACTATTCATGATTTTCACATGAGTATTCTTGAGCTGTCTAATGCATCTAGTGCTCTTGGAGAGAAGATGACTGAAGAAAAGATGGTGAGGAAAATTCTTAGATCCCTTCCCAAGAGGTATAAGATGAAGGTGACTGCAATTGAAGAAGCTCAAGACATCAGCAAAATGAGGGTTGATGAGCTTATTGGATCTCTTCAAACTTTTGAGTTAGGGTTGAATGAGGAGGAACCTGAAAAGAAGACCAAGAGTATAGCTTTAGTATCTAATACTCAAGAAGAGAAGAAAGGGAATGGTGATGAGTCTCAGGAGGAGCTGTCTTAGGCTATTGTTCTGATGGGAAGACAGTTTAACAAGGTGTTTAAGAGGATGAATAGAAACTACAAACCTAATGTTAAGAACATCTCCTATGACATCAACAAGTCAAAAGAGAAGGATGAAGAGAAGAATGGTCAAGACAAAGGAGTTCAATGCTTTGAATGTGAAGGCTATGGTCATGTCAAGAAAGAATGTCCTACATTCCTTAAGAAGCAGAAAAAGGGCATGGTTGTTTCCTGGTCTGATACTGACAGTGAAAGTGAAGAAGAGTCTGCCAAGCATGTTAGGGCATTGACAGGAACATGTATTTCTGATGGAGAATCTAGTGATGAGGAATTGACTTTTGAGGAGTTAGCAGCATCATATCAAGAGTTATGCCTGAGGAGTGCAGAGGTTTGTCAAGAAAGTGAGAAACAAAAGAAAAGAATAGTCCAGCTTGAGACTGTTAAAGCTGATCTTGTAAATGAAGTCTTGTTAGTTAAATCTCAACTTGATCAAATGACCAAATCTATCAGAATCTTGAACAGTGGGTCTGATACTCTTGATAAGATTCTTCAGGCTGAAAAGGTAGCAGGAGACAAGTCTGGCTTATGATTTGTTGTTGAGGAGAAGGTCTCTGGTGAACCTAGTATTTCTGGAACCAAAAAGGACATGACTCAACCAATGTCTCAACATAACAAAAAGAGACATAATCCTAAACCTAAGCAGGTTGCTCACTAACAGCCTCAAAATGTTGGGAAAAGGTATGCTCATGGTCCTCATCAAGGGAAGGTACATACTTCTGGAGCCAGGCAATATATGCCTCCTCAATACCATAGGAGTATGTAGGCTCCTAGGTTTAACATGTTCCATCAGATGTCTCAACATCAGGGGAATATGTATGGCTTTGAATATAATAATGTTGTGCCTCATTATTATGGAAGAATGAAGCCACATCACCATAGAAGACAGCCTAAGAGATAGAATCCTCACTACAGGAGACAGGCAAATTATGGAAGAAAACAACACCAGTACTATGGATGGCAGTCACAGCAGTTTCATCATCAAGGTGGCAGGAAGTTTAACAACTTCAGAGAAGAAAGAGTAAGGTGCTTCTATTGTGGAAGATTTGGCCATATGAAATTTTCTTGCTTCAAGCTTCATGGTTGTCCCAAGTCTATCCCTCAACCTATACAGAAGGATAACAGGCCCAAGGTTGTTAAATAGTGGGTTCCTAAAGCTGAGGTTACATGTCTATTGGCTCACATTTCAGATAGACACTCTGCTAAGGATGGATGATACTTTGACAGTGGCTGTTCAAAGCACATGACTGGATTCAAAAACCAATTGGTGGATGTCAATTCTTGCTCCTCAATTGATGTTACTTTTGGAAATGGAGAGAAAGGGGTGGTAAAAGGTGTTGGAAAAGTGAAGTGTCATGATGGACCTGATCTTGACAATGTGCTTCTTGTCAAAGGTTTGAGTGCTAATTTGATTAGCATAAGTCAGCTTTGTGATGAAGGACACAAGGTCAGCTACACTAAGGATGAGTGTTTTGTGACTAATGAGAAGAATGAGGTAGTTATGAAGGGAGTCAGATCCAGAGATAATTGCTATCAATGGGTACCTCAAGAGTTCAGCTCATCAAGTGATGTTGAGGATGATGTTATGACATCTGACTGTGACATCAGAAGGATCACCAAACAACCTAGTGTTATGCAATTGTTCACAGGAAATCTTGAGGGACCTAAGGTCATAGAGGATGATCACTCAGATATGAAGAGTAATGACGATTTCTCTGAAGATATGGGTGCTGGTAGTGGTGATCTTAAGAAGTTTTGGAAGCAAGATGATAAGCAGACTGATAACTCACAAGACAACCATCACATGTTGGCAATCTCTGTTTTGGAAGATGGAGATGTTGGAGTTAAGGTTGAAACATCTCCTAGCCTTAAAATAAAGAAGAATGTTGAAGTGGTTGATCTGTCTGACAATGAGCTGATTGCAAAAGTAGTTCCTGGGGTTGCTAAAAGACTGAAATCAAGGAAAGGGAAAGCTATTGAGTCACCTCCAAAGGACATCTCTCATATGAAGAAAGCTGTTGTTGTTAGAACTTCTGAGAAAATTCAAAAGGCTTCACTAGATAACATTCCTTTGCATTTCATAAAAAGGTGGAAGTATGTTTTTCAAAGAGGGCTTAATCTGGAAAAATAATTTGGTAAAGATGCTCTGAATATGATTAAGTTTGCTAGGCTGTGGAAACTGGTCCTAGTTTTTACAAGTGCTATGAGAGACTTGTCAATGAATTCAATTCTGTTGACATTGCTGATAGAAGAAGTGAGAGAGATGAATGTGTGTTGAAGGATACAGACATATCCGCAAAAATTTGGTTCCTAAAGGGAAAATTATCTGCTGGGCGTATTAGTATTAATTATGTCATCGTTCTCAAGATGGCTGCTGCAAAATTGGTCCTCATTAATCACAAAACAACTATTTTTGATGGACTAGAGAAGTCTCTTTATGAGAATAGATCTAAGAAGAATTACAATCATGGATCAGGGACTGAGCTTATAGGTTATGGTAATGAAAAGTACATAGCAGCAGGGAGTAGTTGCTCTCAACTTGTTTGGATGAAGCAACTGTTGACTAAAAACAATGTCAAGCAAGATGTTATGACATTGCACTGTGATATGAGTATCTCCAAGAATCCTATTCAAAACAGTAAGGTAAAGCATATTGATATAAAGGACATGGTTGAAGATAAGGTGGCTTTGGAACATGTGGCTACTGAAAAGCAATTAGCAGATATTTGTACTGAGTTCTTAGATGCAAACCAATTTGATAGTTTAAAATTGGGGAGTTGCATATATAAGGATTAGTTGGAAGATGTGTTAGGATGCAGTTGTCTTATGTGTGTGATTAAAGAGAACAATTATTCAACTGCAGAAAGTTTACAAGATTGGAAGTATTAATTCATCTAAAGCTTTAAACATAGAGTTTTGTTTCTTCTTCTTATTCAATCTGTCCCAACCTTCTGAGTTTTTAAATGTAATCCAGTCCTCATCACCATCTCCTTCATCGGAATCATATTGTTGTACTGGAGGTTTCTTGATGGTCTTCATCCTTGTCTCAGATGTTTTGCCTATTCTTGTTGCTCCTGAAGAAGTTCCAGCTATTGTTTGTGTTTTGCTCTTCTTCTTCAGTGGATCTGGTTTCTTGTCCTCCTGCTTGAGGTTCTTTGTTGCATCTTTGGAGTTTGACTGGCTCATTCTTGGTTGCTGTGTGGTGCTGCTATAAGGAAGAAGGCTTGTTTTTATAATGCAAACAAGGAGCATTGTTTGTATCGCCTGACCAATCAAGGTGTTGGAACTTGTTTTTTTTTGGGAAAGCTTGGTGTTTGACTGTGTCATTTATTATGTCAGGACATTGTGTTTGGTGATCGTCCAATTGTGGCTAAAAAGGGGGAGAGTGAGCCTAACCTTTGTGTGTAGAGTGTGACCTATCTCAGTTCTGGTGTGGTGCAGATGTTGAGGGGGAGTGTGCATGTTGAACAACTGTTTATGTTGGTTCTGGTTTTGAGGGGGAGTTTGCCCTTTGTTGATAGGTGGTGTGCAGCATTTTGAAGTGGGAGCTGTTTGTTTTAAAATTTTTATCCGCTGCTAAAGTCTCTGATGTTGCAGAGATTGTTTTAGCCAAACTTAGCCAAAGGGGGAGATTGTTAGTTCTTGGATTGGCTAGAATTTTGGTAAAACAAAGTTGTTCAATGTTGATGTCACATGGGTGATGTCTTAACATTGAGTCTTAACATTGGATAATGTTAAGTGTTTAAGTTGTTGAAGTTTTGAAGTCTGATGTCACATGCGATGTCATGACATCAGATATGCAGATCATTAAAACATCTGGTTTGAGATGTTTTTAGGGTTAAGCGTATTAGCTGGATTTTGGGAGAGCTGTTAGAGTTATTGGATGCGAATATCTTGGAGGAGATATTTTCTGTTGCAAACAGATTTGATGCAGATTTGTAGGAGTGTTTAAAGGCTGAAGATTTAAAAAGATTTGGAGATAAAATCTGTTTTGAAGATTCAGTTTTAAATAACAAATCAGGTCAGATATTGTAGTAGTTCCAAGCCCAAATAAAATAGCTATATAAAGCGCATCAATCCTGAAGGAAAAGTAACAAAGAAAGAGAGCTAAAGACTGAGAGTCGTTTGTGTCTTCGTGTATGTGTTGTAAACCATTCTTGTGTGAATTGGTGTTGTTGTTTTGAGTTGTTCTTGATCAAAGCTGTGAAACAGAATCAAGTTGTGTTTTTCAAAGTGTGTGATCATTGGATTGTATCACTGTGGTGAATTAGGGAGTGAGTGGTTTCTCATATCTAAGTGGTTTATTAGGTAGAACGTTCATTGGGTAGTGATTAAGTTTAGTAGATGTCAACTGGGATTGTTGAGTCTGTAAATTAATACTACTAATAGTGGAATTCCTCCCTGGCTTGGTAGCCCCCAGACGTAGGTAGTTAGACCGAACTGGGTGAACAATTCTTTGAGTTATTTACTGTTGCTTTTACCTTGTTCATATAGCAGAGTGTGTTGTTGTGACATCACACCTTAACATCACACATCTGATACCAGAATTTCACGAAGTAATTTACCTTTTTCTTTAAAATAATAATAAGTCCTTTGCTATGCCCAAGGCAAATGGACAAGCTTTGTAGGGCCACCTTTTGTTTCATTTGAATTATTTAATAATAAAATCGCATTTTTGTTTTCAATCAAGATCTTTTTCTTTCATACTTGCTCCTTTTTTTTCAAAATGGCAATACACTTCTTTTTCCAGTACTTTCATTCCCATCAATTCAAAAAAATAATAAACGATAAAAATCTCCCTCATGCAGATTTAAAAATGAACCAATTGAAAACGACATTGCTATAATTCCTTACAACTTCGAGTTCCCGATTAACCAAGCGTAAGAGGGTGATGAGGACGATTGTGAACTTCCTGAAGAGTTAGCCAGACTATTAAAGCAAGAGGACAAAGTGATACAACCTCATCAGGAACTAGTGGATGTGATCAATCTGGGAACTGAAGAGGACAAAAAGGAGGTTAAAGTTGGTGCTTCTTTAAACAGGGACGTAAAGGAAAACTTGATCAAATTGCTACAAGAGTATGTAGATGTGTTCACTTGGTCTTACCAAGATATGCCTGGGTTGGATACGGACATTGTTGAACATAAGCTACCTCTCAAACCCGAATGCCCACCGATTAAACAAAAGTTAAGGCGAACCAGACCAGATATGACTCTCAAAATCAAGGAAGAAGTTAAAAAGCAGTTTGACGCCGGGTTCTTAGCAGCGGTAAAGTATCCAGAAGGGGTGGCCAATATTGTGCCCGTGCCAAAGAAGGATGGAAAGGTCAGGATGTGTGTAGACTATCGAGATCTCAATAGAGCAAGTCCTAAAGATGATTTTCCACTACCCCACATTGACGTGTTGGTGGATAACACTGCTCAATTCTCAGTCTTCTCATTCATGGATGGGTTTTCCAGATATAATCAGATCAAGATGGCTCCCTCCGACATGGAAAAGACCACTTTTATTACTCCATGGGGGACCTTCTGTTACAAGGTAATGCCCTTCGGGTTAAAGAACGCTAGGGTAACTTATCAAAGGGCAATGGTAACTCTCTTTCACGACATGATGCACAAGGAAATGGAGGTTTACGTCGACGATATGATTTCTAAATCACAAACTGAGGAAGAGAAAATAGTGTATTTACAGAAGTTGTTTGAACGGCAGAGGAAGTTCAAGCTACGACTAAATCCGGCGAAGTGTACTTTTGGGGTCAGATCTGGGAAGTTGTTGGGGTTCATAGTCAGTCAGATGGGTATAGAAGTCGATCCTGACAAAGTAAAGGCCATCCAAGAAATGCCGGCTCCGAGGACAGAAAAAGAAGTGCGTGGGTTCCTGGGGAGACTAAATTATATTGCTAGGTTTATCTCCTACCTTACTGCTACTTGTGAACCAATCTTCAAGCTATTGAGGAAATGTCAAAGCATCGAGTGGGGTGAAAACTGTCAAAAGGCTTTTGATCGAATTAAAGAATATTTACAAGAACCACCCATATTGGTGCCACCGGTACCTAGAAGGCCACTCATAATGTACCTAACGATGCTTGACAATTTGATGGGCTGTGTACTCGGACAACAAGATGAAACAGGGAGAAAAGAGCACGCAATTTATTACTTGAGTAAGAAATTCACCGATTGCGAATCCAGTTACTCACTTTTGGAGAAGACCTGTTGTGCTCTTGTATGGGCCACCCGACGATTAAGACAATACATGGTGTTCCATACTACTTTCTTAATATCAAGAATGGACCCCATCAAGTATATATTCGAGAAGCCTGCAGTGACTAGGAGAGTAGCTCGGTGGCAGATGTTACTGACTGAATATGACATCCAGTATGTTACCCAAGAGGCCATAAAAGGGAGCATGTTAGCCGATCACCTTTCTCATCAGCCAGTAGATGATTACCAACCTATGCAATTTGACTTCCCCGATGAGGATGTGATGGTTGTAAGAGATGATGATATCCCGAATTCCTACGAAGGACCTGAGCCCGGATCTCGGTGGAAGCTTATATTCGATGGAGCCTCAAATGCAGAAGGAAATGGGGTAGGAGCTGTTATAATTTCTCCAACAGGATTCCACATATCTTTTACTGCGAGAATATGCTTCACGTGTACCAACAATATGGCGGAATACGAGGCATATATCTTGGGAATCAGTGAAGCCATTAACCTTAGAATTAAGATCTTAGAAGTCTATGGAGATTCGGCCCTCGTCATCAATCAAGTCAAGGGGGAATGCAGGACACTTAATGCTAAACTAACTCGATATCGAGACTATGTGTTAAAGATGATCACTTACTTCGACGAGATCAATTTCCAGCATATCCCTCGAGATGAGAATCAATTGGCAGATGCTTTAGCAACTTTGGCATCCATTTTCAAGGTCAAATGGTATAACGAAGCACCAGCTATAAGAATCAATCGCCTAGATGAACCAACTTATTGTGCAGCAGTGGAGGCTGAAGCAGATGATAAACCGTGGTTTCATGATATCAAGCAATTCCTCCAAAAACAAGAATATCCTGGAAATGCCTCAAGTGGGGATAAGAAAACGCTTAGAAGACTGGCTGCCCAGTTTTTCCTGGACGGAGAAGTACTGTATAAAAGAAATCATCACATGGTGTTGCTCCAGTGTTTAGATGGACATGAACAGGACAGGCTTATCAAATAAATACACGAAGGATCCTTCGGAACTCATGCAAATGGGCATACGATGACTAAGAAGATTCTCCGAGCAGGCTACTATTGGTTGACTATGGAATCGGACTGCTTTAAATATGTCAAGAAGTGCCACAAGTGTCAAATCTACGCGGATAAAATTCACGTGCCACCAACTCCTCTGAATGTCTTAACTGCTTCGTGGCCTTTCTCTATGTGGGGGATAGACATAATAGGGATGATTGAGCCAAAGACATCAAATGGACACCGATTCATTCTAGTTGCTATCGACTACTTCACTAAATGGGTAGAGGCAGCTTCCTACACTAATGTGACAAGGCAAGTGATAGTACGATTCATCAAGAAAGAGATAATCTATTGCTATAGGGTTCCTAACAAGATCATCATGGATAATGGGCTCAATCTAAATAACAAAGTGATGGATGAGCTATGCAAGAGTTTCAAAATCGATCACCATAACTCGTCGCCTTATTGTCCGAAGATGAATGGCGCGGTAGAGGCAGCCAATAAGAGCATCAAGAAGATTATCCAGAAAATGGTAAAGACTTACAAAGATTGGCACGAAATGCTCCCTTTCGCATTACATGGATACAGAACCTCAATCCGTACTTCGACAGAAGCTACTCCTTTTTCCTTGGTATATGGCACAGAAGCAGTACTCCCTACTGAAGTAGAAATTCCTTCACTAAGGGTCATAATGGAAACTAAGTTGGATGAAGCAGAGTGGGTACAAAATAGACTTGATCAACTGAATCTCATAGAAGAAAAGCGCATGGCTGCTGTATGTCACGGTCAATTATATCAGAGGGGACTCAAAAAGGCATTCGACAAGAAAGTTCGTCCTCGCCTATTCGAAGAAGGAGACTTGGTGTTAAGGAAAATGCTACCCATCCATAAAGACCCTCGTGGCAAATGGACCCCGAATTATGAAGGACCATATGTCGTAAAGAGCGCCTTCTCCGGTGGAGCTTTAATGTTGACTACTATGGATGGAGCTGATTTACCGCGACTGGTAAATTCCAATTCAGTCAAAAAATACTATGCCTAGAAAAAGAGGATAAAAGCCCGCTAAGTCGAAAACCCTAAAGGGCGACTTAGGCAAAAACTAGGGCGTCCCGGTGGAATGAAAACTCGAGAGAGCAATCCAGGCAAAAATTAGGGACTTAAATAAAAATGATACCCGACAAGTCGAAAACCGTAAGGGGCGGCTAGTTGAAAATAATGGTATATCATCCTGGTGGACTAAGACTCAAAAGGAACGGTCCAGGCAAAATTAAGGATATCCAAAAGGAATATGACTGATAGCACTTATGGTCACACAACGGGGATTCAGAAAGGAATGATTAATCCAGTCGTCATCTTCAGAAGCGAAGTGTCATGGCCTCGGAGACTTAGGGATATTAGCTGGTGTTTGAATTCAATAGGGACATAGATAAATTTGTTTTTTTGTATTGCCATTTATCATCTTATAGATTTGTAGTAATTCCTCCTTATGAGGATTGATCTCCTTATGTACTATTGCCTGTTCATGGGCCCATTTTTCAATAAATAAAATTTTCTCTTCTTTCCAATTGTTCTGCTTGATTACAAAATGCTGATTAATTATAGGATAAGGTATTGAAACTTTGGGCATCATCAAAAAGCTTTCAAAAAGAAAATGTATTTTACTTCGATTTGGAAACAGTAAAGGAATCATATCACAAGGCTTATATGTTAGTAGTCACGATTCCATCATTATGGAAATTTCTTTAAAGGAATAATACACATCTCCATATATCAAGAGCATATGACTTGTTACACTCGTCAAAGGAGTCAAGGGTTTAAGGGCCAGGAAGTCGGAATATTACAAAAGATTTGGTTCCCGTAAAAATATGCACTTCATATCATAAAAGAGGCGTTAGCCCAAGTAATGCATCATGCATAAAAGCATACATACTCTTAAACGTGCATACATGGCGTAGGATCATAATTACTTTCGGTGTTAAATGGGTTTAATCGGATATTTCACTACGAGTTTGTTACTAGGGATCTTGGAATAATCAGGGTAGAACCTATCGGACTCTGCGGTCAAAATTAGGGTCCTTCTTGTATTTAATCATCTCCTATTCAAAAGAGGAAGACATATCGACTTCCTCTTTCTGATTCAAAGACGATTAAATAGGGGCAGCTGTAGTACCCTAAATTTTGACCAGGGTTTTTCTCACCTTTTTTGGATTCTTCTGCTAGGGGGTGTCATTTGAATGACAATGAGTTTTGGGGTTGTATTAGTACCTTTTGGCCCATTTTAGGGTTTGGGTTTATATAAGGGTCTTTTTATTATTTTAGTTAGGATTTAAATTTTATTTTTCTTTTTAAGTTTAATTTTTATTTTTTCTTATTTATTTTAAAGTAAATTTTCCTTCTAAATTCCTTGATTGGGAATTTCATCTTAGAATTTATTTATTTATATTTTTAGAGTTAATTGGTTTATTTTAGAAGTTGGGCTTTTAAATCAATTAGAGGGTAATTAAGTTTTATTTTAAAGATATTTATTGTTAAATATTTTATTAGGGTTCTATTTGTGGGGCTTCTTATCCTTTTTTGTGTAATTAGGAAGTTCGTTTTTTTTAATCAAGGTTTTAGTGTTAGGGTACCGTTTTTGTTATTATTATTTATCTAATTTTGGTTATTTAATTACTATTATTATTTTATTATTATTTAAAATTAATTATTTATGAAATATGGTTGCTGACTTGTTAATTTTATTATAATTATCATTATTATTATTTATTTATCTATATAGTTATTATTTAGTATTTGTTTTTTTATTTTATTTGTTTTTTCTAGTCAAATTTGTTGACCAATGGTCTTCGTCTTCCCCAAGGGGGAAACCCTAAATCTGCGAAATTGGTAAGGGAAACGAATCAAAGCGTATCTTTTTTTTCATTAATTTTTGAATCAAAATTACAAAACGAAATCAAATCCAAAACGATTACAAAATCCAATCAAATCTCAGATTACAAATCATAAATCAAAACCTTAATCCTAATTGATACAAATCGAATCAAATTACAATCTGATCAAATAAAAAATTCCTAAGAACAAATCTAATCTAATCAATTTCTAAAACCTAATTTTTCCTATATAAACTTAAGAATAATTCAGAAAAAGGGACCCCAAAAAAATTTGAAAAGTTGCTGCTGCGAACCCTTAATCCACTTAAAGCTCGTACATAGAGAATTAGGGTTCATCATCAGAACCCTAAATTCCCTGAGCAAAACCGCAATCGATCACCTGCAAAAAGCAAAAAGGAGAGAGATTAGAAGAGGAAAAATAAAAGGAATATACAACCAGTTTCACTGCACGGAAGGTAAAATCACTTAGCTTTTTGTCGTTGTTTGCTGATTGCTGAACCGTGCCTTGTTTGGTTTTCTGGGGTTAGGATTTATCTTGTAGGGTTAGGGTTCTTAGGGTTCTTCACGAACCCTAAAGAACATGAAGCTTCTGGGTTTTCGATTAGGGTTAGGGTTCCTCGGTAGGGTTAGGGTTCATCTTTGAACCCTTAGGGTTCTTGGCGGGTTATTTTGTTTTATGGGTTTTGATGAGGGTTTAGGGTTAAGGTTCTTAGGGTTCCTCGCGAACCCTAAAGAACCAACGGATATGGGGAAGATATGGGGTTAGGGTTCTTGAAAAAAGCTAGGGTTCATACGAGAACCCACGTTAAAGGGGGGAGGGTCGCTGGGTTTTATGAAGGTTTGAAGTCTCCGGATGAACTTCAACCGGAAACTGGGTTGGGATGGTGGTTTTGGGGGACGGCGGGTGGTGGCCGGAGAGAGGAAAAGAAGAGAGAGGAGAGAGCAAGAGAGAGGAAGGGGAGCGAAGAGAGAGAAAGAAATTGAAAAATGAGGGTGGGCTGAAGAGGGTTGGGGTCTTATACCCCATCCGTTTGGCCTTTGATCCACGCCAAGTGGCGTCCTCTGCCCCCTTCAGATTGGGTGACTTTCCAGTCAACTCCAACATCAAGTACGTGTGCGCTTACTGTGAGTCAGCATTGACTTTTGATCATAGTCGTCCATTTACCTTACTTTAGGATCAACGAATGGTATCAGTCTCAAGGTGACCCATACGATCTTCATCCAACGGCCAGGAGAGAGTCAAAGCCAGATTCTCTCCACCATGGACTATCTTTCATCAGTCTGGTTTAGTAATTGGGCCTAGCATCCAGATTACTATATGCACCCCTGTTTCAAAAGCCCAATGGTTTTTTTTACTAATATACACCCCCTGGAAATTTATCTAAATAATTAAATTAGTTACTTAGTTTAATTATTTAATCAGGTTTTAGGTAGATAATTAGGGTTTTTTTAGATAGATTTAGGATACGTATTTAGTAGGATAAATATGTTTGATTGTTTTGGGTTAAAATTTCATAAATAAATTGTGTTTTTTTTTAGATAAATTTATCTTTTATAAATAAGTTGTGTTTTTAGGATTAATCTTAAGTTTGGTTAGACTTTAAAGTAAAAATTTTATATAATTAAAATAACCTTTTTATATAAAGATATTTTTATGGATTTTGTTGAATGAGGTATTTTGGGAATTTAATTTTTTATTAAAATTTGTTTTAGAATTTATTTTAAGGAAATTAATATTGGTATATTTCTTATTTGGGAAAACAAGGGTTTTTGGGTAGGGAAAATATATAAATTAAGGTAAATTTAAGTTACTTTTGAGAATTGAATTCTTTAATTTTTGAGGATTATTTGGAGTTTAGAGATTGTTTTAATTGAAATATTTTTGGGGTATAACTTTGCTATATTTTTAGCATGAATCGTATTTTTGGATTTTTATTGAATTCTATGGATTTTTTAGGAATTACTTATAAATTTAAAGGATACAATAAGGTTTTTTGGGATTTAAGTTTGGGGATAAAGCTCTTGGTCCGAGAGCCTAAATAAGGGATGGGATAAGGGATAAAACTCTTAGGTTCTAAGAGTATAAATAAAGGCCAAGGGATAAGGGATTAAGGGATAAAACTCTCCGTCCGAGAGTATAAATAATGGATAAGGGATAAAACTCCTTATCTAGGAGTATAAACAATGGATAAGGGATAGAACTCCTTATCTAGGAGTATAAACAATGGGTAAGGGATAGAACGCCTTATCTAGGAGTATAAACAATGGATAAGGGATATAACTCCTTATCTAGGAGTATAAACAATAGATTAAGGGATAAAACTCTTTATCCAAGAGTATAAATAGTGGATTGAGTTTAGGATTAGAAATGGGAATAGGATTAGGGGGTAGGAATAGGGGAGGTGAACTACGGTTACTCTGATCCTTCAAATTTGGAGGTACGTAGGCATAGGGTTGTAAACCCTAGCGAGTATAATTAATAAAAAACTTAGGATTCTTTTGTAAATAAATAGAAAATTAGACAAACAAGCAAGCATACCCTAAAATCTAAGGAGGATCCCATTGAGTACAACAGAAGTGAGGGGTGCCTAACACCTTCCCCTCACTTAACCGACTCCCGAACCTTAGGAATCTCTACCTTTAGGATTAGGATTTTTTAGGTTTACCATTTATTTCCTTTAGAAAAAATATGATGGCGACTCAAAAATTTTTAGCCGGCCGCGACACATAGCTTTAGCACTCGTACAATGTGAAACTCTATAATACTCATCAACACCCAATGAGGAGATCAGAGTATTTCTAGCTTTCCAATTGTAGTTGTACTTTTTCTCGTATTCTTCATTCCATTGTGCTTCAGGCTTAGGTACTACCATGTTATTCGCATCGGTCATAGTTATTTCCATTAGACCATTTTGTATAACGTTCCATACCTTCCTATCAATAGAATTATTATGTACAAGCATACAATCCTTCTAGTAACTATAGTTCTCACCGTTAAAAATTGGTGCTATATTGTAAGCCCCTTTCGGTTCGTTTGCCATTTTCTAAAATGTTATACTTGAAGCACTAGATTAACCGGTGCTCGTGATACCACTTGTTAGACGACGACAATTGATCTAGAATGGGGGTTGAATAGATCACTACTTTTTAATTGTGAGTCGGCGCTTAAATTTGATTTTAAAAATTATTTGTGGAAGCGGCCGAGGACAATTCATCTAAACGAACCGGTTTCTGAGAGAATCGGATATGCGTAAGCCAAATGGAACGAAAGGCTCGATGAGAAGAATTAAATCATAACTTAACTATTAATCAATTTACCAACAACACTCAATGTTGTGCAATCTCCAATGAACAATAAAAAATAAAACGAAATTGACAATATATCAAACACTTTATAAGCGTTCAATTAATTGAGCACTTGGAGTGCGAAACACTCCAAGCTAAACCTTCTATTTTAGTTAGTGCGGAATTTTCACTAAGCACAATCCAAAACGATTGTGCAATGTTTTTCAAATAAGTTTTTCTGCACTATACTATATCAGACTTTTTGTCGATCAATTGAACAATCACAAGCGTAAACAGTTCAAAAATTAAAGGAGATATGGAAAGAGAAATGACACCAAGTTTGTTTAGGCAGATCCCCTTTCGTCCTCGCTTCGGGTACGTCTGCCCCCAATTCTAAATCTAGAATTGAGATATCTATAATCTTGTTTGCAAATTGTTTTTACAAGAGAAACCTTAGCTATCACACACTCAAGAAACTCCGTTGATGCTGATACTATGTCTTCTCTTCCCTTGATTCGAGTCGAATCAAGTGCCTCGAACTTGTTGGATGAACCTTCGTTTAGCATTACTAGATTGAATAAACACACCGGTCTTCAATCACCTTCACTCGGATGATTCCGATCCACACACAATTCGATCCCCAAACCTTTATTGCACAATCCTCCAGTTGATGCTACTAGATCGATAAAACCCACCGTTCTTCGATCACCTTCGCTCGGCTGAATTTAATACACACAAAGATCTGAACCAAAAACCCCCAAATCCAATTGATCTTGGAGGACAAAACCCTAGAGTTTTTATTCAAGAAAAAGCCCACTGAAATACCCACCCCAAACAAGATACACTTCTATGTTTGGACGTTATCACCTCATGATGAAAAAGATCAACAAAAATGGTTATTTGTATTTGTTGAGAAAATGAAAGAATGGAGATGAAGATGATGAGAGAAAAGTTTCAATGTAAAATTTTCACTTTTTCTTGTTGTTGTGTAAAAAATGAGAAACCAAGTATTTATATGATGCTAGGACCAACTACCACAAATAACAACATTTTGAAACTTAGAAAAACCAGAAAAATGACCCACATTAAGCGAAGAGTCGACCTAACTTTAATGAGGGTCAGCCTGCGCTGACCCGTGGGCAAATCTGCGCAGGTTTGAGTACCATGCGTCGACCGCTACAGGGGTCATGCATCGACGCATGGCTGAAGAAAATGCAGAATGAAGAATTGTTTCAGTATGCGTCGACCAGAGGGTCAGTGTACACTAACCCTAGGAAAATTCAACAATGGCAACCTTTCATGAGTCGACCAAAGCTTGGTTTAGGTCGACTCAAGCTACCAAAACTCTTAAAAACTGTTTTTTTTTTACATGTTTTCATCTACTTAGGCAATGTTTATGCATACCTAAGACTCATAACATGATCACACACATATAATAGATGTGCAAGTCTCTTCCTATATGTTTGGACACATGATTATTTATTGTTTATCCATTGCTACATACGAATGCCGACAATGATGAGATGATACCGTCCAAATTACATACTACAAGCTAGTACATGTTTTGACATCATTAAAATAAAGATCGAGTGTAAGACACCTTGCCCTCACAATTTTAACCGCCACTTGTATATAAGCACGATAACGTACCACACCAAAGTACGATTTCATTCACTATTGCAAGTTACTCATCTCTGACCTCACTAATTTGAACTCTGAAGTGTTAACCATGCAAGTACATCCCCTTATCCGCCCACCTAAAACTCTTGTTGTCGTACCAAAAAGCTTCTACAATGACCTTCACCATAATATCTTCAATTTACTCCACACCAGAATAATGACACCATCCACTACTACAAAAAGGATCTTTCACCATGCTTGGTAAAGATATATCATCACGTGTGATGAATAGTAGTAAAGTAGGTTGCAGTAGTGTATGTCCTCTTTACCATCAGAGGCTGGTAACTGTGGTAAAAACAAAATAATGCATAACATATCACTACGGTTGTAGAAAACAACCGCAGTAAAAGGTTGAGGTCTACGATTGTAGATTTCTAAACCTTTTCACCATAGTTATTCCTTCCAACCATAGTGAAAGACTTAGTGCAAAACATACTACCACAGTTATAGATTACAACCGTGGTGATATGTATACTTGAGTTTATTATAACTGATGTGGAATGCTTATTTCACCAATTGCTCATTAAACATATAACCTTTTAATCTGATTTAGAAATCAATAATATGATAAATTAAGTTATATTAGAAGAACAAATTATACTAATCAATGTGAGTCTTATACAACCCATTATCCACATTTTGATCTTTAACAGTTAGAATTTGTTTCAATGGTTCTAAACTTCTAATTCTTCTACTAACACTTCACTACTAGTTCATTTTGCAAAGTATTAATAACTTTTTAGAGAAAATTGGCAGTGAAGAAAGTGATAACAGAAGAACTAGAAGCATTGAACCAAGTTCTAATTGTTAAAGAGCAAAATATGAATAATGGGCTGCAAAAAGCTCGTAAAATATTGATAAGTGTAAGTTATTTTCCAATATAACTTAATATCTCATATTACTATTTTCTAATTTAATTTGAAAGGTTATTTAGTTAGTGGAAGGTTGATAAAACACTCAAACCACATATGATATAATAAACTCATCTTCTAGGACATGTTGGTTGAACAAAATGAAAGTTACAATGTACAAGGAATAACATTAATAATAACACAAAAAACAACATTTATCAATAAAAACATCAACACACTTCAGCAAAAACGTCTAAAATAAAAGAAACAATAATATTTATCAACAAAAAGACAACAATTTACCTTAACATAAACAACAACTTACCTTAACAAAATAGCAACATACCTCCACAAAAATATCAACATATCTAATAAAGAACATTTACAATAACATAAACAACAACATTTATCAACAAAAACAACAACTTACCTTAACAAAACAACATGTCTGAACAATAACTTTAACAAACATAAAAAAAGTCTACAATAACACAAACAACAACATTTATAAAAAAAACAACTTACCTTATGTAGTGTGCGGTTTTTGTCGGTGACGCGACTTCCTTACCGCAATAGTTAGAATTGGGTGCTACTTTCTGATTTCTTATTTATCCTATGAAGCTGGAAAGGAAAGGGAAGATATCTAAAACTAACCTTGCACGCAAATGTTTTCTTTAACAAATGCTAAGAGATCGGGGAACGGGGTCAGGTTATACAAAGGAAAGCTATTAACACCCAGTGTATATATGGTTATCCATAGGCTTTTTACGTTTCTCAGTTAATTTGAATTACTTTCTTGTGTTTATCTGCTGTGTCTTTGGAAAGTTTCTCCTTTGGGAGAATTGAGAGAATGTTTTTGTTGTTTTTGGGTTTTCTGCTATTTTTGGGAAGGTACTGGACCTAAAGTTTTTGATTTGTGTGCTCGCTAAGATTTCGCAATCTTATGCCTGCGTATTCCCGTAAAGATATCTAGTAAATCAGAGCAATTGTAGTTCCTCCCGAAAATGTTTGGTGTCTTGTTTAAAGCCCAAGATTGAAGCTAGCTGAATATTTGTGTCTTGTTCAAAGCCCAAGATTGAAGCTAAAAAGGGGATTTGTGTCTTGTTCAAAGCCCAAGATTGAAGCTAAAGGGTGACTTAGAGAGAATTTGTCATCTCTAAAGGGAGAATATCCCATCTATTCATCACAAAATGTTGGGTAATTGATTACAAGGGAAATTACTTTAACTGGGATATGTGAATCCAACAATGCCATAATTTCCGTTATAAGGGTGATGTCATGAAGGAAGAAAGCTTTAACTTAGTGTAGATCAATTCCACTTTTTCCTTATGAATCATTCATGCTAAGAGAGGGACATTGGCTTGGATGTTAGGAATCTAGAGGCTTGCCACTTACAGCTGTTAGATGAAAGATGAATTTTAGCCAAGATAAAGGAAGGACTCCAGCTTGGATTTTGAATCAACAAGTGTGCCACTTACATCAATTATTTGAGAAAAAGGTTTTGTTTGTTTGTTTTGAGATGTGATGTATAGAGGAAATGTCCTCCTGCAGAGTGGACTCATGGTCTCATCTGAGGGGATGTTGATTTTTGTGTGCCTTGATCAAAGTCCAAGGTTGAAGCTAAAAGAAACTGACTCCACTGGCGAGTGTTTTATCTGTCTTGTACAACACCCAAGATTAAGGCTAACTGACTCCACTGGGGGAAAATCTTATATGAAGCCTAAGAGGAGGCTAACTTTTTCCAAGGATTATGGGAATCCAGGAGCATGTCTAGATTGTGTTGGGGAATCCAAAGGTTTTACTCTTTCTGGGAATCAGGGAAAAGTTGAGATATCAGAGGCAAGGAGGCTCTAATTCTCTTGGGGATTTATTGATGGTAAATTGACCTTGTATGGGGATTTTTAAGGTGAATGTTTAAACCTTGTTTGGGGTCAAAGGGGTTTAAAGGTGAGTCTGAAAACCTATGGAGATTTTAAACTCTACTGGAGACTAATATAGTGGTAGCCTGATCTGGGTTTTTCCTGTGCTTTTAGGAAACTTGAGGGTTTCTTGGCGAGATCAAAGAGGAGACGAGACTTTCCAAGTCTACTTGTATGAAGCCCAAGATGAGTCTGAGACTGTCCAAGTCTTTCAAGAAATGGTAGGCTCTAGTGCAGAGAGGGGTCTTTGTATGATGCCCAAGAGGAGGCTGAAGGTTTAAGGGATGAAGATCAACCCTAGAATGGTCTGATGTTTTTGAATTCTAACTCTCCTGAGGATTGAACTAGCAAAGATGACTAATTTCTATCCTATACTATAGGAGGCCTTTGGGTCCTTGTACTAAGCCCAAGAGGAGGCTGAGGAACTTCTAAAAAGCCTGAGGGTCCTTGTACTAAGCCCAAGAGGAGGCTGGGGATGCTTTTAGGAAGCCTGTGAGTCCTTGTACAAAGCCAAGAGGAGGATGAGGATGCTTTTAGGAAGCCTGTGGGTCCAAGCTAAAGAAAAGTTCAAGAAAAGTTTCACCAGAAATTAATCCTTTCTTTGCTGAACAGTTCTAGGGTTTGAAGAAATTCAAAAGAGGTTTCACCGGGAATTAATCATCTATGGGGAAATGGATTTCTTGTAGACATATATATTTCTAAGTTTTTGACAGTCTTGAGAAAAGTTTCACCGGTAATAATGCCTTTCTCTGTTCCATATTGTATAAGCCCAAGATGAGGCAAGACTGTATAGGAAATTCCTATGGGAAACTAGTTTTGACTATGTTATAAAGTAACCTCTGATTTGACCTAAACATAGACCTAACTGCTGGGGAAACTCTAACCAAGGTATGCACAAGTATATATACAGACATTTATATTGACAAATATATATATATATATATATATATATATATATATATATATATATATATATATAAGAAATAAGCACTGAAAAAGATATGGGGACTTACCTTCTGAGAAGAAGCCCAAGCACAATGTGATCTGTTGTATTTACTACAACTGTATTCCCTTTTTTTAGGGTTTCAAGAAATTGAAGAAAGTTTTAAAAAAAGACAAACATTGAATTTGAATTTGAATTAAAATAAATTTGTTTTAAAAAGATTTGTTTGGGGCTTATAGCTCAAGAAGAGTCCCAGATGACTTATTTGATAACATTGATCGCACTGCGATACCGGCAGACGTTGTGGGACTTATACTACAGTAGAAGCCCAAAATTGTTTTTGTACAAAAAGGCATTTGGGTCTTACACTCTATTAGAGGCCCAAAAGTGTTTGTGAAGAAAGAAAAATAGGGCTTATACTCAAGGAGATGCCCAGATGATTTATTTGAAAAGGCGGCGATCGCGCCGTGATTTTGAAAACCACAGAGGGACTTATACAATGATTGAGGCCCAAAATTATTTATGTACAAGAAGGAATGTGTCTTACACTCTATTAGAGGCCCGGAAGGTTATTTTTATACAAGAATTGGGGCTATAGCTCAAGGAGAGTTCCATATGAAAAACAGTGATCGCATCGTTTATTTTGAAATCGTATCGGGACTTATACAATGACTGAGGCCCAAAATTATTTATTTACAAAGGGATGAGACTTACACTCTACAAAGAGGCCTAAAATGATTTTGAAAAGAAGTTTGAAAAATTAAAATTAAGAGAAACCCTAATTTTAATTAAAAAAATATAATTTTCAAAGGAAATTAAATATAAAATATAAAATATATTTAAGAACAAGTAGTAAGCTTTGAAAAATATTTTAAAAAATCATGTTTAATCCTATGAAAACTTGAAATCCAATTGGTTTTGAAAAATCAAGGTGAGAATTTCATTTAAAAATGTTAAAAAACAATAAAAATGAAATTATTTACAAAAATTCAAGATATATTAAATAAATAATTTAAATTTAAATTTATATTAGAATAAAATAATTTAACATTTTTGTGATTTTGAAAAAAAGAACCAATAAAAAATGAAAAAAAAATGAGGGAGAAATTAATTTTTGAAATCAATTAAGAAAATAATTAAAAATTCAAAAATTTGAAATATGGCGCCAACGGTCGTCTTCTACCTCACGACTACCCGCCATGGCTGTTTTGCAAAACCTCTCATATCTCTCTGATTACTCAATGAAAATGAATTTTATAAACATGAAAGAAGTGTGTTTTTGAACAAGGATTTCAGTCATATAAATTAATTGCATTTATATTAAGTGTGGAGTGAGAAATCAAGTGATGAACTCAAGAACCCTAATTTCTGCAAGAACACTATGAAATCTTATACACGAAAGCTACAAAGCAATTGATTGAGGGGAATTACTCTACATAAGTGCCGAAACATGTTTGTAACTTGAAAACACATTTATGATGCATGGATTATAGAGTTTGAGAGTGCCAGGCTTACCTCTTGCAAGAAGAAATTGAATCCTTAGTTGTAGGTGTTACAGATGTTGTGTGATGATCTGGACAGCTTCAATGGACCAAATATAAGGTGTTTGGAAGTTTGGAATGGATTGAATGCACCTGAATCTTGTTGTGGCACCTCAACTGCAAGTAGGCCAAAAAGCTTGAGCAAATGGGGGGTGACTTTGTAATTTTGGCGTTCCAGATGTGTTTTGAGGTCACGGATCACTCATATATGATGTATGTGAGGTGTTGACATGGTTGGTTTTGATTGAATTGCTCTCAAATTGAAAATTCGAATGTTACTTCAAGAAGAAGCAAAAATCTGGTTTTTGAGAGTGAAGTGAAAGAAAACATGAATTCAAATGTTTTGGGGTGGTTTGATCAGTCACACATGACCTCTATTTATAGTAGAGGAATCTTGTTTTGGAAGCAATAATGTTTGGAGGCTGATCATGGCTGTAGCTTGTAGCCATTGACTTGGATAATCCAAAAGTGCCAAGTCAACTCTTCTTATCTTAACTCCATTTAACTTTGCTGGTTTGAATGCTCAGAGTTTGGACTGGAATCTTGACTGGCTTAGAGTGTTGTGATCTGATTCATGACACCTTAATACATTTCATTGATGTTACCTTGCCAAAGTTGAATTTCAAACTTCATGTTATGATGGTTTTCACATGCCAAATTGAATTCCTTGACTCTTTGATCAAGAACCAAGTGAGTCATCAAATATTTTGTGTTTTTGGAAGATGACAAAGTTGGCAAAGTGACAAGATTTGAAGGGAAAAATCGTGTGGCACAAGTTTGGTTTTCATGCTGTCTTGAAAAAATCAGGGTTTTTGGTCATGTTTCATGGCTTGTAACTCCCTACTCAAGTTGAGTTAGGATGAGTTCTTCTACTTTTTGGAAAGCCCTAATAATATACTTCAACATTGATGTCCAACTTTGTTCTTGAATCAACTTGGATCATAATGAAAAATGGCCTTAAAGTTGGTGAAAATTCAAGACAAAATCTGTCTAAAATTTCACTAAGTGTTGGAAAAGTGTCGATTTTCATGTTTTTGTGATTTTGATCAGTCTATAATTCAAAATTCATGAGGATTTGGAATCTGATGTAGTTGACAATCTTGAAGTATGTAATGAGAGCTTCAATTTGAGCTTTGGATGGAAGAAAAAGGCTTTGTGGTTTGAGAGTTATGACCTTGCAAAGTTGGTACCAAATCACTTTTTTTTTCCATAACTTAGAAAATTTTAAGTTTCTTAAGATTGCCCCTTTTGCAAGTAACCCTCCTTTTCTTCATTTTTCTTGATGGATGATGATCCAAACCATAAGTTAACATTGTTTTTTACTTAGGGAAGCTTTGTTTGTCAAGAAATTCAAAAAGTCAAACTTGATTTTTGGCACAGTTGACTTTTTGTCAGATGAATTCCAAACTTTGTGATCCTCTATGAAATCAAGTCCTTGACCTAATTCAAACCTAATGGATGGATTCCATAGGTGTTATAGAGTGTCTTGAATTATGTCCCAAGGTTTGGGATCATGTCTTGGTCAAAAGTCAAAGGTACAGTTGACTTTTCATCAGAAAACCCTAATTGGCCCAGATGAATTTGAATCTTTGTATTGCTTATGAACCAAGTTCTTTGAATCAATCCAATCTTGTAAATGGATCAATACGATGTATTATAGGTCTTCAAAACACTTATTGAGGTCTTGGCTCATGTATTGCTCCAAAAGTCAACTTAGGAGTGAATTAGGTCAAGAAACCCTAATTCCTGATTTTTGATGAATGCATCCCCTGAGGCTATTTTGACTCTATGATTGAGTTCATGAGGTTCCTTTGAGCTTCTTGAATCATTTTTTGAAGTATTGGCTCATACCCAGATGAAAATTTCTTCTCTGGAGGCCTTGGTTGACCAGAACCCTAATTTGGTGACGCTGATGATCTTGAGGCTTGATCCACTTGGAATGTTGCAACCTTGTGCTTGATTCTTGATGTAGGAACCCTCTTGATCCTTTATGGGTGTTTTAGAGACTTGAAAAGTTGAGGATCATGTCCATTCTTGATTGATCCTTTGTCTGAGTGCTCCGAGGTGGCTCAAAACCCTAATTCTTGATTGTAATGAATGCTCAACAAATCTTTGAGAGGATTGATGAGACATGAAAGTACATCCATATTGTGGTGATTTTTTGCACAATGATGGGAATATTGTGTTCAAATTTTGGGGTATGACAGATGCCCATATTTAATCTTCTTGGACCTGAAGGTGTGAATGGCGAAGACGTTCGGACATTCAAGGAAAAAGAGGATTAAATATCAGAATACCCGAAATTTTGACTGTGGTTATGAATGGCAGTTTGCTCGTCCATCTTCTTTTGCTAAGTAACGTTAATTAGAAAAGGGTAAAACTTCCCCTCGATCTTGGCCTTCAGCCACAGAACTGGTCTTAGTTTCTTTAGAAAATAAACTTCCCCTCGATCCTAGTCTTCAGCCATGGAACCGGTCTCAGTTTTCTTTTGAAATAAACTTCCCCTCAATCCTGGTCTTCTACCATGGAACTGGTCTCAGTTTTCTTTTGAAATAAACTTCCCCTCGATCCTGGTCTTCCGCCATGGAACTAGTCTTGGTTTCTTCTTGTCGAGTTCTCTTCTTGACAAGGAACACTATTTCTAGCGGTCTTCATCAAACTTCTTGCCGTGTTTTTACTGGGGAGACGCCATTTGATGGAAAAAGATTTGATGTCAGAATTGCTGGGGAAACCCATTGGTCTGAGCTGTAGAGGTTTGCAAACTTCTCTGTTTGGAGATGCCATTTGTCAACCTACTAGGGAAAACAAGTCTCTTGAGA
Source organism: Lathyrus tuberosus (assembly GCA_022829125.1). Taxonomy (NCBI): domain Eukaryota; kingdom Viridiplantae; phylum Streptophyta; class Magnoliopsida; order Fabales; family Fabaceae; genus Lathyrus; species Lathyrus tuberosus. The sequence goes on along the minus strand of JALAZF010000203.1, from coordinate 8,681,845 downwards.
GATTACTTGTTGCTTGGTGGTGTTACATCATACTTTTCTTCGAGACCTTTTTCCAAGAAATGCCATGTGATGTAATCCAATTTTGAGGTGCTGATGACTTCGTTGAAAACAATTTTTTAGGGGAGGAACCGCCGTATTGCCAAGAGTCTTCTGTTGAGAGGCTTTCTTTGGGGATTTTCTTTAATCTGGGAAAGCAAAAATATCATCTTCAATGGTTAAGAGTGATGTTCCAAAGATTTCTATCAAATTTCTTCTTGCCTTTCAGAGGTTCAAGTTATCAAAGTGGTTGAGGACAGTCTCCAATCCAGAAATAAACTGGGGAGAGGTTGCCCAGACGATACATTTCCAGACGAGGAAATAACTGACAATTTCATCGGTGAGAGGACATTATCACTTGGGGATGAAAATGACCAGAGTGATATTAATGTAACATATGCATGAATATGAATCAATCATGCATGATGTATGTATGTTTATGCTGACAAAACATACGCGACATACAGACTGGTAATTAACGCAACTGGATACTCTGCCACTTTAGGAGACGGGGTATCACTGGAGGTTCTAAAGGTAGTATTTTTGCTGGGGAATAGATATTCCTGCGCTTGTTCTGGTTTCTGGAGGTACAAACCTGCTAGGGATATAGATCCGTCCTTGTTTTTCAGAGGTGGATCCTACTGGGGTGAAAAACCATTAATTGGTTTTCAGAGGTGAGAACTCTGTCGGGGATGATAGATGGATCATTCCATCTGAAGTAGTTGACCCTTCATTCAGGGAGTACTTTGATTCGGCATTCTGAAGTTAGATCACTACCAGAGAAGCAGTCGATTTTCCCTTTTTTGTGCTCATTAATCGAAAGGAAATTACCATCTTTGTTTTAAAAGTAAAACTTGAACTTCTCGTTTCGAAAAAGTTAATTCATTTTTGTTTCAAGAATCGTAGATCATATTAAAAATGTCATTCTGTGAAGTAAAATAAATGAGAATTGTAAACAAAAGGCACACGGGCTCAAATTTTATTGATAGAATGGTAACCAGCCAAGCGCGTGATCCCATAGAGCATTACAAATTTTAGAAAATGATAATTGAAAGGGAAAGGGGCTACATTGAAACATAACGACCGCTATCTTCCCACCAACTTTGAATTCTGGACATTCTGAGCTTCTGCCGAAGGTGAGCTTGACTGAAGTTTTCTTGACAGGTGACGTTGCCTATGAGGAGTCAATATTGTCGGATATAGTTACTTTCCATGTATCCCTAACTTTTGCCTGGATTGTCTTTTTAGGTTTTCAACCCATCAGGATGATTTTTGCTTATGTCTTTAATTTTTGCTTGGACCGCCCTTTAAGGTTTTCAATCCACCGAGACGTTTTTATTTTTTATTTTATTTTAGTTGGGCGAAGTATTTCTTGACTACATCAACATTCGTGGGGTAGGTAAACTCCTCTCCATCCATGGTTGCAAGTCTCAAGGCACCGCCTGAGAAGGCTTTCTTAACCACATAAAGGGCCATCATAATTCGGAGTCCATTTACCCCTGGAATCAGTGAGGAATGATTGTATCTTCTTGAGCACGAGGTCTCCTTTTCTGAAGACACGAGGTCGGACCTTTTTGTCAAACGTTTTCTTCATTCTTTGCTGATACAACTGACCATAACATAAAGCCTTCATTCTCTTTTCTTTGATTAGGTTCAGTTCATCGTGTCAGCTTTGACACCATTAAGCTTCTGTTAGCTTGGCTTCCATCAATGCCCTTATTGATGGTATCTCTACTTCTATAGGGAAAGTGCGGATAGATGTGAGATAACCGTGAAGAGCAAATGGTAGCATCTCATGCCAATCTTTGTAGGTTACAACAATCTTCTGAATGATCTTCTTGATATTCTTGTTAGCCGCTTCTACCGCTCCATTCATTTTAGGTAAGTAGGGAGATGAGTTATGGTGTTCGATCTTGAACTCAACGCACAACTCTTTCATCATCTTATTGTTCAAGTTGGATCCATTATCCGTAATGATCTGGCTTGGAACACCATAACGGCAGATGTGATTGTTCTTGATAAATCGGACCACCACTTGTCAGGTTACATTGGTATATGACCCTACTTCGACCCACTTCGTGAAGTAGTCAATGGCTACCAGGATGAACCGATGTCCATTTGAAGCTTTAGGTTCAATCATGTCAATCATGTCGATTCCCCATATAGAAAAAGCCCATGGAGAAGAAAGAACTTTGAGATGCGTAGGCGGTACATGGATTTTGTCAGCGTATATCTGATATTTGTGACACCTCCTCATGTGCTTGAAGCAATCAGATTCCATTGTCAGCCAATAATATCCTGCTCTCAGAATTTTTCTTGCCATTGTGTGTCCATTGGCACAAGTGCCAAAGGATCCTTCGTGAACCTAAACATATCAAACATTGGTTCTTATGAACCAAAACATATCAAACATTGGTTCTTATGAACCAATGTTTAGGTTCATAAGAACCAATGTTTAGCCCTAACCGACATTGTTGACATGTTTAGGTTCATAAGAACCAGTGGTTGATATGTTTAGGTTCATAAGAACTAATGTTTGATATGTTTAGGTTCAAGAAGAACTAGTGTTAGCCTTATCCGACATTGTTAATGTTGGTGTAAGGGGTTTGGAAGAAGAATTGCATTTATTTGTGACATCATGCATCATGTATATCAGAGTTAGCTTAGGACTTCAATATAGTGTTTAAGACTACAGTATAATGTTTAGGACTTTGATTTACTGTTAGGATCCCTCAGTAAAATACCTATGATATCCAATGATTGGTACCATATGCATGGGAGTAGAGGAATTAAGCATTGCATAATTAATATTGTATATGCTGTGAATGGTAAATCTGTGTTGACTATAAATGATGTTGTGTACTATCCTTTCTATTTTTACACCATTTAATTTATGGAATGTATTCTCACCCCTTCTTGTTTCCATGTTTCTACCTATGTACATTTATGGAGATAATTCTCAAGTTGAGACTGAGGAGTGATAGATGTTATTTTGTGTTGGATGGAATAGTTGACCTCTTCAGTTTGTTTTGCTTCTGTTTTGTGTTTTTGCCGGACCTTTGTCGGCTATTAGTATTATTCCAGATTTTGCTCTGATATTGTAACATCGAGCTGAGAATACTTTTCTATGTCTTATGATTTGTTTTAAACTAAATTACTATGGTATGTTTTGAATTTAAATTCCACCTTTGGAATAAAAAGTGAACGTTTTGTCAATGTGACACCCTTATTTCATCTTAATATTTTCCGCAATATTTTATAAATTATTATTGGAGTTTAAGGTGTTACAACATCTACATCAACTCAATTAGTCTTTCATCACAACATCGCTTCTGAAACCAACACTTGTGAAGATCCTCCCCTTCTCACATGGGAGCTTTGGTTCTAGTAACATTGTTGACCACCTGATCACTCAGAATTGCGGTTCCTACAATAGTCGACCACAAAACCTTCCGAGTCATGCCATTGTTCTAACCTTTTCAACAGCTAATTCAAATTCAAACATCAAAACAACCTCCAATGCAAATGCAAGCACCTGAACCAGAAATGTCTCAGAACCTTCAACAAGTTCATGCCACACTTGAAATATAGAGAGCGAACAAACTCATAATAAGCATCAACAACCTAGTGCACCAATAGAGCACACACTTTATGAATTAGAAACTCTTACGTATAAAGGAAAATCAACAAAAGGCTTCATCTCGAGCTGTTACACATTTAAAGGTACTACAATGCGTCAACCTTGAGGCCACACCTAAAGCAATTCTTGGCGATTCCTAATCACAAAATTGGAAGGCCTCTAAATTACCAAAACAATGTCGTTCTTGGGATCATGATTTTCTTCCTCATGATTTAGGAGGCGAAGAGCATAAAATAACCCAAGAATTAAGCCTCTTCCCATTTTCGAAAGAACTCGTTCTCAATACACATCATAAAATTTTGAATTCTTAAATTTCTCGAAAAAACGGTTGAAGCTAGACAATTATGACGAGAACAGGAACCCAGATTAGCACATAAAACACATAGACATCTCAATTATCACCATACCAGGAGCGCGGTAATATACACATTATTAGTGTTAACTCTTAAATGATCCACCGTGACATGGTTTTGGAACCCAAATGACTGTTTTTTATCAATTCTTAAATGAAGATGTGTGACGAATTTACAATTCAATTCACAATGCACAAATGAAAACCAAAAACATTAGATATCCTGAACAAAATTCACCAAAAGAAAAAGAAAACCCTTCGAGAATATCGACTAATTCACGAAAGTGGCAGTAGAAGTAGGCAGATCCAACTGTGGGCTATATAATTGGATATTTAAGAAGGGATTGAAGACATATTGCATGTTTGGTGAGAAGTTATGACTAAAGGATGCGGAGAGCATGAGCGACCTCCTTACTCGAGGCCATCCATACATCAATTATGAGGGAAAATTGATGGTATAAGATGTGGAAAGAAATAAAGTGTTAGGGAACCCAAGGAATGTCAGATTAGGGATAACAAACACTAAGATGATGGAGAAAAATATGCAAACTGGGGAGCGTGACACAAGTTCTCATTATACACCTCATAAGAAAATATTTTACAAGAGTGTTCCACTACTAAATTCAAATATGTTAGTGGTAAGGTACCCCACCCCGTTAAAGAATCTCCAAGGACAGAAAATTCAAAGTTCATCCATTTTCACATAATCTACGAACACAACATATATGAATGTGTTCATTTGAAAGATGCAATCAAAGAGATGACTAATATGGGAATGTTCAGATGATATATGCAAGAAGACAGAAGGAAAGTCGGTTTACAAAGGTACATAAGCTCCCTTAAGGGATCTAGAAAAAGAAACGAGTCACAACATAAGAAACAAGTCTCTATATGGGACAAATTACCACTAAAGAAGAAAATTGAAGCCATAAAGAAAGTTGAGGAATGCAAGGATAGCAGCGACAATGAAGATAAAGTTTGAAGAGAAAAAAACCATTCATAGGATCCATTACAAGGAGCTACAACTTCTTCACATCAATCACTGAAGGGTTCCCAAGCCCAAAGAAACCATCGAAGGGGACCATAAAAAGAAATATCGCGTGATGATGGCAATAGATGAGAAATGAGAAACATTTGTTAAAGAGAAACAAGAAAGACCCATCCCGAGTTTCAGGGACAACAAGAAGGTAGAAGCATCCCCAACTACATATTCACTAGAGGCAGGTGGAATTAATTTAGATGGAAGATAAGGAAACCATTAGTTAATTCACTACGAGAATCACAAGATTGGTGAATTAAGTGAAAGCATGTGGAGAGACAAACACCAAGCAATATGTGGTTGGTAAAATCTTGAGATCTTTAACATCAAGATATAATAAAGTAATGGTTTCAATTGAAGAGTCCAAGGAATTTCAATAATGAGTAAAGAAGATTTGTAGAGTTCTCTTGAGGTTCATGAGCTGAGAAAGAAGGAGATGAATGTTGACAAGGCAAAGACTGAGATTTATTTGCAGGCACGTTTCATTGGAAAAGAAAAGAAAGTGAAGGTAAAGTGGTCTATGAATAGAGGTAGAGGAATCTATCAGAACAATGATAGAAGAGACTCTCAAAATTCTAACAATTCAATATTTCAAAAGGGTGAAAGCAACTACAACAGATGTGGTGGATCAAGCAATTGCAAAGGTAACAACAAAGAGGAAGAGGAGGAAGAAAGAAAGATGATAAGAGCAATGTCCAGTGCTATAATTGTCAAAAGCACGGACATTTTGCTTGTGAATATAATGCCAACAAGAATAATTCACAAGAAGCTGAAGCAAAGTTTGCAAGGCAAGAGGATGATGAGAGCACACTGTTGATGGTGATCACTGAAGCAGAAAAAGGCATAGAGAACAGTGGTAATCGGTTACGTAAAAGTGGTAAATGATTACCAGAAGTGGAAGAATGAAGTTGTAACTGGTTATGTGCCTGCAATAACCAATACCACAAATTGAAAATATGATTGTGATTGCAAGAGAAAATGCAGAAGAAGGAGATCAATGGTACCTTGACTCCGAGTTTTCAACGTATATGACGGGAAGGAAAGATTGATTTGTAAAAATCAATCAAGCTATGAAGAACAAGGTGAAATTTGCATATGAAAACTGTAACACCCCAATTCCCTAATTCGACAAAAATATACAAATAATACAAAAATAATCAGAGTTCCCTTAATAATTGGGATGTCACACCAAGAAAACATAACCTGAATTTTCTTCTATTTACTTCATTCACTTTTTGTTTTCAAAATGAGTTAAAAACAGCGGAATGAAATATTTACACAAGCAATGTCTACATAGTACCGTGGTTCACCATGTTTTAAAGTAAGTAATATTACATAACAAAATAATCAAAAGAGCAACAAAAAGATGAAATTCCCATTATCCCGTGTTACGTATCAGAGCGACTCCTATGACTCGATCAGGCAACACGCACTCCATGCACTACTCAAGTACCTGGATTATCTGTACTTCCCAAGAAGCACAGACACAAGAAACAACAAAAGGGTGAGAACTACATTCAATAATTAGCGGTGTAAAATACATGCTAAGGACTAGAAATCAAGTAATCACACATAATAGGCACACATTCACGACACACTTGTCACTTTCAATTATAATCCAACAAAGACATAAACAATGCAATGTGACTCAAAGACACTGACGCAATGTAAGTGGTGCCACCCACTATGGTTCATTCAATCGAACCTGATTCCCAATGGAATCCGGATAAATCACATACACTCCCATTGAGCAATGATTTATCTCCTGGCACCACACACCCTGGTTCATTCAATCGAACCTGATTCCCAAAGGAATCCGGATAAATCACATACACTCCCACTGAGCAATGATTTATCTCCATACAACTCCATATTAGAGTCCAGACAATACTAGGCACCCATCATGGATTCTCACCTAGCTGTCTCCACCAAACACATCGTGAAATGCAAGACGCAGATGATGCACAAAAACACAAGTATAATAACAACTATACCTCTTCACGATCCACTTGATCACACGTGAGATACATACTCACCATAATACACACTAGTATTAGGACAACTGTTCAATCAAATCATAATAATACACACAATTAAGGAGGATACCTCACGTGGGCCTAATTAGTTAATTATCTAATTAGTCCACCCCAAATTCCATTTTAATTATTCTTTACTACCATTGATATTAGGTTTTCTCACTAATTCACCACTTGAAGCTCCTATAATTTCAAAAGTTCTGTTTTACCTAATTCACGTAATTCCGATTAATTCCCATAATCGACAAAAATTCACATTACAAATAATAATTTTTTTTCTTTTTGTTCCAGGTTGCGCTAAGCGGGCCCACCCGCGCTAAGCGTCCTACTCACTACCTGGAAGAGGCGAAATTTCTCCAGACCGCGCTAAGCGCGCTCTGCGTTATGCAGAAAAATACCCCTTTTTGACAGCAACAACCCAATCACAAATTCACCCCCAAAACCATACCCAAACAACCAATAGAGGTATATTACTATGGTTCTATCATGGTTTACCAAACAACCTTCATAAAACATGATTTCCAACATCAATACATAGTTTTTACACAAAACCCTAACATTCAAAGTTGTGGAAATCTAACCCAATCCTCATAGCATGTTATACTACTCATTGGCACCATTATCTAAACTCCTAATGATCAAGAATCCCACCCTTACCTCAAGTTCTTGTGGAGATTGATGATTCCAAGTTTTTCTTCTTTTTCTCTTCTCTTTTCTCCTCCTTCTCTCTACTTCTTCTTTCTATTTTTCTATCTTTTTTCCTTCCTTTCCCTTCTACTACTCTTATTTCCATAAAAATCTGATTTTCTTTAATAATAATAATAACATTAGTAGTAATAATAATAATACTAATAATGATGATAACATTGGACATATTAATAATAGTAATAATAATAATAATGCACCTCCTTCTACTACTACTAAATATGTCCCGGCTTTATTTATTACTACTTTATTAGTATTCCCACACCTCTATTATTCTGTTCCGTTACGGACATTATGCTTACAAGCTCAACTACACACCCCCTAAACAAGGCCAAACAAAAGAAATACCACACGACGATTAAATAAATTAAAATGGGGTGTTACAACTCTCCCCCACTTAAAATATTTTCGTCCTCGAAAAGTACCTGATAGAAACAATTCTGGATACGACTCTCGCATCTTGCTTTCCAATTCCCAGGTCACACTTCCGCAAGCAGCTCCTCCCCAAGTTACTCTCACTAGAGGAATCTCTTTTCCTCTAAGTTGCTTCAGCTTACGATCCTCGATTCTTATCGGCATCATTTCCACAGTAAGATTATCTTGAATCTGCACTTCATCTCTCTGGATAACATGAGATGGATCTGGCACATACTTCCGAAGTTGTGACACGTGGAATACGTCATGCAAGTTCGAAAGCTCCGGCGGCAACGCCACTCTGTAAGTAACTGCACCTACCCTTTGCAAGATCTGATACGGTCGAATGAATTTATGATCCAACTTCTTTGATTTCAACGCACGTCCAACACAGGTCACCGGGTTGACTCTCAGGAATACATGGCCACCTTCGCTGAATTCCAAATCTTTCTTCCGATTATCATGATAACTTTTCTGTCTACTCTGAGACGCTTTCATCTTTTCACGGGTCATCTGAATTGTCTCAGTAGTTTGTTGCACAATCTCTGGCCCAAGCACAATATTCTCACCAGTTTCATACCAACACAGAGGTGTCCTACACCTCCTTCCATACAAGGCTTCGAAAGATGCCATCCCAATACTAGAATGGTTACTATTATTATACGTGAACTCAATCAATGGCAAATGAGCATCCCATGCACCACCTTTCTCCAACACACATGTTCTCAACAAATCCTCTAACGACTGAATAGTCCTCTCCGACTAACCATCGGTCTGTGGATGATAAGCCAAACTCAACTTCAGTTTGGAACCCAAAGCTTCCTGCAAACTTTTCCAGAATTCTGAAGTAAACCTCGGATCTCTATCCGACACTATGCTCGACAGAACACCATGCAGCTTCACAATCAATCTGATATAAATCTCCACCAGGTTTGACAACGGAAAACTGATATTAATTGGCATAAAATGTGTGGATTTCATGAGTTGATCCACCACTACCCAAATAGCATCAAAGCCTCTCGCCGTATTTGGCAAACCAGTAACAAAATCCATAGTAATACTATCCCACTTCCATTCTGGAATCTCCAACGGTTGCATCAACCCCGAAGGTTTCTGATGCTCCACCTTTGACTTCTGACATGTCAAACAAGCATAAAAAAACTGAGCTACATCTCTCTTCATACCAGACCACCAAAATAACTTCTTCAAGTCTTGATACATTTTCGTGGCTCCCGGATGAATACTCAAGCTACTCCGGTGACTCTCCTCTAAGATCGTTTTCCTCAATTCCATATTATTCGGCACGCAAATCCTGCCCCAGAATCTCAGTACACCACCCTTATCCACCTTAAAATCACTCTCAGGATCATCTCCTCCCGTAGGCATCATGTCCACTAGCTTCACATCAAGCCTCCGATTTTCCTTAATTTCATCTAAAAAGTCATTATTCACTTTAAGCATACCCAATCTAACACTTTCCGGTGTAATTTCACAAACCATACTCAAGTCTTTGAACTGTTCAATTAATTCCGTTTCTTTTATCATTAATGCCGACATATGAATTGTCTTTCGATTTAGAGCATCCGCTACCACATTAGCTTTCCCCGGATGGTAACTCAAATTAAAATCATAGTCCTTCAAGAACTCTAACCATCTTCTCTGCCTCATATTCAATTCCTTTTGATCAAACAAATACTTCAGACTCTTGTGATCACTGAATACTTCAAATCTCAATCCATACAAGTAATGCCTCCAAATTTTCAATACAAAAACCACCGCAGCTAATTCAAGATCATGAGTAGGATAGTTCCTCTCATGCACCCTCAATTGCCGTGAAGCATATGCCACTGCCTTGCCATCTTGCATTAACACTCCGCCTAATTCCATCTTAGACGCATCACAATACACTACAAAAGGTTCATTTGGATTTGGTAGAATTAATACCGGTGTGGTAGTCAATTTCTTTTTCAATTCTTCGAAACTTTCCTCACATGCCATATCCCAAACAAAAGCTTGACTCTTTCTAGTCAACTGAATCAACAGTAACGCCAAATTAGAAAATCCTTCGATAAATCTTCGGTAGTAACCTGCCAAACCCAAGAAGCTTCTAATTTCTGTTACTGTCTTCGGAGGTTCCCACTGTAGCACTGAACTTACTTTAGATGGATCCTCTAATATGCCATCACCAGAAATAACATGGCCCAAGAAACTCACAGTCTTCAGCCAAAATTTACATTTTGAGAACTTTGCAAATAATTTATTATCCTTCGACACCTACAATGCAATCCTCAAGTGTTCTGTATGATCCTCTTCAGACATGGAGTAAACCAATATATCATCAATGAATACCACAATGAACTGATCCAGATAAGAATGAAAGATACGGTTCATATATTCCATAAACACACCCGGCGCATTAGATACTCCAAAAGGCATCTCTGCATATTCGTAATGGCCATATCGAGTTCTGAACGCAGTCTTCTGAATATCACCTTCCTTTACTCTAATATGATGGTAACCCGACCTCAAATCAATTTTACTGAAAATACTAGCCCCCACAAGCTGATCCATTAAGTCATCAATCCTTGGAAGTGGATACTTATTCTTAATGGTCACCTTATTCAACTGACGGTAATCGATGCACAAACGCATACTACCATCCTTCTTTTTCACCAACAACACTAGAGCTCCCCACGGCGACACACTTGGCTTAATAAACTTTTTATCAAGCAATTCTCCGATTTGAAATTTCAACTCTGCCAATTCTGATGCAAACATCCTGTATGGTGCCATAGATATAGGTCTGGTACCAGGAACAAGATCAATAGTAAATTCAATTTCCCTCTTCGGAGGCAATTTCGTAATATCATCCGGGAACACTTTCGGGAATTCACTCACCACCGGTAACTCATTAACCAATGTCTTGTTTTCAACGGATAACCAAGCAAACACCGCAACCATCTTAGCTTCGTCTTCTAACAAAGTTCTCAATTCTTTAGTAGACAAATAATTATCCATTTCTTCCTCTTCAGGAGTAAGGAACAACAACCTCTTCCTAAAGCAGTCAATGTAAACGCGGTTGAATTCTAACCAATTCATTCCCAAAATGATATCCAGATTACTGAGTGGCAAACAAATCAAGTCCACTTCAAATTCTCTACCAAAAATAGTCAACGGATAATTCAAGCATGCTAACGAAGTAACCACAGAACCAATAGATGGAGTTTCAATAGTCATCCTCCGATCTAAATTAGACGGCACAATTCCTAATTTCTTCACACAATCCACAAAAATGAACGAGTGGGTTGCACCCGTGTCAAAGATAACAATCAAAGGAATGCCATTAATAAAACAAGTACCTTTGATGGAAGGCTCTTCACCGGTAGACTGGACCCCTACCATTGCGAACACCCTTCCACTTGTCTGAGATTTCTTAGGCTTCTTACAGTGAGTGCTGATATGACCCTGTTATCCACAGTTATAACAGGTAGGTATAGTAGTCCTACAATTTGCCACAACATGACCTAGTCGTCCACACTTGAAGCACTTCTTCTCCTCATTCTGACAATCATTAGCACGATGACCTGTGCCACCACATTTGAAACACTTGGTAGGATTAGGAGCCTTTTCTTCCCCACTTAATTTCTTTCCCACAACGGCTTTCTGTTTCCCTTTCTCGGCTGGAGCACTATAAGGCGTACCCCCATACCTCTGCTTACCCTTTCGGTCATTCAAGGCTTTGTAATGAGCAATCCGGGCCCTGTTATCATTATCATAAATCTGGCTTCTGCTTACCAGCTCTGGATAACTCCTTATCTTCTGACAAGCAATGCCCTGTATGATCTCAGGACGCAGCCCGTTCTCAAACTTCAAGCATTTCGAAGTCATAGCCTCATCAGTATTGTAGTGAGCACAATATTGCACCAACTCCTCAAACCGAGCAGCATACTCCACAACCGTCATGCTACCCTGTTTCATTTCCAGGAACTCAATCTCCCTCGCACTGCAAATATCTTGCGGGAAATACTTTTCCAGAAACTCACCCTGAAACATTGCCCAAGTAACAAGAGTACCCGCAACTTCCAACCTCTGACGACTATTATCCCACCAGGCCTCTGCTTCGCCTTCCAGCATATGAGTGCCAAACTGCACTTTCAGAGCCTCATTGCATCCCATGGTTCTGAAGATCTTTTCAATAGCCTTCAGCCACTTCTGTGCCACTTCAGGATCAAGAATACCACCCTCAAAAGTAGGCGGATTATTACTCTGAAACCTCTCTAAGTTACGAAACTGCGCCTCCCCAATAATCTGATTGTTGTTCTGCACTGCCTGCGCCATAGCCTGCAGCGCAGCAACAAGAGTCGCATCATTCCTCCCTGCCATACTCTTCAACAATCACCACACGTTTAGAAGAACACACAAATCTACTCTTATTCTAACGACAGACTCCACTATCACATCTGGCCAGACGGACCGACCTGCTCTATTACCAATTGTAACACCCCAATTCCCCAATTTGACAAAAATATACAAATAATACAAAAATAATCAGAGTTCCCTTAACAATTGGGATGTCACACCAAGAAAACATAACCTGAATTTTCTTCTATTTACTTCATTCACTTTTTGTTTTCAAAATGAGTTAAAAACAGCGAAATGAAATATTTACACAAGCAATGTCTACATAGTATCGTGGTTCACCATGTTTTAAAGTAAGTAATATTACATAACAAAATAATCAAAAGAGCAACAAAAAGATGAAATTCCCATTATCCCGTGTTACGTATCAGAGTGACTCCTATAACTCGATTAGGCAACATGCACTCCATGCACTACTCAAGTACCTGGATTATCTGTACTTCCCAAGAAGCACAAACACAAGAAACAACAAAGGGGTGAGAACTACATTCAATAATTAGCGGTGTAAAATACATGCTAAGGACTAGAAATCAAGCAATCACACATAATAGGCACACATTTACGACACACTTGTCACTTTCAATTATAATCCAACAAAGACATAAACAATGCAATGTGACTCAAAGACACTGACGCAATGCAAGTGGTGCCACCCACTATGGTTCATTCAATCGAACCCGATTCTCAATGGAATTCGGATAAATCACATACACTTCCACTGAGCAATGATTTATCTACATACAACTCTACATTGGAGTCCGGACAATACTAGGCACCCATCATGGATTCTCACATAGCTGTCTCCACCAGACACATAGTGAAATGCAAGACGTAGATGATGCACAAAAACATAGGTATAATAACAACTATACCTCTTCACAATCCACTTGATCACACGTGAGATACATACTCACCATAATACACACTAGTATTACGACAGTTGTTCAATCAAATCATCATAATACACACAATTAAGGAGGATACCTCACGTGGGCCGAATTAGTTAATTATCTAATTAGTCCACCTCAAATTCCATTTTAATCATTCTTTACTACCATTGATATTAGGTTTTCTCACTAATTCACCACTTGAAGCTCCTATAATTTCAAAAGTTCCGTTTTACCTAATTCACGTAATTCCGATTAATTCCCATAATCAACAAAAATCCACATTACAAATAATAATTTTTTTCTTTTTGTTCCAGGTCACGCTAAGCGGGCCCACCTGCGCTAAGCACGCTACTCACTGCCTGGAAGAGGCGAAATTTCTTCAGATCGCGCTAAGCGGGCCTACCGCGCTAAGCACACTCTGCGTTATGCAGAAAAATACCCCTTTTCGACAGCAACAACCCAATCACAAATTCACCCCCAAAACCATACCCAAACAACCAATAGAGGTATATTACCATGGTTCTATCATGGTTTACCAAACAACCTTCATAAAACATGATTTCCAACATCAATACATAGTTTTTACACAAAACGCTAACATTCAAAGTTGTGGAAATCTAACCCAATCCTCATAGCATGTTATACTACTCATTGGCACCATTATCTAAACTCCTAATGATCAAGAATCCCACCCTTACCTCAAGTTCTTGTGGAGATTGATGATTCCAAGTTTTTCTTCTTTTTCTCTTCTCTTTTCTCCTCCTTCTCTCTACTTCTTCTTTCTATTTTTCTATCTTTTTTCCTCTCCTTTCCCTACTACTACTCTTATTTCCATAAAAATATGATTTTCTTTAATAATAATAATAAAAACATTAGTAGTAATAATAATAATAATACTAATAATGATAATAACATTGGGCATATTAATAATAGTAATAATAATAATAATAATAATAATAATAATAATAATAATAATAATAATAATAATAATGTACCTCCTTCTACTACTACTAAATATGTCCCCACTTTATTTATTACTACTTTATTAGTATTTTGACACCTCTATTATTCCGTTCCGTTACGGACATTACGCTTACAAGCTCAACTACACACCCCCTAAACAAGGCCAAACAAAAGAAATACCACACGACGATTAAATAAATTAATATGGGGTGTTACAACAACACACTAGCAGTAGGGGGATTGGTTTATGTATCAATCAAGTGAAAGAATGGTGAGCATTCTTTAATTAAATATGTGTTGTATATTTCTAGAATCAAGTGTAAACTTTCAAGCATTGGTCAATTTCTTGAAAGAAATTACAAGACTCGGATGTAAAATAAAGTGCTGAAAGATATGGAACTGCAAGGTTGAACTGAAAGTAATGGAACATTGATATCTTGCAACTGCAGCTAGTAGAGAGGAATAGATATGGAACTATAGGCTTGGGCATCTGAATTTCAGAGATCTCAAAGTTATATAGAAAAATAACATGGTTATGGGTCTGCCATTGATCAAAATGCCAACTGAAGTATGTGAAAAGTGTGTGCAGGCCAATCAACACAAAGGAAACTTTAGCAAAGATACAGGATGCAGAACCAAGCGTCATCTTGAGGTGGTGTATTTAGATGTTTGTGGACCGATGCAAGTTGACTCAATCAGAGGAAATATGTATTTTGTCATGTTCATTGATGATTATAGTAGAAAGTTATGGACTTACTACACCAAAAGAAAAGATGAGGTGCTGGAAGTATTCAAGAAGTTCAAATCCACGGTAGAAAGACAAAGTGATCACAAAATCAAAACTAAAAAAAAAAAGACGGTGGAGGTGAATATGTCTCAAATGACTTTGGGAAATTTTTGTGATCAAGAGGGCGTTGTACATGAGGTAGTGCAACCCTATACAGCTCGTCAAAATGGAGTCGTCGAGAGGAATAATTGATCAATTATGAACACGGTAAGAAGCATGTTGAAAGGGAAGCATTTGCCTAAAGAATTATGGAGAGAAGTGGTGTCCAGAGATGCATATTTGTTGAATAAGTGTCCAAAAAAACAAGCTGAAAAATATTACACCAGAAGAATCATGGTCTGTATTGAAACCAAGTATGAGTTACTTGAGGTTGCTTGGTTCAGTGTCATACATACGTGTTCTGGATCAACATAGAAAGAAGCTATATGACAAGGGAGATCAAATGATACTTGTTGGGTATCACTCAAATTATGGTTACAAACTCTTTGACGTAATTAACAAGAGAATTATAATCAGCAGGGACATGATTTTTTGATGAATTGAGGGACTGACAACATGTAGTAACCCATTACCAACCAACTGTAATCGGTTACCACATTGTTGAAATTATTCTTACAGTATTTGAAGGGCCACAAACTACAGCTGGTAAAGTTCAAGTTGAAGAAAATGTGAGAAAATCAACAAGGCAAAGAGGTATGCCTATGAGGTTATAAGATTGTGAGTTGTTCCCAGATAATGAAGTAAATGATAATGGTGATCTTGTCCATCTTTAAGTATGGAGAAACATCAATCTCTTGATGTTCTAAGAAGGAACCAGTTGCGACGCTCTCTTCTTGCGAGACTGGGTATATTGTAGTGTCTATGGGTATGTGTCAAACTGTGTGATTGATGAATTTGATGGAGTTGTGCAACAAAGAATATGAAGTTGTGACATTAATGATATACAACATTTTTGCTATAAACCTTGCCAAGAATTTCATTGAATGTAGAAGAAACAAGCATATAGAGATGAGATTTCACTACTTGAGAGAACCTGTGAGTGAAGGAAAATTGAAGTTGTAGTATTGCAAAAGTGAAGATCAAGTGGCCGTTTTGTTAACTAAAGAAGTGTCAATTGAAGTGTTTAAGAGGTTGAATGAAAACACGAGTATGAAAGACTTGGAAGACTTGAATTAAGATGGTGTGCTGAGAAAAATAATAATTGAAGCAAGCATAATCTGTTACCTCGGGCTTGTAACCGGTTACCACACGTTCTAGTAGCTAGGCATAATGTTTTGCATAACCTATTACTCCCTCCGTCTCATAAAAAAATGTCATATTTGAGCAATGCACGGTTCTTAAGAAAATGATTAAATGTGTTGGTTTTGATGATAAAACTAATATCATTTACTAGAATATCCCTATTAATAGTGATTGAAGAATGTGAAAGTTAATAAATAGGGGTATAGTAGTGGAAAAATAATAATAAATTTTGCATTGGTATTAAAAAAGAACAATTATTTTGAGACAAAAAAAAAGTGGAAATGAGACACTTTTTATGAGAAGGAAGGAGTACCATTTTGTGTACCAGGTTACCACCCAAGTCAGCGAATTTCATGTAACTAGTTATTTACCCACAGTATTTAGTTACCACTTGTCAAATTTTGTTTTTTTGTTTAAGTTGGTTAGTTGTAATGTTGTGCAATGATGTATAAATACACTATTTTAGGTTGTTAATGAAATTTCACTATTTTCACCCTCCTCTCTAATTCTCCCACCCTTTTCACATTTGCACACTTGTGTTATCTTGATTGTGTTTTCCCCCAACAATATTTCTAGCCATTACCATAATAACACAAGTATTGTGAGTTATACAATGAATGTATATTCTTTTTAGTTTTGTATGTTAACTCTGAGATTTATTTTGCTCTCTTAATTTAAAAAAATCTATATTGCTTTCTTAACTCTTCAAAAAATATTATGTTTGTCATTTTCGTCTAAATAATGCCGAATTTTTGAATTTTTTCATCACTAATAAAATAAAAACGATTAATATGAAATGATTTAAAGAATTAAATGGTTAATATAACTATTTTTTTTTTCAAATTAAGGAACCAAAATAAATTCAAAAATTAAGACTCATGATAAAAGAATATTAAATCACGAAAGTTTCTTAACAACTTTCCACAATTCACGGTCCATAAAACTTGCACACTTCTTAGGTACATAATATCTCTTTAAAAACACATCTACAATACGTGCTTGATTGATATACTCTATACATCTACAAAAACATTATTATATAACACAACTAAAGTACTCAACTATCAAAACAACATTTTTGTTTAGCAACATGTCTCACTTTGTAGCTTTTCTCACTCTTTTTCTCATTACAATGTGTCCAATTTCTTCATCCATTTCTTGTGATCATGTCTATTGGGATTTTGTAACATGTCTTAGGTACCTTGCAGCTTATGAATCTGATCCAACAGCACGTTGTTGTAAAACTGTAGCTGAATTCAATAGAGATGCAACACAATCTGCAGAAATTATATGTCAATGTATTGAGAATTTGGCAAATGATTTGGATATTCGTCTTGATCTTTCTAGGATTGATGATCTTCCAAACAAGTGTAATGAACCAAAATCTTTATCTATTTCCAATAACATGAATTGCTCCAAGTAAATACTTCTTCTTACACTACTCACTTTGATTATTATTATTATTATAAATAAATATTTATTTTTTAATTTATTGAATAAGTGATTTATTTGATCTATGTTTAAGTTATATATATATATATATATATATATATATATATATATATATATATATATATATATATATATATATATATATATATATATATATATATATATATATATATATATATATATATATATAATTTTATAAGTTTGAAAAATAAAATATTTATTTATAATTGTGACATGTTATTTATATTCCCTTTGTTTTTATATTTAATTATTGTTCTGGACTGGGCCAACGGCCATGCGCAGCCCAATCCGTGACTGCTACAGTAACGACCCAAACGCTTGGATCCAGTCCATTAAGATGACAAAAGTACCCTTTTGCCACTACAACCGGGCACCGACTGCTCAGTCCTGTCCGGAGTTATTGTCCGCCACACACGAACTACAGCTCCCCGACAGATGACGGACAGATGCCCGCAACCGCCCTCCTGCCCGTCATAACGACTAGTTTGGGCAGTTACCTATTCTTCAGGAAAACGGTTATTTCGCCATGAAAATAGGACCGCTGGCCACGCGCTGGGGAACATTATATAAACCCTCTCATTTGAGAGGGCGGGGTATCATTTTTCTACCCTAAGAATACACTTTGTACTTGCCCCTTTTTCTCTGACCCTTTCTTACTTGAGCGTCGGAGTGCCTTGCAGGTACACCCCCTTTTCTCCTCATCAACAGTCCGAACACCCTGCACGCCTGACGACCATCATCCTCCGAGCACCCTGCCATCTGACGACCAGCGTACGTGGATCTGATCGAACACTCGAGATCAGTGGCGCCGTCTGTGGGAAACCCTTGTTCTCCCCTTCTTTCTTTCCTCCTCGGAAACTAAAAGATCAAAACACACTTTCTTTAATCCACTCACCTATGGCCGCTCAGAACTCCGCACAAGGTGCTGATATTACAGTCCTCGTTCCCGTTAACAAGATGGACGTGGACGGAAGATCTCCGTTACTTTCTGATCCCCGTTTCCTTCGAGACGGGGCCCCTGCATCTCCAACTCCTCCCCCCACCGAGCAAGGAGGAAAACAGTCACCGTTGGGGGAACGACCAAATCCTGGCCCCCCCAGCGCCGATCTGGCCGTTGCAGCCCTCCTGGACGCTGTCAACCGCACAAACCTCCTTATCTTGCAGCAAGGAGAAAGGATAGGAGCTCTCGAAGAAGCAGCTCTACCAAGATCCTCCCCTCCTAGGAGGAAACACCAGAGATCAAGAAGCCCGCCACCTAGGCGCCGGGAAGACCGTATGACGAGGCGTGAGCCTGAACCACTACGCGTTCGCAAGCGCGACCAGATCTCCCCTCGGGATCAGTCACCACCAGGACACAAGAGAACGAGGCAAGACGGGCATTCTCCACCGGCCAGACCTCGCGACCGGCCACGATCACCCTCACCTCGCAGAGACCGCCGCCGCGAGCGCAGACAACGGTCACCGTCGACTTCAAGTTCGGACAGCGACGACGAGCCTCGCGGCCCGTTGTCCCACAGGATCCTGGCCACTCGTCTCCCCAAAGGACTAGAGAAACCTCCGTCTCTAGGGACTTATGATGGAACCACGGACCCAGACGAGCACATAGAAAACATAGATGCTCTTCTGGACTACAGAGGGGTACGGGGAGCCATCAAATGCCGCCTGTTCCCAACCACGCTCCGGAAGGGAGCAATGACCTGGTACAAACAGATGCCAAAAGAATCCCTCACGTCTTGGAGGCAGCTCGGGAGGATTTTCTCCCGACACTTTACTGCATCACGACGCCATCCAAAGACTGAGGCGTCCCTTGGAGCTGTTGTACAGGGGAGAGATGAACCTCTTCGGGACTACATTAAGCGGTTCAACAAGGAAGCCGTCCAAGTGCCAACGACCGACGAGATGAAGAAGTTCCTGCTCGAGCAGGGACTACGTCTTGGCTCAGACTTCGCGAAAGCCATCTTCCTAGATCCACCGAGGAACCTCAACGCTCTCCTCCACCAAGCCCAGTCGCATATACAGTACGAGGAGAAAGTCGCTGCCCACTCTGTCCGGGCCTCCCGTCACCAGGAAGGTGCCCAGACATCCAGAGCTGAAGAGCCCTCGACATCCCATCGAGGAGATAAAAGACGCGACGATCGGCCTCGCGATGCACGCGAACAGAAGGGACCTTCTGGACGGTTCCACGACTATACCCCCTCACTACCTCGAGGGAGAAAATCCTGTCCGAATGTGCCAACTCAGAGTTCAAGCAAGCGGGGGTCCGCTTCCCCAAACAGATGCCGGCCAGACCAGGTGTGGACAAATCCAAGTATTGTCGCTTCCACAAGAGCCACGGCCATACGACGGAAGAATGCATCCACCTCCGAGACGCCATAGAAATCCTCATTCGCGACGGCCACCTGAAGCAGTTCGCGAAGAAGAAAGAAGCTCCCCGGCAAGAAACCCAGGAGAGCAAGAAGGTTGCAGAAGAGACTCCGCCCTCCGATGACACCAACGTGCAGGTCGCTATGTCCGTGACTCGGCCAAAAGACTTCTGTATCCCTGATAGTCTGCCCGCTTCCACGTCCCTCGGCGCTCACAGCCCGTGGGAAACCTTCCCGTCGGCCATGGTCATCTCCGGTGGTGGATTCAACAAAATCACGGTTGGTTCGGTCAAGAGGAAGTTCGATCAACTGATCAGCAAGAGTTCCAACGAAGTTACCACGCTGGATACCACTCGCAAAGGATCCTCTCCCATTTCCTTCTACAAAGAGGAGCTCCTCGGCGGGTCACCAAACTCAAGCATCCCGCTTCTCATCCGGGCAAGGATGGCGAACTTTGACGTTCGCAGGATACTCGTGGACCAGGGCAGTTCGGTTGATATAATGTACAACCACCTGTTCGAGACACTGCAGTTGGACGACTCTCACCTTACTCCATACGTTGGATCCGACCTGCAGGGATTCAACGGAGCAGTAACAAGGCCCCGAGGTTACGTAGAGCTCATCGTGACCTTCGGTTCAGGAAAGACAACCCGAGCAATCAAAGCACAGTTTCTGGTAATTGACTGCCCGTCACTATATCAGTGCATTTTTGGAAGGCCAACCCTGGCAGAGTTGGTTGCAGTGCCTTCCACCGTACATCTCAAGATGAAGTACTACACTTCTGAAGGGACGGTCGCCACCCTCCACGGCGACATCGAAGCTGCCCGTCGATGATTTGAAGCAGCATCAAAAGGACTGGGCACCATCTCGGCGAAGCCGAGGACATCTAGTCGCCCTCCTCTGCCCAGCAGCTCCGAGCAGCCAAAGCCACTCCCCCAGGTCGAATCCATCGATTTGGACAGCCGTTTCAGCGAGGAGGATCACGCCAAAGACCTGACGACTTCGGGTAACCAGTCCCACAACAGCGGCCATCTTCTGCGCCCCATACCAGATGGCAACTTCGAGATCGTCCCATTCGGAGAAGACCCCCAACGGGGAGTGAAGATCGGAGCAGACCTCCCCAACCTGGCCAAGAGATAGCTAAAAGCGTGCCTCAGGGAGAACGCAGACTTGTTCGCATGGAGCGCTGCTGAAATGCCAGGATTGGACCCCTCCGTCGCTTGCCACCAGCTTACAATTGATCCGGCCATCAAAGCCGTTGCCCAGCGCAGAAGGAAACAGTCCCCGGAGAAGATGGAAGCCGCGGAGAAAGCTGTTAAAGACCTTCTAGAAGCTAGGTTTATTTCCGAGGCCAAATACAATACATGGCTCTCAAATGTTGTACTTGTAAGAAAAAATAATGGCAAATGGAGAATGTGCATTGATTATACCGATGTTAACAAGGCCTGTCCGAAGGACACCTACCCCCTCCCCAACATAGATAAACTCGTAGATAACTCTGCAGGTTTTAAACTTTTATCGTTCCTCGACGCCTACTCGGGCTATAACCAAATCCCAATGGCCGCGAGCGATAAAACTTACACGGCCTTCATGACCGAATCGGGCAACTATTACTACAACGTAATGCCCTTCGGACTGAAGAACGTCGGCGCTACGTACCAACGAATGATGAACAAAATCTTCCAAGGACAAATAGGCGACATGCTCGAGGTATACATGGACGACATGATCGTCAAGTCCCACGAGGAGCTGGACCACGTCGCCCACCTTCGCCAAATCTTCGAGCAAGCGAGAAAATATCAAATGCGTTTTAACCCAGAGAAGTGCACGTTCGGCGTACGGGCAGGTAAATTCCTTGGTTTCTACTTAACGGAACGAGGAATAGAGGCTAACCCCGACAAATGTCGGGCATTCTCTGAGTTCCTAACGCCCACGTCTAAGAAGAACATCCAGTCCCTCAACGGGGTACTCACCTCGTTGTCCCGCTTCGTCGCTAAATCCTCCCAACACGCCCTTCCTTTCTTCAAGCTCTTGAGAAAAGAAGTCGCGTTTGAATGGACCGAGGAATGCGAGGTGTCCCTCATCCACTTAAAACAAGCTCTGTCGAAACCGCTCGTGTTGTCACGGCCAGATACCGGGGAAGTTTTGTTCTTATACCTCGCCGTCACCGCCGAGGCCGTGAGCGCCGTTCTCATCCGCGAGAATCACACCGGGCAAAAACCCGTATACTTCATGAGCAAAGCATTGCAGAACGCGGAGTTGCGATATCAGCAGATAGAAAAGGTAGCATTGGCCCTCGTCAACGCTGCCAGACGACTGAGACACTACTTCTTGGCCCATACGATCGTGGTAAGGACAGATCAACCCATCAAGCAATTGCTGGCCCGGCCAGACATGGCCGGTCGAATGCTCAAGTGGTCGTTGGAGCTGTCCGAATTTGACGTCCGGTATGAAAGCAGAAAAGCTCTCAAAGCACAGGCCCTGGCCGATTTCGTGGCGGAAGTAACCTTCCCAGACTCCTCGCCCCACATAGCAAACAAATGGACCAGCTACGTGGACGGAGCATCCAGCTCGAGTGGCAGCGGGGCAGGAGTAATTCTTGAAAATGACGAAGGGACCATAGTAGAGGCATCTCTCACTCTGTCTTTCCCCACATCGAACAACCAGGCGGAGTATGAGGCCTTCCTCACTGGGTTGCGCCTAGCCGAAGACCTAGGGGCAGAAGAAATCATCATCTGCACGGACTCCCAGCTCGTAGCCCACCAGATCTCCGAGGAGTATCAGACCAAAAACGACAGTCTATTTGAATACCTCTCCCTAGTCAAGGAAAAGATGTCGAGGTTCAGGGTGGTAGCAGTAAGACATGTTCCCCGCGAACACAACGTGCGAGCAGACGTCATGTCCAAACTAGCGAGCACCAAGAGGAAAGGCGGAAACAGGTCAGTCATTCAAGAGATACTTCCCCGGTCCAGCATCGATAAGGCGTCCTCGACCCTACACGTGCACGCGATCGGAGACAGTGACTGCTGGATGACGCCCGTGTACAACTACCTCACCAGGGATGAACTTCCGGATGACCCCAAGGAAGCCAGCACCATCAGACGAAGAGCTTGCTCGTACGTCATCCTCGAGAATAAACTTTACCGAAGGGCTTCTCCATCCCACTGCTAAAGTGCATAGAGGAGGAGATTGTCCCCCACGTATTACGAGAAATCCATGAAGGTATTAACGCCCAGCACCTGGGAGGAAGGTCCCTTGCCCGCAAGACACTCCGGGCAGGATATTACTGGCCAACTATGCAGCAAGACGCCAAAGAGCATGTGAAAAAATGCGACAAATGCCAACGGCACGGGGATATGCACCTAGCTCCACCTAACGAGCTGAAAAGCTTGACATCCCCGTGGCCATTCGCCTGGTGGGGCCTAGACATCCTAGGACCCTTCGTGACAGGGTCTAGCCAAAACAAATACCTGATAGTGGGCATAGATTATTTCACAAAATGGATAGAAGCAGAAGCCTTAGTGAAGATAACAGCACTTAACATTCTACGCTTCTACAAGCGGAATATCCTTGCCCGTTTTGGGATTCCCCAAGCAATCGTCACGGACAATGGAACACAATTCACAGACAAGAAGTTCCAAGACTTCGTCGCCCATCTCGGAACAAAGCAACACTTCGCTTCGGTCGAGCACCCCCAGACCAACGGGCAGGCGGAAGTGGCCAACCGTGTCATCCTTCGTGGCCTCAAACGCAGACTGGATGAAACGAAGAAGGCCTGGGTGGAGGAGCTCCACAGCGTCTTATGGGCATATCGTACTACTCCCCAGTCTACCACCGGGGAGACGCCTTTCCGCTTAGCATACGGAATGGAGGCTGTTTTACCCATCGAGATCCACATACCGTCCAGAAGGACCGAGTCACCTCTAGACGAGGAGATGAATAACGAAGCGATGAGAGAAGAGCTCGACCTCGTCGAGGAAATCCATATAGGAGCAGCCCTCCGCGAAGCGTCTCTTAAGCAAAAAATAGCAATCAGGCACAACGCCAAAGTCTTACGACGAGAATTCGACGTGAGCAGCCTTGTCCTGCGAAGAAACCACAAGGACTCTCGCGAAGGCAAACTAGCAGCCAACTGGGAAGGGCCATACAGAGTCCGTGCCAAAACGGGAAATGGTGCATACTTCCTCGAAAACCTCAACGGGGATACAATCCCTCGACCATGGAACACTGAAAAACTTAAGAAATACTACAGCTAAAGTCACAATAGGTTTCCTCGCGTCAAAGGACCACCCAACAGTCATCATGCTCGTCCAGGTACAAACGATGCATACGTACAAAGTGGAATCCCGCTCAAGTAAATGAGCCGGAAATCTGCTCGTCGGCGGTCCTCAATCGAGCACCGCCTTCGCCCAAGTACCATGATTGGCAGAACCCCAGCTCGCGATGGGACGTTCACGCCGCGAACTCAGGCCTCAATTACGACCTGAGATCCGCAACCTTGCCAGGACCTTCCCCGGCTATTCGACCAGTTCTCTGTACTGGCGAATTCACACACAACGAGCAAGCTTCAAAAGATAGCTCTGCTAACATACGCACCCTCCGACGGGCAATCATACATGCACAACTAATGTAAAGTACAGCAACATAAACAAAAATCATATAAGTGACAAAACCGGCCATAAAGTAAAAAAGGCCACCAGGGCCAAAGATTGTACGAATTACATAAAAAGGGGGGCCACGCCTCCCCAAACCAAATAAAATTACAACAAACTACACGGCACGCAGGCCGGCAAAACATCATCGTCGGCAAACATCATTCCTCGGTGTCTTCGACTCGTTCACCATCGGGCGGAGAGGTCTGGGTTCTAGCTTGGCCGGCAAGGATAGACTCTGGCATCACTATTCTCCCGTCTTTAACGTACGCCAGGAAATTGGTACCTTCGGTCACCAAATCAACACCAGGATTCACCACCTGAAGCTGAGACACTGGGTTTTTGAAGGACTCCTCGTCGAGCACCACGTTGTCATCCTCGGCCACCACCAGTCGGGCAACTAACTCTGACCTTGTCTTCAGCACTTTCACGTCCTCAGGCTCCTCCTCGCCCGAAGCATTGGCCGCCTGCAGTTGTACGACCAAGTCCTCAGCAGCCTTTTATCTGCCTCGAGCGTAACCATCTTCCCCTTTAGCTGGGCAACCTCCTCGCTCTCCTTCTCCCTCGCCTCCTTGGCAGCCCTAGCTTCCTCCCTGGCCTTCCTCAAACTCTCCTCGAGAGCGGTCACCTTCCAGCTGGCAATAGTCAACTCACCCTCAGTGGCCGTGTCCCCTTCGGCATAGGTGGCCGCCATCTCCAGCAGTCTGACCACCGCAGAGGCATCCTGGGCCACCAACGCCCTCTTGCTCGGACGGTCCAGGCTTTGCAGATGTAGAGAATCAGCGTGGGGAATCACCAAAGAGGTCCCTTCAAAAAACCTCTTGTCCAGTACACAAGGAGGCAGCTCGAATTTCGCTTTCTCTGACGCTTTGCCCAGATCCACTGCCTCATTCCTTGGACGCTTAGACCTGGTCTCCAGGGGCATTGGAGACCGTTGATCATTGACCGGTGAAGCATTCCCCTGAGGAGGCTGGGAAGGACCAATCGCACGGGCAGGGGAAGAACGAACCTTAGGAGTAGCAGCTGCAGCAGCTTGTTTCCGCGCGGCCACATTCCTCACCATCCTTTCGTGGGCTGAAGGTATAGCGGCTGCAAAAGACAAAAACAGGCGTCAGATGATAGAAAATAACGAGTAATACAAAGCAATATATTAAGATTAAATACCGAACAGATCCATAGCATCCCTATAAGTGTTGCACCCCAGCAGTGCCCTAACGTTAATAAAATGAGGCTCCACCCGAGGACTACCGTCATCCTCAAGGATCACCACATTCTTCTTCGTGACACACTCGGCCATCCGGAACGAGTTCACGTACTTCAGCAGTTTCTCATATGAGGCAGCATCCCCCTCATCCAAATCGGTCGGCTAAAAAACATAGTCCTTTGGGGGCTTAGTAAAATGTGCCCCGGTCCACTGGAAGGGATATTTCAGCAATCGCCGCCCAATGTATTTACCCTCCTCGTTAATCCTATCCTCCCCGTTCTCATCCACTTCAAGCTCCCAGCAGAACGTGCTATCCTGGGCAGCCTCCGATACGGGCTCCACGACGAAGTACCTCGTCTTAAATGTACGGATAGATTCAGAAAAAGGTTTGAACAGCTTACGCTGCTGCTTCAAAGAGACCCAGCCATAGCTCTTTCCAGAAGTCTGCCGTTGAAGATGAAATACGGTGAAGAAGAATGGAAGAGTCGCCCCTACCTGCAAGTGTTCGCACACCAGCTCGAACGCCCGCATGAACGCTAACGAGTTGGGGTGGAACTGCGTAGGGGCCAGGTGAAGATGTAGAAAGACGGACTGCTGGAAATTCGTAAATGGAAGCCTCAAGCCCAACTCCTTGAAGACATATTCATACATCGTGAAACGCTCCCCGTAGTTGGTGCAGACGCGCTCATTAGCAGTGGGAAAGTGGACTCTCCAATCCCCGTCGTCACCCACCGTCCGGAAGCAGTCTCCAACATAGCTCGCAAACTCGGACACGTGCTCAGAGGGTTCCGCTACCTCTCATTCCTCTGCTTTATTTTCTGCTACATCCTCCTCGGGTGCATCCTCCTCGGGTACCTCCTCCTTGAGCACCTCTTCCTGATCATCATCCCGCAGTTCGTCCTCTTGCTCGTAGTCCGTATCCTGCTCAATGGACCCACTCGAAGACTGAGTGCTATTACTCCCCGAGGAACCGGACTCCTCCTCGGACGAATCTAATACAATTTCTCCACGAGGCCCTGTAGCCATCACCTGAAAAGCAGAGAAAGACAGTGAATT
The DNA here is from genome assembly GCA_022829125.1 of Lathyrus tuberosus. Lineage (NCBI taxonomy): Eukaryota > Viridiplantae > Streptophyta > Magnoliopsida > Fabales > Fabaceae > Lathyrus > Lathyrus tuberosus. The sequence continues at coordinate 8,654,574 of JALAZF010000203.1, read as the reverse complement.
CGACAGCTAATCAAATCCACCCTTCCACCGTTGAACAAGTGAAAGGGCGCGCTAAGGGCTGAGGACGACGTCCCCGGCCTAAGCCCTAACAACACTACGAAAAGTCTCCCCGCGAGACAATGCCCGGAACTCTCCTCCCACACGAGGAACTTCTCCAAAGCAAGATCACGAGTTTTCATTCAGCTCACAACTCCATAAAACGCAACGCTCACACGGTCACGTGCACGTCACCATCGCGACGGCGTCACGGACAGACCCTCCACACACGGCGTAACAACAGGCTAACGGCGATGGAGACGGCGGAACCATCATCCACCACCAGCGGCTACCCATATACAGCCCTAAGTCTCCTAAAATCTAACCTAACCACATGCAATGTCTAAGTAAACATCGACAAAAAGCAAAACAAGGAAAAAAGACGACTTACTCGTAAATATAAGGCTGAAAGGACTTGCTCGGAGCTTCAAACAATGAAGGTTGCAACGGACAGCGTTCACGGGCAAGGAATTTGCTGAAGATTGAAGGAAAAGGTTCTGAAGGAAGGTTTTTCCCCCTATTTATACAGAAGGTCACGTGCAACCACACGCGCACATAGGTCATAATGACTACCCGCTAGCCATCATTGCCTAAGCGGTGGCGTCACAAGTTCCAACACACACGTGGCAACCCCCGTACCGTTTCGTATTCCACTAAACTGTTGGTACCCACCGGTAACGGGCAACGTATTACAACCACGACCAACAGCCACAGCGGACAATAGAAACCACGGGCTTCCACAGCCAACGAGCAAAACGCTCCACTTCCCCGAGACTGTACGCTATCCTTAAGTCATCACTTCCATGCTCGGAAGCAACGACTTGGGGGGCTACTGTTCTGGACTAGGCCAACGGCCATGCGCAGCCCAATCCGTGACTGCTACAGTAACGGCCCAAACGCTTGGATCCAGTCCATTAAGATGACAAAAGTACCCTTTTGCCAATACAACCGGGCACCGACTGCTCAGTCCTGCCCGGAGTTATTGTCCGCCACACACGAACTACAGCTCCCCGACAGATGACAGACAGATGCCCGCAACCGCCCTCCTGCCCGTCATAACGGCTAGTTTAGGCAGTTACCTATTCTTCAGGAAAACGGTTATTTCGCCATGAAAATAGGACCGTTGGCCACGCGCTGGGGAACATTATATAAACCCTCTCATTTGAGAGGGCGAGGTATCATTTTTCTACCCTAAGAATACACTTTGTACTTGCCCCTTTTTCTCTGACCCTTTCTTACTTGAGCCTCGGAGTGCCTTGCAGGTACACCCCATTTTCTCCTCATCAACAGTCCGAACACCCTGCACGCCTGACGACCATCATCCTCCGAGCACCCTGCCATCTGACGACCAGCGTACGTGGATCTGATCGAACACTCGAGATCAATTATTAATGAGGTTTTTGTTTTTTTTTTGTGTTTATGTAGGATTAATCATTGAACAGAGAGGGGTGTTTGGGGGAAAATGGGAAGTTTAAAAAATGAAAGAAAGGTTTAAAGTTATCTCTATCTGAGAATGGAAATCAATGAATTGCATTTTTTTTTTCTTTTATATTTGTCAAAGAAAGTTTTTATAATTTCAAGCTATGTTTTTCAAGCTTTTGTAAATTTTTTACTATTGTACTAATATCAAAGAATATTTTATGTTTTAAAATAAAATATTTATTTTTCATGTCCCAAACTATTTTTTTTTTAAATTTGAACAATAATAAGTATTTTTTCACGATCAGTATCCGATCTACTGAATCGATTAATTCGGTTCGGAATCATATATGATTAGGGGTGGCAAAGCGGGTGGCCCGCCCTGTTTAGGCCCGCCTCATTTAATCCCGTCCAAAAGCGGGGCGGGGTGGAGACAGACCAACTTAGGCGTCCGGCAAGTTTTAACAACACATAGTAAAACTTTAATGAGTCTTAATGTAAATGTCATATTCTTCAACATAAAAAAAAACGTAACTAAAATACCAAAAACCTAAAACAAATACACTAAAATTTCAAAATAATCCTTTTGGTTCAACAAATCAACAAGCACAACCTAGTTAAGGACATCTAGAGATACAACTAAAGAAAGCAAACTAGCACAAGCTAAACAAAGACAACTAAGAATCAATAACAAAAAATTACTCTTAAATATTTCATGACAAACACTTCATCAATAATCATCTATGTTGTGAACATACGAAGCTTCAAATGATATCGTAGCCATTGGATGAAACATTCCAACATCAAAATCAATAGATTTATCAATGGAAGCATCTCAAAAATAAAACAATCCAAGAAAAATCAATGTTTCATTATTTAAAAATTATCAATACAAATAAATAATAAGCACTTAGTTGAGCATTTTAGTGTCAAAAAATAAATAAAATGAGAACTCAAATAAAATAAAATGCAAATAAAATCTTTATTATCATAATGAGAAGCAAATTCCTTTGTGCAAAACTTACCTTATAGCTTTAAAACTCGACTCCAATGACTACGAGTAATAGAAAAGAGAAAAGAATGTATTCTCTATATTTTGTAATAAAGACTTTTTCTACTATGAGTGAAAATAAAGAAAGAAGTAAAGACTAATTAATGTCTTCAAAATGAGGTGTTTGTGGTTATAAAAAAATAAATATTAGGGTTTGAAGAAATGAGAGTTGTTTTAAAATTATATCTACTACAGACCACGTTAATATTACTTTAATTCCAAGTAAAAAAATTTAATAAAAAACACATGGACAAAACCCGCCCCGCCCCGCCTCGGCCCATTTTAAAAGTGGGTTAGGCGGGGTGTGTCAACTTAAGACACCGAGTCAAAAACCTCGCCCCGACCCGCCAAAAATAGTAGGTTAAACGGGCGGGTCCGACGAGCCTAACCCGTTTTACCACCCCTAGATATGATATCAAGTGATTCCAATTCTTTCTCGATCACATTTATGAAAGATCGAACTGTGATTTTTTCTATTAAATTCAGCGTCAATTACTATTGAACAACTAATTAGATAAATAATTTTGATTTGTTTGATTATTCATTGGTAATATTATCCCAAAAATATAACATTAATTAATTCATCAAAACTTGCAACTAAGTTTTTAGATGAGGAATATGAAAACGTTCTAACTTTTTGTTAAAGTTCTTTAATTTGCATGAATACGCAGTCACCTAAACTTTAGCTTGTCTATCCGTTTGGTCATAAACTTCAAGGTTTAAGGCAGGTTACACTACTACGAAAAACCCATTTAACAACGGTTGGGAATGACATATAATGACGCGGGCGAAGGCGTTGTTATGTAGATTGTCGTTGTAAGTTCGCTGTTTCTCTGGAAACCGTTATTGAAAGGCAGGACGCGCGCCATATATCACAACGGTTATGATAATAAACCGTTGTGATACATACACTTAGGTACTGGGTTTGAAACCCATCAGCAGCGAATTATGTAAAACATAAATTACCTATGATCTCGGTTACAATAGATAATCGCTGTTGTAAGTACCCTGAGTTTATTATATTAAATGTAGATTGCTTGTTTTCCAAACACCTCACTAAAGAAATATACATGGAATCAATTTGATGAAGAAGTCTATAATCTGCAAATTAAATTGTTCTTGAAAACCAATTTAAACAAACCAATGTTTTCTGATTGCATTCGTCTCATCGTGCATTTCACATTGTTTTACATATATATTGTGGTTTATTGATCTGACTCCTTCGATATATCGATATCTTCGATTATTGTTAAATTTCCATAAGAACAAGACATTGGATAATCTATCTCATCATCATCACTTATCATCATAATTTTTATAATCGGAAGTTTTACGATTATAAGTGTTGATGGAGAGGCAGATTAACTAATAATTTATTGTTAATGAAATTTAACTATAATGGAAGATGGAGATGCATCTAAGGAGCCAGATCATTATACCATAACATATATATTAAACATCGTGAGATGAACGATGAGAGGGATGCAATTCGAAAACATTTATTCATATAAGTTGGTTTTCAAATACAACTTAATTTGCAGATTATAAGTATCTATGTCAAATTAAATTAATGTATTTTAAGTGAGGGTTAGTGAAACAAACAATCTACATAGAATATAATAAACTGAAACAACATTCTATACCAGATCCAGATATTATAAACTCATATAATACGCTTGCTACCACCAGCAAACTTTAAGTGAGGGTTAGTGAAACAAACAATCTAAATAGAATATAATAAACTCAAACAACATTCTATACCAGATCCAGATATTATAAACTCATATAATACGCTTGCTACCACCAGCATCATCACCCTGTATCATCCCCTTAACCTGTAAGGAAACACAACAAACTTCAACAATGAGCATCCTCAGTTAAAAATAAACCCTAAAACCATAATCCAGTGAAGAGTAAAGAGAGGAACTGGAATAACGCACCTTTTAATGAAACTAATCGCGGAACAGGAATCAATTATGATGTTCAACTAGTTTGGGAATCAATGAAGAAGAAATATAAGGAGCAAGAAGCTTACACAAAAGCTTCATACTTCTTATATTTCTTTTCATTGTTTCTAAAACTAGATGAAGTTTGCTTACACTGTTGTTTCTTCATTTACTAACATCTTGTTCGTGAAGCTATGAAAAAAAGTATAAGGTGGATGAAGTTTCCATCATAGCTTCATGCTTCTTATACATTTTTCCATAGCTACACAAACATTATGAAGTTTCCAAAGTATGGTCTTTGTTAAGGTAGTGAAAACGAATCTGAAAAAATGAGAACAATCAACAAAAACAACATGCAACAAACGAGATAATGAGAAATATCTAACAATAGATGAAAGAAGAAGAATATTGTAATGTATGAAGCACAAGATTCACGGCTAATGGTGAAAACGAAGAGAAAAATGGGTTCTAGGGCTTCACTTTGAAGGCAACGACGCTACTGTCAATAAGTGAAAGTTATTTCGCTTATATATGGGTAAACTATTTCACAACGGTTAACAATACCAACCGTATAGATAGGTATTTATTTATTATAAATATATCACTACAATTAACCAGAAGAACCGTAGTGATAACCCTTTTATCTGTGAATTTTAAAATAAATAAAACCGTATAGATAGGTATTTATTTATTATAAATATATCACTACGGTTAACCAGAAGAACCGTAGTGATAACCCTTTTATTTGTGAATTTTAAAATAAATAAAAAAGAAAATGTGCGTCTTAACGTTAAAGAAATAAAATATTTTATGGCGCTGAGGTTCGAACTGATGAAAGTTTGAGTATATCACAACGGTTGGTTCTGTAATTTTATTAGTTGCATTCCTGTCTTCATAATATAATTCAAACATCAACAATGTAATTCACAATACATCTGCAGTTTAAATATCAACAATGTAATTCAAACCCTAATTCAACTATTACATTTGATAACAAAGTAAACATTAAACATAAAGGAGACAAGAAAACATAACATCTTGAGATTTCTAGAAAATATCTCTGATTTTAGTTTGTTCTTCAAATTCTTGTTCTTTTTCTTTAAATGCTCATACATAACCTTCAAATAGCCCATAGCTTCAACCTCTGACTTCATAATGCTCTCATCTTCATTTCCATCTCTTTCTCCCACGTCTTCATCCCATATGAAAAAATTACATCTTTCATCGCTCCTCCAAAATGGACATCTCCAAAAGAGCCTTCCTTTATTTTGTCCCTTCTTGCATTGGTACGAAACCATACGATCATAACAACCACAAAAATTTCCAGATCGAGATTTTACAGCGGAAGAAGACATAGAAACACCTTTGGATGATTTTGTCTTCAAATGCGACATTGCAACACCTTAAAGTAGACACTTTCTTGTTGTTGTTGTCTTCTTCCCGACAATGGTGATGGCGTTGGTGTTAGGGTTGTTTCATCTTGTTTCTTTTTTCAGTGGATAAATTGATATATACTTGGTGTTTAAAATACATAAAAAGAAGCTTCAGTTTGTAACAACGGTTTTAATAAATAACCGTAGTGATATCCTTATTATTTTTTAGTTAAATATAAATAAAACTTAAAAAGGGCGCATTTACGTCAAAGGAATAAACTATTTTAGGGCGATGAGGTTCGAACCCATGAAAGCTTGATTGTATCAACACGGTGTTCACAACAACCGTTATTATACCCTTAAAATTCCTAATTAAAATAATGCGCGCGCATCCAGTACACACTATAACAACGGTGTATAGGATGCCGTTGTGAACCTGGTGTTGTTGTTTGGGCGTTTTGTAGTAGTGTTAACAAGCATTAATTATTTGAAATGTTAACATATCTTCAAATTAATCAAAAGCAAAAAAAAAAGTTAATATAATAATAATAACAATAACACAAAAAACTATTTATTTTTATTTACATAGACAGGCTTAATGAAGTTAAAACTTTTTTATTAGTTAAATAAATTTTTAATAAAGTCTAAACCATTTTTATTTGAAAAAATATGACTGACTTTGAGATAGAATAAGTCGAAGGTCTTTGTCAGTCGGCCAAACTTATTGTAGTTTGTGAAATACATGGTGTGAAAGTAAGGACAATATTCCATTGAATTGTATTAATCACATATAAATGAGATCTTACACTTATATATGGAGAGGAAAGTTTGAAAAGTAGTTACACTCAATAATTAACTTTAAACATAATTTGTGTATGTACTAGATAGCTTATTATATGAAAGTGAGTGAGTGAGTGAGAGGATATGGAGTATGGCACACATAATCTTTCAGACTAGCTGGAGTTCAATGTGTCTTGTTGGATCTTCTAAGAGTTGGAATGGTAAGAATAATGGGCACATTATGAGGTGAGGTTGGCACAGGTAAAACAAGTCCAATATCATCTTCTATGGTGGCAAGATCTGTCTCAGAGTAATTTGAATCATGGTCATACATTAGATTTGGCAAGACCAGATGGTGAAATGGATCAACATGACCATTATGGTCAAATATGGAATGAAAAGGAAAGGTATCTTCATGAAAGACAATGTACCTAGACATATGAAAGGTTTTGGATATCAAGTCATACACCTTAAAACCATTGTAGCCAGCATGATATCTTAAGAAAACACAAGGGATTGATCTAGGTGTGAACTTGTTCCTATGTTGTGTTATAAAGGAAATGTAGCAAATGCATCCAAAGACTTTGAAATCATAGTAAGTAGGGAGTTTGTCATACAAAAGTTCAAAAGGTGACTTACCTTTTAGAACCATGGAAGATGTTCTGTTTATAATGAAAGTGGTTATGGCCATGTAGTCTCTCCAAAATCTGATTGGTAACTTGGGATGAAACATTAAGAACCTTGCTACAGTCAACAAATGCTGATGTTTCCTTTCCACAACTGAATTTTGTTCAGGTCTATAAGGACAATCATATTGATGAATGATGCCTTGGTCTTGAAGAAATTGAGTCATGAATAGCTCCTTAGCATTATCAATTCTCATAACTTTAATCACCATACCAAATTGAGTCGTGACTAAGTTAAAGAAGTGTTAAATCTTCATATGAGCATCTGATTTATTGGTTAACAAATAAATCCAAGTGAAACGACTGAAACCATCAACAAGTGTTAAAAAGTAAATTTTACCATCATAAGTAGATTTTTCCTAAGGACCCCATAAATCACAATGTATAAGATCAAAACTTTGTGCAGAAAAGTGATTATAAGATTTAAATAGCAGTTTTATGAGTTTGGCTAAAGCACATATGATACATTTATTTGAATTAAAATCAGAAGGTACACCAAAAGGAATCTTATGGCTAGCAGTTTTTAAATAGAATAAGATAAGTGTCCTTGTAATACCCCGTGAATTCAGTTACTATGGATAATATTAGTTGTGATCAACTGAGTCCCAGTGTACTCTGAGAAATTATCTGCAGAGATAATTAGGGTAACTGTTGAACTTAGAGTAAATCCAATTAATATTATCTGACTCTGAGATATTTAAGTATTTGGACTTTAGAGACTTTTTCGACAATTAGTAGTGTTGGTATTTAATGACGTTTTACTATATCATTTCCTTTTCCTCTCATTTTCCTCTTTAGAAGCAAAGGGAGAAAAAGATAGAAAGAAGTGGAGAGAAAGAAAAGAGAAGGAAAGGAAGAGGAAAAGAGGAAAAGCTCAAGAGCAAGAACATCATCATCTCTTTATCAAATCTTCATCCAAACATCTTCAAATCTTCACCATCTTCATCTATTCAAGGTGGGTTCTAGATAGAAGCTTTTGTTTTAGATTTTCTTGGATTCTAGGACTAGGTTAGAATTGTAAGGAAATTGGATTAAGTGCAAAATCTTGGAAATTAACGATTGAAATGTGTTATAAACTGAGTAGTATGAGTTATATGAGTGTAGAATCATTTATGTTTGATTGTGGGAGGTTTGGATATGTTTTGGTGGGGTTTTGGAACCATGGGAGATCAGCTGTTACGCTGATGAACTTTCTGCATTTCCCAGATTCGCACTGCGAATCCCCCAGCGAAGGGGAAATCATGGACTCGCTGGCAGCTCGCACTGCGAATGCGAAGGCGAGCGTTCGCCAGTGGTTCGCACTGCGAACCTTACGTTGTTTTGCTACTGCCTTGGTTCGCCAGCGTTCGCATTGCGAATGGTGCAGCGAGCAAGTGTTGGCTAGGCGTTCGCTGGACGCTTCGCACTGGGAATGAAGTAGCGAGCATTCGCTGGCTTCCTCGCAATGCGAATATAGCAGAACATCCATTTTGTTTCTTGCATAACTTTTGACTCGTGTATCCGTTTTGCGTATTCTTGGTGTCGTTGTGAAGCTAGGAACGTATTCTAGCTAATGGTAGTGAGAAACCTATGTTTATTGCCCGATTAAATAAATCGGAGGGAATCTTGAATTAGTGAAATGTGTGATATATTGCATTATGTGTTTCCCTTATGTATGTATGCTAAAATACGAAATAGGTAGAGTGAGGAATATTACCATAAACAGTGTCGACAAATGTAGATGGAATAAACACTAGTATGGAACATGTGTGTTACCCGTTTGGTTGTGATAAGGCGTAATGGCCTGGTGATTGTCGAATACAATCACGTTTGTGAGAGATCATGTAATCGTAACCGGTTATCTTGTGAGTGCGTTTCATGGGTCTCGAGCTCCTCTGAAATATGTGCACAACTACTTGGCAGGTTTGATTCCCGCGTGCAGTACGAATGGCGCTCTGGGAGTGTATGCTTGTGACGGTTAATGGCCCGTGTGAAGTGACGGTTCATAATGGTTAATGGCCCGTAGAACTCGAATCCATTCGTATGTCAAGTAGGTTACCAGGATCCATGACTCGGGTCGACTTCTAGACTTAAAAACGGACGGGAAAAGGGGATGCCTTGGTGTGGTTACCGATTAGTGATAGTGTGAGTTGATGAACTCATGACATGTTTCCATATAGTGTGTGTGTACTCAAAGTCACTTCCCTTTCCCTTTGACTTGAGTTAGGCTTATTATAACCTTGTAAAGCCGAGAGGATTCTAAGATAGCGAACTCACTAAGATTTGATGTATCTCACCCCACTGTTGTTGTTTACATCACAGGTTCTGCAGGTTCGGCGAAGGGTAAGGACAAGGTTATTTGACTTTCCTTACGGGTCGTAGCTTTTGGATGGCATGGCTTCCGCTATGGCATTTTATTTTGAGATCATTGTATTGATCTAGTTCTTAGTGCATTTTGGGACATCTTGTACACGTTATGCCGTAGGATTTAGAACTTTGTACTTAGGGCATTTAGTGTATACAATGTGTTAACTAGGGACTTATACATATATATTTCAGTACCAAACGTATTATTCATGTATGATATATGCCTGATGTATGTATGTATATGTGGGCGTTACAGTTGGTATCAAAGCAGGTCGTATCCTCGACCTAGCCATGAGATAGTATAAGTGTTTCTTTCCGTTTCATATGTGTTGTGTCGCCATTGGTCTTACGTGTTATATTTATGGTATTGAGCCTGATCAACTTAATCCTATCTTATTGACATTTAGGAACATGGCCGACCGACGTAGAAACAACCGTGGTAGACCGAGAACTACTCCAGCAGGGACAAATCCGCCAGGGGACGAAGGGAATACCCCTCTGTATCAATTCATGCAGCAGATGCAGCAACAGCAGAATCAGTTTGTGCAACAAATGGTACAGCAAATGGTTGGTGGTGTGCATCCTCCAGTGGTTGTTCCTGAAGCTGCAGGGGGAACCTTTAGGGATTTCATTCGTATGAATCCTGCGGAGTTTCCGGGAGGGTTAGATCCAGTAAAGGCTCACGAATGGATATCCGGTATGGAGCGGATTTTCTTGATCGTTCAGTGTAGTGAAGAAAATAAGGTTGTTTTTGCTTCTCACTTGTTAAAAGGTCCTGCTATGAGATGGTGGGAAAGCGCTTCAGCCTTGATGACAATTCAAGAGGCACCGAAAGTGTGGGAACAATTTAAGATAACATTCATGGAGAAGTATTTTCCAAGTTCCTTAAGGTCTCAAAAAGAATTCGAATTTTAGCAGCTGAGACAAGGTAACTTGACGGTGGCTTCTTATGCGGAAAAGTTTGAGGTTATGGCTGCTTATTCTAGACAAGCCATGTATGCTCCAGATGAAAGGTGGAAGATTGATCAGTTTTTGTTTGGTCTAAGGGCTGAAATTTCACATAGTGTGTCTCAGAGAGAATTTACTAGCTATGCGGAATTGTTACGACAGTGTTATGTGGCAGAGCATAGCTTAAAGAAGGTACAAGCGGAAGGAGAACTAAGTAGGGTAAATCAAAGTGATCGTGGACGATCGAATCAATAATTTAGACCGAGACAACAACCTTTCAAAGGGAAACAAGTTCAGAGTTCCAGGACTAGCGTGCCTCCGGTATGCCGTACTTGTGGTAGAAATCATCAGGGGAGGTGTGGTATCGAAGGTGTGAGGTGTTATCAGTGTCAGAAAATGGGCCATTTGGCGAGAGACTGTCCTCAAAAGAAGAATACCGGGCTAGTGTATACCTTGGATGCGAGGAAAACAAAGGGTGATAACTCTCTGATTGCTGGTACGTGTTTTGTGAATGGAAATCCTTGCTTTGTTTTATTTGATTGTGGAGCTACACACTCCTTTGTATCGATGCAATGTGTGAAGCGGCTTGGGTTGCAAGCGGTTCTGTTGTCTCCACCCATGGTGGTTACTACTGCCATGGATGAGATTGTTGAAACACCGTTGATGTGTGAAAATTGTGTATTATCGGTGAATGAGAGAGTTTTCCAGATTGATCTTATCTGTTTGCCGCTTAAGAAAGTGGATGTTGTTCTGGGAATGGATTGGCTTTCAGATAATTCAGTTTTTATCGATTGTGAGGAGAAGTTAATCATTATTCCATCTACTGAAGCTACTCCGAAGGATGTGTTAACTACTATTTTAGAAGGTACGGTAGGAATGATTAATTTCTTGTTTGAGGAGGAAAAATATGTTCTTTTGATTCTTACTAAGGAGGAGGGTAGTAACCGTCAAGTTGTGAGTATTCCGGTAGTTTGTGACTTTCCTGAAGTCTTCCCCGAGGATATCACTTCTCTTTCCCCGGAACGGGAAGTGGAATTCTCTATTGACCTGATACCGGGAACGGCTCCAATATCCGTTTCTCCGTATCGGATGACACCACTTAAATTAAGAGAATTAAAGGAACAATTGGAAGAGTTGTTGGCTAAGCATTTTGTTCGACCCAGTGTTTCACCCTGGGGAGCTCCAGTGTTGTTGGTAAAGAAAAAGGATGGTGGAATGCGGTTGTGTATTTATTACCGTCGGTTGAATAAGGTCACCATCAAGAACAAATACCCATTGCCAAGGATAGAAGATTTGTTAGATCAATTGAAAGGAGCCTGTGTGTTCTCGAAGATTAATTTACGGTCGGGTTATCATCAGATTCGGGTGAAGAATTCAGATGTACCAAAGACTGCATTTAGAACCCGTTATGGTCATTATGAATTTTTGGTGATGCCTTTCGGTGTGACGAATGCTCCGGCAGTTTTCATAGATGATATGAATCGGATATTTCAACCTTATTTGGACCAATTTATGGTGATTTTCATTGATGACATTCTTATCTATTCTCGTGATCCTCAAGAGCACGGAGAACACCTAAGAATCGTTTCATCCATCTTGCAAGAGAGGCAGCTTCTTGCTAAATTAAGTAAGTGTGAGTTCTGGATGTCGGAGGTTAATTTTCTGGGACATGTCATATCTCAAGGGGGTGTAGCGGTTGATCCATCAAAAGTTGAAGCAGTGATAAATTAGGAGAGACCGAAGAATGTGTCTGAAATTAGAAGCTTTTTGGGACTAGCTGGTTATTATAGAAGGTTTATTAAAGGCTTTTCCCAACTGGCTTTACCGATGATGAGACTTACTCGGAAGGATTATTCGTATGAATGGGATTCGGCCTGTGAGCAAAGTTTTATAAGCTTGAAAGAGAGATTGACGACTGCTCCTGTTTTGGTTATTCCCGATCCTAGCAAGTCGTATGAGGTATATTGTGATGCGTCGAAGATGGGATTAGGAGGGGTGCTAATGCAAGATGGACATGTAGTGGCTTATGCTTCACGACAGTTGAAAGTCCATGAATAGAATTATCCAACACATGATTTAGAATTAGCGGAAATTGTATTTACCTTGAAAGTGTGGCGTCACTATTTGTATGGTGTACGTTTTGAGATGTTTATCGACCACAAGAGCTTACAGTACCTCTTTGATCAAAAGGAGTTGAACATGCGTCAAAGGAGGTGGATGGAATATTTGAAAGATTATGACTTGGAACTAAGATACCATCCGGGTAAAGCGAATAAGGTGGCGGACGCTTTAAGTAGGAAAGTGTTACATAGTGCCAACTTGATGATGTTAGAGTATGACTTAATGGAAAAGTTTAGAGATCTAAATCTTCAATTCAATTGGACTCCTAATTGTGTGATTATGGGAAATTTGAATATCACTTCTACTCTTCGGGAAGAAATCCAACAAGAGCAAGGGTTAGATGAGAAGTTACAAGAAGTGTTATTGCAACCGGGTTTTGTGCGAGCTACCGACGGAGTTATAGTATTTAACCAAAGGATTTGTATTCCGGACAACACGGAGTTAAAAAGGAGGATTTTGGATGAAGCGCATAAGGGTGCTTTTACTATACATCCGGGATCTTCAAAGATGTACCAAGATCTAAAGAGAGACTATTGGTAGTCCGGGATGAAAAGAGATATTGCGGTATATGTGTCGGAATGTGCGGTGTGTCAACAAGTGAAGATCGAGCACCAAAGACCGGGTGGCTTGTTGCAACCTTTAGAAATTCCGGTGTGGAAATGGGAGAGAATTTCGATCGACTTTGCCGTAGGATTGCCCCGTACACAAGGTGGTTATGATTCGATTTGGGTAATCGTGGACCGGTTAACGAAATCCGCGCATTTCTTAGCTGTGAAAACTACCTACAAGGTGAGTCATCTTGCAAGGTTGTTCATTTCGAAGATAGTGAGATTGCATGGTATCCCTACTAGTATCGTTTCGGATAGAGATCCAAAATTTACCTCTAGATTTTGGAGAGCTTTTCAACAAGCTATGGGGATGAAGTTGTGTATGAGCACGTCGAATCATCCGCAAACGGATGGTCAGACGGAACGGACGATACAAACCATGGAAGATATGTTGAGAGCTTGTGTCCTTCAAAGTGGAGGAAATTGGATAGAACTTTTGCCGTTGATTGAGTTCTCTTATAATAACAGTTATCATGCAAGTATTGGTATGGCACCTTATGAAGCATTATATGGAAGGAAGTGTAGGACACCTCTGTGTTGGGCAGAAGTGGGTGAAGATAGTATGTTGGGACCCGAGATTATTCACGAAACTACGGAGAAAGTCAAGATGATCCGTGATAAGATCAAACAAGCCCAAGATCGTCAGAAAAGTTATGCGGATAACCGTAGAAGGCCTTTAGAATTTGAAGAAGGCGATCACGTGTTTTTAAGAGTTACTCCGAGATTGAGGTTGAAAGGACCATTTAAATCGCGGAAGTTAAGTCCGAGATATGTGGGACCATATCAGATTTTGGAAAGAATTGGGGAAGTAGTCTACAGATTGGCCTTACCGCCTTCTCTGTCAGAGATGCACGACGTTTTTCATGTGTCTCAGCTTCGGAAATTTGTCCCAGATCCTCTTCAGCCAATTTTACCATATACAATTGAGATAGGAGCAGACTTGACCTTTGAGCCTCAACCGAGTCGTATCACCGGAAGAGAAACTAAAGTGTTAAGGAATAAAGAGATTCCTCTTGTTAGGGTCCAATGGGATGAGATGCATCCGGGTGATGCAACTTGGGAATTGGAATCAGAGATGCGGGAGGTTTATCCTCATCTTTTCAGGTAATTGTTTTAAATCCGTGGGCGAATTTCTATTTAAGGGGGGGAGGATGTAATACCCCGTGAATTCTGTTACTCTGGATAATATTAGTTGTGATCAACTGAGTCCCAGTGTACTCTGAGAAATTATTTGCAGAGATAATTAGGGTAACTGTTGAACTTAGAGTAAATCCAATTAATATTATCTGACTCTGAGATATTTAAGTATTTGGACTTTAGAGACTTTTTCGACAATTAGTAGTGTTGGTATTTGATGACGTTTTACTATATCATTTCCTTTTCCTCTCATTTTCCTCTTTAGAAACAAAGGGAGAAAAAGATAGAAAGAAGTGGAGAGAAAGAAAAGAGAAGGAAAGGAAGAGGAAAAGAGGAAAAGCTCAAGAGCAAGAACATCATCGTCTCTTCATCAAATCTTCATCCAATCATCTTCAAATCTTCACCATCTTCATCTATTCAAGGTGGGTTCTAGATAGAAGCTTTTGTTTTAGATTTTCTTGGATTCTAGGACTAGGTTAGAATTGTAAGGAAATTGGATTAAGTGCAAAATCTTGGAAATTAACGGTTGAAATGTGTTATAAACTGAGTAGTATGAGTTATATGAGTGTAGAATCATTTATGTTTAATTGTGGGAGGTTTGGATATGTTTTGGTGGGGTTTTGGAACCATGGGAGATCAGTTGTTACGCTGATGAACTTTCTGCATTTCCCAGATTCGCACTGCGAATCCCCCAGCGAAGGGGAAATCGTGGACTCGCTGGCAGCTCGCACTGCGAATGCGAAGGTAAGCGTTCGCCAGTGGTTCGCACTGCGAACCTTACGTTGTTTTGCCACTGCCTTGGTTCGCCAGCGTTCGCACTGCGAATGGTGCAGCGAGCAAGTGTTGGCTAGGCGTTCGCTGGACGCTTCGCACTGGGAATGAAGTAGCGAGCATTCGCTGGCTTCCTCGCAATGCGAATATAGCAGAACATCCATTTTGTTTCTTGCATAACTTTTGACTCGTGTATCCGTTTTGCGTATTCTTGGTGTCGTTGTGAAGCTAGGAACGTATTCTAGCTAATGGTAGTGAGAAACCTATGTTTATTGCCCGATTAAATAAATCGGAGGAAATCTTGAATTGGTGAAATGTGTGATATGTTGCATTATGTGTTTCCCTTATGTATGTATGCTAAAATACGAAATAGGTAGAGTGAGGAATATTACCATAAACAGTGTCGACAAATGTAGATGGAATAAACACTAGTATGGAACATGTGTGTTACCCGTTTGGTTGTGATAAGGCGTAATGGCCTGGTGATTGTCGAATACAATCACGTCTGTGAGAGATCACGTAATCGTAACCGGTTATCTTGTGAGTGCGTTTCATGGGTCTCGAGCTCCTCTGAAATATGTGCACAACTACTTGGCAGGTTTGATTCCTGCGTGCAGTACGAATGGCGCTCTGGGAGTGTATGCTTGTGACGGTTAATGGCCCGTGTGAAGTGACGGTTCATAACGGTTAATGGCCCGTAGAACCCGAATCCATTCGTATGTCAAGTAGGTTACCAGTATCCATGACTCGGGTCGACTTCTAGACATAGATGCGGACGGGAAAAGGGGATGCCTTGGTGTGGTTACCGATTTGTGATAGGGTGACTTGATGAACTCATGACATGTTTCCATATAGTGTGTGTGTGTACTCAAAGTCACTTCCCTTTCCCTTTGACTTGAGTTAGGCTTATTATAACCTTGTAAAGCCGAGAGGACTCTAAGATAGCGAACTCACTGAGATTTGATGTATCTCACCCCACTGTTGTTGTTTACATCACAGGCTCTGCAGGTTCGGCGAAGGGTAAGGACAAGGTTATTTGACTTTCCTTACGGGTCGTAGCTTTTGGATGGCATGGCTTCCGTTATGGCGTTTTATTTTGAGATAATTGTATTGATCTAGTTCTTAGTGCATTTTGGGACATCTTGTATACGTTATGCCGTAGGATTTAGAACTTTGTATTTAGGGCATTTAGTGTATACAATGTGTTAACTAGGGACTTGTACATATATATTTCAGTACCAAACGTATTATTCATGTATGATATATGCCTGATGTATGTATGTATATGTGGGCGTTACAGTCCTAGCCTATGATGTCACAATTTGGCATTATTAATGGATGAGACTGGATTACAAGAATTAGGGAAACTAGACATTGGCTTAACATCATCAAATTTAAAGATGTATAAACATGAAATGAGATCACCCTTTCTAATCATCTTGGAGTGCTTGGTGTCATGGATAGAAAAATGATGAGTATCAAAGATCAATTTTAGATTAGGGTTAATGAGCAACTTTCCTACTAAAATGAGGTTCACATGAAATGTGGGAATATACAAGATATATTGAGGAATCAAAGCATGGTTTAGAACAATGTTACCCATGACTTTAACAGGTATATGATTGCCATTTGGAAGTGTGATAAATTTGTCAACTAAAGGTTTGTGTGACTCAAAGGAAGAGATATCCCAACATATGTGAGAGGTGGCACCTGAATCTACTATTTGAGTTCTAGAGCAATGCAATTTATGAGAGTCAATAGTGGAAAAGTGCATTCATATGACAGAATTCACATACAAGTTTACTTTAAATACTCCACCCTTGGTCATTTGTGCTTGCAAGAAGTTAATGATTTACTGATAATTTTGCAACCGAATTCACATACAAGTTTACTTTAAATACTCTAGCCTTGGTCATTTGTGCTTGCAAGAAGTTAATGATTTGCTGATAAGTTTGAGAAGTCATTGTTGTCATATCAGAAAGAGGTTCAGTGCCTGCAATACCATGATCATTCACATTATGGCTTTGATTTAAGCCATTGAAGCTATGAGGTTTCTTATATCAAGTATGATATCCATGAAGCTTGAAACACTTTTCCTTATGGTGACCAACTACACCACCGTGAGCACAAGTTGGCCTATCTTTCTTAAAGGTGTTGATGTTGCTAGCTTGATCACCACAAGCCATATGTGTTTTAGTGGGATCCAACGTAGTTGTAACCTCTCTTTGTTTCTCATCTTGAGTAGCTATTAATAACACAACATTTATAGAAGGTATAGGATCCATGAGGATAATTTAACCAGGACCCTGATTGAAAGACTCATTGAGTCCCATTATGAATGTGAGAATGTGCTCATTTTGAAGATGATCCACGGTAGGATACACTCCACCACAATTGCATGTGTGGATATGTCAATATTCTCCTAATTCCTCCCATAGAGGCTTGAAATGTGTTTAGTATGCACTAACATTGGACGATCCTTACGTGCAATTGAGGAGATTTTTCTTCAATTGGAACACACGAGGGCCATTTTTGTGTTGAAAACAATCTTGGAGTTCCTTCCGAATCTCAGCACCATTTGTGAGCATAAATGACACTAGCAGAGATTTCATTGGAAACTCAGTTAAACAACTAAGATGAAACGATGTTGTTGTTGCGTATCCATAAGCGATATTGTGGAGAGTTATCTTCTGGTTTTGGAAGCATGTCATCCACAAAAGCATTTTTGTTCTTGTCATCAAGAGCCATTAACATGCCACGACACCAAGGGTTGACGTTATCACCGGTTAAAGGTTTTGAAACAAGAACAACACCGAGATGATCAAGTGAATAAGGATAATAAGGATCATCCTGATTTTTAATTGAAATAATGAGAAAAAGATCACGAGTTGGAGAAGGAAGAAGGAAGATATGGAAGCAAGAAAGATAAGAAAATTACATCTGATACCATATTGAAGTTTGTGAAATACATGATGTGAAAGTAAAGAAAGTATTTCTTTGAATTGTATTGATCACATACAAGTGAGATCTTACACTTATGTATGGAAATGAAAGTTTGAAATGTAGTTACACTCAATAACTAACTTTTAATTAGTTAGTTATAACAACAAATAACTACCAGTAACTAACTTCTACATCAAGTTCATAATAAAACTTATTCTCAACTGAGTGCGAATGTGTAGTAATAAAATTCTTTTTAAATTTAGGGAGAATTAAACAAGTGTTGTAGGGTGCCTTCAAAGGGAGCACTAATTAACATTTTTCATTGTCATTTTTCTATTTATTTATGTGTGTAAATATGATATTCTCTCTTAAATATAAACAGTCAAACTTTTTTGGGTAAATATCTGTTGGGTGAGAGTATGGATACAAAGAGTTCTAGAAGGGGGGGGGGGGGGGGGGGGGGTGAATAAACCTTTTTCCCTTAAGACAATTTCAAAAACATTTTAGGTCCTATAAACGAAATCAGAGATTTTAAAAAACGCGGAAGCAAAACACAACAACAAGTGAGCTTGGAAGCATCTCAATGAATTAAACCAAGTGAAATAATACAAGATGTTACTAAGGACTTGATTGCTTCTAATTCAAGTCAATCATAAGATAACTAAAGCTGCTTTAAACAAAGAAATTTAAAAACTCTTCACATAGATATTCTATCAAGCCATAATTGGATTCATGATAATTCTATAAGATTGATACACCACAGACCTATGCTTATACATGAAACCTCTATAAGTAAAGTCTATCTTATGTGGCATACAATCAATGAAATTATGCAATATATGCAATATCTATACTAATGGATGTTAGTAAAATAAAGGAGTTAAGGGAAGAAGAAAAGATACACAAAGATATATAGTGGTTCAGCGTCCGTCCTCATTTTGCCTACTCAACTCTTCAATGGTGTTAATTAACCACTGGAAATTAATCACGTTCTTCCACTATTTTAATAAGTTTGATACAATCATTTTGGTTACGACGAACTATCACAGGATAATTCTCCCTATTGATTCAAACACTTAAATGGCTAACAAAAACAAGATCCCTTAAGACCTTGATCCAATAACCTCGCTATCCACAATAACTTGTTCCAAGTATTTGTGTAAGGCGATCCCTTAATCCCATTGATTTCTTGTTTGCGCAATTGCCATTAATTGAGCGTATATTGGACAACTCCCAACTTTGTCTGCAAGCAATCTTTCTCCAATGCCACCAAAGAAGAACTCAATTCCTCCTTATGAACAGTTGATACTTGATCCCGTCAAAGTATTCCTTAAAGTATATTGGGAAACTCCCTTATTGATTAATAACAAAGAAAACCAAACTGCATTCAAAAAATGATACCCACACCTGTTACAAATAGAAAGCTTGACACAAAAAACATTAAATAACCTAATATACCACTAGTCTCCTTCAATCACTCAATATTTAGAGATTAAGGTCCTCAACAATGGAAAATACTAAGGATGAAGATGATGAAGAGTGCTAGAATATCTCACAAACTAATCTAAAAACACAAGGTGTTAGTCAAAGAGTTAGATGGATGTGACTGAAGAACACGCACATAAGGTTCTCTCAAATTTTTAAGTATATAAGTCATGGTTCTTAATTGTTATCATGATCTTGATTAACTATGATGAACATACAAGAACAATGTACAACAAAAAGAAGTGAATTTGACATAGATTACACTCAATAGGTTGTTCTAGATAATAAGAGAAAGATTCATGGTGTTACAATAGACACACTAAGAAGAGAAGAAAAACTTACGTCTTTGTCTCTATGGGTTTCACCCATATGTTTCACACACTTGTTACTTTCATCAAAGAAACAACAATTTAAAATAATGATGGAAAATGGGTCTTGTGAAGATTTGATTCGAATCAATAAGAAATTATGATTCAAATCAATTTGAGAAGATCCCAAATAAGGATTTATAAAGAGAGTTGATTTGAATCAATTTTTACACTTGATTTTGATCACATGAGATTGTGATTCAAATCATGTTTATTTTGTGATTCAGATCAAATAGTCTAGAAGCAATTCCCATTTTCACACAACTTCTGATTCGAATCATGTTTTACACTTGATTCGAATAAAGCAATTGAAAATCCAAATTTTAAGAGTTCTAACTTGTGATTCAAGTTACGCCTGATGAAGCGACAAAGTAGAAACTTGCTAGGCTAAAACATAAACAATATCATGGATCAAAATTACTCTTATTCAATTGATCAAGGATGATTCTTAGTGGTACATAACATAATAGCCAAAACGATTACAATAAAAATGAAATACGAATTATGTACAAGCACACAAATATTAAATGAGAGTCAAATTTAAAATATGCAAATAGACTAAAACAATTTTATTTAAATTGACAAAAACATCAAAACACACAAGCAATACCATACGATACCGTGACTACACTTTCAATACCTAATTTATCATAGGTCATTTGGGATGAATTCGAGAAAACTCATGTAATAAAAACACATATTTCCTCCTTGAAGTTTTAAGAATCTCCTATTTTGATCCTTCTGTAAATTTGATCAACTGAATCATTGGCATGTCACAGACACACTGCCGTTTCTATTTGTTTTCATTTTATTTTTTATCTACGTGGTTACCATATGATATATCATGTTATATTTTAAATTTCATTATTTTTCAATTAAGTAAAATCTGTAATTAAGTTATATCACAATTATTTAATAAATTAAAAAATGATTGGATTGTAAACATTTGCTACAAAATCACAAGTAACAAATAGATGATCAAAGAATTCCACATTATCTACATTCATCAATTAATTTTTTAGTAAGATACATCAATAAATATTTAATAAGATAAAAATTTGGGGTTTTAAGTCCTTCTTTCACCAAAATATCATTAAAATATAAAATAATTTAATAAGAAAAAAAATATAGCACATATTTGGTTTTAGGGTGAGGAAAAATGATTTTGAGTGAATTGAGTCATTTGAATATAAAATGATTTTGGTTTAATACATTTTTTAGTCTTGTATCTTAACCTCACGGTTCATTTTGGTTCCTTAACTTAAAAAAATCCATATTGGTCTCTCAACTTTCAAAAAGTATCATGTTAGTCTTTTTCGTTTAATTAGCGACGAATTTAGCGATCGGTTTTTTTATGTTTTTCCGTCACTAATAAGATGAAAAGGATTAATATGGATTATTTTAAACAGTTAATGGAACAATATAGACTTTTTTAAGTTAAGGGATCAAAATGAACTATGAGGTTAAGATATGTGACCAAAAAGATATTAAGCCAATAATTTATGCAACACACGAGTTTCAAAGAAGCCTGAAGTCTGGAAAAATATCATGGGGGAAAACATTAATAATGGTAGAATCTCTAGGAATATATTTCATCATATTACTAAACAGGTGCAACAACGGTCGAGTGGCTGGAAGCATCTATGCTTGAGTTTTCCAAGAAGAATAATCCTTTGTAATTCAGTGCTAAGTTTTATCATGTAATTTCATATGCAGTATGCTAAAATCTCAACCACCATTTGTTAGGGTTTGGAAAAGTTCAAATATGGTTTATTTAGGGAGACTTAGAGTCTTCCTACAAGACTGATATGATTAGTTGGGAGGTTTGTTGTATGCTTAAAGACCATAGTGGCTTAGGCATCAACAAACTCAAATAATGAATGATGATTTTCTGTTGAAAATAATTTGGAATTTATCGACTAATCCTGAGGATTTATGGTATTAAGTTCTCATTAATAAGCATGACATGAAGTAAAACCTGTTGAGAAATATGATTAGCAAGCGAAATGATTCATTTTATGGAAACTGTTGACTAAGGTGAGTGACACGTTTTACAAAGAATATTTGGTGGAAGATTGGGGATTGCAAAAGAGTAAATTTTTGATTGGATTAGTGGATCTTCAATTTGGCACAAATCGATACGATTGTGTATATTACCCTCGTGGTTAAAGACATGGCTAATATTGAAGGGGAGTGGAACTTAGATTTACTTCACAATTGGTTCAATGGAAAATTGGTTAGTTCTATTATGGATATCCCTCATCTTCTACTAAAATATGGTGTTAATAAGCTATAATATGAGAATTATAATGACAAAGAGTTTACTGTGGGTAATACCTATAATTATCTTTCTCCTCATTCGAATTTCGTGGAAACATATATGGATTGCAATATCATCTGGAGGTGGAAATGTCACCATCAATACAAACTTTACTTGGCTTACGCTTCATGATAGGCTTTTAATTAATGTTCGGTGCCATATGTGAAACTCGACTATCTTTGATAATTGCAACTAGTGTACGAATAACGAAAATAACTAAATTCATGGACTTCAGAATTGTTTTTATGCAACATATATATGGATTAGATTTGTTCCTTATAATAAAATGACTCATTTTTATTCTTGACTTGCAAAGATTGAATCTCTTACTATCTTAATGCAAATTCTATGGAGTTGCAAAAGACCACTGAAGGTAAAAATTAATGATCCCATGTTAGTATTGATGGAATTAGAGGAACAAAGTTTTGTATGAAGAAGGCTTTTATATATTTAGGGGGAGAACCCCAATATAATGTTGTTGCTTGTCTTTTACGTTTTTCGTTAGTTTATTATTGTTTATTGAGTCTCCTTCATAATTGCACATCCTTGAATTAAGTTTTGAATCGAATAATCTTAGCAATGCATAATTGGATTATTTGTATTTGAGTATAATCACTATGGTTTTAGTCAATTGCTTGAGTTAATGGAACAATAACTATATTTTAAGTTGGTTCAAGTTATGTGGAAAGTGAAATCTCAAACTATTTTGAAAAACTTAAAAAATTAAGATTTGGTGTGTATGAACCGAGTCACTCACATTCCATGATTCAAATCAAATCAAACAAAGAAGAACATGAAGATTCTTGTGTCTGTGACTCAAGTTACAATTTACACATGATTCGAATAATCCAACTTTGTAACTTGAATCACAAGTTATACATGACTCGAATCACATACCTCATGTTAGCCATTAATTCATTTGACTCAAATCACACATCCTACATGACTCGAATCACAAGCTGTTTCACTTTTTCCTATTTGGCTTGACTTATTTGACCGAAGTCAAGGTTTATACATGACTCAAATCATGAACCTTCATGACACAAATCACTGCTTTAACTGACTCGGATCACAGGATAATTGGTCACTTTTATTTATATTGATCTTGTTCCACTCTACTTGCTCATTTGACTCAAATCAATAAATGCTCTTGACTCGAATCTAACAACCATTTTCACCTATTTTTGTGCATAGTTTCCAGCACATATAAATTCTTTTTGTCACCTTATTTTTAGAAAGCAAGTTCATAATCATTATAATTTTGTGAAATCAATAACCTCCAAATTTTGAAAACTCAAAATCTTTTGACAGCATAATTTCTTTCATCTTCAACCTTTAATTTTGATTTCAGATCATGATCATGAGAGATCGGTAATTGTTGAGGGGGACATGTCTTAAAACTAAAGTTCTTGAAGGGCTGGTAAAGATTTTTCATGAAGTTTGTAATATTTTGGTTGTTGTGACTGGTTGTGACAAATTCCATTGAAAAGGAGGTTCTTCTCACCATATTGACCTTGATAGTGTTGTGTGGAAGTCTACAGAAAGTGTAGAAGTTCTTCTCAATCTTCAAACATTTCATCGCTTAAGAAATCAGTGGGATCAGGGGTGAATGCCACACACAAAGACTATGAGTAGATTGGTGAAGTTGGAAGATTCAAGAAGCGAGAATTGAGTAAAGATTCACATAAACTTCAACGTATGAGCTATACACAAGTCAAGATAGAGATAAGAGATTTATTTTTATCAACATTATTGTGGATTGGCGATTCTATAAACTCGTGTAATATTTGTCAAAACATAGTGGAAAAAAAACTTTCAATGAAAAACCATTGGAGAGTGGAGTAGGCTTGCTAAGACGATAGAGCCAAACCACTATACATCATGATGTTCTCTCTCTCTCTCTCTCTATATATATATATATATATATATGATCGTACCTGGATCAGAGAGTTTGAAGATGGCCAACGACGTCTGGAATTGTTGCTACTTTAATGATGATGAAAAATGGCCGGGGGGGTGTACCTGCAGGGCACTCCGATGCTTAAGTCAGTGAGAGCACAGCAAATACAGAGAAAGTGAGTGAGAGTAAGAAGTTAACTATCCTGGCCCTCTCAAGTGAGAGGGTATTTATAGGAGACCCTCAGCGCGTGGCCAACGGTTACTTGCAACAGGTGAGACCAGCGTGTGACCCGTTCCCAGTAACTGCTAGGGCTTACGTGTAGTAATAATGACTAGCTCGTGGTCAACACCCTAGTGTAACCGTCCCTTTAATGCCATTAGTAGACGGTTACATGAAACGTATCTGTGTAGATAAGACCGTTAGTAGACTCCTCGGGGGAGAGTCTAGAATGTCGAGGAAATATGGTGGTCGTGGTCTGGACATGACCTAACGGAGGAGAACCATGCTTGTCGAGGACCTATGAGTCAATGAGATTAGAAGTATTCTCACGGGGAGAAGTTAACCTGTCGAGGAGGTCCATTTCTTCAGGGTGTGATGTCTTCTTTTCTTGTTTGTCCTCATATGCTCGACTCTGTCAAGGTGCCAGGTGCCCAACATACCTTTGGCCTCGCGTAAGGCAGTCATGTGTCCTTCTCTAGGACTTTATTGGGCTTCTTCAAGTTGTATGGATTGGGCCTGTTTGATTGTAGGAAACCACGACCCAGTCCAGAACAGGAGCCCCCCCCAAGTCGTTGCTTTGAGGTATCAGAGTAATAACTTGAGGGTTAATAATCGTGTCGGGGAAATGCCAAGGGATGATCCGAGGAGGATATCAGCATAGTTGAAATTATCATGACGTCGGGCATTGATATCTTGTGGGCAATTATCGTGAGGTGGGCACTGATAACTTGCGGGCAACGAAGAGTTGCATCTGGTTGAAATGTTGGGGAGATGAGAAGTTTCCGTTTTGAAACGATGGGATGACGAAAGGACACACGTGGAATTTTGACCGGTGTGAGTGTGCCACGTGTCACTTATCATCATTGCATAGGGTGGCTGCCTAGGGTAGAGTACTCGAGTGCCCCAGGCTTCTCGAGTTCCGTGATTTGTCTATAAATATTCCCTCTTCCCTTCATTTCTCATTTTTCATTCTTTCGTTCAAGAATCGTTTCCTCTTCCTTCTCCGTTTTCTCATCCTCCGTTTGCCACCATCAACCACCATAAGTCCGCGGTGAACCGCCGTGCTACGTCATGCCGGAACCCTATTTCACCATCTACAAGGTATTTTCTTCAAACTGTTATTTTTTCTAGCATTTCCTTTAAGTTTAACTTGCTTGAAATCGTTTCTCTGATGAACTGATGAAGTTCTCATGAGAAATGGAAGGATTCCTGGCGAATACGGCAGGGATCTTTGGCTGTTCTAAGAGAAAGAGTGTATGAATTTTTCTCTGTTTCCGTTTCTGTTGAATAAAACCGAGGAACTGGATGAATATTTCGGGGACTTGTAGAAAATTTCTGGGGAGCCTGATGAACATCGCGGGGACCTGATAACGTTTTGGGTCCCCAACAATTACTCTTTTTCGTTGATTTCACGAGAAAAAAAGGGCAAGATTTTCCGGGGAAGCGATGAGTTTCCCGGGGACATCCGTTATTCGTCTCCGACCGGCTAGTTTGGTAAGACTCGTCGAATTCACCTGTTCCCTTCTGCTTTTCAGGTTGATGGACAGATTGGCTGCTGAAGTGGCCGTAGGTGAATTCGAAGAGGATAACCAACCCGAAATTCCGATGGCCCATATGGCTTTTAGACAAGAGCGTCCGCTTGAGGACTGGGTGTGCGATGAGGCCCTCACTATGTCGTCCATCTTCACATTCCCCAACAAAAATGGGTTTTGTACTGTCGAGCATAGGTTGCTCGGTTCTGAGCAATCCTGGAAAGTGTACCGCCCCAACGAGGACCATCGTATATGTACGCCTTACATGGGAATGCGTTTCCCGGTGTATGAGTTTATGTTTCAAGAGGCGGGGTGGAGGCTCCCCTTCACAGACTTCCAAGAGGGGGTCTTCAAATGGTTAAAATTGGCTCCATCATAAATCCACCCGAACTCATTGGCCTTTCTCCGGGCTTTTAAGCTCGTCTGCAAACACTTGGACATCAGGGCAACAGTGTCCCTTTTCTTCTGAATTTTTCATCTGCAGCGGTCTACAACCGATGGTAGACACGACTGGGTGTCGTTCAAACAAAATAAAGCTTTATTTCACACCTACTTGGACTCTGTTCGAGATTTCAAGTGGCGTTACTATTTTGTGAAGCCGGTCACTCCCGAGGCCGTTAATTCAATATATGAAAGGGTGACTCAAGAAGTGGATGGGCTGTCTACAGAAGTGATGGTGCCAAAATTCCCCCTCTTCTAGAAAGAAGAGCATTACAAAGAGAGGGTAGACAAATACAAAGTAAGACATAATAAGCTTAATGTCGAGGATCGCGATGCTTATGGCAAGATTGTCGAGTACGTGGAGAGTTTGAATAAAATTCCAAGCGTATCCGAGGACAGAGAGACCTCGACTGGTGGGAAAGAGCAGGTGACGAAGACTCGTCGCCTGATTAATACTCGTGTTCTGCTCGAGACTTTCTCCGATGAGGAGGCTGTCGAGCTCTTAGGTGGTGCAAAGATCCTCGGCTTAGATTTCTCTCATGTTCGTGTATCTTGTTTTACTAATATTTTTCTTTCTTTTTGTAGGGAAAATGGTCAGAGCTGCAGAAAGATACTCGAGGCTAAAGGCAAAAAGGTCTAGGGAAGAACAATCCCGTCCCACCGAACAAAGTACCCCTCAGCATATCTCTTCTACGACAGTGCCTGAGAGTACTCCCTCTACTGTAGTGCCCGAGGGTTCCAAGCAATCTCATGTTGTGTTAACTGCAACTTTGAGCTCTGAGAATCAGTCCCCGGGGGCCCAAGGGATATCTAAGCGGGCAAGGACTACTGGGTCGATCATTGATGATGTGGAAGGTAGTCCCCCTCCTCCTCTTGCAAGCTTTGAGATTCCTCCGTGTTATCTCCAGCGTCGCTACTTCTCTGAGGTTATTTGTCCTCGTGTTGCCCCTGCTGAAGTCCAGGCTATGTTGGGGAGTGCTTCAGAAGCGAGAAGGAAAATAATTATCGAGGATATGTCTTCCGTCATGCGGCTCTGTTCGGCTGCCCTCGTTCTGAATGACGAGAGTTGCTCTACTGCTGAACTTTCTCGACTGGAAGAAAGACTTCAAGCTTTGGAGGCTGAATTTCTCGGCGTGCAGAAGGACTTGAAGGACTGCATGGAGTTGAACAGAGAACAAAGAGAGCAGCAAGAACAGTCGGAGAAGAAGTTGAAGGAAGCTGAGGATGCGGCGAAGGACCACCTTGCTCGGGTCACTGCGTTGGAAGGGGAAGAGCAGCGTCTCAAGGACAGGATAGTTGAACTGGAAGAGGTTGTTCGGCCAGCCGAAAATGAAACTGAGGAGGACAAACTATTAACCTCTCGAGCAGCCCTGATAGCCAAGCTCAGGGAAGTCCAGAAGGATCTTCGGTTGGCTGAAGATGATGCTCTAGAGTTTGCAGATGTCGGGTTCCAGAACGCTGTGGCGCAGCTTAAACTCCTGAATCCGGACCTTATAACCGATGGAGATGATTCCAAGTTTGAGGTGGTCGACGGTAAGATTGTGTTGCACGGACAAATAGTAAATGCTGATGGGGGGAACGGGGAGCAGGAGAATCCCGAGGCAGCTGATGCTGCTGCGGAGTGATAGTGTTGTCAGTTTGGCCTGCGTGCCAATTTTTTGTATTGACTGGCCTGCGTGCCATACTTGCTGATTTGTCCGGCCTAAGAGCCAGGGCTTTATGTAATGTTTTTACAATGGGCTTGCCCGAATTAGTATTTCCATTTTGCCTCTTTATCTGCTCCGTGTGTGGTATTTTACTTATTTTTATCTAAGTTAGTTTGAAATTGCTGGATATTTGGGAGTTTGCTTGACTCTAGTGGTTCTCGACTGCGAAGAGAGCTGGTCGAGCGGTCAGGGGTTGTACCCCGACCTTCAACGAAGCTAAGAGGTCGATCGAGGTCTTAGTTTCATGGCGTGAACTTCCCATCGCGAGCTGGGTGTTCTGCCTACAAGGTACTTCGACGACGGAGCTCGATAGAGTACTCCTCGCCGGGCCAAAAGTTCAACGCACACACAACGTGACTTTTGATCTTCGTTAGCATATAAAGGTGTCGTGCCTATACCATGGCACGCTCCCCGTAATGGCAACTTTTGTATAGTTACACGCAGTGTTCAACTGTAATATTGTTTAAGCTTCTGAGCATTCCATGGTCGAGCAAGTTGTTCACCTTGGAGGTTTTCGAGGTAATAAGCACCTGTCCCCGTCTTTGCAATGATGCGGTAGGGGCCCTCCCAGACCTTAGACCTTTGATCGCCGCATCGAAACATCTTCTAGCTGCTTCAATATCCCCGTGGAGGGTTACCACACGTCCTCGTGGTGTATAATACTTCATTTTTAGGTGGACAGTGGATGGTATAGTTGTTATTTCAGCCAAAATGGTCCTTCCCAAGATGCAGTTGTAGAGGGAAGGACAGTCGACCACTAGGAAATGCGTCTTCGCCTGTCGAGCTGTTTCACCTGCTCTGAATGTGACCAATAATTCTACATAACCTCGAGGTCTAGTAGACGCGTCGTTGAAGCCTTGTAGATCAGATCCCACATATGGGGACAGGTGATGCTTTGTCAACTGGAGAGTGTCGAAGAGGTGAGTGTACATGATGTCCACCGAACTTCCCTGATCGACCAAAATCCTATGCACATCAAAGTTGGCCATTTGTGCCCGAATTAGGAGGGGTATATTAGCATTCGGGGATCCACCTGGTAATTCCTCGAGATAGAAACTTATAGGGCATGATTTTCCACGAGATAAGCTGAGAGTTGGGTCTCGAGGAGTGGATGTCCTTAGTTCGTCGAACTTCCTCTTTATTGAACCGACGGTCACTCATTCAGGATCTCCGCCCGATATGACTAGGGCTTGGGGGAAACTTTCCCAGGTACTGCAAACACTTACTAGTTCTTCCGCCGGGAAGCTCTTCCATATGTTTCGAACAACTTCGGCATCGCTAACATTTCCTTGGAAACCGAAGTCTTCAGGTCGTGTGATGCTTAAGGCAACTTGCAGTTTTCCAGTGTCCGGATGGTTTGACTCCTCGGTATTTAGAGCTTCTTGGCCGGTGGGACGAGGAGCCTCGTCTTGTTTGGCGTACTTTTTCAGGTAGCCCTTTTTAATCAACGTTTCGATTGCATCCTTAAGGTGGATGCAATCCTCAGTAACATGCCCGTGAATGCGATGGAACCGGCAGTACTTGGATTTATCAGTATTTGGTTTGGGAGCTGTTGGTTTTGGGAAGCGGATTCCCCCTTTCACGAACTCCAAATTTGCACATTCACTGAAAATGCGTGCTCGGGACACGTTTAGTGGAGTGTAATCTTTGAAAAGACCGGCAGGTCCCCGAGATTCGCGGGACTCTTTATTCCGATTTTCTTTTTTCCTCTCCCCGCCTCGCTTAGGTGAGGGAATCTTCTCTTCTCCTATCCCCTCCTCGCCTAGGTGTAGGGGAGTCTTCCCTGTTCCGGCCACGGGGGCCTTCTCTGCTTCTTAAATCAAGGGCAATCTAGGCTGCTTCTGCTTCCTCGAACTCAATGTGTGATTGAGCTCGTTCGAGGAAACCTTCGAAGCTGCGAGGACGATGTAATCCGACAGATTTTGCGAACTTGGAACTAACCCGCAGTCCTTTGATGATGAGATATAATTTTATATGGTCGGTCGTATGGACCTCGACCACTTCTTTGTTGAATCTCTCTATGTAGCTCAGGAGAGATTCTTTCTTTTCTTGGAAGATGGCCTCCAAGGAGGATATAGTTTTTGGATGTCTTCGAGAAGCTGTAAAATGCTTCCTGAAACGTTCCCTAAGAGCTTTCCACGACGCTATTGATTCAGGTGCCAGGTTTTTATACCAAGCCATGGCCCCTTTCCGAAGAGTCGTAGGGAATAATCGACATTTGATAGCGCCGGAGACGTTTCTAAAGTCGAGAAGAGCCTCGAAGCTCTCGACATGGTCGTCCGGATCAGATGTTCCATCGTAAGTCCCTAAGGATGGAGGTCTCTCCAAGCCTTTAGGAATAGGAGCTTCCATTATTTGTCTGGATAGAGGAGTCCGGTAGTCGTCATCATCGCTGCCTCCCGGGGATACAGAAGGAGAATTATGCCCACGAACATAGTGACGTCTCGGGGAGTTTTCCTTATGACGGCCTCTTGGCTCCTCGACATCAGGCTTACTCTTCTTAGTCTTCAAGGGACGAGTGGGCCCTTTTGGTGGTGGGGAGCGATGACGCTTCTGTGGATGCTCGGTCTGGTTACGCTCCAAACGTGGCCTGCGACCTCTATTTACTGGGGAGGGGCTGCGAGATTCCACTGGAGATTGTGAATGTCCGGGATAAGGAGGTGGTCGGTGTCTTCGCGGGGAAGTTCGACCACGGCCTTTTTCTAGCTTCTCGATCCGTAAGCTTTGGTTGAAGATCATTTGATTGGTCTGATTGACCAACGCAAACAAGGCAGCAGTGTTCGGATCTGCATTTGGTGGTGGATCCACAGGATGGTAGGTGGGCTGGAAGATTGCTTCCTGTTCATCTTGTTGAGCAGTCTCGTATTCTACCTCATCGGAAGATGGGGAAGCGGTGATTCCATCTCTGACATCATTCTCCATGACAGGCTGAAGAGCATTGTTGTCGCCATGGGTGTTACCACCAAGTTGTGTGATGACATTGTCTATAGCTTGATTCGCCGACGGGTTGGCCATTGCTGGTAGTTGAATGAGGAAAGTTTGGTTTATCGCGAGGAAAACGGGGAGACTTATGAAGTTTCCCACAGACGGCGCCACTGATCGTACCTGGATCAGACACTTTGAAGATGGCCAACGACGTCTGGAATTGTTGCTACTTTAATGATGATGAAAGACGGCCGGGGGGGGGTGTACCTGCAGGGCACTCCGATGCTTAAGTCAGTGAGAGAACAGCAAATACAGAGAAAGTGAGTGAGAGTAAGAAGTTAACTATCCTGACCCTCTCAAGTGAGAGGGTATTTATAGGAGACCCCCAGCGCGTGGCCAACGGTTACTTGTAACGGGTGAGACCGGCGTGTGACCTGTTCCCAGTAACTGCTAGGGCTTACGTGTAGTAATAATGACCAGCTCGTGGTCAACACCCTAGTGTAACCGTCCCTTTAATGCCATTAGTAGACGGTTACATGAAACGTATCTGTGTAGATAAGACCGTTAGTAGACTCCTCGGGGGAGAGTCTACAATGTCGAGGAAATATGGTGGTCGTGGTCTGGACATGACCTAACGGAGGAGAACCATGCTTGTCGAGGACCTATGAGTCAATGAGATTAGGAGTATTCTCGCGGGGAGAAGTTAACTTGTCGAGGAGGTCCATTTCTTTAGGGTGTGATGTCGTCCTTTCCTGTTTGTCCTCATATGCTCGACACTGTCAAGGTGCCAGGTGCCCGACATACCTTTAGCCTCGCGTAAGGCAGTCACATGTCCTTCTCTAGGACTTTATTGGGCTTCTTTAAGTTGAATGGATTGGGCTTGTTTGATTGTAGAAAACCACGGCCCAGTCCAGAACAATATATATATATATATATATATATATATATATATATATATATATCATACTTAATTTTTGTAGATTATTGTATGTTTAGGTAAGGTTTGTTTCTTAGCTAAGTTTATCGCTATTTCATTTTAGTAGCGATTTATTACGTAAGTGTAGATTTTGTTAAATTCAGAACGTATTTAAATTTTAATGTTGATTAAACTCTACAGACCTGTGATGTTAGAATCTTATAATAATTGAATTTTTGTAAAGGATATATCTCTAATTTACAATTTATGAATTTGATATAACTGTAATACATTTTGAAAAAGCGGTTAATTTTTGAAAATAGTATATTCACCTTTTTAAATTGTTTCTATACTCCATATTCCTACTCAATATATCACCCGGAAAAAAATTGAATTAAACTCGATTGTAATAGCGTTTATAAAACAATCTACTTCCACTACACGATAGAGACTTATTCAGAGACTTATACCACCCTTTTAAATTGTTTCTCTACTCCATATTCCTACTTAATATATCACCCGAAGAAAAATTGAATTAAACTCAAATGTGGGTTTATAAAAAAATCTACTTCCACTATACGATGTAGAGACTTATTCAGAGATTTTTGAAAGATGTAGAGACTTATTCAGAGATTTTTGAAAAATTGAGTAATAGACTATGTGCAAAAAAATTAATTTGTGTGATGCCCTCGCCGCAGAGATAGAGATGTTGCATTTAATTGAGTTAAATTGACGAAACAAAGTTTTACAAATCTAGTGATAGAGAATGATGCAAAGTTACAAATTAAGTGATAGAAAGTGATGCCAAAATCTTAATATATATGATTAAGAAAAAACAATCACAACTTCTAAACCTTAATTTGTAGAATAAAAAAGATCGACTCAAAAGAATTGACACACGAATATACTTGAAGGAAAAAAAATCATTGCAGAAGATTAGATACTTGATTTAACAACATCCTGAACTGGAAAAAAAAATTAGGATTTGTGTTTTTCGACCCTAAACAAATCGGCCTGTTAGAATTGAGTCAAAAAAATACCTATCATAATATAAGTTCGAAAATTACTACTTAAACCAAATTTTAAATGAACTTTGAACTACTCAATCATAAATAATTTTCTTTTATAAAAAAATTAAAATAAAAACCACATATTTCAGACTATCCAATCCTAAATAAATCTTTTTTACAAAAAAATTAAACTAAAAACCACATAATACTTATTATACATAAAATTAAAAATTATATTATTTTAAATATTATATTATCTTTTATAAATACTCTAATAATATCTAAATTGTATTATAAATACTATAATGTCTAAATTGTATTCCTATAAATATGAGATTTTTAAATCTTGACTAAAAAAACCTTAAAAAATATGAATTCTAATTCTAAAATCCAAACCCTATCTATAAGGACTAGTCCATTTCATTTTGACAGCTATAGTATCACATCTTATTTGAAGTTCAACCACTTTTAGTAGTTGATTGAACCATCATTCTAATACACAAAATGCTTTTTTCCCTTATTTTCATGGTTTCACACTCTTATTACTAGTAAGTGCTTTTATAGTAGTATTACATTATTAGCTATTTTTGGTAAAACTTATACATCTTTACCCTTATATTACCCTATTTCCTTACCTATTTTTGGATTACCCTAAAAAATGTCTTGCTACTTTTGCCACGACAAACACTGCATGACAACCATGTGTCATAATATTCCTGTTTCACTTCACAAAAATACAAAAAAAAACACCCAATCCCAAAACTTTTGTGACCGTCTTCAATTGAGTAGATTTTTACCACGTATCAAAGTAATAGTCACCAATGAAAAGTAAAGAACAAAAACACATGAATCAAAATATTCTCGTTTATCCAAAGTGAAATCCAAATGCGTAAATTACAAAATAGTACAATACCAAATTCAGATGAAAACAATACAGCAAAAATAAACATAACAAAATAACATAAACCCTTATTTTTCTTCTTGACATTTGCAGGGACAAATATGTAATATCGCTCAACTCTTCATATTTACACTTCACTCCACTGAAAATCTCGTAATTCAAAACTCATTCACCATCTTCAAATTCATCACTCTTCTACATCAGAAGCTCATTAACCCAACCGAGATCAGGAACATCACCACCGACAAGAACCTTGTCATTGTCGTTGTTGTTTATGTTATTGTCACCACCATAGTTGAAGCTAATTGGTGTCAAATTCTGTTGAATCGAAGGTGAAAGAATATTGAAATGCTGTTGTTGCTGATCAAACGAAGATGCAGAAGGTGAAACAATAAACTGTTTCTGAATCTGTTCCTCGGAGTTAACAGGAACATCAAAATAACCCATGTTGTTTTGTTTCTGTAAACCAGAAATAACAGAAGAAGATGAACCGTCATTGAAATTCAACCCTTCAAAAGAACCCAAAAGATCAATAAGCATATCTCTATAACGAAGATTATTACTATTGACCAATGAACCATAGCGTGGCTTCATCGGAGACACGGGAGGAGATGCCGGCGGCGAGAAATGAGACATACCAAAAAGTGTGGAAGTTGGAGAATTATTAGCATTAGCATTAGCATTACCACCACAATGACAAATCAAACAACAATTGTTTGATTTTGATGCAACATGGTTATTCAAAAGCTTGTTATTTTTCTTGTTGCATGAGAATTGTTCATTTGAATTTGAAGAATTTGAAGAATTTACCGGAAGGATTCTTAACTGACGAGGAGTGTGTGCGAAAAAACAAACTTTTCTCTTACAGTTTTTCCCATCTTTGCAAGCTTCTGTTCTGTACCTAGCAGGATGAAGCCAGCATTCAAAAACACCGTGAGCAAACTCACAAGAATCGCCGCGGTTACAGCCACCACGGCGATACTCAGGGCAAACATTCCCTGAGTAATGAAACTTTCGTGGATCGCGGCGGCGTGCTTTCTCGCCGGGGTGTGCAAATGGACAGTCAGTCCAGTCGTGGCTCCGGCTACGCGTGCATCGCCGGACTTTGAATTCGTACATGCGAAAATTGTCGGAAGAGTAAGGATCATCGGAGTCCGAGTCGGAGTCATTGTGAGGGAGATATTTTTGAAGGATGGTGTCATCGGAGAACATATCGGCGGCGATGGTGCGGCGGGTGAGGAGTTTTCTTGGAGGGATATCGATTTCTCTAAGAGGCTTTTTGGGAGAGAGAGGTTGGTAAGAAGAATGAAACTTGTGGTTTTGTTGTTCATCACAAATAGTACTCATTTTGAGGTGCAAATAGCAAAGGTTGAGTGTGCAAATAGAAAAAGAAAATACTATGCGTTATGTGTATTGTGGAATGTGGAGAGAAAGAAGAGGTGAGAGAGTCATTATATAGGAAGAAGAGAAAGTGAATAGAATGAAATGGAGTGTGAGTTAAGAAAGAGAAAATTAAAGGGTGAGAAGGGGGTGTATGTGGCTAGGTAGCATTTGAGAGTAACATGCAAAAGAGGGTATGTGGCAAATTGTTAATTGATTGGGGTCACTTATTTTGGCTATGTGTAAATCAATTACAAGTTCTATGTTTACAAATATGTGTGCCTTTTAGGTTTTGGTAACCACCACAGGGTGACATGAAAATCCTAGATCACGATATGTATATGATTTATTTATGTATAAAATACACTAAGAGATATCTATGGAATAGATCTATTTAGTGTTTTGTTAATTTGTTGTCTTTTCGTTTTTGACCCCTTTATATTCCTTCACTTAATACTATATTGAAGTTATCTTAGAAACGTTATTCATAACTTTAAAGTAGACTATAAAAATATATAAATTGAGGAGAGTATGTTATAACGAGAGATTAAAGATGTAATAAATTTTGATTTGAAACGTACATGTTGTCACATATAAAATTCTGATTTGAAGTAGGCTAAACTAAGAAATTGAACCAAAATGGTTTTAAGTTATACATTATTTAATTTATGATTTATGATAATGTTCTTAAAAAGAAGATGTATCTCATTTATATAAGTTGTATTTTGAGATGAGAATATACGTATGTTTGTTTTAGTTTTAAAAAATAAAATTTTATTTTATTTTTAAAAATGGATTTTTTAAAACTGTTTTTTAAAATATTATAAAATTTTTATATTAATTTTTTTTAAATTGTAAGACTAATTTTGACATCATAAAACATAAACATACATTATTGAAGATCAAAACATAGTCGAAATCACAATTTTTAAGAAAACTTGTATCTCAAAAATGATTTTTATGAAAAGCTATTTGAAATAGTTTTTAATTTCTTGAAATTTTGATATCCAAAATTTTTTTCAATAAAATGTTGATATATCTAAAATAACATTTTAAGAATAACTATTTAAACCAAATTTTCATTTAAAACTATTATGAAAAGTTTCTTTGTAAATTTTTTTCCCACAAAATTTTGTTACACTCTAAAAATTCTTTTTAAAAAAAATCAAAATAAACGAGCTCTATGTTAGACTGGTCGGCTATGACTGGTAGGGTTTGGTTAGATAATATATATATATATATCAAAATTGTATTTTAATTTTAAAGATATAATAAAATTTATATAAAAATAAAAGATAAACGGACAATAAGCTGTGTCGTTATTATTTTTTAGATGATAAAATCTTTCATCTTAAAAATTACATCTATAGATCTGCATTGTTATTATTTTTTAGATGATAAAATCTTTCATCTTAAAAATTACATCTATAGATCTAAGAGATACAACGTTGTTATGCATAAGTTTTTGGGCTTTATAAAAGGTTCATTTTCTAGTGCTAGAAACCCATAATTGTAAAATAAAAGGTATAAAAACATGTTAATTATCAGTACACGATTTCTCATGTTTTACCACGTTACGTGAAGCGAGAACATCTACTGACCTAATTGTCGATCTTCCCTCATGTAGGTCAATCAAGAAATTCACATGTATCTTTTTTTCACAAATATTTTGACCCACTGAAATATATCAAATAGGACATTTTGAACAAGGCCATGTCGGTATTTGAAATCTGGAAACTCCATACAATGAATCACATTTTCCCATAATGTATCAAAACACACATTGAAGCAAACGAGGCAAACACCGTCAATAGAAAATAAGGGGATCATAAGACGGTATCTCAGGATAGCACGGTACTCCACAGCTGATATATGTTGAATTAACTTATCATTAGGAATACCAAAGTGAAAGTCCCGAGTGTTGGAATTAACCCAAAACTTTGAGTAATTCCAAAATAATCTTGATGAAAAAGATTCTATCAACCGATCAAAATCCCTTGTTCTTCACTCTTCACTCAAGTGAAACAATCACACCTTGATTGCATGAATGATTCTATGCAGCAATTGTTAATGGAAGAAGAAAGGAAGATAATTGAATAAGAAAGAAGATTAGGGTTTAACAAATAGGGGAAGAAGAAGATGATTTCTGCAGAGTAACTTCTTGCTCTCAAACTGAGAAATATTATTCAAATGTACAACTGCACTTTCTGTTGTGTGTTACAATTCATAATAGGGTTACTCTCTATTTATAATTAAGCTTGCTTGCTCCCTAAGGTAAAGCTCAAAATTACAAAAGCCCAAAATTTCTATTTTGGTCTAAGTCTAAATCCTGTGTCAAGCAACCTGCTTCGACACTTGATTCTTTATCATGAGAAGATTATTTGGCACAAAGAAAATGGAAGAACGCACGAGTGGATTCTATTTGGCCTAGCTTAAAATATGGCACCATTAGCTCTGCTTCTTGGGCATATTTCAAGTCACAAAACTCATGCCATATCTCAATTTGGGACCAGCTGCACATGTGCAACATTTTTGGCAAAACAAAACATATATTAACAAACATAAAATGACTTGTTTTAAGTGTCAATTCACGCATTTCATGCCTCGTGTTCACACGTTTGCAAATCAAGAAATTTCAACCCCCTTCACACGAATTTCATATCTATTTCGCATGTGTGAGTTCAACAACATTTTTCCTATAAATAGAGGGTTGCTTTGCTTCTTTTCCAAGCTTTGAAAGCTAAAGAAACTCTGCAACCATTTGAGCTCGATACCTCCAAAAACCAGAAATTCATTTTCTCAATTTAAGCTTATTTTGCTTTGTTTCTTCGCCCTTGTCGTGCGCCTTCTGAAGTTAACTGAACCATTGTCGTGCTTTAAAGCTTTCTGAATCAAGCTCTCCATTTAAACCATTGTTGACCTCTGTAGCTCAAACTGAAAAGGTAGCTACGAGTAACATTTTTTAGCAAACAAGTTACTAGTCTCTTCGTCTTGTTCCACTGATCAAAAGCTCTCTATTATCTTAAATTTACATTACATATCCATCATTTAATTTAACTTTGAAGAACTAGGGTTCTTCACGTGTTTGAGCAAATTCTCTCTGCTCAGAGCAAATCAATTGCTCTGATGCAGAGAGATATGGACGATGATGGATGTCGTCGTTGAATCCTTGCTTGATTCATACTAAAAACACCTTGTTCGTGATTTGCAAAAGTTGACCAAGGTTGAAGATGAAGTTGACCTGCGCGTAAAAACTAGCCGTTGTCGCCAAATATTCAAATATTTTTTATTTTATTTTCGTTTTATTTTCTATTTGATTTTCTAATTTAATTTTAAATCATTTTTAATGCTTTTTAACTCCAACTTTTTTTCCATAAAATATTTTCTACCACATATATGTTTTTCACAATTTTTAACAATAATTTTGCATTTAATTGATTTTTCTTTCATTTTTTATTTAATTTTCATTTTGCATTTTATTTTTAAATCATTTTGAAACATTTTTCACTCCAACTTTTGAGATCTCATTTCTCAAAATATTCTTGGCTTTTCATAATATTCTCAACCATTTATTTAATGTTTTGATGCATCTTTGGAATTTCCTTTTTAATTTCCATTTTAATCATTTAAAATTATTTTTTATTTTAATTTTTGTTCAATTTTGGAATGTCTTGACATGTTCTCTTGATGATTGCTTGGTTGAACATATTTTTAACATCTCAAGTCTTTGGTTGATTGAACCTTATTTGGTTCAAACATGTTAATGGATGATCACTTGATCATCTGTGGCACTTTGCATCAGAGATAGGTTATACCTTGGTCATCATGTATTGAGTTCTTTGACTTGTTGATAGATGATCCCTATGTGTTTGCTTGAGTCCTCATTTCATCTCCTCTCATCTCTTTCTCTTTTTCTTTTTCTTATATTTGACTATTGTGTTACATTGTTTTAGGAGACTAACTTTGTGTTAGCTCTCTAACATGGTGACACATAAATTGTTATTGACCCGCCTCAGATAGGTGTGACTTCTACATAAGTCCACTTACGATTGCTTAACACAACACTAAATTATCCTGAATCGATTAAATTCTCATTAACACTGTCATTGACATATTAATTGTACTAACATCTA
This sequence comes from Lathyrus tuberosus, assembly GCA_022829125.1. Lineage (NCBI taxonomy): Eukaryota > Viridiplantae > Streptophyta > Magnoliopsida > Fabales > Fabaceae > Lathyrus > Lathyrus tuberosus. Next base: position 8,615,173 of record JALAZF010000203.1, on the reverse strand, counting down.
GCATTTATTTTATGCTATTTACATTTATGTCATTTACTTTTATATCATTTTACATTCATTGTCATTTAGATTCGAGTTGTTATTCTGGCTCTTTATTGCTTTCTTATCTTAAAAAGAACAAAAACATCATAAAATGACAAAAACCCTAAAAAACATTAATCCTCTCTTGGACATTAGGACGTAGTATTCCCTTTGCTTGGAGTGGTATCTGAGACCATGTGATCCACTGAGACATAATGCTTCATCTGAGACTTTTTTATCTTTAACTCAAGACTTGGATGTTCTTTATGTCTCTTTGACTTGGTTGTCCATCTGGTTTTCTTTGATATTCATCTGTGCCTATTGGTTGTTCATCTTGTGGCTCAATCCAAAGGGAAAGGAATGTTGGTTTTGAACAATGTTAAATGCTTGCCCCTTCTTGTGGTTAGTACATTTGCACACACAAAGGCTTTCTCTTGGGCTACCTTACAATGAGCCCATTTACTTTATGCCTTAGGATAGTCTCTTCATCTCATCCCCATTTCTTAAATTTTCAAAACCTCTCTCTATTTCAAAAAACTTCTTGTTTTTGAACTTCACATCTTTTCTTAATAAACCTTGACTCTGTCAAGTGATCTAGAAAATCATTTTCTTAATAAATGCTAAAACAATTAAGCATATTCAAACTTCTTTCAAAACTTCTAAAAAATAAAACCTCATCAAACTCATTTTTGTGCCTTTGTGCACTTTTTCTTTAAGAGGCTTTTTTCAAAAGATTGGACATTAGTCAATTCTTGTAGTGGTGTAAACCACTATACTTCTACAAGATGTTGAGAAATGATTGACATCTTCCGCTTGAATACAACAAAATATCTTTTCAATTAAAATTAATCAACAAACAATTCAGCTTTTTCTAAACACAGATTTGCAAGTGGTCCCCGCTGAGTACAACAGATGTGAAGGGTGTTAATACATACCCCTTGCATAATCAACCCTCGTATCCAGATCTCTCTTTTTTTAACTTCTTTTCTTTTTGTGGGTATTGTTCGACCTTTTCCCTTTTCCCTTTGGAAACAATAAATTTCGGTGGTGACTCTTGTTTTTTGAGTTAAGTTAATCAATAGCTTAATCTCAATGATTTTTCCCGTCGTGACAACTAGAGAATCTGATGGGGAATAATCCCTAAGAGGGCTAAGCCTAGCTTGTTTATCTGCGTTTATTATTGCTTTTGTATATTATTGCTTTTGTTTGCTGTTTTTGTTTTTGGGTGCTTGGTGATCTGTGTTTGGTGAGATAAGTCCCCTACTATGACTTGAGTGCACTTAAGCTAGAATGGTGGTATAGTCATGTCGACCTTATGGGTGTTAAGTGTTGTTTGGTTGGCATGAGAACCCCGCATAGATGAGGCCTTTTTGGAGGTACTAATGTCATGCGAGTAGTCGTAATGGTGTTATTATTGTTGACCTGGGAGTCTGGGATTCTGTGAGACCTCATCAAACTCTTTTCTCAAACTCCTAAAAAAATAAACCTTATCAAACTTCTTTTTATGCCTTTGTGCATTTTTCTTTAAGAGCTTTTTTTAAAGATCGGATATTAGTCTATTCTTTTAGTGATGCAAACCACGATACTTCTACAATATGTTGTGAAATGATTGACATTTTCCACTTGAATGTTGAGACGTGCTTGTGAGAAAGTCCAAGTGAAAGTTCTCCATATCAATATGAAGCAAATGCTCATTTCCTCATACTTGTGGATAGTAAGTTGAGTTTTCCACTCGAATATGACAAGATGTCTTTTCAAATTAAAATCAAACAACAAACAACCCAGCTTTTTTCATGAACACGGATTTGCAAGTGGTTCTTATGGAGTTCCATAGATGTGAGGGGTGCTAATACCGTCCCCTTGCATAGCCAACCTCGTATTCAGATTTTCTCTTTTTGTTTTACTCTTGTGGTTTTTGTTTGACCTTTTCTTCTTTCCCTTTGGAACCAATAAAGTTTGGTAGCGACTCTTGCTTTTCGAGTTAAGTTAATCAATAGTTTAATTTCAATTTTTCCTTCAGCGACATGAAATGCATGGTTGATGTATGTAAAGGATTAATGGATGGGAGCCAATGGATATTGGGTTTTAAGGTAGGTATGTCAAGAAAGGCTTATATGAAAAAAAGCCAAGCAAGTTTGAAATTCGGAATGTTGGTGAAAACTGGACTTTGGTGCGCCTACGAGGGTTGGATTTTTTAGATGTGCGCATCAAGCAAAGTTGTACTTTGAAAGGTGAACTGCCAGACGAGAATTGGATTAGACTCTCAAACGAGAGCTAGACTTTAATTGATTACCATATGAGATCTTGATTCTACTGCCAGATGAGACCTTAATTTTAATTGACTACCATACGAGAACTGGATTTGAATGCCAGACGAGAACTAGACTTAACTTATTACTAGGCGAGAACTGCATTTGACTTCCAGGAGAGAACTAGACTTCAAAATTTAGTGAGCTACGAGCGAGAATCAAATTCTAATTTTTGAAGCATTATACCCTTGATTAACTGACTCTTGGAGTGATTGGCTTCACCGTGCTCTTGGAGTGATTGGCTTGCCACAATATTTTGACCTAGGAGTCTGGGATTCTGAGAACTTTTAGGACACTTTAAACCCATCTTGGGTTTTTAGGATGTAGTGTGGTGACCTTCCTGGCGTAAGCCTGGTCTGGATACTACACTCAGACGAGGTTCTCTTGAGAATATTATTGGTCTACGAGCAAGTCGTAAAATCGGTAATATTCAAAAGATGGATTTACGACTCTGGGAACTTTTTTAGAACTCGGTTACTGTTTACGACATCCAAAGCTATAAAATATACCATGTGGGATGGTTGTTACCCTGTTCACCTGGTTCCATACTCGTGATGTTAAACCTTTGAACCTACCATGTTTGTGATTGCAGGATAATCATGCATTCATGCATTCATAAACAACTCTTTTTCACCTAGTTTTCAAGGAACTTAGGAACTTTATTTGCAAATGTCGCAGGTAATTTGAGCATGGATTCTGGAAGGAGAAACATTCATCAGTTCTGTTTCAAGCGTCCCGAATTGAAAGAGTTGAGGAACCTATGATCTTTTATGATTTGTCCTTCTGATTTCAAAAACTAGTATGGAAGACTTCTGACTCTGTTGAATACTTATGTAGAAGACAGAGTTCTGAATACCTTGGTCCAGTTCTATCATTCAGCATATAGGTGTTTTAATTTCCCTAATTATCAGCTTGCACCTACTTTAGAGGAGTATTCTTATCAAATGGAATTGCCTATATCAAATCAAATACTATTCAGTGGTTTAGAGGAGATCCCTAAGTCTCATGTCAGTGCTTTCGAAGCTGCTCTCGCTTTGCTTATCTATGGCATAGTTTTGTTCCCTAATATTGACAACTTTGTGGATATAATGCTATCCATATTTTTCTAATTCACAATCAAGTTTCTACTTTGCTCGCAGATACCTACTATTATATCGATCACATAATGGAGAAGAACATATGGACTGTCATGTGTTGTGCACCTTTAATGTACAAGTGGTTTATTTCTCACTTGTCGCAGTCCAGCTTATTCAAGGATAACAAGAATCATTTGAGGTGGTCTCAGAGGATTATATCTCTCACCAATGCAAATTTGACTTGATATTCTAGATTTTATGATAACGTGAAGATTATTGACAGTTGTGGTGAATTCCCTAATGTACCTCTTCTTGGTACAAAAGGAGGTATCAACTACAATCCGATTTTGGCTTGACGTCAACTTGGGTATACTATGAAGGATAAACCAAGAAACATTATTTTGAAAGGGTTCTTCATTCAAGAAGGTGTTGATAGAAAGTGTTTGAAGGAGAAGATAATCCACGCCTGGCATAAGATTCATAGAAAAGGAAGGGATGAATTAGGAAATAAGTATTGTATTTCTTTGGAGTCTTACACTCAATAGGTGCAAACAATAGCTACTAAGATCATGATGACTTATCCTCATGAATGCCATACCCTAAATTTTGACCACAAGACTTCACATCATTTTGCAAATCATCACCACAATATGGATGTATTTTCATACCTCACTAATCCTTTCAAAGATTGTTGAGTATTTACCTCAACCAAGGATTAGGGTTTTTTAAGCCCTTTCAGAGCATTCAGGCAAAGGACCAATCAAGAAGTGAGATGATCTTCAACTTGTCAAGCCTCTCAAACACTCATGAAGGATCAAGAGGTATCCCACATCAAGAATCTGACACAAGAATGCAACATTTCAAGTTGATCAAGCCTCAAGATCACCAGTGTCACCAAATTAGAGTTTTGGTCGACCAAGGCCTCCAGAGAGAAATTTTCATCTGGGCATGAGCCAATACTTCAATATATGATTCAAGAAGCTCAAAATAACCTCATGAGTTCATTCATAAGTTCAAAATAGCCTCAGGGGATGCACCTATAAAAAATCAAGAATTAGGGTTTTGACCTAATTCAGTCTCTAAGTTGACTTTTGGAGCAAGGCATGAGCCAAGGCCTCAAGATATGCTTTAAGGACCTCAAATACATCATATTGATCCATTCACAAGATTGGATTGATTCAAAGAACTCGGTTCATAAGTAATATAAGGATTCAAATTTATGGTTGAAGTTTTCAAACTTAGTGAAATTTCAAGTTTCTCAAGGTTTCCCTTTTTGCAAGTAACCTCACTTTTCTTGATTTTTCTTGATTGATGATAATCCAAATCACAAGTTAACATTGTTCTTGGCTTAAAGAAGCCATGTTTGTAAAAAAAAATCCAAAATTCAAACTTGGTTTTGAACACAGTTGACTTTTTGTATAAGATGAAATTTGAACTTTGTGATCCTTTATGAAATCAAGTCCTTGGCCTAGATTGAACCTAATGGATTGATGCCAAAGGTGTTTTTGAGTGTTTTGAATCATGTCCCAAGGTTTGAGATCATGCTTTGCTCAAAAGTCAAAGGTATGGTTGAATTTTTCTCAAAAACCATATTGTTTGTCATCATCCAAAATCAGAAGGAATCTTGATGAATCACTTGATACTTTCAACTTTGGACCAAGGAGTCAAGAATTCAACTTAGCATGTGCAAATCCATCATGACATGAACCTTGAATTTCAATTTTGGCATGTTGCATTTATGTGATACATTGAGTTGGCATGGATCAAGCACAAACCAGTCAAGACCTATCCAAGAATTAGAGGACTTCAAACCTGCAAAATTGATGGGAGTCAATGCATAGCTATACTAGAGGAGACTTGAGGTACCTTAGCATTCAAGTCATGCTACATAACAAAATCCATTGGACAATAGCATACTCCCTCATCCATTCACTATTCCTCCAAAAACAAACTTGTTCTCCTATAAATAGGAGTCATTTCTGATGTTTCAAATACACCAAAACAATACCAAAGTCTTATTTTCTCACTTTCCTTCTCTTACTTCAAATTTCAAGATTTCAAGGATCAAACTTGGAATTCTCAAAACCAGAGCATAAACCACTCAAACAACCATCCAAACACATCACAAATCATCCATTGGAGGTTTTGAAACCTTCATCTTCATCTCAAAACACCAAAATCAGAAAGTCAGCCATCAAAACCTCAAATTTTGAATTTTCTGCATTTTTCAAGCCATGTCTTGATTCAATTACTTTCAAAGTCAAACAACACTTCAAACACTCTCCAAATATCATCCCTAAGTTGTTCCAACAAGTGTTCCTCAACTGTAACACCAATTGAGGGAGTTGCCATTTTGGTCACTTTTGCCAATTTTGCAAGAAAGAGGTAGATTTTGTTCCAGAGATCTCCTTTTGATTTTGATCATCCTAAAAGCTTATAAGGGGTCTATTAAGAGTGTCTAAGGCATTGGATTACTTCTGTCACAAGTATCTTGAAAGATAACAAGTGGAGCTTCAAGAGGTAAGTCCATAAGAACTTGAACTTTGTGAAATATGCATTGCTTTGATATATATTGATCATGAACATGGCATACATATCATATTTGTTGTGTTTGAACTGTTTTGCCATGCTATTATTGCTTGTATAGAGTTGTAGCATAGAACTTGCAAAACTTGACCTATTTTGAAACCACTATCAAGTTTTAAAATGTAGACATTTTTAGAAACTTCTGAGACCACCATTGGATTCCTTATGAAAATCTAGGTAGGATTCATCTTTATTTCATCCATTTTCTTGGAGAAATGAAGAAGTTATGGTCTTCTTGCAAAGGTACCAAAACCTGGCCTCCCTTGGGCAAGAACCAGGTCATGGCGCTTTGGCCAGGCCTAAAAACAAGTTACCCATATGTGTTTATGGGGTGGATTTGATACACGGATGTATTACCACCCTAGTGGTAGCATCGTGTGTTTTCAAGTGTGTTTGTGTTGGAGGGCGTGGGTTCAACACCCACTCATGCCATTTTGTCCAATTTTTCACATTTTCATTATTTTTTTGATATTTTCTATATTATTTTTAATAATTATTTTTGTTAATCAATTTTAATTATTTTAAAATGATTTTTTGCACAAATATCACTCACACATTAAAAACATTTTATTCACCAAAAAATCACAAAAAATATTTTTATTTGATATATTTTTAATATATTTAAAAATATTATTTTAAATTGTTTTAAATGCTTTTAAAATGATTTCTTTTTCTTGATTTTAAAACCAAAATGATTTTAAATATCTATGTGAATAAGATACCTTTTTCATAAACCTTAATCATTATTTATAACATGATTAATGATTTTATTTGGTAAATTATACATATTTTATTTGATTTTTATTTGAAAATTATCTTTAAAAAATATAAAATTAGGGTTTTGTTTGGATCCAATCTTTCACCTTCATTTCAACACTCATGGGCATCTATTAGAGTGTAAGACCTAGACCCCCTTTATACATAAACAATTTTTAGGCCTCTACTATAGTATAAGTCCCACAACGTCTTTCGGTATCGCGGTGCGATCACTGTTTTCAAATAAATTAACTTGGGCCTCTCCTTGAGTATAAGCCCTCATCCCTTTGTACATAAACTTTGTTTTAAACAATAACTTTGGGCCTCTAATAGAGTGTAAGACCCAACACCCTTCAGTAAATAGAAAAATCTTTTAGCCTCATTCATCCTGGGCTTTGTACAGGATACAAATAAACACCTGGGCCTCTATCTAGAATGTAAGACCCAACACCTTTGTTTTTCTCCTACTTGAGATCAAGTCATCTTGAAAGTTCAAAACTTTCTTCAATTTCTTCAAAACCCTAATCCAATCTTGAAGAAAACATCTGATCAATCATAACACACTTGGGCTTCTATCCAGAGAATAAAATCCACCACCTTTCTCAATTTAATACTTGTTTATATACTTGTTAATATGTCTGTATATACATTTGTGCATATCTTGTTAAGTCTCTCTTAGCATTTAAATCATCCTCAGTTTAGACTAGTTCAAACAATAAGATCCTTTCAGTCAGTATATCTTAGTTCAAATAACTAGTTCCCCTTGTACAAAGATTACATTTAGCCTCCTCTTGGGCTTTATCCAAGCATCATTGCCTCCTTTTGGGCATCATACAATGAATCTCCTCAGAAGATAGCCTCCCCTTGGGCTTTGTTCAATTTGATCAACCATGAAACAATTCAATAAAGAGAGGATTATTTCCCGGCGAAACCTCTTCTTTATCCCCTTTAACCCTGGAACAGTTCAACAAAAGAAAGGATTATTTCCCGATGAAACCTTGTCGCACCTCAAAAAATCACTTAATCGAAGACACGACCCTCGCGTGAAAGGTGCGGAAGAAATTGCGGTTCGACAGAGTCGCCACTGAACTTTATTTATCCCAAAAGAGGGACAGGAAAATACCGAGAAAACCTTTAAGGGAGATAAGAACATGGTCGTCGTAACCACATTCTGGGTTCGGGAGTCGGTTACGTGAGGGGAAGGTACGCGCATCCCCTCACGTCCGTTGTACTAAACGTGAACCTCTTAATTCGAATCGCGATGAACGTTAGCTAAGCTTGTTTGTTTTCTTCTCAATGATAAATGCAAAAACGATAAGATAAAAAAAGGGATGCTAAGGGGGAAATTGGTGGTTTTAGGATAGGGTGCTCGCCAAGGATTGGGGCCTTTGTGCCTACGTATGCTCATTCGGACGAGAATGAGTAATCAGAGCAATCGTAGTTTGACTACGGGAAAGGATAGGGGAAAACGGAAGATGAATATAAGTGTGGAGGGAAGGCAGGCGCAAACGGGGAAAAAGAAAAAGTGTGCTTGCCAAGATCATTGCAATCTTGTGCCTACGTATCTTTACTCCAACGAGAATAAAGAATCAGAGTAGTCGTAGTTCGTGGAGACGACCACGAAAATAAGGAGTTGGGATTGTTTTAGAGGCGTTAATTGCTCACACACGAGTAAGAGAACCCGCACCTAAACAACCGAAGGGAGATCAAAGAATCGAACCCTCATTTTTCACCTTGAAAAGAGTTGCGATAGTTGTTAGTCGTTTTTTAGGTTTGATTGTGAAATCTGCTTGACGTTGGATCAAGGGTTTGATTATATGCGCTTGGGTGATTTGAAAAGAGTTTGGTTAGAGGTTGATTTGAAAATGGCTCGACGACATGTCGAGAGTTTGGTCGAAAAGAGGTTTATTTTGAAAATGGCTCGACGACGAGTCGAGGGTTTGATTGAAAATGGGTGAGAATCGATCATAGTCCCTAGGGGTGCTCCTAGTAATGAAACTGAAATTCTGGCATAGCAGACAACAGATGTCTTAACACATGTCAAGACATTGTTCTGCATAAACATTTAAACGCAGAGGAATAACAGCCGACTGATACCTTGAATATCAGAACTGCAGAAACATAAATGTTACCACATCTGATCTAACATGTTTATCATGAACACTAACAGAATAATTAAATCTGCAGAATGATAAAAGACACAACAATTGTTAACCCAGTTCGGTGCAATTCACCTACATCTGGGGGATACCAATCCAGGAAGAAGACTCCAGTATCTGTAGAATTATCACAAAGCTAAACTCCCTCGTTTACAACTTTATATCCTAATATCTACCCTATGAAGACTTTATCAAAGAACACCCTCTTTGATATGAGATACCCCATTCACTTCCCTTAATCACAACCTGTGATATTTACGTCATCCCTGTCAATACAGAATTCTGTCAATCTTTCTAGATCAACACGCTAACTTGGATTTGCTTAAAACCTTTATCCAAGAACAATACACAATCCAATACCTCAAGGCTTATGGATATGTGTAGTACCTATGTCTTCCACAGTGCATCCAACGATACAAAGGGAGACTTACAACCTAGGGAGCCAACGACTCTCAAAACCCTAAACCCTTATATTCTATGTAAGTTCCAAAGGTGTATAAAATCCTAGGTCTAAATAAACTTATATAGGTTTCAGCAGTCTCGGGCTTCATATCTCTGGTCTTTGATCCATTCCTAGAAAGCGCATCAAATCTTGGGCAGATTTGTTACAGATTTAAAAACCTGCTAAATTAGTGCAGTACTTCAGGATGTCATGTCTTCAGGTTAGGACATCTTCTTCGACATCTTTGTTCATGGCCAGATTTCTTCATCTTTATCATTAAAATTGTTTTACCAAAATTCTGTCAAACCATAGGTGCTTTCAATCTCCCCCTTTTGACAAATTTTGGCTAAAACTCCTTTTAGTCTGAATGGCGGTTATGATTGGAATACTGAGCACACCGAATTCATGTTGGTGTACATGAGGAGGAAGATAACACAACCTTCCTCTTCCTAGGGTGAGTGAAGTTGAAAAAGGTCCAAAAGTTGAGAATCCTAAAGAAACACAAAGAAAGTCTGAAACAACAGAACAATGGACACTCCTTTCAAACACACTCCCACTCTAGAGATCAGTTATAGACTTTGTGAATATGAGTACATAAAGCATGTAACTCAGGTCACAAGACCCAACTTGATCTTTAACTCAAGTCACAAGACACAAGAGGAGAAACATAGACAAGATGATAAAACCAACATCTTGTTCAATGTTCTTGCAAAACAACTGCAAGAACAACACACACATCCCCTGTACTCGAGACTCACACTCCCCCTTTTTAGCCAAAAATTGGCAAAGGTAGCCAAGACATTCCCATACCCAACCAATAATAATCCAGACTCGAACAAAAGACATTTTGAACACACCACCAAGAAAACACTGTCTGAGACAAACTCATCCAAGAACTCCCTTATATACCCAAGAAATTACCTTTGAATATAACGAACCATTGAAAATAACAGTAGTCAATTCAATGAGGTCATTAATCCAAGATTGTAACTTCATCAAAAACTAATGTGCACCGACCAGAAATGCTTTGACTATTTCTTCTTTGAAGAAAACCGTTCAGAAGTAATGCAAGTTACAATGAGCGCGCATATTCTCCACCGACCACAAGACCAGTTACTTTTATCACATGTCCTGACATCATGTTAGACATTGTCTACCAAGGATTTCTTTAATGATCAATATCCCCACAGTCTGCAGCAGGAGGGCAATGTCAAGGCATCATTCTTGAGATCTCTTCTTCAAGATAATCACAGTTTGCTTGTCCTCCAAACAACCTGGATTCAAAACTGCACCCCTGCAGTAATACCTCTTTGATCAAAGAGCAACTCCCCTATCTAAGATAACCAGTGCTCCTCCAATGAATAATTATGCTGATGAATGGAAAACATAAGACACATCTTCATGTCTTCAAGAGCGCACCCTCTGTCCAACCTACCTGCTGAACACAATCATCAACTCCACTTATTGCTTCTTCTGATAAAAACCAACAATCACTCACACATTAACACCATCATGTTTCCCGTGAGGTCACATTAGGATCACCATCCTAAATTAACAAACTCTTGGATTAAGATCAAAGCTCCATTGATCCCTCTCTTCTTGAACCCATCTATACACCACACGAATTCCTATTGAATTCTCATGTATAGACCTCCATGTTCCTTGAGATAAAATCCAATTGATCTGGAATGATCCATATTCCTCAAAGAGATACAATACCTCTTAGTTTGTTGATGCGTGTTATCCGTAAGTATACGGATTACGTCAGAGTAATATAAAAGATTTATCGATCCCACAGAGACCAATGTCAATCTATCGATTACTATTGTTACGTTGTTTATCTAAGGCTAATGAATATCAGAGTAAAAGTTTTCCACAGAACGAAAATAGAAATAGATCAGATAAATACTATACTGGAATGTAATTCACATCAATCAAACAATACTCATATCATCTAAATAGTAACACTTACGGGGCAATGTTTTCTTCTTTGAAAAAGAGTTAGTTAAAAAGGATCCACCACGTTAGCATGATCGGAACCAGACCTAACCTTTAATCTATACCAACCGGTCACGCTGCACCGGTCGCTCCTTGCGTTAAAGTGATAAAGTCCTTTTTTATGTAATTACCTCTAAGACTTAGTTAAAAAGTTCTTTTGATTGAAAATATTTTATACCAAAGGGTTTCCGGCATATGCTCGGCCAACCGGATCCTAAATCTATAAACGCGTCCGAAAATAGTTTAAAACCTCTTTCTAATAATATAAAACTTTCCTAGTTAATCAATAAAGTGCTTCCGCTGTATTTATTGATTAAAAACTAACAAACTCTTTTCTAAAATGCCGGACGGCTTTCTATCTTACCCGATCTAGTCACAGTCATTACGTGAACAAAAACACGGTCACATTTACGTAATGACCGATCAATTGAAGTTCAGAAGAGTTTAATTAAAATAAAAAACAGCCCCTAAAGTATTTCTAAAGAGATGACATGTGGAGTACCGTCGGAACGACGATCCTCACATCCCAGCACAAAGGATTTAGCTAGACATAGTAATTGAAAACATAACGATAAATTAAATTACAAAGTAAAACATTTTTAAGATAAAAAAAAAAAACGTGTGAAATGTGAGAGTGTATTTTGAGAGAGTGAACACAAGTGTCACGATTAAGTTCAGTTCCAAAAGACACAAATCACACAGACAAATAAAATAATAAGGTAATGGCAGAGACAGAAAATAAACAAATATAAAGCAGTGCGGGAAAATAAATTAATATAAAAGCGATGCGGAATATAATAAAATGCAATTTATAAAAGAAACCTGCTCCAAAGCGGAGACTGAATCTGGTACAGAGCTGGAAAGTAAATTGCGGGAAAGTAAATAACTTCTAACTATGATTGCTCCAATCTCACTAACAACTATAGTGCAACAATCCCTCGATATGACGGATTCTTGCTTTACAAAATGAACTTTATGCCTAAGGTTGAAAACTAAGATTGGATAATCAAAAAATAAAAATACAAGTCTTTATATAGAAAACTCAAAGTTGTAACTGCCTCTAATCATTATGAAAAAACGTTTAAAAACTAATTTCTTCTAGTGTAACTGCTTCAGACGTTTCTGACCGTTTCCTCGTTACAACGGTCGGCGCCCGCCGACCCCTGCTCAGCGTCTGCCGAGTGCTTCTGAGGAGTGAAACGTATTTTGTGACCGTTGGTATGTGAGTGAAACCCATAACACAGCTGGCGCCCTCTATGGCATTCGCTGGGTGAAACGACTAGTGTACAGTTTACACAGGAAATCTCCATTTTAGCTCTGTTTTGCGTCATTTTCTCACTGTAAGCTCGAATCAGGCAATATATCTGAAAGTAAAACAAAATACCATAATAACAAAGGGAAATAACAAATAAACAACTAAAAACATGTGAAATCAGAGTCAAATATACAGTGTAATTTGGTGTTATCAAATTCTCCCACACTTAAACCTTTGCTTGTCCTCAAGCAAACTCTCATAAACAGAAAAAGAAAAACAGCAAACATACAAGTATCTAATCTGGGCTAAGAACTTGAGTTTGATCAATGATACATCAGTAGGTACTAACTCATGAACCAAGGGTATCGTAATGACACTTTCCGCGATTTGCGGGCATAAGTTTCTCTTCTATGCAAACCAATCCAAACCATGATGTTATACTTAGGCCTATCTTACTCATTCCTTTCTTACCCCTTTTCATTCAAGCGCGGTCACATTAAGCCCGTTGTCTTTCACTCGCATGGTGAACATAACCTGTGGTAATCCTGATCCTTTTATATCAATGGCTTGATACTTTTTGCAATTTTTTTTCTTTTTGGATATATAATTTTTCTTAAAAACAATTTTTTCTAAAGATACTTTAGTATCTTCTTGGATTTTTCTTTTTCTTTTTGTTTTTGCAGGATCTTACCTATTTGCATCGGTTTGTCACTTAGCGGTGGTTAAGATGGTGCTGACTGCTAGGATAAACTACTTAAGGGTAAGTGATGAAGGGTGAGATTTTAAGGCCACCGTATAATAAAAACCTGGATAGCTCCTATAATTAAGAAACTTACGGTGTAAAAACGATATCGATTTTTCAAAAAGTTTTCCCAAGCCTTTGCAAATGATCTTACTTGTCCTAATAGCCCAAATTTTCAAAATAAATGTTGTTTTCTTTTGTTAAAAATTTTTGTTAAGGCTCAAGAATTGGGAAAAATAGATAAACTACACAAAATGACTCGTCAAGCACATGTGAAAATTATTAAAACAAACTGAACTATACTAGAAAGCAATAAAATGAAAAAAAATATAAAAAAAACAACTTAAAAACAGTAAATATCTCCTCCCACACTTAAACCGAACATTGTCCTCAATGTTTCGATAAAAGTGAGAAAGGGATAGGTGAAACCTGGCGATCAATCATGTCGGACACTGGGGCCATCTCCACCATGCTCTGGACGTCTGGGACGACGGCTCCTACTGCAGTGTCGGGTGGTATGTGACAGCTCCATCTGCTCAATCCTCTCTATTAGAGAGGCATTTTGATCTCTAAGTGCTTGGAAACTCTCAAGAGTGGATTGCTGTGACTCCCGCATAAAATCCATCATCTCCTGCTGTTGTTGGTACATGGCATAGAATAGGCCATCACGCTCTTCTTCTCTGGCTTGCTGTGCTCGCCACATCTCTTCGGTGATATAAAATCCGGAAGAAGTACCTACAGGATGGTTAGTAACAAGTGGGGTGTGTGCAGGTGATACAGGAATGGGAGACTGCTCCATACGGTCATATTCATCATCAGTCTCGTTTCCTTTATCCTCAAGGACGTTTGGTAATAATGGACCTAAAATAGGAGCAGCCCTCAAATCATAGAGCCAGTTTTCTCTTTTGCGCACATCAGTGCGTCTTGAGCAAGATAAAGCGACACTCGGGATGGCAGCATTGCGAACCATAAGGATATAGCCTGCTTCCGGCCTCGTTTTGCATAAACGCATATCTCTTAGAAACTTTAAATCAATGGTGTGAGGAGGAAGTGGTTCCAATGTGGCCAACTCAGCGTCTAGGTGGAGGGCTCGTGCAATGAAGGTAATCAAGCCTCCAAATGACACGGTGTTGCCCTTTTTCTCAATTGATCGCATATGTGATATCATTAATGGTACATGATTTAATATTTTTCTAAGTAAAGCAGCCTGCAAAAATATAAATTCCTTGGAATTCATCTTGTTAGAATTTTCACGAGTAAAAATAGTGTCAGCTAATAGAAGGCGAAATACCCGTATGGCTGGGTTATGAATATCGGAAGCCAAATTTCCGTCAAAGGAGTAGGTGGTCTGACCTGAGATGTCTCTCCACAGTTTGAAAGCCTCAGTCGACCAATTTGTGTCTATGGGTGCCTCACAAACTGCACCATTCCCGAAATGGAATCCTAATAACTCAGCAAGTGCATCAGTGGTGTAAATGTATTCAACATTGAACATCCTAAACCTCACTGTGCCTACAGTGCTAGCAGTGTTTTCTCTGGCAGTGTACTCCAAAGAACTCAAAAATTTGTGGGTTAGCCTTTCATAGGAAGGCTCCTTGCGAATACAAATACTCTCTAATTTCAAATTTTCTAACAGATAAAATACGCTAAATCTTATACCAAGGTTATACAGACAAATATCATTAATATACCTCGTTGCAAGAATGTTGCGTGTCCGTAGTCTCTCCCATTTTTTCCATTGCTTGACTCCGTCATCTCCATCTCGAAAAATGATGTTTTCTTGGTTTTCCCCTGCCATTGTTGAAGTGAAATGAAGGTTTGGTGATGGAAAATGGGTAAGTTGGGTTTTTATAGGGATAGTGTGTAATGGAAGGTGTAATGGTAGTGGGGAAGTTATGAAATAAGGGATTTTAATGGTTTAATGGGGGTTTTATGGTGATTAAAATCAGAATTTTTGGAGGTAGAAGATGAAGAGAGTGGAAAAAATGGGGGTTTTCTTATTCTGGTCCGTTTAAATCCCAGGACGCCTCCGCGTCCGCCAAGCAGGGGCCCGCGTCCGCGGACTGTGAAAATTGGGCTGGCCCGGGTTTGGGCTTTGGTTGGTTCATGAATTTCTCCTTGGGGTGTTTATAGCATATTGGTACATGTAAGAAACATAGAGAATATTTTATTTATTTATTATTTTATATATTTGTAAAATGTGAATGTAGGATTTAAATAACAATTATATTATTAACTCTAAAAATTTCCCAATTATAAAAATGAATAAATTTTTTTTAAATATTACCAATAGATTGTTATGATGTAGATATTTATTATTACTTGAAATAATATAACACTCGCATAAAGCATATGGTTGCAATGAGTCTAGTAATAATAATGATGGAAAATAAAATCTACTAATAGTCTGATAATAACGATAATAACAATAAAGATAAGACTGCGGTAAAGGTAAAAATAAACGATCATAACAAGCATGTGGTAAGTCTCCCCCACACAAAGTGTGAGCTATGACCCAGAGCTCCTGAATATCTTCTAGAAAGACTGTCGGCGGACACCCTGACTTATGTGAGAAGAAGGTGCCCATGCTTCTGCAAGCTGGCCTCTGAGATCGCAAATTTCCTGGTCTAAAAGATCATATGATGAAGCATTTGTTGCGTCTGAGATCTGTATCTGTAAGGTGAGCTCGGCGCATTCTTCGCGAAGAGAAATGATTTCCTTGCGCATAGCGTCAAACTCTGAATATATGTCCCTGCGTTGCAGATTAACGTTAGAGGAATAGACAGTAGTCCTTTCAGGATAGGGCGTAGGATAGTACTCAGGCACAGGTGGGTTCCTAGGTCGGATAGGTGCCTCGTCTTGGCCTTCCAAAGCGTATGACCAGTTAGCTCTGTCATGGACACTTGTCCGGGTATGGTTTGGCAAACCAAAGTAGTGAATGACTTCGTTGTCTATTAGGAGCTTAAAGTTATCTGCACTAAAGAATGCTCTCCTGATAAGACCACGGTCAAGGCAATGATTAATGTCAATTAAGGTGTATCCACAATGGTAGGTAAGATGAGTTAGCTTGTTGGCTAGACCTAGGGCATAAGCTATGTGTGTAACAGTACCGCCTACATGGATGGGTCCTCTGGTATATTCAGCATTCAAATATAGGTTATATATCAGAAAATTACCACTGGCTAATGGACGTGACTCAGCAGTACAAAAGAGCATCAGAATCTCTTCTTTGGTAACCTGGTTCTCGGTTTCACTTCTACCAAAGAAAGTCTCGGCTAGGATCATTTGGAAATAACGGAAAGCTGGATTATGGATTTTGTTTGCTAGTTGGGTGGAAGGATCAGGTCCTCCTCCACCGGTGATTTTTCTCTAGAATCCATCAAGCTCATCTTGCATAACATTGGTTTCATGCATAAAATGGATTGCATCCATGCCACACTGAAAACCAAGTAATCTAGCAAAATCCTTGTGGTTCAGTGCATACTCGTTTCCAAATAGTCTGAATCTTATGCTTCCACTGTTGTAACCTCTTCCACTGTAAGGGTCATAAATGAGTGAACTGAGGAACTCTAAGGTTAAATGCTTATAGGTTACATTCATTGCTTCAGAATACTCATCCCACTGGAGCTGGTGACAAAGGTACCTCACACTAGCTTCAATACCTAAGGCTGTTAGACAGTTTGGGTCAGGGTACCCAGTGGGTAGGACTGGTCTCTCAAAAAGGACTACATATTTCTTCCTTTGTTCGTCATCTCTGAACACAATGTGCATGTCATCATAACTCTGCATCCTGAAAAGAAAGTTAGTGTAGAATATCTGAGATGATGTTATCTGTAACCTGTAAACATAGATGTTTCATAAGTCAGTCCAGTTAGTCAAATAATATAAATAATAAATCTTTTTCTTATTTTTCTGAAATAAATTATATGCATAAAATAAAAAATAATGAAAAGAATGCTGTGGGTTGCCTCCCACGCAGCGCTTGTTTAACGTCGTTAGCTGGACGACTGAAAAACTTACGTTGTGGATGTTGCTATAGGTGGGTCTATCAGAGTGTGACCAGAGTAGTAAGTAGGGATGTCACCTCCATAGTAGGGTTTCAATCTTTGTCCATTCACTAGAAAGGGACTACATGAATGATTTGCAATTTCAAATGCTCCAGATTTCAGGACTTTGGTGACCTCATAGCGTCCAGTCCATCTTGAGCGTAACTTACCTGGAAACAATCGTAACCTAGAATTGAAAAGAAGTACAGGATCGCCTATGTTGAACTCTTTTTTGGCAATCCTTTTGTTGTGCCATGGTTTGGTTCTTTCTTTATATATTACAGCATTTTCATAAGCGTTTCGGCATAACTCTTCTAATTTGTGAATATCTAGAATGCGTTTATCTCCGGCTGTTAAGTAGTCTATATTAAGAGCTTTTATGGCCCAGTAGGCCTTATGTTCAACCTCAAAGGGTAAATGGCAAGATTTTTCGTAGACTAATTGATATGGGGATGTTCCTATAGGGGTTTTAAAAGCGGTTCTATAAGCCCACAAGGCTTCTTGTAGTCTTAAGGACCAATCTTTTCTAGAAATTGATACGGTTTTTTCTAAGATTTGTTTTATTTCCCTATTTGATACTTCTACTTGTCCACTAGTCTGCGGGTGATAAGGTGTGGCTACTCGGTGTTTAACTCCGTATTTCTTTAAAAGGTTCTCAAATATCCTAGATATGAAGTGCGATCCCCCATAGCTTATTACTAATCGAGGTACTCCAAATCTAGGGAATATATAGTTTTTAAACATTTTAATGACTATACGAGTATCGTTGGTGGGTGAAGCTATAGCTTCAATCCATTTGGATACGTAATCAACAGCTACTAGGATATACTTGTTTCCCATCGAAGATGGAAAAGGTCCCATAAAATCTATACCCCAGACATCAAAGAGTTCTACCTCCTGAATATTTCTCAGAGGCATTTCATCTCTTCTTGAGACGTTCCCAGTGCGTTGGCATCTGTCACATCTTACAATGTAGGCATGAACATCGCGCCATAAAGTTGGCCAGAAAAGACCTGCTTGAAGTATTTTAGCGCATGTTTTAGATGAGCCTAAATGTCTACCGTATGGTGAAGAGTGACAATGTTTAATTATAGTTTCTACTTCTTCTTTAGGGACACAGTGTCGCTCCCGGGATTTTCATCCAAGTATAAACGCGAAAGTGGCGCGGAAACAGAGTCGCCAACAATGTGTATTTATCCCAAGAGAGGGAAATGAAACACTGCATAAACCTGAAGGAAAGGAAAGAGCATGGTCTTGCGACCAAGAGATCTGGGTTCGGGAGTCGGTTACGCGAAGGGAAGGTGTTAGCACCCGACACGTCCATCGTACCCGATGGGATCCACGCTCGTCGTCTCGATCAAAGGGTGATAGAAAAGATACTGGAAAAGGAATGGAAAGAGAATGAGAAACAAATGTAGGGAAAATAAAAGAAGTGCTCGAATGGGCCCTACCCCACTGCCTACGTATCTCATCGGGAACATGAGAATCAGAGCGACGTAGTTCCCCTCAGCCAGGGAAAGTTATTTGTGTTTTTTAGTGGAAATGTCAACGTTCGCGTCTTAGCAGTTAGGTGTTGCAGCTCGCTGTGTGGAGACTTAGGCGTTACCTGTTTGCGGTAGAACGGAAATGACGAGTCCTTAAGGATCGAACGGTAAGTAAGTGTTTTTTAAAAGAAGTGTTTTGATTGTTTTGTGTTTACAACGCATATTGTATTTAAGTGCTTCACGTAGGATCGAATGCCTCGCATATCGACCCAAGACGGGACGTATGCTAAACATTCTAAGAAAGTGAGAGAAGACCCATCACTATCTCATTCTCACATGAAAGGCTCAAATACAATATTTTTTATGCCCTTTGTTAAGTGTTTTTTATTTCTGTTTTGAGATGAGAAGAAGAGAGACTCAAAAGGTTGAGAAAGGTAAAATCTAATAAGGGGGACTAAGACTCAAACCCTAAAGTTATCATACATGGATGTTCCTATGGTTAATGTGGTTTAAGAAACCTAATCCTAAGAGAAAGGAGAAGAAGAATGAATTAAATAACTCACTTCTAAAGTAGAAGATGAGTTATAACTCAAAAGGGGGAAGAAAGAAGTTATCCAAGGAAAGCATATAAATGCTTATCATGATCACAAGTTGAATGATTAAAAGAGATAAGAAAAGATGAAAGAAAGAAGTGTATGTGGAAGCATATCCACACACTTACTTACCATTAGCACCTACATGAAAAGGTTAGTTCAACAACTATTTACAAGTAGTGAAACAAGGAAAGAATAACAAGTAATGATCAAACAAATTAAGAATCAATGGATAAAGATCCTAAGAGATGAAAATCATTCAAGGTCAGAACCTATATCCAAAGGATGCTCTCTAAGGTTAAAGTATTAAACATGAACAAACTATGCACAATCAATTGTCCTAAACATCAAAGAAGTGCACTATGGAAGTAAAAGATGAAGAATGCGTGCATATGCAATGTGATCATGCATTGATGCTTCATAAAAGATCAATATCAGAATCATATATCATTTACAAATGTCTTATAATGCATGTGAATCCTCATACAAGTCATGGATGCAATGATATAAGTAAGAGAAATAAGATGAAGAAGAGATAAGAAAGAAAGAAACAATTTCCAATTAGATGCACAAAGTGACATACTAAAAGTGCATAACATGTGAAATGATTAATGAATGCATATGGGAAGTGGCATACCATTTATGAGATACAAATGGAATGAATGAAAAGTCATACAAAATGCACACATGAAACATGTAGAGCTTAAGAAGAGAAGATGCGAGAATTAGGACAAAAATATTCATGTAAGGATGACATTTAGAACAATTATGTACAAATGACAAAGAATGAAAACAAATGACCTATAATCATGGTTCAAGATGACCTATAATGTCATACAAAGTAAACACAAGAGGTGGCACAAGTGCCTCAACAAAATCATATGAGAATGAAGTAGAAGAATGTGCTTACATGTAACTTCAAATGCAAGGCATCAAACAAATATCAAAGCACATGAGAAAATTGTAAAAATAGGTCCTAAACAATCCAAGTTAGAAGCAAAAACATGTACCAAAACTCATAGCAAAAATCAAAAGGAAACATGACCAAAGAATTTCACAAAATCACATTGAAACAAACCAAAATGAAGTACAAAGATGAACATGCAAATATGTGATAAAATGACTTTAAAAATCAAAAGAAAATTTGTTTAGATGATTCAAGATGTCCTTTTATCAATGCAAAAATAATGAGTCAAAAATGTTGTATGCGATGGGAGAAATAAAATGCACAAGTTCAAGTGTCAAAGAAAGGTTCAAATGAAAAAAGAAATTGAAAAGAAATTGTGGAAATATGCTCAAAAATTAATAAAACCAGAATTAAAAATTGTAGAAAATTAATTAAATGTGTAAAAATGTCACATGAATTTATTTAGAATTTTCTAATGAGTTTTAGTATTTTTAAAAAATAGAAAATGGAAATAATATGAAAAAGAAATAAAAATGCAAAAGAACTTGGGTAGGGGGTGCAGCGTGAGTAATTTGCATGTTGAAAAATATTTTGGGCTCAAACATGGGGTGTGCAAATAGTAACTAAAACTCAGTCCATTAAAAGCGTATTTGTGTGTGCTCAGGTGTATGTGCAGTCAACAATGTGGATGCAATCATGGCCATAGAATGACATTAATCACAATCAATCATCAATCCAACGTTTCACAACTCAAGCACATGGTAACTATCACGCACGCACCCACATGTAATTATTTGAGAGGAACAAAAAAGAAAACACGCGCATGTCACATAATTCATTAATGTGCTGGTTGATTAATGGCCATAGGATTAAAACATGATGAGATGATGAAGTAAATGATCAAATCCAATGTTCCACAATTCAAGCACATGGTAACTATCACGCACACACCCCCACGTAAACATCTGAGTCAAAAACATGGCACGTGAGAGACCACCCCTTTCATTAATGTGTTGGTAACATAATAGGTGTTGGATTAAAACGATCAGATGGTCACGATATAACCTGAGATCTAAACCCTAATCAATCCTCATCGGCCGGAGAAGGACCTCCGGTCATCTTCTCCGGCCACCTGCAAGCATCACACTTCCCAGAAACATACAAACTGCACATCAAAATGAAGAGAAAGTTGAGGAGATCATGAATTTACATTTAGAATTACCAGACAATGCACACACAGCAAGAACAGAACCCAAACATTTTGCCCTAAATTTCATAACTATGCTCCTAATGAGCCTATCACTAGCCGGATATATTACATTGCTTCTAGCAAGCTTCAAACAGCAAAAACAAGCTAAAATTACATGGATTCGAAGCAATAAAGTTGAGGAGATTAGAACCTGAAAATGGAAGAACTCTTGGATCCAAAGAAAACCAGAGAGAAACACTTGATCTTGAGCTTAAGTTGAGCAAAATAAATGCTGTTGAATCTTGAAATCTTGGAAACAGAGAGAGATGCGAAAATGTTATGAAACTACACTTGGAGAATTGGTGTTGATTATGCTTGTTCTTGCTTCAATAATGCATTATTGATGATGATGATGATGATGAACCAAAGAGAAGTAGAGAATTCGTGAGAGAGAGAGAGAGAGAGAGAGAGAGAGAGAGAGAGAGAGAGAGAGAGAAAATTCATAGAGAAATCTTGAAGTGTTTTTTGGAGTGAGAGTGAAAAATGAAGTTGTTGTTCAATTCTGAGAGAGTTTGAATTATATAGGCTGGGTTAAATGTTAACTATTGTGATTAAGTGAGTTGGTTAAGTGAGTCTGAGTTGGGTTAAATGAGTCCAACCTAACTAACTGAGTCAAGTTAGTTAGTGGCGAGTTAGTGAGGGTTGGATATGGTGAGGAGAAGTTCATCAAGTTATGGTGAGGTTAGAAATGAATGGTGTTGATGATGTTATGCTGCAGCATGCTTAGTGAGCAAGTTTTGTTCATTTCTTTTTTGATGTATGGTGAATGGTATGTAGCATGTATGTGTAAGAAACATGTTTGTCCAAATGAAGCAATGGCTGAATGATGTGTAGTACGCGTGCAAGCTGGTTTTTTAACAACAAGAACAATGTTGCAGCATGGTTTTAATGCAACCAAGGGATTTTGAGGGTGAATATCTTTGTGTATGGTGGATGGAATGATGAGATATTGGTGGCATTAGAAAGGTGGTACATCATAGGACATTTTTTATGTTTGAATCCAATTGAATGGAGGCTTGGAAGTTAATGAAAAATGGCTTAAAACTCAAGTGATTAAAACTGGTGCATGAGCGTGTGGCAACTTGCGTGCATGGCCATGTGACTTGTGGAAAACTCAGCATGAACCCCTCAACTTTGGACCACTATAACTCACTCATAACTTGTTCAAATGGAAAAATTTCCAACATCAAAGTTGACGAGGACATTGAGATGAACAACTTTGATGTTCAACATTTTTTCATTTGAAGCTTACTTCAATGAGAAAAATGGATTGACATTTTGCCCACCATGTGTTTGATGAAATTATGCCCTATGGGCCTGCGCTTGCCTTGCCAAGACTTAGTTTTTGCCTTGATTTTACCAAACTTTGGTTGATCACATCTCCCTCAATTTTGATCCAATGGAAGAGTTCTTTATATGGATTTGAAGCTTAGAGTGTGAAATTTAATTGGCTCAACTTGGGCCTGAAGTTTGGAGCTTTTATCTTGAAGAAAGGAAGCCTCAAAGTGTGGTACAAAATGGTCCAAACTTGCCATTTTTGGAAACCCTAAGTTTCTAAAAATGGAAACTTTGTACATTTCTTGATTTTTCATGATTCCTCCATCATTTCTTGATCAAATCTTGTCCAATGAACATATGTAACTTGAATTTCATGATTTTGACCTTAAAAAGTTAGGAGTTGACTTTTTCCTCTGCACAGTTGACTTTTCCCCAAATTGCCTAATTCTCAATCAATTGGTCAATTAAACCTCTTCTGAAATGAAATAATGAGCAATCTTCCATCCTTAGACCCTTGAGGATATGTAGAATACCATGAGATCAAGTCTTGCCTAAGAAATCAGAAATAAACTGATTTCATGGCAAACCCTAGTTTTAAACCCTCAGTCTAGGAGAAAATATCACATCCTCCAAATCCAAATTCCTCTGAATATGATGTATATCCTGTCTAACAAAGATGAGATATGACATTGGGAGGTGATAAAAGCTCAAAGATCTTGCCCATTGGGGCATTCTACTCAAGAATTCCAAAACCCTAGTTTTGCACTGATTAGGATGATGTGATTCCCCTACAATCTCTTGGCAAACTTGATCATATGATAAGGTGATGACTCAATTAAGACCCCTTGAGGCTCAAGGCTTCTTGAATTTGGTTTAGACACCCTGATCCCATGCCAAAGAACCAATGAAATGCAAATGATGATTATGCCAAAATGCAATGCAGCATAAGCCAGTAAAAGCTAAAAGCAAGAGGGCAAATTTTGAGGTGCTACAGCTGCCCCTATTCAAACTTCTTGGATCCGAGGGTATGATAGCGACGGCTCTCAAACAATCGAGATACATGGAGATTGAATACTAAAATAACCTGAAATTTGCGAACTGTGGGGATAACGAAATAGAATTGTTAACGAGGACGGTCGAAGACGGACTCGAAAAGAAAGACCGACTGAAAGCGGAATGTCAACAACAAACGAGTACGACCGAAAGCGGACTCGAAAAGAAAGACCGACCGAAAGCGGAATTTCAACAACAAACGAGTACGACCGAAAGCGGACTCGAAAAGAAAGACCGACCGAAAGCGGAATTTCAACAGCAAACGAGTACGACCGAAAGCGGACTCGAAAAGAAAGACCAACCGAAAGCGGAATTTCAACAACAAACGAGTACGACCGAAAGCGGACTCGAAACGAAAGATCGACCGAAAGCGGAATTTCAACAGCAAACGAGTACGACCGAAAGTGGACTCGAAAACAAAGACCGACCGAAAGCGGAATTTCAACAACAAACGAGTACGACCGAAAGCGGACTCGAAAAGAAAGACCGACCGAAAGCGGAATTTCAACAGCAAATGAGTAAGACCGAAAGCGGACTCGAAAATAAAGACCGAACGAAAGCGAAATTTCAACAACAAACAAGTACGACCGAAAGCGGACTCGAAAAGAAAGACCGACCGAAAGCGGAATTTCAACAACAAACGAGTACGACCGAAAGAGGACTCGAAAAGAAAGACCGACCGAAAGCGTAATTTCAAAGAAAGACTAAGTCAAAGATAGACTTTCAAACCCCAGATAGGTAGAATTCACATACCCGCAAAAAAGATTCCGCTGGAGAACAGAAAAATCTAGACAGACAACTCTGTAAGGGAGTATATGAAGGAATAGGAAGGACGTATCCACTGGTTGCTGTGTAATGTTTAAACAACATCTCCTGAGTTACATCACTTTCTGCTAGGGAAAGATACTGGTAAAAGAAATCGAACATGGCTTATGCTTCGAATGCATATGTTTGAATTTCTATAGCGTAATGCTCCATGCGAAATGGAAATGCTACGCGTTTGGGAGGATGCCATGCAAGAATGCTTATGCAATGCAAAAGAGGTGCTCCAGCAAAATAAATGCTGAAGACGAAGGCAACTCCACCGGGGACGACAAACTAAGTTATCCACTGAATTAAGAGACTCTGCTGAGAAACACTTCACTCTGCTGAGGGAGACTCTGATAGACCACCCAATCTATTGGGGATGGATAACCACGAATATTGAAGATGGAAGCCAAAGAGAAATTCTCTCTTTTGGGGATTACTAAAGACTTCCATCGAAGATAGAACTCAACACCTGGATTTGAAATATCCAATTACCATTGGACTTAAGGCCTGCTGGGGAATATCAACTGCGGTTGAATAAACCACTTGTGAGGATCACCGCCAAACTATGCTTAGGGAAATAAGTCACTAACACCAACCCTGCTTGGGGGTATTATTGAACTTACCCTGCTGCTGGGAGATACTCTTACCTCTATCCTGCTGGGAATATCAGCTGCTACTAGCAAATCTGCTTGGAAAATGGTGATTGACAACACTAGCTCTGCAAGGGGATGCCACCAAGCTTAATCTTCTGCTGGGGATCAGACCAAATCATTGTTGGTGAGAAAACATTTCCTGATTAGCTGAGGGAGATATGTGTTCAGACTCTGTGGGGGAATAACACCTTTGTCCAAATAAGATACTCCACCAGTCTCTTGCTGGGGATACAGACGTATCCACTTTTGGCTATTGGCTACGAGAGTAATGGACCAACCGCCACTCTAGCTGGGGATATAATCCTCTGTACTCCGGCTGGGGAGAGTAATAACCTGCTGAGGAAAAGATTCATCTTACCCTGCTGGGGATTAGAGCACTCAGCTGCTAGTGAAACATACGTTTCCTGTCCTTGTAACAACCCACTTCTGACTACCTGCTGGGGAGTAATAGATCAACCATGACTTCGGCTGGGGACACAATATCCGATACACTTACAGGGAAGAGTAAGCTCTGCTGAGGATGATGATCTTTCAGATGCTGAAGAGAGTAACTCTACTGGGGAGAAATCCTGCTACCCTGCAAACAAAATCAACAGACAACGCAAAATGGCTATCTAGATTATCATCCTGATGACCATTTCATGAGCAATTTCCACTCTTTTCCGATATGCTTCGCAAAGCTTAAAATTTTGCATGCAATGTCTTATCAAAATATCAGACTTTTCACAAATAAAACAGTAAAAATAAAACAAACATGGAAAGCTCTTTGACTGAAGTGAAAATTTTATTGAATGAATCGGCCTGTAAATAGGCATTTACATTCGGAGGCAATTCCTGAAAAGAGGTAATTGCACAAAAAAAAGAAAAAGAAAATACACATGTCGGCAATGTGGGGGAACAGATATCCACCATGATTCGACTCAGCTATGACCCGCATGTCTCGCTTATCTGCATATGTTTTGACTTTCGACGAGACTGACTGGGCTGATTCATTTCCTTCAGAATTCCCATGCATCAAAAGTGTTCACAGATCGAACGCAAATCGTAACCTCTTGCTTTCAAATCCCTAATTTTTTCCTGGATCGCCTTTTACGGGTTTTCAATCCACCGGGATACCCATTTTTGCCAAAGTTGCCTTGTCAGGTTTTCAACTTTGCGGGTTTATTCTTTTTCTTTTTATCCCTAACTTTTTCCCGAACCTTTTCTTTTTATGGTTCGTCGGGATGCCCCTTTTTTGCCTGGATCTTCTTTTTATGTCCAGCGGGTCTCTTTTATGCAAAGTATTTTTTGACTACGTCTGCGTTCACAGGGGATGTAAAATCTTCGCCATCCATAGTTGAGAGTAATAAGGCTCCACCAGAGAAAACCTGTCTTACTACATATGGACCTTCGTAATTTGGAGTCCATTTGCCCATGTGATCTGTTTGAGGAGGAAGGATCCTTTTCAAAACTAATTCACCATCTTGAAAACACCGAGGACACACTTTCTGATCAAAGGCTTTCTTCATCCTGCTCTGGTACAACCGGCCTTGTGCAATAGCTGCCAATCTCTTTTCCTCGATCAGGTTCAGCTGATTCAATCTGGAATGCACCTATTCAGCTTCATCAAGCTTCACATCTGCTAAAATCCTTAACGAAGGAATCTCAACCTCTACCGGTAGAACTGATTCCATACCATATACAAGCGAGAAAGGTGTGGCCCCAGTTGATGTACGCACTGAAGTACGATAACCGTGTAAAGCATAGGGCAACATCTCATACCAGTCCTTATACGTCACTACCATTTTCTGCACAATCTTCTTGATATTCTTATTTGCCACCTCAACAGCCCCATTCATCTTTGGGCGATAGGGAGAAGAATTGTGATGCTCAATCTTAAAGTTCTAACACAGCTCCTTCATCATCTTGTTATTCAAATTTGAACCATTATCAGTAATGATTCTCTCCGGGACTCCATACCGACAGATGATGTCCTTCTTGATAAACCGGGCTACTACTTGCTTGGTAACGTTGGCATATGAGGCTGCTTCTACCCACTTCGTGAAATAATCAATGGCAA
The DNA here is from genome assembly GCA_022829125.1 of Lathyrus tuberosus. NCBI lineage: Eukaryota > Viridiplantae > Streptophyta > Magnoliopsida > Fabales > Fabaceae > Lathyrus > Lathyrus tuberosus. The sequence goes on along the minus strand of JALAZF010000203.1, from coordinate 8,587,697 downwards.
CCAAAATGAAACGATGCCTATTGGAAGCAGTCGGCTCAATCTTCCCGATCATATTAATGCCCCACATGGCAAAGGGCCAAGGCGATGACAACACATTCAGAGGAGTAGGCGGTACGTGTACCTTATCTGCATAGATCTGGCACTTATGACATTTCCGAGCGTATTTGAAACAATGCGACTCTATAGTCATCCAATAATACCCCGCCCTCAACAGTTTTCTAGCCATAGCATGCCCATTGGCATGAGTACCGAAAGAACCTTCATGAACTTCTTCCATCAACATGCTTGCCTCGTGTTCATCAACACAACGTAGCAAGACCATGTCAAAGTTCCTCTTGTACAACACATCTTCTTTGTTCAAAATGAAATTTCCCGCTAGCCTCCTCAGGGCTTTCTTATCTTTGGTGGACGCGTCAACCGGATACTCTTGACTCTTCAGAAAGACCTTAATATCATGATACCAAGGCTTGCCATCTGATACCCCTTCAACTGCAAACACAAAAACGGGTCTATCCAGACGCATGATTCTGATCGAGGGAGTTTCATTCCAGCGGTTCACCTGATACATCGAAGATAACGTTGCCAACGCATCTACCATCTGATTCTCTAACCGGGGTATATGATGGAAATCGACTCTGTCAAAGAAAGGTAACAACCTTCTGGCATAGTTGTTATAAGGCACCAAATTTGCTTGACGAGTTTCCCATTCACCCGTCATCTGATTAACCACCAATGCGGAATCACCATAAACATCGAGGTTTTTGATTCTCAAATCAATTGCTTCTTCTAACCCCATGATGCATGCTTCATACTCTGCCTCATTGTTGGTGCATATGAATGCTAACCGGGTAGTAAAGGGTATATGAGAACCCCGTGGAGTCGTAATGACTGCCCCGATTCCGTTACCATATGAGTTGACAGCCCCATCAAAGACTAGCTTCCACTGGGATCCAATTTCAAGTCCTTCATCATGTAGAGGCTCTTCACAGTCTTTCATCTTCAGATACATAATATGCTCATCAGGAAATTCAAACTTCATCGGTTGATAATCCTCAATTGGTTGTTCGGCGAGATATTCTAACAAAACACTTCCCTTAATGGCTTTTTGGGAAACATATTGAATATCGTACTCCGTCAGAACCATCTGCCAACGGGCTATTCTTCCAGAAAGCGCCTGCTTTTCAAACACATACTTGATCGGATCCGTCTTCGAAATCAAGAGGGTTGTGTGGCTTAACATATACTGCCTCAAACGCTTAGCTGCCCAAGCGAGCGCACAACATGTTTTTTCCAGCATTGAGTACCTCGACTCACAATCAGTGAACTTTTTACTCAGGTAGTATATGGCATGCTCTTTTCTACCTGACTCATTTTGTTGACCGAGCACATACCCCATTGAGTTCTCAAGAACTGTAAGATACATAATCAATGGCCTTCCTGGCACTGGTGGCAAAAGGTCTGGAGGTTCCTACAAATATTCTTTTATTTTTTCGAACGCTTTTTGACAGTTTTCATTCCACCTGACCGCTTGATCTTTTCTTAGCAATTTGAATATTGGTTCACAAGTGGCTGTAAGATGAGATATGAACCTAGCAATGTAGTTCAACCTCCCCAGAAAACCACGAACCTCTTTTTCTGTTCTCGGCTCAGGCATTTCTTGTATGGCTTTTACTTTAGCAGGATCAACCTCTATACCTCTTTCGCTGACAATAAACCCCAGTAGTTTTCCCGATCTTACCCCGAAGGTGCACTTGTTCGGATTCAACCTCAGTCTAAACTTTATCAACCTATCAAAAAGCTTCTGCAGATTTACCAGATGCTCCTCCTCCATTTGTGACTTCGCGGTCATGTCATCAACATATACTTCGATCTCTTTGTGAATCATATCATGAAAGAGAGTCACCATTGCCCGCTGATAAGTTGCCCCAGCATTTTTCAATTCAAAGGGCATCACTTTATAACAGAATGTCCCCCACGGTGTTATGAACATTGTTTTCTCCATGTCTTCTGGGGCCATTTTGATTTGGTTATACCCAGAGAAGCCATCCATGAAGGAAAACACAGAGTATTTAGCAGTGTTGTCTACTAACACGTCGATGTGAGGGAGCGGGAAATCATCTTTTGGGCTTGCTCTATTCAGATCTCTATAATCAACACACATCCTGACCTTTCCGTCCTTCTTAGGTACAGGCACAATGTTAGCAACCCACGGAGGATAACTTGTCACAGCCTAAAATCCAGCATCTATCTGTTTCTGAACCTCCTCTTTAATCTTGACAGACATCTCAGGTTTCGTTCTCCTCAACTTCTGCTTAACCGGAGTACATCCCTCTTTGAGCGGCAACCGGTGTACCACGATGTCAATATCAAGCCCAGGCATGTCTTGGTAAGACCAGGCGAAGATATCCACATACTTTCAAAGCATTTCAATCAATCTTCCCTTTACACTGTCTTCCAAAGCAGCCCCAATCTTTACCTCTTTCTTCACATCCTCGGTTCCCAAATTAATAATCTCAATCTCCACCTGATGAGGCACAATGACCCTTTCCTCCTGTTTTAGCAATCTGGCCAATTCCTCAGGAAGTTCACAGCCTTCCTCAACCTCTTCTTCAGCCTGATATATGGGTTTATCGAAATCATACTGAGCCATAGCTGAATCATGAGGGATGGAATCTGAACAAGGTAACCTACATGATAGATGATTCATGTTTTATTATGTATGCATCAAACAAAACACATTGCCATTTTGATGTGATTTTATGCACAAAGAAAAATAGAAAAACAGGGATCAGAAATATTTGAATGCGAAAAGTCCTTTATTATTGATAAAGAAAAGCATACGAAATGTTCAAGCCCTACAAACAAGAGTCACTACGCCTTGGGCAGAGCGTAGGATCAAACATAACAGAAAAAACAGAGACAATTACTCTGGTCCAGTCACTTGGATGATCCTCTCCGATGACCAGTTGCATGGACTTTGACCCGGCAGGCAGGGGCGGATCCAATTATCCATGTCGCAATCACTGTCCCCATCCTCTTCAATAGCGTTGACTCTATCAAAGAATACCATACTACTGGTAAAACGAACCTGGCCGTAAAACTCCGGAGGCTCTTCAGGACGCCTGGGTGGCTTGTAACCCAGCCCATAAGTATCTCGCTTCTTCTGAACCTCAATAATCTGACCCCATTTTTGTGAGCTTCCAGCTTCAACTACAGCCCGTGCATCTTTGAGGGATGACATAGAAATCTCCGGCTGCTCTACCACTATAAGCTGCTTAACCACTCCAGATGGGCTGACCTTCTTAGGGATTTCCTCATGAACTTTTATCGCTTCAAAAGCCTGACATAATGTTTCTTGTATCTCGCCATATACCTCCACATATTTGAAAGTAGATAGATGGCTTATCATAATGTCCTCCTCTCCGCAAACTGTCACCACATGTCCATCCACCATATACTTCAACTTCTGATGGAGTGTAGATGTTACAGCCCCAGCACTGTGAATCCACGGCCGACCAAGTAGGCAACTGTAAGTGGGCTGGATGTCCATTATATAGAATGTGGCGTCAAAGACCTTCGGGCCAACCTTAATTGGCAGCACAACCTCTCCAAAAACAGCCCTTTTAGAACCATCAAATGCGCGCACCACTAAATCACTTGGCGTGCATATCAACCCTCGGGTATCCAACTATCAATGCCTTCTTAGGCAAAACATTTAAAGATGGTCCTGTATCCACAAGCACATGAGACATCAATGACCCACGAAACTCAACAGAAATATGCAAGGCATTGTTATGGTTTCTCCCAACTGGAGTCAAGTCAACATCAGTAAACCCCAAACCATTGCCTGCATTAACATGGGCTATCACCCCCTCAAGCTAATTGACTGAGATCTCTTGGGGCACATAAGCGGCATTTAGTACTTTCAGCAATGCGTTTCGGTGAGCTTCTGAACACAACAACAAGGATAATATGGATATCTTGGATGGCGTCTGATGCAAATGATCCACAATTTTGTAATCACTTCTTCGAATCAACCTCATGAATTCTTCCACATTCTCAAAGAAAGGACTATCAGCTGGCCTTACTACTGAGTCAGTCACTGCCAGGGTCTGCACAGAATTATCTACGACCTGTTTACCCTTGTCCTGTCTGGAATTACTAGCCGGTTCATCAGAAGGAGTGAAGATTCTGCCGCTTCGGGTAATAGCTCCTGCTTCCCCAAGACTAGAACTTGCTACCGACGTTCCCATTAACTCTTGTTTCTGCCCATTAACGAAAACTTCTTCCCCATAGTTCCAAGGAATGTCCTTGGTACTCTCATAAGGAATGGGTCCAGGACCTGTAATTATCACCGACGCTGGTCTTGCTGCTGCTGAAATTGTGATTGTCTTGAATGGAATAGTGATGGTAGCCACATTTCTGTCGATAACCTCTTTTTGTTGGTCACACCTGTCAAACTGCAACCTACCTTCATCGATCAACTTTTGAACTCCTGATTTCAACAACCCACAACTATTCATCTGTATCAGACATTCTAAACAGTTCTTGTCACAACCGGGGTCCACTCCACCCATCAATAACTTCTCCTTTACCACCATTAAATGAGTCATTAGTTCGTTCACATCCATAACCAGATTCAAAGATTCATTCTCCTCTAAGACAACATTAACCCTCGGCCCACCATGATCAGGCATTGGGTTCTGGATAACATTCGACCCATCATTTGAAAAGTTTATAGCCTTAGAATCCACCAAGTCTTGGACTTTGTGCTTAAAAGCCTTGCAGTCCTCGATATGATGTCCGGGTGCCCCAGAATGGAAGTCGCAATGGGCGTTAGGATTATAACCCGGAGGTGGATTACCAGTGATAGGAGCTAGAGTCCTCTTTTGAATTAGCTGCAGCTGAAGTAAGTGTTGGAATAACTGTGAATACGGTAGAGGTGGAGTGTCAAAATGTCGGTTCTGTTTAGGCGTAAAATGTTACTGGCGTGGAGCACGATTCTGTTGCTGCTGTGGAGGTGCTGTCGGAATTGTCACTGATGCTACCTGCTGATTATAGTTCTGGCGTTGCTTCCCTTTACCTCGGTGAGACGAGACATAATTGGTTTCCTCTTTCTTTTTGTAATTCACATATGGTTTCTTCCCCTGACTAGAAGACGACCCATTATTACCCGAAACTTTCCCAGCTTTGATTCCGCCCTCTAGCATCTCCCCAACCATGATCAAGTCGGCAAACTTGCCCGACATGCAAGGTAACAATTTTTCATAATAATGTCCCGGCAAAGTATCCATAAACAGATTCAGCATTTCCTTCTCCAGCATGGGTGGTTGTACCCTCGCCGCCAACTCGCGCCATCTCTGCGCGTACTCCTTAAAGCTTTCACCACTCTTTTGAGACATATTTTGTAACTGTGTACGATTGGGAGCCAAGTCAGTATTATATTGATAGTGTTTCACAAATGCTTCCACCATCTCTCTCCAGTTGCGTATATGGCTTCTCTCGAGCTGCATATACCATTCCAGGGACGCTCCAGACAAGTTGTCCTGGAAGAAGTGCATCAGCAATTTTTCATCACAGGAGTACGCAGCCATCTTCCTTGCGTACGCTCGAACATGTGTCCTGGGGAAAGTAGTGCCGTTGTACTTCTCAAAAGTAGGGACTTGAAACTTATGAGGAATTCTTACATCAGGAACCAGCCCTAGGTCATCCAGATCCATTCCCACCGTATTTTGATTTACCACCCCTCTTAGCTGCTCTTCAATCATTCTAATCCTTTGGTCATCAACAACCGGGAGACCAGCATCTCCACCTGGTACAGAGAAAACATCGTCTTGTTGGTCATCAAAGTGATGGCCATGAACTGCATGAATACTGTTTCCTCCTCCAACCACAGAAGGAATCACCACATTCTCTCCTCCGCCCGGAGGGATAATAACAGTGGGAACTGGAACTCCGCCTGGAGGTCCATTCGGAATATTGTGTCCATTAGCACCTCCGCCCGGAGGAATAACATTGTTCTGGAGACCACCATGTAGTACACCATTGTCATCTACTCTTGCCACGAGAGGTTGAACGAGAGTTCTGAGTTGCTCCTGTCCCTGTACGACCCCTTGCATCATTTCCATGAATTGGGTGATACGGGCTTGCATGGCGGCCATTTCTGCTTGCATTTGCTCCATTACTCTTTTCTGGTTGAGTCGAGTAGAATATTGATGAATCGGTTGGTCAGCTATCCTGCCTGAAACCAAATAAAGGTTAGGAAAAACCAGAACAAGTACATGTTGTGCAAAAATGCTTATGATTATGAGAATGAAAATGTCATGTTTTTCATTGCCAGGGCGTTTTACACCCTGATTCCAGTCTTGATCAGGAGAATCTCAATAATAGTCACATAATGTTGAGAGAAAAATATTGCGAAGAACTGTGCTGTGATAAAATGTTGTGATACTGTGCTGGTGAATAGCGTGATGCCGAAGAAACCTCTTTGAATGAGCCATTCATTGAATTCAACAGAAAACTAATAAGTGTCGAAGCATTTTACAATGAGTTTGTAAATGGGAAGTACATCAAGGAAATGGCTCCATCAACAAGCCTGATGGTAGCCAACAGTACATCAACAAAACTACATTAAGAAGATGGGCAAGTAAGATCAAACATCTAACTCCAAATCTTTCAATTTCTCACTAGAATGCTTGATTTCTTCAAAAAGGATTCTAATGAGCTGATGACCTGGCCTTTCAATCAACTCTTTGATCAAAATGTCTCTCCTCTTCAGAGCTTCGCTAATGAATCTGCGTGCATCAAGAGAGCTTCATCAGTACTCACTTCCTTGAACCTTTTCACCCTAGCTTGTATCTTGAGTCTTCCCATCTCCACCATGGCATTCTCAAGCTTTTTCTTGGACATTTTCAGTTCATCATTAACATTCTCCAGCTGCTCTTGGCTTTTTCCAAAGTCTTCCCGATGTTTTCTCCGTTGTTCATGCGCTCTAAGAAGCTCGTCGTCTTTGGCCTCTAATTGCTCTCGCAGCTCTGCATTCTCTATTCTGACCTCATCCCAGGCTTGCTGAAGCTTAGCTAGCTTGTCTTTAATCTGGGATAAGGCCTGTTTGGTCTTCTTATGAGCTTGAGTATCAGCATTGGCACCTTTACTGATTTTTTGAAAATGTTGAGCTCTTTCGGTAAAATCCCTTTCTCTTGCTGCTAAGATTTGTTCCGCGTCTTGGGCTCTCCGCTCCAGCTCTTTGTTGGTATGTAGAGCATCCTGAAGAAGACTACTCAAATCAAAATTCTCCACCCGAAGCTCATTCACCAAAGCTTGCAGTTTGTTAAACTCCTTCATGGCTACCGTGGTAGGCTGCTCTGGCATTACGAGATATAAAGGGGGTTCCCTTGAAAAAGGCAAGAGTAATTCGTTCACCTTCACTTCAATCCATCTCTCGTACTCAGGATAAGATCTGCAATCCATTTTTCCAAAAACTGTTTTTCCTGTTTTACGGGGGGGTCCCCAAGCATTCACAACTTCTCGCAGCATCTCCTCATTTTCAGTCCCTGTAAAGAACAAAGATTTCTCAACATCCTGATCTGTGGGAGGATACCTGGAGGCATATCCAAACTATCTAATGGCTAGGATTGGGTTATAGTTGATTCCCTCTTTCCTTCCAATTAGAGGCACATTAGGAAAATTCCCACAACTAGTGATAATCTCTATTCCCAGCAACTTACGATCAAATCAAACAATGTTATTAACAGTTAATCCCATCATCCCGCTTCAAAACCAATGAGATAACAGTGGAGTGCAACAATTGACAGATCCTCCCCTTCTTTTTTCGTTCTTGAAGTGCACGGAGTAATAAAAATCTCCTAACAAAGTGGGAACCGGATTTTTGAGAACAAAAACTCTTATAGCCTGCATATCTACAAAATCCTGTTGATTAGGGAAAAGAACAATGCCATATATGCACAAGGCCAGGATGGAATTGTAAACTGCCCAATCCTTTGCTTCAGCAGCCTCCTGAGCTTGATCGGTAAGAAATTCCAAGTGAAACCCTTTGACTCTATTCTTGATAGCCACATTTCCTTTTAGCACTGAATCTTTCACTTGTACCGTAGTTGCAATCTCCTCTATGCTAGGATGACTACCAGAAAAGAATGGTACTTCTGATTCGACCGAAACTCCCAAAATAAATGAGAACTCCTCCAAAGTAGGCATCAAAATGTAATCAGGAAAGAGAAAGCATCGCAACGAAGGCTCATAAAACTGTAGCAAAGTGTGAAGCGCATCATATTCATACTGTGTGATTCTGCGGACCATCTCAACCAATTTCCCATATTTCCTCTGGAAAGTGATAAGAACACCCGGGTCAACCATAGCTATCATCTTGTGAAGTAAATCCAACGCTGGCTCTGGAAATTTGTAAGCGACATTATTCTTCCTCTTAGCATTTGTCTCCGTCGAACCCATTGACTGGAATCAGAGGTAAAATAAGCACATGGAAATGACAAACATGAATGTTATGATATGATAATGCAATGCAAAAGGCATGGTATCAACGTGCTCTGTGTCAGTGCTGGACTGTATGCACGGTGTCTGTACAAATCTGAGAATAATACTGTAGATATAAACCCACTGACTGCACCAAGTTACATTATCTGTCTGTGCAAATACCAGAGTAATAGGGTATGTGGGAGGTATGGTTACCTGTGAACCTGTAAACACCCGCCCATACTCACGTGTGGGTACTAGAACAGCGGTTCCTCAGTTTTGGATCCTCTATTTTGAGAAGCAATAGCACATTCAGCCCGTAGGATACAATGCTACCGCCAAACAAAAAGATCGTCCACTGATTCCCCAAAAATGAAGGCCATCTTATGCAAGTTCCAAAGTGGTCCCTCGGGTGCGAATGGGTTTGCCACAGAATGTGGGCTACCACTGTCACCACTAGAGAGGGATGTTTCCACTAAGGTCCTCAATGATCGGTCACCAGCGTCGACAGCTTTCTAGGTTAACACTCTGAAATGCACAAGACGCGCAAATCAGAACATCTCCCAAGAAAACCTCGTCTGGTTGTGAATTTCGTGTAAACCATACATAACAAGACGCTACGTAGGCCACACTACCGTCCACTCTAGTCCTATGTATGTACTCAAGCCTGTGTAATGGGCTTATCTCTCGGAATACCTATCCCGCCAAACAGAAAACCAGCACAGCACAGTCCAGTATAATAATGATGTGCAATGTAAGGAATGCAATAAATACAGTAATATAATAAAGCAATAATACAGTAAATAGAAATACAGTAAAAACAGTAAATACAGCATCAAAGTAAACACCAAATGAAACAAAACAGACAAGCGCTAGGACTGACTCGCTTAGGAAACCAGAGATTCTGGGTTCGATCCCCAGCAGAGTCGCCAGATGTCGCTCCCGGGATTTTCATCCAAGTACAAACGCGAAAGTGGCGCGGAAACAGAGTCGCCAGGAATGTGTATTTATCCCAAGAGAGGGAAAGGAAACACTGCATAAACCTGAAGGAAAGGAAAGAGCATGGTCTTACGACCAAGAGATCCGGGTTCAGGAGTCGGTTACGCGAAAGGAAGGTGTTAGCACCCGACACGTCCATCGTACCCGATGGGATCCACGCTCGTCGTCTCGATCAAAGGGTGATAGAAAAGATACTGGAAAAGGAATGGAAAGAGAATGAGAAACAAATGTAGGGAAAATAAAAGAAGTGCTCGAATGGGCCCTACCCACTGCCTACGTATCTCATCGGGAACATGAGAATCAGAGCGACGTAGTTCCCCTCAGCCAGGGAAAGTTGTTTGTGTTTTTTAGTGGAAACGTCAACATTCGCGTCCTAGCAGTTAGGTGTTGCAGCTCGCTGTGTGGAGACTTAGGCGTTACCTGTTTGCGGTAGAACAAAAATGACGAGTCCTTAAGGAATGAATGAATGGGATGAGGAGAGAAATCCCGAAGGAAAGACATTATTGTTTGTTTGAAGTTTTTTTTTAAAAGAAGTGTTTTGATTGTTTTGTGTTTACAACGCATATTGTATTTAAGTCCTTCACGTAGGATCGAATGCCTCGCATATCGACGCAAGACGGGACGTATGCTAAACATTCTAAGAAAGTGAGAGAAGACCCCTCACTATCTCATTCTCACATGAAAGGCTCAAATACAATATTTGTTATGCCCTTTGTTACGTGTTTTTGATTTCTGTTTTGAGATGAGAAGAAGAGAGACTCAAAAGGTTGAGAAAGGTAAAATCTAATGAGGGGGACTAAGACTCAAACCCTAAAGTTATCATACATGGATGTTCCTATGGTTAATGTGGTTTAAGAAACCTAATCCTAAGAGAAAGGAGAAGAAGAATGAATTAAACAACTCACTTCTAAAGTAGAAGATGAGTTATAACTCAAAAGGGGGAAGAAAGAAGTTATCCAAGGAAAGCATATAAATGCTTATCATGATCACAAGTTGAATGATTAAAAGAGATAAGAAAAGATGAAAGAAAGAAGTGTATGTGGAAGCATATCCACACACTTATTTACCATTAGCACCTACATGAAAAGGTTAGTTCAACAACTATTTACAAGTAGTGAAACAAGGAAAGAATAACAAGTAATGATCAAACAAATTAAGAATCAATGGATAAAGATCCTAAGAGATAAAAATCATTCAAGGTCAGAACCTATATCCAAAGGATGCTCTCTAAGGTTAAAGTATTAAACATGAACAAACTATGCACAATCAATTGTCCTAAACATCAAAGAAGTGCACTATGGAAGTAAAAGATGAAGAATGAGTGCATATGCAATGTGATCATGCATTGATGCTTCATAAAAGATCAAGATCAGAATCATATATCATTTACAAATGTCTTATAATGCATGTGAATCCTCATACAAGTCATGGATGCAATGATATAAGTAAGAGAAATAAGATGAAGAAGAGATAAGAAAGAAAGAAACAATTTCCAATTAGATGCACAAAGTAACATACTAAAAGTGCATAACATGTGAAATGATTAATGAATGCATATGGGAAGTGGCATACCATTTATGAGATACAAATGGAATGAATGAAAAGTCATACAAAATGCACACATGAAACATGTAGAGCTTAAGAAGAGAAGATGCGAGAATTAGGACAAAAATATTCATGTAAGGATGACATTTAGAACAATTATGTACAAATGACAAAGAATTAAAACAAATGACCTATAATCATGGTTCAAGATTACCTATAATGTCATACAAAGTAAACACAAGAGGTGGCACAAGTGCCTCAACAATATCATATGAGAATGAAGTAGAAGAATGTGCATACATGTAACTTTAAATGCAAGGCATCAAACAAATATCAAAGCACATGAGAAAATTGTAAAAATAGGTGCTAAACAATCCAAGTCAGAAGCAAAAACATGTACCAAAACTCATAGCAAAACTCAAAAGGAAACATGACCAAAGAATTTCACAAAATCACATTGAAACAAACCAAAATGAAGTGCAAAGATGAACATGTAAACATGTGATAAAATGACTTTAAAAATCAAAAGAAAATTTATTTATTTGTCTCAAGATGTCCTTTAATCAATGCAAAAAGAATGAGTCAAAAATGTTGTATGAGATGGGAGAAATAAAATGCACAAGTTCAAGTGTCAAAGAAAGGTTCAAATGAAAAAAGAAATTGAAAAGAAATTGTGGAAATATGCTCAAAAATTTATAAAACCAGAATTAAAAATTGTAAAAAATTAATTAAATGTGTAAAAATATCACATGAATTTATTTAGAATTTTCCAATGAGTTTTAGTATTTTTAAAAAATAGAAAATGGAAATAATATGAAAAAGAAATAAAAATGCAAAAGAACTTGGGTAGGGGGTGCAGCGTGAGTAATTTGCATGTTGAAAAATATTTTGGGTTCAAACATGGGGTGTACAAATAGTAACTAAAACCCAGTCCATTAAAAGCATATTTGTGTGTGCTCAGGTGTATGTGCAGTCAACATGTGGATGCAATCATGGCCATACAATGACATTAATCACAATCAATCATCAATCCAACGTTTCACCACTCAAGCACATGGTAACTATCACGCATGCTGTTCGCTGGTAAATTTGACGAAAAATCTTGTTTTCAATTTATGAAAATTAGTTTACTAACAGGACCAACCACACAAATCCTAGGACAAAGTGCTTTTGAAAGTGTCTTTGATTTGAATATGAAGGTATTCGTTTTGTATTTGCTAAGGTTTCTTTTAATGGTTTTCGACTAAAAGAACAAAGGTATAATATGGCGAAAAGATAATTGAAGATAGGTTTAAACGAGAAATAAAGTAAATTGTCTAAGTAAGGGAAATGACTTGAATGTAAAGAAATGAAGAAAAAACTTGGAATTTTATTAAAGTGCATAAATGTAAACTGGTGTTTTCCATACATACATTTTCCAGAACACTCGTTTCTCTCACACGGTTACTTTGAGTAATTGTGGTAATTTGTACAAAGTTTGGAACACCCTGATTCCTATCACAACTATCTTATTTATATACAAATAAAATAACTACTAATAACAGTCACTTCCTAAAAATACGACACGTGGCTTCTTGCATGTCTTTTCTCCATCAGATTTGCTCCACGCGTAATCTGCCAAAGGTAACGCCCTCTTACATTCAAATTTCAAACTTCATGTCGAAACAACACACCTCTTCGGCAGTGTCGAAATGTCAAAATCTTATATTTCAAATATCTTCTTCAATTTATACTTCCAGCTGCGAATAACAATAGTCTGTCAAAAACACTAAAAATCTCAAATCATTTAATGGTGTCGAAAAATACCCATATACAAATTGCCCCCCAATAAATGATTTTTCGATCAATCCAAGAGAAAAAGCATTTGTTGCCAATATTTATTCGACGCCTTAATGACTCAGCAAGTCAACTGTTTCCATGATTTGATAATTCTGACCCTAAAACCATCATTACACTTTATCAAAACATCAACTCAGCCCACGTTTCTGACAACCAACAACATCATTGCCTAAACCCTAGCACGTCCTAGGTAATTCAACTGCCACCGCCCCACTTCTTCCATAAAAAACTGCCATGTGGGCCACGATCAAAATCCTCCAAAACTTAAACGTTTCAGTTTTTTTTATCACCTATAAATACATCAAAAACCCTTTTCTTTTAACCTTTTAGAATTCCTTCTTCTTCAAAAGATTTCTTCCGTTTCTTCATTTTTCTCTGCAACTCTTTCTTCAATAATGGCTACTCCCACAGCTCCTTCTACAAGCAAGAACTCCAAAGGTTCCAAATCTTTACCACCTGCACACAGAATAGCTGGACCAAAAATTGTAGGCAACCAACAATATGTTCCTGAGCCCCCAAATGAGAAAGAGAAAGAAAGCATTTATCTCTCCCAGGTACTCATCCCTATTCTTATTTTTGGTTCATGTCACGCAATGCTAGGTCCATTACCAAACCCAAACGCAGATCCAGTAAGAATGAAAGAATTTTTTCCTACCTACCACCATTGCAAACCCATAGCTGCTGGTGCAAAGCCTAAACCTACTGAAACAAACCTTGTAGAAGAAGCTCCTGATATCACAAATCAAGATTCGACCGCTGATGAAGATCTTAACCTAACTTATTTGAATCACGCTAGAATCTTTAAGTCTTGCCCTTTGTCGAAAGACCCTTCTGACTATCTAGCTTGGTTAGCCAAAGTTTAAAAGGTTAAAGCATAATTCTGGAAAGAATTAGGAATTTTTGACTTAATCCAGTTGTCAAAATCTGGCCCAGGTTATTGCCCCAACATGCTCTTAGCCTCCCTTTATTTTTAGGATAGCACCTATAACACTTTCCACCTTCCTTGTGGAATGATCACTCCCACTCTTTTCGACGTGGCTGCTATTACTGGTCTCAGTCCTTTAGGAATAGATTACAATCCTAACATCCTTTGTGACGATTCCATAGGATTCGACACCAATAAAGCTACTTTCACTGCATACATTGCTAACTATCATGACAAGCAATCTGAAGAAGTCTTCGACCAAGAGCACATAGCCTTCTTAGCCCTATGGTTATCAAGATATGTCTTTTGCTCCAGATCTCTTCAGGTAGCCAAGCGTTATATTACCATAGCTAACCAACTTCATGTGGGAAGCAAATTATGTTTAAGCGAAATGATTTTAGCGAATCTCTATGAGTCTTTGAGCGAAAGTGTCACTTTTCTTAAGACCGTGAAAAACAAGGGCAATCTTCTCCTTTCTGGGCCGTTTTGGCTCCTCCAATTGTGGCTCAATGCCACCTTCGAAGCTTTTCTCCCTATCAAGAACTTCGTAAATGAAGATAAAGTGAAAGACAGAGATGTTGAATGGCCCAGGCTGGTACAACTGACACCTACTGATGAAGGAATCAGCCTTCGACAAGCTTTTACCAGTTATGTTATGATGTTTGCCAAACGTCACAACTTCAGTCCCAGCATGGCCCCTTTCGCCAACAGGACGATTGGTCCAGAATGGTTCACGAGACAGTTACCCGTAGAAATGAAAAAAGATGAAGACGATTTCCTTAATGTTTGGGAGTCTTTCCTAACACCCAGGCTTTTAACTTCCAAACTTAACCCTGGCAAGTCGAAGATTACTTTGGTAGTTTACCCACCAAATCTTGTCTCTCGACAATTTGGATTGATACAACTAAAACCAAAGCCACTTTTTCCACGAAAAGGCTCCCTCATTTTTTACAACACCTTCCATAATGAAGAAAAAAGTGCAGCACTGTTAGCTAAGTATTATGACTCGGTTGAAATCCAACCAGTGGTCTTCCGACCATCTTTTCTATGTACCCAAGAGTTTGACGAATGGTGGAAAGGTTACTACACCAACAAATTCTTCGACGTACCTTCAAAGCTTTTGCCCTTGTGCAGGACAAGACTAAAAAAGGTATTTCAAGACACATCAAAGAAGTGCAAGCATTTCAAAAATACTTTGAAACTATCTATAGACCTGATGAACTTAGTCGAACCATAAGCGAAGCAGCCGTCACCTTAAAACAAAAATTTACAGAAAAACTAGATAGTTTAAAATTGCCTTCATACGTTCGACCAGACCAACGTTATGAACTGGCTTTCAATCTTTATCCCCCAAAGTTTCCCCCTCTACCTTCTGCTGAATTTGGTGTGGCATTAAGCCCTCCATTTCCAGATTGGTTCATTTGTGGGGATTCCATGAAACTGCTTCGACAACATTATAAAAAACGTGTTGAGCGAGTGGTTCCGACTAAGTACACATTGGACAATTTCAAAGGCCACCTTCATATTGACATAGAACATGTTCGCGTGGAAACTCCCATTCTTGAAGGTGTTAAATGGGAAAGTTTTTTTTGACATTCTAAATTTACTTTCAACGTATCTTTTCTCACATTTTTATCTAACTTTTCTCTCCTTTTCTTAGCTTTGAAAATTCCTGCCACACAACCACCAAAAAACCTGTGGCGAAAGTACAACCTCCTCCTTCTGTATTAATCTTTCCTCCATTTTTCCAAAAACTAATAAAGTTATATTGTTATGCTCAGGTAAGTCGAAAGCCTCCTCCAACACCAAAAAGAAAAACACAAGAAATAAAAGTCCCTAGTGAAGAATCTGGTGACGAATCCCCGGAACACAATCAACCTTTGAAAACAAAAAAGACTACAAAAACTCCTTCCCAAAGATCTTCCACTGCTGGAACCTCAAAGAAAGCTCCTCCCAGCAGCCCAATTTTGGAATCTCAACCAAAACCTGCAGAAAGTGGAAACTCCAGCCTCAACACTGCTATCCCTCAGGTATGTTCCAACTTTCAACTACTGGATTTTTATCCCGTATATTTATTTTTTTATCTAATTTTAATTCATTTTACAGACTCAAGTCGACATTCATGGAAACGCCATGGTACAAGTGCTCCCAAAAACTAGCAGCGATCCAACCTACAAGCCCACCAGTGCAACAAACACATCCCCAAAGGATTCGACCAAGGAGTCAGCAACAGAGGTCGAACAAACCCAGAAGACTCCCCAGCATGAAAATCTTCATCCAGACAAAATTCAGGAAGAAACAAGTCCTAAGGATGATACCATGGAACGACAAACTGAAGCAGCATTTGAAACCATGTCCATGGATAACCCTTCTGACGATAATTCTCCCCCTCATCCAAAACCAAATGAAGAAAACGAGGATGAAGATGCTGAAACTGAAACTAAGGTCGAAAAAGAAACAGACGAAGAAGGAAAAGATAATGAAGAAGAAAATGACGAGACGAAGACGCAAAGTGCCGAACCAGAACCAGAACAAAGCACCCAACAACATCTTGACCAAACAAAACCCAGTTCGTTGGGGACTGGTTCGACCAACTTCTCTCGTGAGGAACTTGAGAACATGAAAGCGCAAAAACCATTAGAATATCTAAGGGCCGTGCTGAACGCTCGTCACACCTTTTATGACTCTTCTTACAGCAGTTCGAATACCTCTGGGACAGTTTCTGGCGTCAAGTCCATATATGCTATAATGGATGAAATTAAGGAAAAAATTATGGATGTGGACTTGTTCAAAACTTTGGAAAATGATCCAGCCGCCCACTTCGACTTGAAAAAGATCCTGAAGCAAGTTAATGTTTTGGAAGCCCCTGGTGAAGTAAGCAACTTTGTGGTGGACCTGACCACCATGATTGATCTGACAATAGCAGACTTCCATCGCCTCAGAGATTATTCACAGAAAATCACAAATAAATCTGAGACTCAACTTGCCGAATGGGATGCTGTTGCTGTATCTACCAACAAAGTCTCTGAATTAGAACAACTTTCTGAACAACACAAAAAGGAGACTGCTGCGTGCGACAATAAAATCCAAAAATGGGAGAAAAAGATAGTTGTACTTCAAAAGAAAATCTCTCGAGAGAAGAAACGCAAAGAAGCACTACAGCAACCCCAACGAAATGAAATTGATCAAGAGTTGATAGTGGGTTTGCGTCATGCTGACAGAGCCCAAAAACTAAGTCAAGAGATTGAAGAACTTTCGACAAACAAAGCCCTTTGTGAGTGTCGACTTCAAATCCATAAGAACAAGTTCGACCAACTGAAGAAATCTTTTCCTAAATTGACGTTGTAATTTAGCCTTTTAAGGCCAATTTTATTTGTAATGACATATATGCCATTTGTTTGGCGAATTTCACCACTTTCTTGTTTATGCAAACTTATTCCATTGTTATTTTAATTTTCTGCAGTATAGGCTTGTATTTCTTTAAATACTTCCCATTTATTTTAAATACTCTTTTATCTTTCTCTAACTCCTCAATTTCATACGCGCCATTTGAAAAAACTCTTAGAATCTGAAAAGGTCCTTCCCACTTAGGGGACCATTTTCCCATTAACCTGTCTTTTCGATCCATGGGAAGAATTACTTTCCAAACTAAATCACCAATTAGGAAAGTCTTATATTTCACTTTCTTATTGTAAAACTTTTCGACTCTTTCTTTTTGTCTTTTCAATAAATCCAGCGCATTTAATCTTTCTTCGTCCAAATCAACTAACTCATCCATCATCATACTCTAATATGTATCCGATGGAATTTCATGATGCCTCTGAATTCGAATCGACTGTAAATAAACCTCAACTGGTAAGACTGCATCATGTCCATATGTCAATCTAAATGGAGTAGTATTTGTTGCTTCTTTAGGGGACATTCGACAAGCCCATAAAATTTGATCCAAGGTCTTATGCCAATTCTTAGGCTTTGTCCCCACGTGCTTTTTAATCAAACTTATTACAACCTTATTTGCTGCTTCGACTTGTCCATTTACCTGAGCGTAATAAGGTGTCGAAGTGAGAAGCTTAAATCCTGTTTCCTTTGCAAATGTTTGCATATTCTTCCCAGTAAACACAGATCCTTGATCTGTTGTTATTGTCTCAGGTATCCCATATCTATAGATGATATGCTTTCGAATGAATTCTATGACTGCTTCTTGATCAACATTTACCAAAGGTATGGCTTCTATCCATTTTGTGAAATAATCTACTCCAACCAAAATGTATCTTTGGCCTTTCGAAGATGCTGGTCGAATTTCTCCAATTAAATCTAAAGCCCAACCCCTAAATGGCCAAGGCTTCACAATAGAATGTAACTCACTTGCAGGAACGTGTGGTATTCCTGCATGTACCTGACATTCCTGGCAACCTTTTGCAAATTCGACACAGTCCTTCAACATTGTTGGCCAATACATTCCTTGTCGAAATAACAACCATTTCATTTTATGGCCTGCTTGATGCGCACCACATGCTCCACTGTGCACATTCGACAAAGCTATAAAAGCTTCATCTTCGCCCAAACATTTTAACAAAACTCCCTCTGAAGTCTTTTTAAACAACTCATTTCCAAAAAGCACATAACTTAACGCTCTGTACTTAACTTTTTTTTCGACTTTCTGATTTGGGTCTTGTAAATAATCCTTAATGGGCTTTCTCCAATCTTCAACCCTTGAATCATTTATATTAAATATCTCAAAACTCTCTTCGTCACCATACCCTAACTTTATTGTCTCCAAATCTGATGGGGACAACTTAGTTGATACAACTCTTCCTCTTACTTCAATGGCCTTTTCCAATTTTTCTTTCGACACTTTATAACCAGATGCGAGTTGTGCCAAATCATTCGCCACTTGATTTTCCATTCGAGGAATATGTCTGATGGTTACATTGTCGAATTTCTTCAAGAGCCTATTAGCTATTACGAAGTACATAATTAAATTTTCTTTAACACACTTGTACTCCTTGGTCACTTGCTTTATTACCAACTCAGAGTCTCCCATTATTTCGACTCTAGTTGTCCCCAATTCCAATAAAATTTCAAGTCCAGTTATCAAAGCTTCATATTCTGCTTCATTGTTTGAACATAAGCCTTCGACTTTGTACTTGAATTTTGTTGGAATTCTATTAGGAGAAATAATCAATATCCCAATACCAGTTCCATTCTTATGACTGGAACTGTCGAAGTATAGTTTCCATGGCCCTATTTCGACATATTCAACATAATCTTCATTTATGGCGTGGTCATCTATAAAGTCAGCCACCACTTGTCCCTTAACAGCCTTCAAAGGCAAATATATTAAGGAATATTCAGTCAATGCCAAAGCCCATTTCCCAATTCGACTATGTAAAATTGATTTTGATAACATATGCTTTATTATGTCAAAATGAGAAGAAATATATACATCGACTGGCTTTATATAGTGTTTTAACTTCATACATGAAAAGTAAACACACAGACATAGCTTTTCTATTACACTATACCTAGTTTCGGCATCATTTAAGACTCTACTAAGGTAGTAGATGGCTCTTTCGACGCCATTTTCATCCTCTTGACATAGCATACTTCCTAATGTCCTATCTGATGCCGCTATATACAACCTCATACTTTTACTTCTACAAGGAGACATTAAGATTGGGGGATGGGTCAAGTATTCCTTGATTTTGTCGAAAGCAGCTTGTTGATCCTGCCCCCATGCAAAATCTTCCTTCTTCAGTCGAAGTAGAGGAGACAAGGCTTGCGTTTTTCCACTAAGGTTGGAGATGAACCTTCTGAGAAAGTTGATCTTCCCAAGCAGAGACTGCAACTCCTTCTTTGTCGATGGCGTTTTCGCCTCCATTATTACTTTGGCTTTGTTTTCATTGATTTCGATCCCCTTCTTGTGGACCACAAAGCCAAGGAAATCTCCCGCCTGCACACCAAAAGCACATTTGAGAGGGTTCATTTTTAAACCAAACTTCCTCATCCTTTCAAAGGACTGTCGAAGATGGTCTACATGATTTTCGCCTGAAACAGACTTAATTACAATGTCATCTATATAGATTTGCATGAAAGTTTCAATAAAATCATGAAAAATTGAATTCATGGCTCGCTGATAAGTTGCCCCAGCATTTTTTAAACCAAAGGGCATTACCACCCATTCGTAGGTGCCTATGGCTCTAGGACAACGAAATGTTGTCTTAGGGACATCTTCTTCAGCAATAAAAATTTGATTATAGCCAGAGTATCCATCTAACATACTCAGATACTCATGGTCTGCAGCAGAATCTATAAGCATTTCTGCCACTGGCATAGGATATTCGTCCTTAGGGGTAGCTGAATTCAAATCTCGAAAGTCAATGCATACCCTTAATTTGCCATTTTTCTTTATTACAGGAACAATATTTGTAATCCATTCGACATACCTTGTTGTGCGTATGAACTTACATTTCAGAAGTCTTTCGACCTCCTCTTTGATCTTCGACAAAATATCTGGTGCGAAGCATCTGGGAGTTTGCTTTACAGGTTTCTTTCCTGCTATTATAGACAACTTCAATTCGACCAAACTCCTGTCCAGCCCAGGCATTTCGTCGTAGTCCCATGCGAAACAGTCTTTAAATTCTTTCAGCAGTTGGACTATTTCGACTTTTAACTGAGGGTCCATCTTGGCACTTATGTAGGTTGGCCTTTTTTCTGCCCCCAGTCCTAAATCGACCTCTTCCAATGGATCCTGCGCCACCATCTTCATGTTTGTTAAAGCTGGATCCTTTTCAAACCCCAAGGGTTCGTCATCATAAATGGCGTCAAGCTTTTGATGTTGCCATTCGCCAACTTCTGCATTGAACAGATCCTCTTCAACGTCGCTCTGAGGACATTGTTTGTTGAAATCATTTCTATTGGCTTTGACAGCCATGTATTTTACTTCGGCTTCAAGAGCCGCCTTGAGTTTATTTTTGGCTATATAAGCCGTAATCTTTTCGAGCACTGATGACTCACTCATCGTCACCAAACTTACTTCCCTTGCCCATTGGCTCTATATGTGCAATCCCAAAGACATAGTTTGCCTCATCGACTACTTCCATATCCCACTAGAAACCATATGTGGGGTGAAGATACAGCGAACAGAAAGCATTATCAGTTGCCTCCAGGTCGAAAGTTGCTGGACTGCATGGAGCTATATGGGCCAAGTGTTTGTCAAAGCTGCATCGATCCACATGGTTTACCTCAGCCATGAAATAGCTTTGATCCGCCTCTATGTTTTCGACAATTCCATCAGCTCGCCAAATAGCTATACGTTGATGCATCGACGAGGGCACAACACCCACGCCATGGATCCATTCTCTACCCAGAAGTAAATTATAATTAGCCTTTGAGGCTATGACCATGAACATCGTTGGTCTAGTTATAGTCCCAACAGTTAAATCCACTTGGATAACACCCAAAGTGGTTCCCACTTTGCCTTCATAGTTTGATATTACCATGTTGTGGGGTTTTGCATCAGACTCATCTTTCCCTATCCTTTTCAGCATATAATGGGGCATTAAGTTAACTGCAGCCCCTCCATCAACCAGGATTTTGTTCACTCCCACGTTCTCCACTTTCCCCTTTATGAATAAAGGCTTGAGGTGGCCACGCATGGAGTCATCTGGCCTTTCGAAAAAGGCATTCTGTTCCTCGACATAGCCGTTGTTCATAATATAGTAACATACTGGCATGTGCCCTATAACTTCACTCTCCATAACATCCTCCTCTTCTTTGACCTCCATGACTTGGTCGTATTCTTTTGGAAGGACAGAGACCACGTTGCATACGATGTCGAGAGACGCGTCTGACTCAGACCTGAAGTCGTCAGTCATTTCGTAATCCTCTCCCACTTTTTCTTTAGATGGTACTGGTTCAACTGCATTGTAGGAATTGTTGCTATAAGATTCCTCTTTTCGATTCACCACTTCGGCATTGCTACTTGACTCTGGTTTGCTTCTTTCGGCAACAACTTTCTCAACAACCCCTTTTTCAGCAGCTTCCTTTTCCGCACTTTTTTGTCTTTGGAATCGCCTCCATTGGGACTTCGACATGGGATTCTTGCCTTTATAATTCTCTAAGGGATAAGGCCTTGGTTTTGGTATTTCGCCTTCTTTCTTACCAACCATTGAAGAACCCCTCTGAACTTCAAATTTTTTCCACTTTCTCTGTCCCTGGGCTTCCCTGATTGGTTGAACCCACTTATCACTAGGAGATTTGTTGGTGGGTTTGAAAGTATTTGGGTGCCTTCCTCCAAACTTTTGCTGGTTTTGATCATTTCGCCTTGGGTCGAACCTCTCCGTTCTAGCAGGTGGAACCGCCCCCCAGTTTCCTTTCCTTTTTGCTTTTTCCATTCCCTCCAGATTATCTGCTGCTTTCTTGTAGAACACAGCGCTACAGCGGGGGCACAGCATAACCTCAGATTTTTTCTTCTGACACCTTTGAAGGAACTCAATCAGATTCTCTTCCTCTTTAGGATACACCACTTTTTGATATTCCTCCCTATGACGCTCTTCATCAGTCTGCATTGGAGCTTTCTGGGATACCTCCACCATATTAACATTGGTTGTTTGCCCATCTCCAATACTTAACTTATTCATCTTCAGAGTGAGCCCCTCCTCAATTTCATGCTTCTTCTTTGCCAAGTCGAAATCTCCCTGACCCTCTTTTTTATCTCCTTTTGGAGATGGCTTCTTAATGTCATGTTGACAACAGAAACCAACATATTTCTCTCTGGGATCCTCTATTATCCTTCATAGAATCCCATAAACAGTTGGCTTCGCAGGACCATCAATAGTCTTTGCATTAACCTTAGAGATACCTTCGCCAACCTCAGCATTGGCTTGGTCGAAAGTATCGCCAAACTCCATGTTGTCTCCATTAAGGCCCTCAGTAGCCTTATTCTTGTCTTCGTCATTCTTTATAATGTTGAGACCCTCAGTGGCCTCCTTCTCTTTCTCGACGGACCTTTCAGTAGTTTTTCCATTCTTTGCATTGTTAAAACCCTCAGTGGTTTCATCCTTGTTCACGTTGTTGAGACCTTCAGTAGCCTCCTTGTTGATGCAATTCTTCAAGCTTCCTTCGCCAAGGTATTCAGTAACCTTGATCATCACTGGTTTATTGACGAAGTCTTTGGATATTTCCTCCACGTCACTTTCATCTGTAGGGATGTCAGCGATCTCTACCATGTTCACATTTGTGTTGAAACCTTCCGTGGCTTCTATCATTTCAAAGTTGCAGTCAGAACCCTTTTCGACCTCCACTATGTTCACTGTGGATGGTTCAGCATAGTGGGCTTCGACCATCTGCATCGGATTTGAATCAATCTTTATTTGTGGCTTCGACTTGTCGCCGAACTTTAATCTTCCATCACGGATGGCATTTTGCACCAGATCCCTGAAA
Organism: Lathyrus tuberosus; assembly: GCA_022829125.1. Taxonomy (NCBI): domain Eukaryota; kingdom Viridiplantae; phylum Streptophyta; class Magnoliopsida; order Fabales; family Fabaceae; genus Lathyrus; species Lathyrus tuberosus. The sequence goes on along the minus strand of JALAZF010000203.1, from coordinate 8,564,458 downwards.
AGGAAACATTGAGATGTTTTATGACCTAAAAAATTATGGTACTTACAAAAACCTCTCTTTTTCTGTTGTTCTATAGGAGGCACTTTAGTGCCAGGTGGCATTATCATTTGGCCATCTTTAACCAACAAGTCAAATATTTCGTCACACTTAGTGACGTCGAATGTATAAGTCCTTTTAGGAAACTTATCATTCTTTTCAGGTTCGACTGGGTTTTTTCCATTCGACGGAGCCAATACTTTACAGAAGTATGGCGGACCCTGTTTCAATTCTGCTAAGTTAACTTCTTGTTCGTCGAAACTAAATGATTCGCTCTCGTTGTCATCATCTTCTTGACATACCCCCACATAAGCCACTCTTTCTTTCTTATTTTTAGTTACTCTAGCTTTTTCGGCTTTTAAACGTTCGACCTGTCTCACCCTATCCGCCAATTGTGCCATATCCCTCAGATATTGAGTGTCTAATTTCTTTCTAATTGAATAGTCAAGACCACCTGCTGCCATTTCGACTAATTCATGCTCAGGCACTTGCGTAACATCTCGCCTTAAGTAATCTAAACCTATTTAAATAATCGTCAATTGGCTCAGAGAATTTTCTTTTAACACTAGCCAACTCCTTCAAACTTATTTTCGTTTGTCCCATGTAAAATTGTTCATGGAACAGCCTTTCTAACTGGACCCACGTATGGATCGAATTTGCAGGCAAAGACGTAAACCAAGTAAAAGCATTTTTTGTTAAAGAACTTTGAAAATATTTCATTTTTAAATTTTTATTGCGCGCAATTTCCCCTGCTTCGATCAAGTAACGGGCCACATGTTCGACAGTGGATTCGCTAGTATCCCCTAAGAATTTGGTAAACTTGGGGACTTTCCATCTTGGGGGTAATTCTTGTTGCAAAATATACTCAGACAATTGGGATGTATAACTGGGCCTTTGCAGCCCCACATTCACACCATTTCTGGCCATAATCCTTTCGACCATGGCCGCTAAATTGTTTTCTGCTGGCATGTTGTTATGACGTAATTGTTGCACAACATCATCAGCATCTTGGTCTCTATGGACTAACACCCTTCTAGGCTCTTGTTGGACAGGAATTTCGACATGAGGCTATTCGACCACTACCTCTTGGTTTCTAGGGTTTACTTGAGGAACATTCGCTGGCCTCTGGTTTATTGTGGTTTCGTCTTCGACAACTACTCTGGGATTCTGAACTATTTGTTCCCTTGGTTGGGTTTGAGGAACACCAAAGAAGTCAGCAATGCGCGTCATTTGCGCTGCTAATAACTGGTTCGTTTGGGTGGTGTTTTGTATTAAAGGATTAAACACAACCCCCATTTGTTGCGTTAGCATCCGCACCATATCATGGTTGCTTTCGTCCATTTGTTGCCTAATGACTTGTGCAGAATTGTTAGTGATTGCAGGCATATAAGTTTGGTATCCCGTTGACACAGGCTGACCCATTCTGCCTATGTGGTTTGCACCAGACCCTGATCCTTGTAGGGGCGAAGTAACATTAACCAAAGGATCGGAGTCTAACGATGACGCATTGTGCAAACTTGTCATCATAGTTGTTGGCATTCCATAAGGTTGTTCTCTATTATGTGGAGGCATTGAAAAATTCATCACAAATGGCCTATGAACACCCCCTAAAGGAGGAGGGGTCATATGAGGCATTTGGGGTCCAACTGTAGAGACACTAGGCACGTTTTGGGATGCCGAAAATGCTGGGGTCGACCCCATTGATGATGGTATCGCCTCTGATACAGAGACTGACGCCGCATTTTCTCCTGTCAAAGGAATAGGCGTTGGGTTGTTAACATTTTGATTATTAGGCGCGTTTTGATTCGCCATTCTTCTTATTCTTGTTCTTTTTGGTCTTTCTTCGTTGTTCACTGCTAACTTGCCACTCCTTAGAATCATACAACGAAATAAAAACTTTTTCTTCTAAGAATTTGCTATAAGAACAAAAGACAAACTAAACAAATGCACTAGGTCCCACTGGGCGTGCCAATTTGTTCGCTGGTAAATTTGACGAACAATCTCTGGTTTCCTAATTTATGAAAATTAGTTTACTAACAGGACCAACCACACAAATCCTAGGACAAAGTGCTTTTGAAAGTGTCTTTGATTTGAATATGAAGGTATTCGTTTTGTATTTGCTAAGGTTTCTTTTAATGGTTTTCGACCAAAAGAACAAAGGTATAATATGGCGAAAAGATAATTGAAGATAGGTTTAAACGAGAAATAAAGTAAATTGTCTAAGTAAAGGAAATGACTTGAATGTAAAGAAATGAAGAAAAAACTTGGAATTTTATTAAAGTGCATAAATGTAAACTGGTGTTTTCCATACATACATTTTCCAGAACACTCGTTTCTCTCACACGGTTACTTTGAGTAATTGTGGTAATTTGTACAAAGTTTGGAACACCCTGATTCCTATCACAACTATCCTATTTATATACAAATAAAATAGCTGCTAATAACAGTCACTTCCTAAAAATACGACACATGGCTTCTTGCATGTCTTTTCTCCATCAGATTTGCTCCACGCGTAATCTGCCAAAGGTAACGCCCTCTTACATTCAAATTTCAAACTTCATGTCGAAACAACACACTTCTTCAGCAGTGTCGAAATGTCGAAATCTTATATTTCAAATATCTTTTTCAATTTATACTTCCAGCTGCGAATAAAAATAGTCTGTCGAAAACACTACAAATCTCAAATTATTTAATGGTGTCGAAAAATACCCATATACACACGCACCCACATGTAATTATCTGAGACGAACAAAAAAGAAAACACGCGCATGTCACATGATTCATTAATGCGCTGGCTGATTAATGGCCATAGGATTAAAACATGATGAGATGATGAAGCAAATGCTCAAATCCAACGTTCCACAATTCAAGCACATGGTAACTATCACGCACACACCCCCACATAAACATCTGAGTCAAAAACATGGCACGTGAGAGACCACCCCTTTCATTAATGTGTTGGCAACATAATAGGCGTTGGATTAAAACGATCAGACGATACGATATAACCTGAGATCTAAACCCTAATCAATCCTCACCGGCCGGAGAAGGACCTCCGGTCATCTTCTCCGACCACCTGCAAGCATCACACTTCCCAGAAACATACAAACCGCACATCAAAATGAAGAGGAAGTTAAGGAGATCATGAATCCACATTTAGAATTACCAGACAATGCACACACAGCAAGAACAGAACCCAGACATTTTGCCCTAAATTTCATAACTATGCTCCTAATGAGCCTATCACTAGCCGGATATATTACATTGCTTCTAGCAAGCTTCAAACAGCAAAAACAAGCTAAAATTACATGGATTAGAAGCAATAAAGTTGAGGAGATTAGAACCTGAAAATGGAAGAACTCTTGGATCCAAAGAAAACCAGAGAGAAGCACTTGATCTTGAGCTTAAGTTGAGCAAAATAAATGTTGTTGAATCTTGAAATCTTGGAAACAGAGAGAGATGCGAAAATGTGATGAAACTACACTTGGAGAATTGGTGTTGATTATGCTTGTTCTTGCTTCAATAATGCATTATTGATGATGATGATGATGAACCAAAGAGAAGTAGAGAATTCGTGAGAGAGAGAGAGAGAGAGAGAGAGAGAGAGAGAATTCAGAGAGAAATCTTGAAGTGTTTTTTGGAGTGAGAGTGAAAAATGAAGTTGTTGTTCAATTCTGAGAGAGTTTGAATTATATAGGTTGGGTTAAATGTTAACTATTGTGATTAAGTGAGTTGGTTAAGTGAGTCTGAGTTGGGTTAAATGAGTCCAACCTAACTAAGTGAGTCAAGTTAGTTAGTGGCGAGTTAGTGAGGTTTGGATATGGTGAGGAGAAGTTCATCAAGTTATGGTGAGGTTAGAAATGAATGGTGTTGATGATGTTATGCTGCAGCATGCTTAGTGAGCAAGTTTTGTTCATTTATTTTTTGATGTATGGTGAATGGTATGTAGCATGTATGTGTAAGAAACATGTTTGTCCAAATGAAGCAATGGCTGAATGATGTGTAGTACGCGTGCAAGCTGGTTTTTTAACAACAACAACAACAATGTTGCAGCATGGTTTTAATGCAACCAAGGGATTTTGAGGGTGAATATCTTTGTGTATGGTGGATGGAATGATGAGATATTGGTGGCATTATAAAGGTGGTACATCATAGGACATTTTTTATGTTTGAATCCAATTGAATGGAGGCTTGGAAGTTAATGAAAAATGGCTTAAAACTCAAGTGATTAAAACTGGTGCATGAGCGTGTGGCAACTTGCGTGCATGGCCATGTGACTTGTGGAAAACTCAGCATGAACCCCTCAACTTTGGACCACTATAACTCACTCATAACTTGTTCAAATGGAAAAATGTCCAACATCAAAGTTGACGAGGACATTGAGATGAACAACTTTGATGTTCAACATGTTTTCATTTGAAGCTTCCTTCAATGAGAAAAATGGTTTGACATTTTGCCCACCATGTGTTTGATGAAATTATGGCCTATGGGCCTGCGCTTGCCTTGCCAAGACTTGGTTTTTGCCTTGATTTTACAAAACTTTGGTTGATCACATCTCCCTCAATTTTGATCCAATGGAAGAGTTCTTTATATGGATTTGAAGCTTAGAGTATGAACTTTAATTGGCTCAACTTGAGCCTGAAGTTTGGAGCTTTTATCTTGAAGAAAGGAAGCCTTAAAGTGTGGTGCAAAATGGTCCAAACTTGCCATTTTTGGAAACCCTAACTTTCTAAAAATGGAAACTTTGTACATTTCTTGATTTTTCATGATTCCTCCATCATTTATTGATCAAATCTTGTCCAATGAACATATGTAACTTGAATTTCATGATTTTGACCTTAAAAAGTCAGGAGTTGACTTTTTCCTCTACACAGTTGACTTTTCCCCAAATTGCCTGATTCTCAATCAATTGGTCAATTGAACCTCTTCGGAAATGAATTAATGAGAAATATTCCATACTTAGACCCTTGAGGACATGTAGAATACCATGAGATCAAGTCTTGCCTAAGAAATCAGAAATAAACTGATTTCATGGCAAACCCTAGTTTCAAACCCTCAGTCTAGGAGAAAATAGCACATCCTCCAAATCCAAATTCCTCTGAATATGATGTATATCCTGTCTAACAAAGATGAGATATGACATTGGGAGGTGATAAAAGCTCAAAGATCTTGCCCATTGGGGCATTCTACTCAAGAATTCCAAAACCCTAGTTTTGTACTGATTAGGATGATGTGATTCCCTTGCATTCTCTTGTCAAACTTGATCATATGATAAGGTGATGACTCAATTAAGACCCCTTGAGGCTCAAGGCTTCTTGAATTTGGTTTAGACACCCTGATCCCATGCCAAAGAACCAATGAAATGCAAATGATGATTATGCCAAAATGCAATGCAGCATAAGTCAGTAAAAGCTAAAAGCAAGAGGGCAAATTTTGAGGTGCTACACACAGCGACGGAAAATACCATCTGCGCCTCTCTTGAATAGAAGGGGTTCGTCCCAATAGAAGTGTTTCACGTCATGAAAGAACTTCTTCTTCTATTGGTAATTTAGATCAGGGGGTATGATATCAGCTGCTAGATAATTAACAAAATCTGCGTACCAAGGTACGGTTGTTACTGCAAAAGCTTTTTCAATGTCTAATTCTAAATAGGGGTCAGGATCATCATCATGGATGGTTCTAACTGCTCCTACTAATCTATCGTATGCGAAATCATCATTGATAGGAACAAGATCTGGCTTTAGATATTCAAGCCTTGAAAGGTGGTCAGCGACCACATTTTTGGTGCCTTTCTTATCTCGGATCTCCAAATAAAATTCTTGAAGTAAAAGGATCCAGCGTAGTAATCTAGGCTTAGCATCCTTTTTACTTATTAGATATCTTATCGCAGCATGATCAGTGTAGACTATGATTTTTGCTCCTACTAAATAGGATCGGAATTTGTCGATTGCAAAGACTACTGCCATGAGTTCCTTCTCGGTTGTGGCATAATTAAGCTGAGCCGCATCTAAAGTTCTACTGGCGTAGTAAATTACATGGAGTTTCTTATCCTTCTTTTGTCCTAAAACAGCACCAATAGTGTAATCGCTAGCATCGCACATAATTTCAAAGGGTTGGTTCCAATCAGGAGGTTGAATTATGGGTGCGGAAATCAGTGCTTGTTTTAAGTATTTAAAGGCTTCAAGACATTTATCATCGGATTTGAATTCGGCGTCTTTCATAAGTAAGTTGGTTAATGGTTTAGTTATTTTGGAGAAGTCTTTAATGAAGCGTCGGTAGAAACCGGCGTGCTTCAGATTTCTCTAATGGTTTTGGGTGGTTGAAGGTTTTCTATTACTTCTAGTTTAGATTTATCAACCTCAATGCCTCTTTCGGATACTATGTGTCCTAGTACTATGCCTTCAGTAACCATAAAATGGCATTTTTCCCAGTTTAGAACAAGGTTGGCCTCTACGCATCTTTCTAGGATTTTCTCGAGGTTTGTTAAACAGTTTTTAAAACTGGATCCACATACCGAGAAATCGTCCATAAATACTTCCATGATCTCATCAAGGAAATCTGCGAAGATTGACATCATACAACACTAGAAGGTAGCTGGGGCATTGCATAGTCCAAATGGCATTCGTCTATAAGCAAATGTTCCATAGGGACATGTAAAGGTTATTTTCTCCTGATCATCAGGATGAATGGATATTTGGAAAAATCCGGAGTATCCATCTAAATAGCAAAAGTAAGAATGCCTAGCTAAACGTTCGAGCATTTGGTCAATGAATGGAAGTGGGAAATGATCTTTCCTAGTAACCTTATTAAGCTTTCTGTAATCAATACACATCCGCCAACCAGTTTTTACACGTTTGGCTATTTGTTCTCCTTTTTCGTTTTGTACAGCGGTGACACCTCCTTTATTGGGTACCATATGTACGGGGCTTACCCATTTACTATCTGAAATTTGGTATATTATTCCAGCCTCTAACAACTTTAACACTTCCTTTTTTACTACGTCACTCATTATAAGATTTATCCTTCGTTGATGTTCTTTAGAGGGTTTTGCATCTTCCTCCAGCATAATTCGGTGCATACACACGGAAGGACTTATTCCCTTGAGATCGGAAATTTTATAACCTAGAACTGAGGGATATTTTCTTAAAACATCTAAGAGTTGATTGGTCTCAGGACCATCTAACGTGGCACTGACTATGACTGGGCGGTTTAATTCTTCGTCCAAGAACTCATATCTTAAATTCTTAGGTAGCTCCTTAAGCTCTATTGATGGTTTTTTCGGACATGGCATATGATCTGGGGTAAGTGCCAAGCATTCGTAAAGACTGTTATCAATGTAAGGTTCAAATAATCGTTCAAAACCGTTGTCCTCCATAATGGGGATCGAAGGTAGTTTTATGGTTTCTACTGGATCTTCTTTATCTAATTCTCTTATGCATTCATTAATTATATCAATGACATAACATGAGTCATCTATGGCTGGTGCATTTAAAAATTGGAATAGTATAAATTCTACTTTTTCATTACCTACCTCGAATGTCATTTTTCCTTTTTTGACATCTATTATAGCTCCAGCTGTTGATAAGAAGGGTCCACCTAAAAGGATTGGGATCTTATCGTCTTCCTTAATGTCCATTACGACGAAATCTGTTGGAATATAAAGTTGACCAAGTCTAACTGGGACGTCTTCCAAAATGCCAATGGGATATTTAACTTATCTATCGGCTAATTGAAGAGACATCCTAGTCGGTTGCATTTCTCCTAGGTTTAACCTTTTACAAACGGCTAAAGGCATTAAACTTACACTTGCTCCTAAGTCCAGAAGTGCTTTATCGATAACTTGGTTTCCCAAAACACAAGGTATAGAAAAACTTCCTGTGTCTTTCTCTTTCTTAGCAAGCTTATTCTCAGCAATTGAATTACATTCTATAGGTTTAGGATCATCTAATCTTCGTTTATTGGTTATAATGTCTTTAAGGAATTTGGCATAAGATGGTATTTGGGTAATAGCTTCTGTGAACGGAATCTCTACGTGGAGTTTCTCAATCACTTTTATGAATTTCTTATATTGGTTATCTAGTTTGGTTTGTTTAAGTCTTTGTGGGTATGGAATCGGAGGTTTGTAAGGAAGAGGTGGTACATAAACTTTTTCATTCTCTTCTTTTTCCTTCTCCTTAACTTCCGTATCTTTAGATTTCTCAAGTTCCACCGATTTCTCAACTTCTTTTTCAGGTGTGTTCATAACTTCTTTCCTAGGTGGTTCTGGATTATTTAACCTAAGGTTTATAGGCCCATTGTAAGTGGTCCCGCTCCTTAGAGCGATAGCATTTGCGTGCCCTTTAGGATTAGGTTGAGGTTGTCCCAGGAATTGTCCTCCTGGTGTAGTATGAGTAGATTGTTGTTGTGCTACTTGAGAGATTTGGGTTTCAATCATTTTGTTATGGGTAATTACATAATCGAGTTTAGTACCCAACTGAGTAATTAGTCCATTCATGTGAATGTTTTGGTTCATGAACTCCTTGTTCTATTGTAATTGAGCTGAGATGAATTCGTCCATCTTTTTCTCAAAATTTGATTTCTGAGGGGCATATGGTGCAGATTGATTAGGTTTTTGAGTTTGGAAACCGGGTGGTCTTTGAGGTGTTGAATTTTGAGTAGGGTTATTATTCTTATAGGAAAAATTTGGGTGATTCCTCCATCCAGGGTTGTATGTGTTTGAATAAGGGTTTCCTTGGGCGTAATTGACCTGATCTGTGGGACTCTCGGCTAAAAGGTTGCATTCAGCTACAGTATGCCCTGAGGTTCCACAGATTTCACATCCGGGTTGTATAGCTGCTATGGTTGTTGTGGGGTTGATAGTCAAGTTTTCTACCTTTTGAGCTATAGCGTCCATCTTTGCGTTCATATGGTCAAAACAACTCACTTCATACACACCTCCTTTGGTCTCTTTCTTCTCTACTTGTGCTCGTTCGGTCCCCCATTGGTAATGGTTTTATGCCATATCCTCAATGAGAGCGCTAGCCTCGGAGTAGGGTTTGTTCATTAGAGCGCCACCAGCGGCAGCGTCTATGGTCATCTTTGTGTTGTACATGAGTCCATTATAAAAGGTATGGATTATGAGCCATTGTTCTAAGCCATGATGTGGACATGCTCTTAATAGTTCTTTATATCTCTCCTAAGCATCGAAAAGTGATTCTCCCTCGCTTTGGGTAAATCGAGTTATTTGGCTTCGTAAGACAGCAGTTTTACTCGGTGGAAAGTATCTAGAAAGGAATACTTTCTTTAGGTCATTTCAAGTGGTTATAGAGTTGGCTGGAAGGGAATCTAACCCTGATCGGGCTCTGTCTCTGAGGGAAAATGGGAATAGTCTTAGACGTATTGCCTCATGAGGAGCTCCGTTCGCTTTTAAGGTATCGGCTAGTTGAATAAAGACTTTAAGATGTTGGTTCGGGTTTTCCGTGGGAAGATATGCGAACTGGTTCTGTTGTACTAATTGTAACAGAGATGGTTTTAATTCTAAGTTATTAGCTGGTATAGCTGGGTTACCTATACTAGAATGAGGTTCTTCGTTAGAGGGTATGGCGAAATCCTTAAGAGGTTTAGCGTTTTCTTCGTTTGCCATTGCTCTTTTGAGTCTTCGAAGTAAAAGACGAGCTCAGGCGTAACGTTCAGGTTCTTCTAATGGATCAACTAAGTTTCTGGTACTGCGAGTTCTTCGCATTTACCGGCTAAGGGATGCCTTAGTCTAGACGGTGTAACAACAGGGTACGAAATTTTGACGTAATTGGTCCCCGGCAACGGCGCCAAAAACTTGATGCGTGTTATCCGCAAGTATACGGATTACGTCAGAGTAATATAAAAGATTTATCGATCCCACAGAGACCAATGTCAATCTATCGATTACTATTGTTACGTTGTTTATCTAAGGCAAATGAATATCAGAGTAAAAGTTTTCCACAGAACAAAAATAGAAATAGATCAGATAAATACTATACTGGAATGTAATTCACATCAATCAAACAATACTCCTATCATCTAAATAGTAACACTTACGGGGCAATGTTTTCTTCTTTGAAAAAGAGTTAATTAAAAAGGATCTGCCGCGTTAACGTGATCGGAACCAGACCTAACCTTTAATCTATACCAGCCGCTCACGCTGCACCGGTCGCTCCTTGCGTTAAAGTGATAAAATCCTTTTTTATGTAATTACCTCTAAGACTTAGTTAAAAAGTGCTTTCGATTGAAAATATTTTATACCAAAGGGTTTCCGGCATATGCTCGGCCAACCGGATCCTAAATCTATAAACGCGTCCGAAAATAGTTTAAAACATCTTTCTAATAATATAAAACTTTCCCAGTTAATCAATAAAGCGCTTCCGCTGTATTTATTGATTAAAAACTAACAAACTCTTTTCTAAAATGCCGGACGGCTTTCGATCTTACCCGATCTAGTCACAGTCATTACGTGAACAAAAACACGGTCTCATTTACGTAATGACCGATCAATTAAAGTTCATAAGAGTTTAATTAAAATCAAAAACATCCCCTAAAGTATTTATAAAGAGATGACATGTGGAGTACCGTCGGAACGACGATCCTCACATCCCAGCACAAAGGATTTAGCTAGACATAGTAATTAAAAACATAACGATAAATTGAATTGCAAAGTAAAACATTTTTAAGATTAAAAAAATGTGCGAAATGTGAGAGTGTATTTTGAGCGAGTGAACACAAGTGTCACGCTTAAGTTCAGTTCCAAAAGACACAAATCACACAGACAAATAAAATAATAAGGTAATGGCAGAGACAGAAAATAAACAAATATAAAGCAGTGCGGGAAAATAAATTAATATAAAAGCGATGCGGAATATAATAAAATGCAATTTATAAAAGAAACCTGCTCCAAAGCAGAGACTGAATCTGGTACAGAGCTGGAAAGTAAATTGCGGGAAAGTAAATAACTTCTAACTATGATTGCTCCAATCTCACTAACAACTATAGTGCAACAATCCATCAATATGACGGATTCTTGCTTTACAGAATGAACTTTATGCCTAAGGTTGAAAACTAAGATTGGATAATCAAAAAATGAAAATACAAGTCTTTATATAGAAAACTCAAAGTTGTAACTGCCTCTAATCATTATGAAAAAAAGTTTAAAAACTAATTTCTTCAAGTGTAACTGCTTCAGACGTTTCTGACCATTTCCTCGTTACAGCGGTCGGCGCCCGCCGACCCCTGCTCAGCGTCCGCCGAGTGCTTCTGAGGAGTGAAACGTCTTTTGTGACCGTTGGTATGTGAGTGAAACCCATAACACAGCTGGCGCCCTCTATGGCGTTCGCTGGGTGAAACGGCTAGTGTACAGTTTACACAGGAAATCTCCATTTTAGCTCCGTTTTGCGTCGTTTTCTCACTGTAAGCTCGAATCAGGCAATATATATGAAAGTAAAACAAAATACCATAATAACAAAGGTAAATAACAAATAAACAACTAAAAACATGTGAAATCAGAGTCAAATGTACAGTGTAATTTGGTGTTATCATTTGTTATCTTCTTAACGATGTCAGATATCGTATACATGCTCCAGAAATCTTCAGCCTATTTGCTCCACAAGTACCAAATTGATCTACTTCTAGCATGTCCCTTTCACATCAGACTTCCAAGACAATCCTTTACCCATCATTCTCCCATATGATAAGATAAATACTTCTTAGATAAGATGTGAGTGTCAAGTTCTACACTCATAACTTAGTATCCTACTCCAAGGATAACCAACCCAGAAAATGCTCTAACATCTGTTAAGACATTCTTCACACATCACAGACACCACACACACCATGGTTCTTGATATGCTCCACCACTGGACTTACTATCTGCATAGTAATCCAACTAATGATCTTCAAACAACACTGCGCCACCAGCTTGATCAATAAGAACTCCAGAAACCCAAAGAGAGAAATAAACTCTCATCCACCAAAAGAAGGCATACTTCCATCCTCAACCTAGAACTTCTACCACAAGCTCCAAGATGAACCAGATCCTCCTTACGTTTTCAACCAACTACCCTTCTGCCCAAGAGTAATTAGTTCCAAGCACCCTGCTTGAATGCACACTAAAGATCAACCAAATGCCACCTTTTGATTGATCTCACTCTCCTTCAGAACTCCCACAAGATACACTGATCCACCAATGAAATCTGATCTTCAAGTCACATGAACTACTTGCTCCATAGCAAGATATCTTGGATCCACCAAGCTTCTAGACATGTAACATCTTCTCAATCCACAGCTCTCGTAAACTGCATGAGATAGACCTTTTTAAAGCATCCATAACTTCCATTCTCCTGTCGATCACCTTATCTTAAGCTGATGTGCCATATCACCAGCTGAGACTATGATGTTAAGCTAGATGTCAGAACATTCTGATACGACATCCAACTGCTGAATTCAACTCCTCCTTCTGCCACTTAGAAGAACCTCGGCTCTTTAACAGAACAAGAGTTCCATGCTCTCATAGACTTGATTCAACAACTAAGTTTGAGTAAACAACCTCCATCCTGCTTATCACAAATATTCCCTTCAAGCTCACACCTTGATGAATAACTGCTTTGAAACTCCAAAGACTTCACACCTGCCACGTCTGAATCTTCAGAAGATAGAGTAGTCCTAGACTACACCAGTTTCTTGCCAAGAAACTCTCCAGAGATCACACGCTTCTATCACACCAGACTGAAGCCGATTTTTAGGTCAACACCCAAGACAAAATCAGATGCTAAAGCTCATGCATTACCCCTCCCATAATTCTGCACAAACTCTGATGATTAGATGTTCCAACATCTTGTTGAACATCAGTAATCTTGACTTTCAAGGATAATCAATTAAATACTTGTGAACTCCACCAATAGCAATTGATCTTAAATCCTTGTCCAATAATCCTTCTTCACTGTTGTAGCTAAGCTCCAGCAGATCACATCATGAACACTTATCAAGTATTCAATCTTTTGCAAGTATCTTCTTTGACAACAAAATGTTGAGATACCAAGGCTTCCACCCTTGACTCAAGTAACTAAGATTCTCTCTGAACGAACCCTATTTACCTCAACAATTATGAATACTCCAATCAGAATAGATCCACCCTTAGGATTAAGAGAGATGAATCCTTCCTTGTTGTTTTGGATAGTGAAAATAAATCACCTCCACTTTCTCCAGGTTGTGTTTCATAGAAACACCTTCTAGTCAGAAGAATAACTAGAAGACTCCAGATGCACGTCTGAGACGCCTTTATGAGTGGACTTGAGAGAATTCTTAAGTATCTTTGACAACCTAGCCGATAAATCATTTATCAAACTCCCAGAGCAAGAACTTAATAAACCTAAACTCAACTCCTCTCCTCTTCAACTGACTTCAAAATGCACCATGGAACCAAGCTTCCAAGTACCAAGTCACCATAACAGACACCTTCCAACCACTCTTTCCATTCCATTGCTCCCGACTTTGGAATAAAAGATGCAGATATCTTCACATATAGAGGCTGACGATTGAGATCTTCCACCATTTGTCTTTAGTAACAACTCCAGAATCCCATAATTCTAGAGCTCTTCCATCAGAAACATATGCAGCGGAACCACCAAGGAACAAATTATGCTTACCCTAATAAGATGTCAGAACATCTTATAAGACACCCCAACAAGAGAACTAGCCACTTCTCCTGCAGTTTTTGTAGAACCTCCTCAACAACATGAACAACCACCGGGTTGTTACCTTCGATCCAGAACATCCATCCCATCCATTAATACCATTGAGTATGTCGGAGTTGATTGATCTAATCTTCAAAACTTCTCCTTGTTTAAACGCCAAAAAGTATCTCCCAAAGATCTCATCCAGAAACAGACAGGATGCCTGCTCTGATACCAATTGAAATTCTAACATAGCAGACAGCAAATGTCCTAACACATGTCAAGACATTGTTCTGCATAAACATTTAAACGCAGAGGAATAACAACAGACTGATACCTTGAATATCAGAACTGCAAAAACACAGATGTTACCACATATGATCCAACATGTTTATCATAAACACTAACAGAATAATTAAATATGCAGAATGATAAAAGACACAACAATTATTAACCTAGTTCGGTGCAATTCACCTACATCTGAGGGATACCAATCCAGGAAGAAGACTCCACTATCTGTAGAATTATCACAAAGCTAAACTCCCTCGTTTACAACTTTATATCCTAATATCTACCCTATGAAGACTTTATCAAAGAACATCCTCTTTGATACGAGATACCCCACTCACTTCCCTTAATCACAACCTGTGATATTTACATCATCCCTGTCAATCTTTCTTGACCAACACGCTAACTTGAATTTGCTTAAAAGCTTCATCCAAGAACAACACACAATCCAATACCTCAAGGCTTATAGATATGTGCAGTACCTATGTGTCATACCCCAAATTTTGACCACAATATTTCCCATCATTGTGCAAATCATCACCATAATATGGATGTACCTTTATGCCTCATCAAACTCCTCAAGGATTGTTAAGCATTCACTACAATCAAGAATTAGGGTTTTGAGCCCTCTCAGAGCACTTAGACAAAGGATCAATCAAGAATTGACATGATCTTCAAATTCTCTAGTCTCTCAAACACCAATGAAGGATCAAGAGGTCTCCCACATCAAGATTTAAGCACAAAGTTGTAACATTCTAAGTGGATCAAGCCTTAAGATCGCCAGTGTCACCAAATTAGGGTTTTGGTCAACCAAGGCCTCCAGATGAAAATTTTCATCTAAGCATGAGCCAATGATTTAAAATATGATTTAAGAAGTTCAAAGGGACCTTATAAGTCCAATCATCAAGTCAAAATAGCCTCAGGGGATGCATTCATCAAAAATCAGGAATTAGGGTTTCTTGACCAAGTTCACCCCTAAGTTGACTTTTGGAGCAAGACATGAACCAAAACCTCAAGAAGTGTTTTGAAGACCTCCAATACATCACATTGATCCATTTACAACAATGTATTGATCTAAGAAGCTTGATACAAAGATTCAAATTCATCTGGGCCAATTAGGGTTTCCTGATGAAAAATTCAATTGTACCTTTGAATTTTGACCAAGACATGTTCCCAAACCTTGGTACATGATTCAAGACCCTCTAAAACACCTATGGAAGCCATCCATTAGGTTTGAATTAGGTCAAGGACTTGATTTCATAGAGGATCACACAGTTTGAATTTCATCTGACAAAAAGTCAACTGTGTCAAAAAATCAAGTTTGACTTTTTGAATTTCTTGACAAACAAGGCTTCCTTAAGTCAAGAACAATGTTAACTTATGGTTTGGATCATCATCCATCAAGAAAAATCAAGAAAAGTGAGGTAACTTGAAAAAGGGGCAACCATAAGAAACTTAAATTTTTCTAAGTTATGGAACAAAATGGATTTGGTACCAACTTTGCAAGGTTATAACTCCCAAACCATAAGGCCTTTTTCTCCCATCCAAAGCTCAAATGAAAGTTCACATGACATACTTCACAAGTGTCAACTACATCAAATTCCAATTCCTCATGGATTTTGAGTTATGGATTGATCAAAATCATTAAAACATGTTCATATCCAACACTTAGGCAAAATTCTGCCTAAGTAGATTTCAACCAAAAGATCAAAACTTGAAGGATTTTTTCACATAGATCCAAAATGAATCAAGTCCAAATGTAAACACCAAAGTTGAAGCACAATGTATCAACATTTCAAAGAGCTCGCCAGCATGAAAAAACTCCAACTGAACCAAGAGTTATGGCTGCCACAAGAGGCATTGTTGCAACTGTTTTCATGATAGTTTGGATATTAACTTGTTATCCACGATTTGGAGTCAAGGGACAATGATCAAAGAATCCAAATACATTCAATATGATCATTACAACTCTTATCCAAGCTGCAGAATTAGGCCAAGATGCTTAAAACTTGATCATTTGGCATAATGAGTCTTTGTACAAAGACTTGAATTTCAAAGGCAATTATGAGCAAATAGTGCATATTCAAGATTCCTATCCCTTGTAGTCAAGATGCTCTAATAAACAACATTTAAAAGGACTGTAGAATGTGGATTGAGTCAATACATAGTGTAATACCCCAAATTTTGACCACTTAGATTTCCCATCATTGTGAAAATCATCATCACAATATGGATGAACCATCATGCTTCATTAGTCTCCACAAAGATGGGTGAGCATCCACTACAATCAAAATTAGGGTTTCAAGCCCTCTCTGAGTGCTTAGACAAAGGATCAATCAAGGAATGACATGATCTTCAACTTGTCTAATCTCTCAAACATCCACAATGGATCAAAAAGGACTCCCACTTCAAGGATTAAGCACAAGGTTGCTCCCTTCTAGGTGGATCAAGTCTCAAGATCGACAGTATCACCAAATTAGGGTTTTGGTCAACCAGGGCCTCCAGATGGGAATTTTCATCTGGGCACAAGGCAATGATCCAAAACATGACCTAATATGCTTCATGGAACCTCATGAACCCATTCATCAAGTCAATTTTGCCTCAGGGGATGCATTCATCAAAAATCAGGAATTAGGGTTTCTTGACCTAATTCACCCCTAAGTTGACTTTTGGGACAAACCATGAGCCAAGACCTCAAGAGATGATTTGAGGGTCTCTAATATACCATATTGATCCATTTGGAACAATGGATTGATCCAAGAAGCTTGAGCAACAAGTCTCATTTTCATCTGCACCACAATTAGGGTTTTAAGGGAAAAGTCAACTGTAACTTTGACTTTTGACCAGGACATGCTCCCAAACCCTAATACATGATTGTATATACCCTATGACACCCATGGAACATGTCCATCAAGTTTGATTTAGGTCAAGGACATGATTTCCTAAAGAATTGCACAGTTTGGAATTCATCTGATAAAAAGTCAACTGTGCACAAAAGTCAACTTTGACTTTTTGAGATTTTTCACCAAAATGGATTTTTAACCCTAAAATGATGTTAATGTATGATTTGAATCATCATTCATCAAGAGAAATCAAGAAAAGTGAGATAACTTGTAAAAGGGGTAACCATAAAACTTAGAAATTTTTCTAAGTTAAAAACAAAGTGGCAAAGGTACCAACTTTGGAGGACCATAACTCCTAAACCACAAGGCCATTTTTTCTCATCCAAAGATGAATTTGTAGCCCTCATTATCACCTACAAAAACTTCAACTACAAGTCATTCCAATTCATTAAGGATTTTGAGTTATGGAGTGATCAAAGTGGCTGAAAAGTGAAAATGTCACTTTTTCCAACACTTAGTGAAATTTTCACTAAGTCAGATTCTGCCTCACTTTTTGCCAAATGTAGGGGGATTTTTCACTTGGAATCAAAAGAGATCAAAACCAAACTTGTTCAAACAGTTGTTGTATCATGTAAGAGCTTTCCAAAATGGCCAAGAACATTGCCAAATTCAACCTACACCATGAGATACAACATTGCCAAGTTGCCTTGCTGAAATCTGTCAAGGCAAGGCAGAATTTGCAACTTTGGTCGATTTGCCAAAATCAGCCAAATTCAATTGCTCCAATCCACTTGGATACCTCAGAGGATTGAATCTAAAGGGGACAATCACTGAGCCAAGCCTCCAAAGTCCATGGAACAAGAAATAACATGTTGAACCTAGAATGGCCAAAATAGGGACAAGACTTCAAATTTGGAATGAGGCATTCAATGGAACCATCAAGGTGGCATGGACTGAGCCATTCTCATCTGAAATCAGTCAAGACTTATCCAAGACCAAGGGGACCAAAGCTCTGTGCCCTAACCTCTAGTCAATGGCTAGAGGAGACTTGGATTTTCATTTGCCAACATTGGCCAAACCTACTTACCAGCTGCCATGCACTATTCCTTGCAAAACAAAATTGCTCTACTATAAATAGAGCTCAATTGTGGTCAGTTTGAGTACACCAAAGCCATCTAACAGATGCTTTCCTCAAAATCTCTTTCTCTTGGCAAAAATGCCTTTCTTAGCAAGGTAGCTATCGGGTTTTGAGTTTGAGAGCAATTCTGCACAAACCAATCACTCACACACCTCACATACATCACATATGAGCTGATCAAACACTCACATAACATCTGGAGCATCAAAATCTCAAAATCACTTGCCATCCACACAAGTTTGAAGTGAAGTTGCAGCTGAGATGCCATAAACTGATCCAGTCCATTTCAATTCAATCCAAGTGTTCAAACACAATCCATATGGTGTAGGGAAGCTGTCCAGATCATTACAACTTGTCTGTAACACCTCCAACCCAAAATCACATCTGCTCTTGCTGTCACGACTTGGAGGTAAGCCTAAACTTGGGCATCTCTCAATCTATGCATATTTCCTCGCACAATAATTTGGCCATATGTTCATAATCATGCATGGAATGTTTTCCCTCAATTAATTGCATTGTTTGAATCGTGTACCAAAAATCCTAGCCTTCATGCAGAAATTAGGGTTCTTGAGGTCTCTTCGTGATTTCTTGTTGTATGTTTAATTTAAATGAAATTAAAGTACATAGACATGATCGTGAGGTTAAGACGAGCATAATGATATGTGGATTGCATGATATGATTACGTATTCATGGAGATTGGATAGAAAATGCAAATCTGGGCAAACTGAAAAACGCACGTGTTCTTCAGCCTGTTCTTGGCGCCTTTTTTCCAAATTCAAATATTTGAATTTTGTGATTTTGTTTAATTGATTCAAAAATTAATTTCTCTCTGAGTTTTAATGATTTTGAGTTGATTCTTTTTTTAATAATTCACAAAAATGTTAAAATATTTTATTTTATCAAAAAATCCCAAAAATATTATTTATTTCATATAATTGATATTTTTGCAAAGAATTAATATTTTCATTGTTTTTGGCATTTTAAATATTTTTTCTACATTGATTTTGCAATTTTTAATGCTTTCTAATTATTTTGTAGGTCAATACTTAATTTTTGAAGCATTAATCCAAGGTCACAATTTGTTTTCCATGTGTTAAACAATTTTTTATCATTTTAATTGAATTTTTATTCAATTAAATACATTTTGAAAACAAATTAGGGTTTTGGATTAATTCAACCTTCATAAATCATTTTCAAAACTTTTTGGGCCTCTTGAGAGAGTGTAAGACCCATCCCCTTGTACAAAAACTTTTTAGGCCTCACTCATTGTATAAGTCCCTCTGTACAAGTAAACGGCGCGATCGTCGCCCGTTTAAAAATAAAAAATCATCTGGGCCTCTCCTTGAGCTATAAGACCCATTCAAAACACTTTGGGTCTCTATTAGAGTGTAAGACCCAATCCCCCTTTTAACCAAGCATCTTGGGCCTCACTTATTGTATAAGTCCCTCTGCGTTAAAAGAAAACCTCGGCGCGATCGCCATTTTTAAACGAAAAATCATTTGGGCCTACCCTCGTGTTATAAGCCCCACTCTTTTCTTTAAACCTTTTTGGGCCTCTTGAGAGAGTGTAAGACCCATCCCTTTGTACAGAAAACCATTTTGGGCCCCAGTCACTTGTATAAGTCCCTCTGTACAAATTCAACAGTGCGCTCACTGATAAAACCCTGGGCCTCTCCTTGAGCTGTAAGCCCCAAATCTTTCTTTTTCAAAGCACTTTCTCCTTTGATTTTGAAATATACTGTTGTTTTAAATCTTTCTTTGTTGAACAACTAACCAAACAGCATGGAAGCACTACAACCGAGTAAGTGGTTATCGCTTTCATTTACTGCTTTCATATTATAAACTGTATTGTGGGGCTGCTCACTGTAAGTCTCCTTTCATAAACTCATATCTACTGTGTAATAATAGTATAGATATTTCGAGTTTCCCCGGCAACTACGTCTAGAACTAGGTGACGCCGTTTCATTTATTCGTAGAAATAGACGCTTAGATCCCCAATAGGAGCACCAGATACAGTCTTTTCTTCGGCTGTCCTCCTTAGGAATCGTCAAGAAACTCTACTCCCCAAGATGAATGTATTCTCTGTGAATGGCATCTTTGAGTTTCTTCCAAATTCTCGAACTTTCCTGACTTGATCTATTCCTTGTGGATAGCTTGCCTTGAATGTCTCGGGGTTTGGGTACCCACTACGGTCATAATCTTGGACCTTAACTAAGGAACCCTCTTTAAAAGCTAAAAGTCGCTGGATAGTAAACCTCGCACGTTTACCTGTGGTTTTTATCTTTAAAAGAGTTATCTCTCCTAATGGAAAGGAGATGATAGACCCACGGGCTTCTTAAAAGCATCGGCCTCCTCTTGGGCATTATTCAAGGACCCTACAGCTTCTTAGAAGTATTCACAGCCTCCTCTTAGGCTTCGTATAATGATCTCTTCCTCCGGGAATGATAGCCTCCTCTTGGGCTTTGTACAAGGACCCGTCGGCTTCTTAAAAGTTTCCAGCCTCCTCTTGGGCTTCGTACAAATTGTCCCGACGACCTCCTAGAGGTATAGGAACAGAACTTAGTCATCTTCATAGAACAGTCCTTTCATAGAGTCTACTACTGTTTCTCACAGCATAGTCCAAAAGATAAAACTCTAGACACGGACAGTCTAACTTCCTTGAGTCTCAAATACATTCTCAAGCACCCTTCGTTAAATAGGAAGGAAACCCGCGGACTCGGACAGTCTCAATACCCTTTGGATTTCCCGTTTCCTCAAAGAGAAGGAAATATCCCTGATACTCAAATCAAATCCCTGTGTACAGTGTTACTCATATAAGAACTGATTTTCTCTTTTAAAATCAGTATATTGGATCTGTCACTCAATTGAAACAGTTACAATAGCCTCCATCCCGGGCTTCGTACGAGATACAAAGACTCTCTTGTTGAGTCAAATCTGTTAGCCTCCATCTCGGGCTTCATACGAGATACAAAAACACTCTCTTGTTGAGTATAAAAGACTCCATCGTCGGGTCAAAAACTTTTAGCCTCTATCTCGGGCTTCGTACGAGACACAAAGACTCCCTCGTAGAGTCAAACAAACAATAGCCTCTATCTCGGGCTTTGTACGAGACACAAAGATTCCATCGTCGAGTCAAAACCTTTTCGCCTTTCTCTCGGGCTTTGTACGAGACACAAAACAGCCTCCTCTTAGGCTTTGTATAATGATTTTCCTAGCGGAAATTAGCCTCCTCTTAGGCTTTGTATAAGAAAACCACTGGTTAATCTAATTAACCTTTTAACATCAAAGTTGTGCCTCGTTCACAGTAAACAAACATCAACAACTCCTTCCCCTTCATCTAATCGCTGTAAGCGGCAAGCCTCTGGATCATCTACATCCATGCCACTGTCCCTCTTTTAGCATGAGAAATTCCTAAGGAAAGATGGCATTACTCTACACTGAGTTAAAGTCTTCTCCTTCAGGTTAAAACCCTTTCTTCGAAAATTATGGCATTACTCGGATCCGCGTATCCCAGTTAAAGTAATTCTCCTTCTCCAATCTTTAGAGATGACAAATTCTCTCTAAAGTCGAGACCTTTCAGCTTCACGTCTTGGGCTTTGAACAAGACACAAATAGACTTTTCAGCTTCACATCTTGGGCTTTGAACAAGACACAAATAGACCTTTCAGCTTCACATCTTGGGCTTTGAACAAGATACAAACCACCTTTCGCTTCACGTCTTGGGCTTTGAACAAGACACCAAAACACCCATTTCCTCCCATAGAATAGGAGGAACTACGAACGCTCTGATTTCCCTGTTTCGGTAAACGGGAATACGTAGGCATAAGATCGAAAGAAAAGATCTTAGCGAGCACAATCAACAAAAAACCCAAATCCCATATCTCCATCAACCAAAAGCAGTATTTCAAAAACATCGGTCCAAACATCCTAATCCTTGTTCCCCGTCAGAAACCTTCTGCCCAGGTAAAAGAAAGAAAGAAAATAGTATTGGCGAAAATACAAATAACCAGTACAAAGGCCCCCCCACATTGATAGCATCCGTAACCTAACAGACCGCTGTTTAAACTCAGTATGCAAGCAGGGTTAATTGGAGACATCTATTTCCCTTCCTTATTCAGCTCACAATAGGATAAAAAATGAATCGACCTGTAGTTTAAGCTCAAACCGCAGAGAGCGACCAGCGCTTAAGAACCGCGTCCAAAATCGCTCGCTACAATAAAAATGGCGCCCACCGTGGGGCCCGTTCCTTTCTTTCTACTTCTCTTGTGTGAAAAATTACGCAAATGGCGACTCTGCTGGGGAGTCTCCTTTTCTGCCTTAGGGCATCATCCCCGTTTTCTACGGAAAATGGGAACTCTACCGAAGAGAAAGATTGACCTATGCTGGTCCATCTCTTAGGCAGGGAACCACAGATTGGGGCTTCCGCCGGGGAACCCATTTCTGTCAGGAACTTAGGATTCTTAGCTTTAAAAGTCTAGGATGATTAGGACAAATATATATACTGCTTTTCCTAATTGCTATACGTGTTTATTTTTCTGCTAATGGGAATGCGTGTGATGCCGCATGTGGTGAGAATGAGTATACACCTAGAAAAGCCAAACCCTTTCGTAGTGCGGAAGCTATCGGAAATAGCTGTTACGCGATACTACCCTCATTTGAGGCTGATGATCTATTCTCGGTGAATGGCACTTACTCTAAGATTGCACACAACTCGCTGGCGATCCGCTTGTTGTCTTGCTTTCCTGGGAGGAGCTGATGATAATGAGTACAGGTACAAAAATCACCCTAGTATAAACCTTTGGGGATGGGTAGAGCTTTGACTTCATGACAACGACCCTTTGACCCCATGTTTTTTCTATGTTTTTGTGTGCTTCATTCATGCATTCATTTAATAAAACATTAAAACATTCAAAAAAAAGTCTCTTCTAGTCTCTCTGTTTTTCAAATTAAACTAAGACTGTGATTGCAAATATCAGAGAAAAAGATTGCATTAATGGATTTCGGTAGAAGGAGAACTCACCAGTATACCTTCAAGGTTCCAAAACTAGGGGATTTGAGAAAGTTAGCAAGGATGATCGTTAACCCAGAGGCTTTCAGAGCCAAGCACGGTGGTTTGCTACCACTGTTAAGAGTCCATGTGATTAAGGGGATCATGGACGCGCTCATTCAATTCTACGATCCGGTTTATCACTGTTTCACATTCCCGGATTACCAGCTATCACCAACGCTGGAGGAGTATTCTCATCTGACTGATTTACATATCACTGATCGGGCTCCATTTTCTGGACTGGAAGAAATTCCAAAGAATTAGACTATTGCAATAGCAATTCATTTGGATGAGTCTGAGGTCAGGACTCACATGACTACTAAGGGTGGCATCCAAGGTTTGCCAGCCCAGTTCTTGACAAAGAAAGCTCTGTACTTTGCTAGTATAGGGAACGGGACTGCTTGCAGATGCGTATCAACGCCATTAAGATTTTTCTCATTGGAAACCCTGTGTCGACTTTGCTTGCAGATGCGTATCATTCTGTACACTTGGGAAATTTGTACAGCGGAGGGGAGATCACATGCTGTGTACCTGTGCTTTACAAATGGTTTATCTCTCACTTGCCCAAGTCTGCTGCTTTTTGGGATTGCAAGAGTGTCTTACGTTGGTCGCAGAAGATCATGTCTCTCACCAATTCTGATATAGATTGGTGTAATAGGATTTATGAGGGAATCAGAATCATTGACCGTTGTGGAGACTTCCCCAGCGTACCCCTCATAGGAACTAAAGGAGGAATCAACTATCATCTGATATTAGTTCTTCGTCAATTTGGATACCCGATGAGACACATCCCATTGAGTGTTCATCTGGAGGGTCTTTTCTTCAAAAAAGGAGAAAGTGACAGAGCACTAAAGATGGAAATAGTGCAAGCTTGGAAACATGTTCATAAGAAAGGACGAGAGTCTCTGGGAAAACCGGACTGTGTCTCGGTGGAGCCTTATCTCCATTGGGTACAAACCAGAGCTCTCAAGCTAAAGATGCCTTATCCTCGTTACGGAATTCTTCCACCGAGGGAAATTGTCATGTACTTCATGATGGAAACTGAAAGGCTTCAGGTTACTCTCAACAAAGTTCAAAAGGAGAGAAGGTCTTGGAAGAACAAGTACCGCACCCTTGACGTAGAGTGTATCCAAATACAGCAACTACTAAAAGAGAAAGATGCTCTGATTGAAATTTTGGAGCAGCATGCTGTGGAGAATCAAGATGACCAAAGGAATTTGCTCACTCCTTTCACCTAGCAAAGGAATGACAACTCGACAACGGCCCAAGCGCCCCGGTCAAAGAAGAGGACTCGGGACCCATTAGTTTAGGTTTCTGTTTCTGCACTTTGTAATCTACTGTATTTCCATTTCTGTAATCCTTTGAATTTCAATAAAAAGGGGTTTCCCCACCGTTTGATATTTGCAATCTAATTGTCGAAGTTTATTTTGATTAAACCTTAAACAATTAATATAATCATTGCATTCATCATTCTCACATCGCGTATTTTTCTTCCCTACGAATCTCACGTTTGTGTCTCGATTCTAGAGTCAAACTGTCTCATTCGTATAATACTCGGGCCAATCGTCAGAAAAAGATGGATGATCTTGAGGAAGAAAACAGAGAGTTAAAAGAAGAGATCGACGCTCTGAGAGAGGATATGAGAAAGCTTCGTAACGACATGCAAGCCATGGCAGAAGCTCAGCTACAAAGAACTGTGATCTCAGAGATCACCTCAACGCCCATCATAGAAAAGTATGATCCTAGGTATCAGATGCCGAAAGATCGTCCTTGGGGCATGTCTGTTAACTATATCCCGGAAGGATATGTTCCGCCGATCACTGAAGATCAGGGAATCGCAACAGAAGCCGCTGGGTCTGAAGGTTACAAACTTTGGGAAAGCAAAGATGCCAGGGGCATACTGAAGACTCCTGAAGGTTACAAACTTCGGGAGACGCCAAGACTTACTGCCGTAGTCACGGTACCACCCCCTGCGGTGCACACTGTCCCAGAAGGACAGATTCCACAGACACCTTCTGGTAAGAAGGAAACTATGTTTGACAGAATGGATGAATTCCAGGAGCAGTTCTTGGAAATGCAGAAAGAGCTGCAAGCCATTCGCGGTCAGGATCTATTTGGAAAGGACGCCGCAGACCTCTGCTTGGTCCCAAATATGAAAGTCCCGCACAAATTCCAAGTGCCCGACTTTGAAAAATACAAGGGTAACTCTTGCCCTCAGAGCCATCTGGTGATGTACGCTCGGCGGATGTCAGCTCAGACGGAGAATCAGGACCTCCTGATTCACTACTTTCAGGATAGTTTAACCGGTGCCGCACTCAAATGGTACATGGGTTTAAACCGTACTACGATCAGTACATTCAGAGATCTTGGTACTGCCTTCGTCCAACAATACAAGTACAATTTGGACATGGCACCCGACAGAGATCAACTCAGATCGATGTCGCAAAAGGACAAGGAAACCTTTAAGGAGTATGCTCAAAAATGGCGTGAAATTGCCGCTCAAATTTGTCCACCTCTTGAGGAAAAAGAGATGACAAAAATCTTCTTAAAGACCTTAAGCTCATTTTACTATGACCGAATGGTTGCCAGTGCGCCCAGTGATTTCACCGAAATGGTCGGCATGGGTGTACGTCTTGAGGAAGCCGTCCGAGAAGGACGTTTGGTAAAAGACACTGGATCAACGAGCGGTACTAAAAAATACGATAATGCTCTCCCTAAGAAAAAAGAGCAAGATATTGGGAATATCTCTCTCGGAAAGCAAAAGGCGAAGTTATCAGCCAGTAGCAGCTGTAACTCCTGCTATCGGCCCCGCGCCTGTTCCTATGTATCAACCTCAGGTTGCGCAGAGCCAACCTGACCAACAAAGGACACAACAGCCTCTTCAGCAGGCTCGTCCTCCATATAACAACAACCGTACAACACATCCACCAGGATTTGATCCTATACCCGTAACGTACGCAGAGCTGTTTCCGTTACTGCTGGCTAAGGGGCACATTCAGACTAAGTCTCCCCTTTCAGTTCCGGAAAATCCGCCTTTTTGGTTTAAAGCGGAACAAACATGCCCTTATCATCAAGGAGGTTCGGGGCATAACATTGAGACTTGTCTCAATTTCAAAACCGACGTGCAAAAGCTTGTTAGGAGTGGGCTCTTATCTTTCAAAGATACGAATCCTAATGTTCTCACGAACCCGCTGCCTCAACATGAGAAAACTGCAGTCAACCTGATTGAGAAAGAGACTAACAATGTCTATCAAATTCATGATGTACTCTTATTGGGGACCAATCTGGTCAAGATGCATTGTAGACAGAGGGGATATGGCCATGTGCCACCTCATAATTATCACCAGTGTGATATCTGCTCTAAAGACAACCAGGGATGTTCTGTAGTGCAAGCAGCTCTACAGGAACAATTGGATCTTGGATGGATCCAAGAGCACCGAGTTCGTGGAGTTAACATGGTTTGCACGAATTCCAACGACATTCAAAACCACGACATCTGTGCGATGAATGTCAACTTGCTAGCGATGCACTCAAGGCAAATCCAGTATCATAATCTGCCGCGGTACGATTACAGTTCCTGTCTGACTTGCTCGGTAAACAAACAGGGATGCTCTTTCATACAAGAGGCCCTCCAGCGTCAGATGGATCTTGGATGGACCCAAGACTACCATGATAGGAACTCCTATCAAATCAACATGGTTCAGATTTTCGACATTCGCGTGATGAATACCAACCTGGTAGAGTTACATGTTGAGCAGGTCCGACTTGGATTCTTAATATCACATGACTATCAAAACTGTAAAGCAGGTTGCAAAAACGATCGAGGTTGTACCCTTGTCCAGGAGGCACTCAGCACTTGTTAAATCACTGGTGGATGCCAATTTATATGGACGAAGATACTCAGCAGATTAGTATCAGTCACAGGAATCCTACTCGTCGTCAAAGTCAGGATGTCCGATCAATGGAAGATAACCTAGTGAAGTTACATTGTATTCAAAGTGGGCGTGGCCAGGTGCCACCACACAACTATGACAGTTGTAGCGTCTGTTCGGAAAGTAACCAAGGGTGTTACCTTGTGAGAGCAGCTCTTCAGGGTCAGGTCGATCATGGAGAAATTCGTCCATATCCAGGTTCAGGACCCATCATTTGGTCGCCGAACTACCTTGCCGAGCAAGTTGAGGATGTTGTCACGATCTCTGGTCATCACAGGACCAGGGATGTTTTTGCCATCATCCCTCTACTTGACGAATCTAGAGTTCCCAACCGGGAACGGATCGAGATTACTTATGATGGTCAGAAAAATCAGAAGGTTCCCATAGTCATCTATCTACCGGGACCATTACCGTATGAATCAGCTAAGGCTATCCCTTACAAATAAGGTGCAACAATAATCGAGAATGGAGAGGAAATTCCATTACCCTCCGTCGTGAATATTGCAGACATCAGTCGAGTAACACGGAGCGGTCGAATCTTCAACCGAGGGGTTGGAGAATCCAACAAAGAAAAGGAACTTCAGGCAGAAATTCCTGATCCGCCAGTCAGTCAATCCAGTAATCCCGACCTTTCGAAAGACAAAGATGAGATGCTAAAGCTCATCCAAAGGAGTGAATATAACATTGTTGATCAACTGTTACAGACTCCTTCAAAGATCTCGGTATTATCACTGTTACTCAGTTCAGAAGCCCACAGGGAGGCTCTACAGAAAGTCTTGGAGCAAGCCTTTGTGGAACAGGATGTAACAATCAGACAATTCGATAGCATTGTCTCTAACATCACTTCCTGCAATAATTTGGGATTTAGTGATGAGGAATTACCTGAAGAGGGTCGCCGTCATAACATGGCACTCAATATCACAGTTAACTGCCAGGGCGATGCTTTAGCCAGCGTACTGGTAGACACAGGGTCAGCCCTGAATGTTATGCCGAAGTCCACTTTGATGCAATTATCATTCAAGGGCCCTCCGATGAGAGTCAGCGAGGTCGTCGTCAAAGCATTCGACGGATCCAGAAAAATAGTTATCGGCGAAGTTGATCTTCCCATAACTATTGGTCCTCACACTTTCCAAATCACTTTCTAGGTCATGGACATTCGGGCAACGTACAGTTGTTTATTATGAAGACCTTGGATACATCAGGCTGGAGCGGTTACTTCGACCCTCCACCAAAAGCTGAAGTTCGTCAAGAACGATCAACTTGTCACGGTTTGTGGGGAACAAGCCTTGCTTGTAAGCAACTTGTCATCATCTACTGGTGTAGAACCTGAGGAGGTTATTGGAACTCAGTTCCAAGCACTATCGGTGAGCAAGGACAATCGGTCCAAAGAAGGAACCTCAATGTCTTCATACAAAGATGCTATCAAAGCGGTCGAGAGTACCGATACGACAGGATGGAGACGGCTTGTCATTCCTATCAACAATAAAACAAAGAATGGTCTTGGTTTTTCTGCAACCTGTACCCAGACAGCTGCTAACGATGAAAGTCTTCATCCCCTTCAAAACTTCTTCCACAGTGGAGGTTTTCTCCACCCAGTGTCTCAGATATTTCATGCTATCAATGAGGAAGATCCCTCTGACATAGATGAAGAATGGAAGTCCTACCTTAACAAGGACGGCTATATGTCTCAGGAAGAGGTGCCTATGCCTTTTTGCTTTCCTACAGAAAGTCTGAGATTTATACCAAGATCAGATGTCGAAATGATCTACGGAGATTGTGATCCGGAAGGATGCCGTGCTCCGCCAAATTCATTAGAGGAAGACACTCTGATGAAAGACAACTTTGATCACAATTACTATGGCCCAATGGATGGTCTGCCAATGTGGCAGCCTTACCCAGGAAACTTGGGGCAAGAATGTCAGCCGAACAATGAAGCTCAGTTGAGCGTCGTTGAACAGAATACCTGTGTCCCCGCCATGTCATAGGATCAACACTCAGGTCATTCAGAAACTACGCAACATGAAGATGAATTTGCAACGTTTGCAGGACTTGAATTCATCAACTATACTTTTCCCGAGGTCAAAGTCATCGAGAGAAATGACTCCTCCAGTTCCAAAGAAGTGTGGGACACCTTGGGACAACCAAGTGGAAAATACGACTATATGGTCAAGTACACCGCTCCCGAAAGCTCTCGTATCAGGCTCGAAGATATCCAGTCAACTGGATGGGGAGATACAGCTGAGAGCACAAATGCTATGCAAAATGCAACAGAGGAATCCTCCTACGACAATTCTGCCTGGGAGACAGATTCCAATGATCCTACTCCACCAGAAATCAGCGTCATTTCTGAAGACAAATCAAGGAAGGTGCCAGACTTTGTGATTCACCGAGGAGTTCGCCGCCAATGGGTTGCTGTCGATGTTTGTTCGCCAGTCAAAGTAATTTCCATCTTTAACCTTTCACCCTGCCAAGGTGAAACAGATATTTTGATAGGGCTCGTTTTCTGTAAATTTCCCTCTTCGCTTTGCCCGAAGCGACAGAGTTTTGTTTTATAGGGCTGTAGTTTCAAGATTCGACTTGTTCATTAATAAAATAACGTCGTTCTGTAATTTCCGCATTAATTGCTGTTTTCTCTTTTTGCTTTTTCAGAAAATGGTAATCCTAAAAAACATTCAATAATAAAAACAAGCAGTAAAATAAATACACTGCACACACTTACATTTTCTATCTCTTCTAAACACAAATCATCACGTCATGCAGATTGCTTGTTTTATACCCCGTTGAAACATACGATCCGATGCCTTCTTCCAACTTTGAGTTCCCGGTATTTGAGGCTGAAGAAGAAAATGACGACCAAATTCCAGAAGAGATCTCCCGACTACTCAGACAAGAGGAAAGGTCCATCGAACCTCACAAAGAACCGTTGGAAACGGTAAACTTGGGTTCAGAAAAAGAGAGAAAAGAAATCAGGATCGGAGCATTGCTCAGTCCAACTGCCAGAGAGGGTTTGATAAAGCTTCTCGAAGAATTTCCCGATGTATTCGCTTGGTCCTATCAGGATATGCCAGGGTTGGATACCAGCATCGTGGAACATCACTTACCGTTGAGATCGGAATGTCCGCCCGTAAAGCAAAGGTTGAGACGCTTTCACCCGGACATGGCCATCAAAATCAAAGAGGAGGTACAGAAACAGATCGACGCGGGTTTCCTCGCTACATCTGAATATCCTCAATGGTTAGCCAACATCGTACCCGTTCCCAAAAAGGATGGAAAGGTCAGAATGTGTGTTGATTACAGAGATCTAAACAAGGCAAGTCTAAAGGACGACTTTCCTTTACCACACATTGACATGCTGGTTGACAACACAGCAAAGTTCAAAGTATTCTCCTTCATGGATGGATTCTCGGGTTATAACCAGATCAAAATGGCGCCAAAGACATGGAGAAAACTTCGTTCATTACCCCATGGGGCACCTTTTGTTACAAGGTAATGCCGTTCGGTTTGAAGAATGCCGGGGCAACCTATCAAAGGGCCATGACTACTCTGTTTCATGACATGATACACAAGGAAATCGAGGTATATGTCAATGATTTGATTGCAAAATCAAGAACAGAGGATGAGCACGTTGAACATCTGTCAAAATTGTTCAAACGTCTAAGAAAATTCAAGCTCCGCTTGAATCCCAACAAGTGCACCTTCGGTGTCCATTCGGGGAAACTACTAGGGTTCATCGTCAGCCAGAAAGGAATTGAAGTTGATCCTGACAAGGTCAAGGCCATTCAAGAAATGCCTTCTCCGAAAACTGAAAAACAAGTCAGAGGATTCCTGGGACGTTTGAACTACATCTCCAGATTCATATTCCTCATGACCGCCACGTGTGCGCCGATTTTCAAGTTACTCAAAAAGAACCAGGATTGCGTTTGGTCAGAAGATTGCCAAACCGCCTTCGACAGTATCAAAGAATATCTGTTGAATCCTCCGATTCTATCAACTCCAATGGAAGGAAGACCACTGATCATTTACCTCACAGTCCTAGAGGACTCAATTGGATGTGTACTTGGCCAACAAGACGAAACTAAACGGAAAGAGTCTGCCATTTACTATCTAAGCAAGAAATTCACCGATTGCGAAACTCGATACACAATGCTTGAGAAAACTTGTTGCGCTTTGGCTTGGGAAGCCAAATGTCTTCGCCAGTACATGATTCGTCATACTACTTGGTTGGTCTCCAAAATGGATCCAATCAAGTACATTTTCGAAAAACCTGCTCTCATGGGAAGGATTGCCCGTTGGCAGATGCTGTTATCAGAATATGACATAGAGTACCATGCTCAGAAAGCCGTTAAGGGAAGTATTTTAGCCGATCATTTGGCTCATCAACCGATTGACGATCAAGAGTCAATCGGGTTTGACTTCCCAGATGAAGATGTCATGTATCTAAAGATGAAAGATTGCGATGAACCGCTACCCAGTGAAGGGCCAGAACCAGGTTCCCAGTGGGGACTTATCTTTGACAGAGCTGTCAATCATTACGAAAACGGAATTGGGACTACCCCTTTCTCTCTAGTATATGGCATGGAGGCAGTGCTCCCCATAGAGGTAGAGATCCCATCAATCCGGGTATTGATGGAAGCTAAGCTCACCGAAGCTGAATGGTGTCAAAGTCAACACGACGAACTGAATCTGATAGAAGAGAAGTGAATCACGGCACTATGCCACGGTCAGTTGTACCAACAGAGAATGAGGAGGGCGTTTGACAAAAAGGTCCGACCTCGTGTCTTCAGGAAAGGAGACCTTGTGCTCAAGAAGATACAATCTTTTCTCACTGATTCTCGGGGCAAATGGACCCCAAATTATGATGGCCCCTATGTGGTCACAAAAACTTTCTCAGGCGGCGCCTTGAGACTTGCAACCATGGACGGAGAAGAATTTGCCTACCCCACGAATGTTGATGTAGTCAAGAAATACTTCGCCTAAACTAAAAAAAAAACGTCTCGGTGGATTGAAAACCCGAAAGGACGGTCCAGGCAAAAGTTAGAGACATGAAAAAAAATCATCCCGGTGGATTGGAAATCTCATAGTACAATCCAGGCAAAAGTTAGGGATAATGGCAAGTAACTATGTTCAACAGAGGCAAGTCTCTCAGCAGTAGTTACATCATCTATCGGAGGAAAACTCCAGTCAAAAGTCATCTTCGACGGAAGCTCAGGATGTCCCGAATTCAAAGTTGGTAGAAGGATAGTGGTCGTTATGTTTCAACGTAGCCCTTTTCCCTGTAAATTACCATTTTCTAACTTTGTATATACTCTTTGGAATCACGCGTTTGGCTGATCTCCGTCTTATCAATAAGATTTGAGCCCTCGTGCTTTTGTTTGTAATTCTTTATTTGTTTTAGCTTTACAGAACGATGTTGTTTAAACTTAATCAGCGATTCTTGAAATAAAACAAAAATGAATTTACTTGTTAAAACTTTTTCTGCTTTTAAAATAAAGATGGCAATTTCTTTTGACTGTTGAACATCAGAAGAACATCGATCGCTTCTCCCGAAGTAAGCGAACTTCAAAGTGCAGAATCAAAGTACTCCTTCTAAGTCAGTATGCCTAAATGAAGGGATCAACTGTGTCAGAGACCTTGTTTCGTCTGACACGCCTCGGCCGAGTTCTCATCTCCTAAGCCCGATCAACATAGCTCCCAACGGGACTATCTCTCCTAAGCAAGGTGGAATTGCTATTTTGAATCAACGGTACTTCTTCGCCCCGCGATGGTCGAGTATCCAATTGTGTTCATCCGTTAGTCTGTATGTCGCGTCTGTTTTGTCAGCATATACATACATACATCATGCATTTTTTATTTGCGTTCGCATTTCATATTGCATCACTATCACTCTAGTCGGTCTTG
This sequence comes from Lathyrus tuberosus, assembly GCA_022829125.1. NCBI lineage: Eukaryota > Viridiplantae > Streptophyta > Magnoliopsida > Fabales > Fabaceae > Lathyrus > Lathyrus tuberosus. The sequence continues at coordinate 8,531,599 of JALAZF010000203.1, read as the reverse complement.
TCCCCTAGTAATAACAGTTTTCTCAATCGAGTTTGTCAGCTCTTTCCTCGTCAGGAAATGTTGTGTCTGAACAATCTCGCCACCACTGTATCGTTAGATCAGAGTCGACACTCGACCACTTTGATAACTTGAACCTCTGAAAATCCAGAGAAAACTTTCAATAAACATCACTCTTCGCCATTGAAGATGATATCCTTATTTTCCCGGATTAAGGAAAATCCACAGAGAAAGCATCGTGATCAGAGATTCGGCAGCACGCCGGTTTTGCTCCGAAAAACCACTGATGAGAAGGTCATTAGAACCTCAAAATTGGATCCCATCATATGGCATTTCTCCGGGAAGATCCCGAGAAAAGTATGATGTAACCCCAAACGAAAACAGTCTCTCAAGAGACTCACTTTCCCCAGTAAAATCGACAAATGGCGTCTCCAAAACAGAGAAGTTTGTGTACCTCTACAATTTAGACGTTGGGTTCCCCAGAAAGTCTGACATCAAACCTTTTTCCCTCAAATGGCATCTCTCCAGGAAAATTCGGCGAGAAGTTTGAAGGAAAACCGCTACACATAGCGTCCCTTGTCAATAAAGTTTAATGACAAAAGAAACTTAGACCAGTTCTTGGTAGGAAACCAGGATCGAGGGGAAGTTCAAAAGAAACTTAGACCAGTTCTTGGTAGGAAACCAGGATCGAGGGGAAGTTTAAATCAGAAACTAAGACCAGTTCCTTGGTAGGAAACCAAGAACGAGGGGAGGTTTATTCCAAAAGAAAACTGAGACCAGTTCCTTGGCTGAAGACCAGGATCGAGGGAAAGTTTACCTTTTCTAAGCATCATTGCTTAGCTAAAGAAGATGAATGCGTAAGCTACCATTCATAACCACCATCAAAATTTTGGATATTCCGATATTTAATCCTCTTGCACCCCGAATGCCCGAACACCTTCGTCATTCACACCTTCGGGTCAAAGAAGATTAAATAGGGGCATCTGTAATACCCCAAATTTTGACCACTTAGATTTCCCATCATTGTGAAAATCATCATCACAATATGGATGAACCATCATGCTTCATCAGTCTCCCCAAAGATGGGTGAGCATCCACTACAATCAAAATTAGGGTTTCAAGCCCTCTCTGAGTGCTTAGACAAAGGATCAATCAAGGAATGACATGATCTTCAACTTGTCTAATCTCTCAAACATCCACAATGGATCAAAAAGGACTCCCACTTCAAGGATTAAGCACAAGGCTGCTCCCTTCTAGGTGGATCAAGTCTCAAGATCGACAGTATCACCAAATTAGGGTTTTGGTCGACCAGGGCCTCCAAATGGGAATTTTCATCTGGCCACAAGGCAATGATCCAAAACATGACCTAATATGCTTCATGGAACCTCATGAACCCATTCATCAAGTCAATTTTGCCTCAGGGGATGCATTCATAAAAAATCAGGAATTAGGGTTTCTTGACCTAATTCACCCCTAAGTTGACTTTTGGGACAAACCATGAGCCAAGACCTCAAGAGATGATTTGAGGGTCTCTAATATACCATATTGATCCATTTGGAACAATGGATTGATCCAAGAAGCTTGAGCAACAAGTCTCATTTTCATCTGCACCACAATTAGGGTTTTAAGGGAAAAGTCAACTGTAACTTTGACTTTTGACCAGGACATGCTCCCAAACCCTAATACATGATTGTATATACCCTATGACACCCATGGAACATGTCCATCAAGTTTGATTTAGGTCAAGGACATGATTTCCTGAAGAATTGCACAGTTTGGAATTCATCTGATAAAAAGTCAACTGTGCACAAAAGTCAACTTTGACTTTTTGAGATTTTTCACCAAAATGGATTTTTAACCCTAAAATGATGTTAATGTATGATTTGAATCATCATTCATCAAGAAAAATCAAGAAAAGTGGGATAACTTGTAAAAGGGGTAACCATAAAACTTAGAAATTTTTCTAAGTTAAAAACAAAGTGGCAAAGGTACCAACTTTGGAGGACCATAACTCCTAAACCACAAGGCCATTTTTTCTCATCCAAAGATGGATTTGTAGCCCTCGTTATCACCTACAAAAACTTCAACTACAAGTCATTCCAATTCATTAAGGATTTTGAGTTATGGAGTGATCAAAGTGGCTGAAAAGTGAAAATGTCACTTTTTCCAACACTTAGTGAAATTTTCACTAAGTCAGATTCTGCCTCACTTTTTGCCAAATGTAGGGGGATTTTTCACTTGGAATCAAAAGAGATCAAAACCAAACTTGTTCAAACAGTTGTTGTATCATGTAAGAGCTTTCCAAAATGGCCAAGAACATTGCCAAATTCAACCTACACCATGAGATACAACATTGCCAAGTTGCCTTGCTGAAATCTGTCAAGGCAAGGCAGAATTTGCAACTTTGGTCGATTTGCCAAAATCAGCCAAATTCAATTGCTCCAATCCACTTGGACACCTCAGAGGATTGAATCTAAAGGGGACAATCACTGAGCCAAGCCTCCAAAGTCCATGGAACAAGAAATAGCATGTTGAACCTAGAATGGCCAAAATAGGGACAAGACTTCAAATTTGGAATGAGGCATTCAATGGAACCATCAAGGTGGCATGGACTGAGCCATTCTCATCTGAAATCAGTCAAGACTTATCCAAGACCAAGGGGACCAAAGCTTTGTGCCCTAACCTCTAGTCAATGGCTAGAGGAGACTTGGATTTTCATTTGCCAACATTGGCCAAACCTACTTACCAGCTGCCATGCACTATTCCTTGCAAAACAAAATTGCCCTACTATAAATAGAGCTCAATTGTGGTCAGTTTGAGTACACCAAAGCCATCTAACAGATGTTTTCCTCAAAATCTCTTTCTCTTGGCAAAAAATGCCTTTCTTAGCAAGGTAGCTATCGGGTTTTGAGTTTGAGAGCAATTCTGCACAAACCACTCACTCACACACCTCACATACATCACATATGAGCTGATCAAACACTCACATAACATCTGGAGCATCAAAATCTCAAAATCACTTGCCATCCACACAAGTTTGAAGTGAAGTTGCAGCTGAGATTCCATAAACTGATCCAGTCCATTTCAATTCAATCCAAGTGTTCAAACACAATCCATATGGTGTAGGGAAGCTGTCCAGATCATCACAACTTGTCTGTAACACCTCCAACCCAAAATCACATCTGCTCTTGCTGTCACGACTTTGAGGTAAGCCTAAACTTGGGCATCTCTCAATCTATGCATATTTCCTCGCACAATAATTTGGCCATATGTTCATAATCATGCATGGAATGTTTTCCCTCAATTAATTGCATTGTTTGAATCGTGTATCAAAAATCCTAGCCTTCATGCAGAAATTAGGGTTCTTGAGGTCTCTTCGTGATTTCTTGTTGTATGTTTAATTTAAATGAAATTAAAGTACATAGACATGATCGTGAGGTTAAGACGAGCATAATGATATGTGGATTGCATGATATGATTACGTATTCATGGAGATTGGATAGAAAATGCAAATCTGGGCAAACTGAAAAACGCGCGTGTTCTTCAGCCTGTTCTTGGCGCCTTTTTTCCAAATTCAAATATTTGAATTTTGTGATTTTGTTTAATTGATTCAAAAATTAATTTCTCTCTGAGTTTTAATGATTTTGAGTTGATTCTTTTTTTAATAATTCACAAAAATGTTAAAATATTTTATTTTATCAAAAAATCCCAAAAATATTATTTATTTCATATAATTGATATTTTTGCAAAGAATTAATATTTTCATTGTTTTTGGCATTTTAAATATTTTTTCTACATTGATTTTGCAATTTTTAATGCTTTCTAATTATTTTGTAGGTCAATACTTAATTTTTGAAGCATTAATCCAAGGTCACAATTTGTTTTCCATGTGTTAAACAATTTTTGATCATTTTAATTGAATTTTTATTCAATTAAATACATTTTGAAAACAAATTAGGGTTTTGGATTAATTCAACCTTCATAAATCATTTTCAAAACTTTTTGGGCCTCTTGAGAGAGTGCAAGACCCATCCCCTTGTACAAAAACTTTTTGGGCCTCACTCATTGTATAAGTCCCTCTGTACAAGTAAACGGCGCGATCGTCGCCCGTTTAAAAATAAAAAATCATCTGGGTCTCTCCTTGAGCTATAAGACCCATTCAAAACACTTTGGGCCTCTATTAGAGTGTAAGACCCAATCCCCCTTTTAACCAAGCATCTTGGGCCTCACTTATTGTATAAGTCCCTCTGCGTTAAAAGAAAACCTCGGCGTGATCGCCATTTTTAAACGAAAAATCATTTGGGCCTACCCTCGTGTTATAAGCCCCACCCTTTTCTTTAAACCTTTTTGGGCCTCTTGAGAGAGTGTAAGACACATCCCTTTGTACAGAAAACCATTTTGGGCCCCAGTCACTTGTATAAGTCCCTCTGTACAAATTCAACAGTGCGCTCACTGATAAAACCCTGGGCCTCTCCTTGAGCTGTAAGCCCCAAATCTTTCTTTTTCAAAGCACTTTCTCCTTTGATTTTGAAATATACTGTTGTTTTCAATCTTTCTTTGTTGAACAACTAACCAAACAGCATGGAAGCACTACAACCGAGTAAGTGGTTATCGCTTTCATTTACTGCTTTCATATTATAAACTGTATTGTGGGTCTGCTCACTGTAAGTCTCCTTTCATAAACTCATATCTACTGTGTAATAATAGTATAGATATTTCGAGTTTCCCCGGTAACTACGTCTAGAACTAGGTGACGCCGTTTCATTTATTCGTAGAAATAGATGCTTAGATCCCCAATAGGAGCACCAGATACAGTCTTCTCTTCGGCTGTCCTCCTTAGGAATCGTCAAGAAACTCTACTCCCCAAGATGAATGTATTCTCTGTGAATGGCATCTTTGAGTTTCTTCCAAATTCTCGAACTTTCCTGACTTGATCTATTCCTTGTGGATAGCTTGCCTTGAATGTCTCGGGGTTTGGGTACCCACAACGGTCATCATCTTGGACCTTAACTAAGGAACCCTCTTTAAAAGCTAAAAGTCGCTGGATAGTAAACCTCGCACGTTTACCAGTGGTTTTTATCTTTAAAAGAGTTATCTCTCCTAATGGAAAGGAGATGATAGACCCACGGGCTTCTTAAAAGCATCGGCCTCCTCTTGGGCATTATTCAAGGACCCTACGGCTTCTTAGAAGTATTCACAGCCTCCTCTTAGGCTTCGTATAATGATCTCTTCCTCCGGGAATGATAGCCTCCTCTTGGGCTTTGTACAAGGACCCGTCGGCTTCATAAAAGTTTCCAGCCTCCTCTGGGGCTTCGTACAAATTGTCCCGACGACCTCCTAGAGGTATAGGAACAGAACTTAGTCATCTTCATAGAACAGTCCTTTCATAGAGTTTACTACTGTTTCTCACAGCATAGTCCTAAAGATAAAACTCTAGACACGGACAGTCTAACTTCCTTGAGTCTCAAAGACATTCTCAAGCACTCTTCGTTAAATAGGAAGGAAACCCGCGGACTCGGACAGTCTCAATACCCTTTGGATTTCCCGTTTCCTCAAAGAGAAGGAAATATCCCTGATACTCAAATCAAATCCCTGTGTACAGTGCTACTCATATAAGAACTGATTTTCTCTTTTAAAATCAGTATATTGGATCTGTCACTCAATTGAAACAGTTACAATAGCCTCCATCCCGGGCTTCGTACGAGATACAAAGACTCTCTTGTTGAGTCAAATCTGTTAGCCTCCATCTCGGGCTTCATACGAGATACAAAAACACTCTCTTGTTGAGTATAAAAGACTCTATCGTCGGGTCAAAAACTTTTAGCCTCTATCTCGGGCTTCGTACGAGACACAAAGACTCCCTCGTAGAGTCAAACAAACAATAGCCTCTATCTCGGGCTTCGTACGAGACTCAAAAATTCCATCGTCGAGTCAAAACCTTTTCGCCTCTCTCTCGGGCTTTGTACGAGACACAAAACAGCCTCCTCTTAGGCTTTGTATAATGATTTTCCTAGCGGAAATTAGCCTCCTCTTAGGCTTTGTATAAGAAAACCACTGGTTAATCTAATTAACCTTTTAGCATCAAAGTTGTGCCTCGTTCACAGTAAACAAACATCAACAACTCCTTCCCCTTCATCTAATCGTTGTAAGCGGCAAGCCTCTGGATCATCTACATCCATGCCACTGTCCCTCTTTTAGCATGAGAAATTCCTAAGGAAAGATGGCATTACTCTACACTGAGTTAAAGTCTTCTCCTTCAGGTTAAAACCCTTTCTTCGGAAATTATGGCATTACTCGGATCCGCGTATCCCAGTTAAAGTAATTCTCCTTCTCCAATCTTTAGAGATGATAAATTCTCTCTAAAGCCGAGACCTTTCAGCTTCACGTCTTGGGCTTTGAACAAGACACAAATAGACTTTTCAGCTTCACATCTTGGGCTTTGAACAAGACACAAATAGACCTTTCAGCTTCACATCTTGGGCTTTGAACAAGATACAAACCACCTTTCGCTTCACGTCTTGGGCTTTGAACAAGACACTAAAACACCCATTTTCTCCCATAGAATAGGAGGAACTACGAACGCTCTGATTTCCCTGTTTCGGTAAACGGGAATACGTAGGCATAAGATCGAAAGAAAAGATCTTAGCGAGCACAATCAACAAAAAACCCAAATCCTAAATCTCCATCAACCAAAAGCAGTATTTCAAAAACATCAGTCCTAACATCCTAATCCTTGTTCCCCGTCAGAAACCTTCTGCCCAGGTAAAAGAAAGAAAGAAAACAGTATTGGCAAAAATACAAATAACCAGTACAAAGGCCCCCCCACATTGATAGCATCCGTAACCTAACAGACCGCTGTTTAAACTCAGTATGCAAGCAGGGTTAATTGGAGACATCTATTTCCCTTCCTTATTCAGCTCACAATAGAATAAAAAATGAATCGACCTGTAGTTTAAGCTCAAACCACAGAGAGCGACCAGCGCTTAACAACCGCGTCCAAAATCGCTCGCTACACATAGCTGAGATATTTAGGACAACTATTGTACCTTGTGTAAGAAGCAATTATGCCAAGACAAGACCATTGAATTCAGTTCTTATTCTTCAAGTTCCAACTGTTCATGCTTGAAAAATCTATTCACCTATAAATAGAGCTCATACTTGATCATTTAACACACACCAAAACAATCCCAACATTGTTTTCTCTGAATTCCCTCTTGTGCATCAAAATTCCAATTCTTAAGAAGTGACTATTGGGTTTTGAAATAGAAAGCAATGCAGCTTGAACCAAAGATCCAAACATATCATATATACCTTATAGAAGTGATCTAAACCTCTAAATCACTTCTGTAACACCAGAATCCACATCTCCATATCTCACTTGCTTCAACATGCAGATGGATTCGAGCCAATAGTTCTAGGGAGTTTCAAATCATTCCAAGGCTTGCAACACAATCCATAACACCTAGGGGAGCTAACCAGATCATTGTTTCACATCTGTAACACCTCCAAAGTAGAATTTGATTCCTTCTTGCAGAGGTAAGCCTTGAACCTTCAAACTCCATGAATCATGCATCATAAATGTTGTTTTAAGTTATCATCATGATTCTGGTGGCTCATAGATCAATAACCCTCAATCAATTGCTATTTGTCTTGCGTGTATAAGATGTCATTTAGTTCTTGCATTTTTTAGGGTTCATCTGGTTCTAACATGATATCTCTTGCTACACTTAATTTAAATGAAATTAAAGACCATCATCATGTTCCTTGTTAAAAAATACACGATTTTCATTTTTATATCTTTCAAAATGATCAAGAAATGAGTGAGATAGCATAGGTTTTACAAGGTTGCCAAAATTGGTCTGGCATGAGGTTGAAGATGAAGGCCATGGTGCCATTTTTCAGAATCAAATATAGTTTTACTATATATTATTTTATTGCCCATATATATTTGAATTGGCATTGCGCCCCAGTGGTTGATCAGCTGGTTTTGTGTGTGTAGCGAGCGAAAAGTCTGGGGTTCGAATCCCCCTCGCCCCAAACCTTTTGATTTTATTTTTTGAACCATTTTCAAAGGATGTTTTCATATATTATTTTATCTTTCCATAGTACTAACAGCTATAGCACATAGCTCAGTTAGTAAACTTTTAAACCCTCCACCCCAAGGGCGGGGTTCAAACCTTGGGAGGACCATCCCATCTTTTTTATCACTTATTTTCTTCACTTTTTTTACAATTTCTAAATAACTTCAAAAATTAATTTCTCTTTCAATTTCAATTATTTTTGAATGATTCTTTTTTTCAAAATTCACAAAAATGTTAAAATATTTTATTCTAAAAAAAATTCACAAAAATATTATTTATTTTATATATTTAATATTTTTTTAAAGAATTTATTTTTTATTTGTTTTAAGCATTTAAAAATATTTCTTTTTTCTTGATTTTCAAATTCAAAGGATTTTCAAATCATTCTATAGATAAAACATGGTTTCTCAAACATTTATCCAAGATCACAACTTATTTTTCATACATGTTTGGTAATTTTGATCATTTTAATTGATTTTTATTCAAATTAAAATGCATTTTTAAATCAAATTAGGGTTTTATTGTTTTCACCCTCACAAACATTTTTCAAACACTTTTGGGCCTCTAATAGAGTGTAAGACCCATCCCTTTTCACATAATTAATTTGGACCTCAGTCATTGTATAAGTCCCACTGTGTTTTCCGAAACTGCGGCGCGATCGTCGCCTTTTAGACAAAAACAATCTGGGTCTCCCCTTGTGTTGTAAGTCCTATTTTTTCTTCTTTTTCAAACACGTTTCGGCCTCTTGATAGAGTGTAAGTCCCATCCCTTTGTAAATAAAACTTTTTGGGCCTCAGTCATTGTATAAGTCCCGATACAATTTTCAGAATAACGGTATGATCAATATTTTTCATCTGGGCATCTCCTTGAGTTGTAAGCCCCATCTCTTGTATAAAAAATAAAATTTGGGCCTCTAATAGAGTGTAAGACCCAATCCTTTTGTAAATACAACAATTTGGGCCTCTCCTTGAGTATAAGCCCTAAATTTCCTTTGAAAACAACTTTCTTTTTTATTTAGATTCAAATTCAAAGTATTATCAAAACTTTCTTCAATTTCTTGAATAACTAACCATACAGTTGTGGTTACAATGTTGGAGCTTGCACAACTGTAAGTTCTACTATTTCTTCAATACATACTTGTTTATATATTTCATATATATATATATATATATATATATATATATATATATATATATATATATATATATATATATATATGCTTGTATATACCTGCTTAGAGTTTTCCCCAGCAATTAGGTCTAGTTTTAGATCAAACCAGTGGTTACTCTTTTAACACAGTCAAAACTAGTTCCCCAATAGGAAATTCCAGATACAGTCTTGCCTCCTCTTGGGCTTATACAATATGGAACAGAGAAAGGCATTATTCTCGATGAAACTTTTCTCAAGACTGTCACAACTTAGAAATGTGTGTACAAGAAATTCATTTCCCCAAAGAGGACTAATTCCCAGTGAAACCTCTTTTGAATTTCTTCAAACCCTAGAACTGTCCACTAAAGAAAGGATTATTCCTGGTGAAACCTTTCTTGAACTTTTCTCAGGCTTGGACCCACAGGCTTCCTAAAAGCATCCCTAGCCTCCTCTTGGGCTTTGTACAAGGACTCACAGGCTTCTTAGAAGTTCTCAGCCTCCTCTTGGGCTTAGTACAAGGACCCGAAGACCTCCTACAGGTATAGGACATAACTTAGTCATCTCTACTAGTTCAATCCTCCAGAGAGTCAGAATTCCAAAACATCATACCAGTTTAGGGTTGATTCTCATCCCTTAAAACATCAGCCTCCTCTTGGGCATCATACAAAGATTATTCTCCAATTAAGAGTCAACCTCTTCATATCAGTAGACTTGGAAAGTCTCATCTCCTTTTGGATCTCAAAGAAACCCTTAAGTTTCCTAAGCACAGGAAAAACCCTGATCATTTCATTAATCTCCAGCAGAGTCTAGAACCTCCATGGGTTTTTCATACTCAAGGTTTAAACCTTTACCATTAATAAAACCTTAACAAAATCAGAACCTCAGGGCATCTGATATTTTAAACTCTTCTTCAATCCTCAACAAGACTTGATTCCCCAATTTGGACCTGTCTCTGGATCTCAATAATCCTCAGTAGAAGCCAGCCTCCTCTTAGGCTTCATATAAGAAGTTCCCTAACCAGCCTCCTCTTAGGCTTTGTATAATGATTTTTCCTCTGCAAAGTTAACCTCAATCTTGGGCTTTATACAAGACATATCATATTCTCCAGCTGAGTCAATCAACCTTTTAGCCTCAATCTTGGGCTTTGTAAAAGACAGATAAAATCTCCCTAGTGGAGTCAATCTTTTTCAGCCTCAATCTTGGGCTTTGTACAAAACAGATAAAATCTCCTCAGTGGAGTTAATCTTTTTCAGCCTCAATCTTGGGCTTTGTACAAGACAGATAAAACCTCCCCATTGGAGTCAATCTTTTTCAGCCTCAATCTTGGGCTTTGTACAAGACAGATATAAAAACCTCCCGAGTGGAGTCAATCTCTTTTCAGCCTCAATCTTGGGCTTTGTACAAGACAGACACATAACTCCCTAAGCAGATTCAACCTTTCAGCTTCAACCTTGGACTTTGATAAAGGCACACAAAAATCAACAACCCCTCAGAGGATATCAAGATTTCTCTCTACAGGAAGGCATTTCTCTATACATCACATATTAAAACAAACAATCAAAAAACCCTAATTCCAGATAACTGTTGTAAGTGGCACACTTGTTGATTCAAAAATCCAAGTTGTGGTCCCTCTTTTATCCTGGTAAGCTTCCTCTTTAATCTAATTGCTATAAGTGGCAAGCCTCTGGATTATTTACATCCAAGTCACTGCCCCTCTCTTAGCATGGAAGATTCCTAAGGAAAAATGACATTGCTCTACACTGAGTTAAAGTTTCCTCCTTCAGGACATATCCCTTATAAAGGAAATTATGGCATTGTTGGATTCCATACATTCCAGTTAAAGTAATTCACCTTTATATAACCAATCCTTCAACAAACTGTGATGAATAGGTGAGATATCTCCCTTTAGAGATGACAAATTTTCTCTTAGTCACCCCTTTTAGCTTCACTCTTGGGTGTAGCGAGCGATTTTGGACGCGGTTCTTAAGCGCTGGTCGCACTCTGCGGTTTGAGTTTGAACTACAGGTCGATTCATTTTTTATCCTATTGTGAGCTGAATAAGGAAGGGAAATAGATGTCTCCAATTAACCCTGCTTGCATACTGAGTTTAAACAATGGTCTGTTAGGTTACGGATGCTATCAATGTGGGGGGGCCTTTGTACTAGTTATTTGTATTTTCGCCAATACTGTTTTCTTTCTTTCTTTTACCTGGGCAGAAGGTTTCTGACGGGGAACAAGGATTAGGATGTTAGGACTGATGTTTTTGAAATACTGCTTTTGGTTGATGGAGATATGGGATTTGGGTTTTTTGTTGATTGTGCTCGCTAAGATCTTTTCTTTCGATCTTATGCCTACGTATTCCCGTTTACCGAAACAGGGAAATCAGAGCGTTCGTAGTTCCTCCTATTCTATGGGAGGAAATGGGTGTTTTTTGGTGTCTTGTTCAAAGCCCAAGACGTGAAGCGAAAGGTGGTTTGTATCTTGTTCAAAGCCCAAGATGTGAAGCTGAAAGGTCTATTTGTGTCTTGTTTAAAGCCCAAGACGTGAAGCTGAAAGGTCTCGGCTTTAGAGAGAATTTGTCATCTCTAAAGATTGGAGAAGGAGAATTACTTTAACTGGGATATGTGGATCCGAGCAATGGCATAATTTCCGAAGAAAGGGTTTTAACCTGAAGGAGAAGACTTTAACTCAGTGTAGAGTAATGCCATCTTTCCTTAGGAATTTCTCATGCTAAAAGAGGGACAGTGGCATGGATGTAGATGATCCAGAGGCTTGCTGCTTACAGCAATTAGATGAAGGGGAAGGAGTTGTTGATGTTTGTTTACTGTGAACGAGGCACAGCTTTGATGCTAAAAGGTTAATTAGATTAACCAGTGGTTTTCTTATACAAAGCCTAAGAGAAGGCTAATTTCCGCTAGGAAAATCATTATACAAAGCTTAAGAGGAGGCTGTTTTGTGTCTCGTACAAAGCCCGAGAGAGAGGCTAAAAGGTTTTGACTCGACGATGGAATCTTTGTGTCTCGTACGAAGCCCGAGATAGAGGTTATTGTTTGTTTGACTCTACGAGGGAGTCTTTGTGTCTCGTACGAAGCCCGAGATAGAGGCTAAAAGTTTTTGACCCGACGATGGAGTCTTTTATACTCAACAAGAGAGTGTTTTTGTATCTCGTATGAAGCCCGAGATGGAGGCTAAAAGATTTGACTCAACAAGAGAGTCTTTGTATCTCGTACGAAGCCCGAGATGGAGGCTATTGTAACTGTTTCAATTGAGTGACAGATCCAATATACTGATTTTAAAAGAGAAAATCAGTTCTTATATGAGTAACACTGTACTCAGGGATTTGATTTGAGTATCAGGGATATTTCCTTCACTTTGAGGAAATGGGAAATCCAAAGGGTATTGAGACTGTCCGAGTCTGCAGGTTTCCTTCCTATTTAACGAAGGGTGCTTGAGAATGTCTTTGAGACTCAAGGAAGTTAGACTGTCCGTGTCTAGAGTTTTATCTTTTGGACTATGCTGTGAGAAACAGTAGTAGACTCTATGAAAGAATTGTTCTATGAAGATGACTAAGTTCTGTTCCTATACCTCTAGGAGGTCGTCGGGACAATTTGTACGAAGCCCAAGAGGAGGCTGGAAACTTTTAAGAAGCCGACGGGTCCTTGTACAAAGCCTAAGAGGAGGCTATCATTCCTGGAGGAAGAGATCATTATACGAAGCCTAAGAGGAGGCTGTGAATACTTCTAAGAAGCTGTAGGGTCCTTGAATAATGCCCAAGAGGAGGCCGATGCTTTTAAAAAGCCCGTGGGTCTTATCATCTCATTTCCATTAGGAGAGATAACTCTTTTAAAGATAAAAACCACTGGTAAACGTGCGAGGTTTACTATCCAGCGACTTTTAGCTTTTAAAGAGGGTTCCTTAGTTAAGGTCCAAGATTATGACCGTAGTGGGTACCCAAACCCCGAGACATTCAAGGCAAGCTATCCACGAGGAATAGATCAAGTCAGGAAAGTTCGAGAATTTGGAAGAAACTCAAAGATGCCATTCACGGAGAATACATTCATCTTGGGGAGTAGAGTTTCTTGACGATTCCTAAGGAGGACAGCCGAAGAGAAGACTGTATCTGGTGCTCCTATTGGGGATCTAGGCGTCTATTTCTACGAATAAATGAAACGGCGTCACCTAGTTCTAGACGTAGTTGTCGGGGAAACTCGAAATATCTATACTATTATTACACAGTAGATATGAGTTTATGAAAGGAGACTTACAGTGAGCAGCCCCACAATACAGTTTATAATATGAAAGCAGTAAATGAAAGCGATAACCACTTACTCGGTTGGAGTGCTTCCATGCTGTTTGGTTAGTTGTTCAACAAAGAAAGATTGAAAACAACAGTATATTCAAAATCAATGGAGAAAGTGCTTTGAAAAAGAAAGATTTGGGGCTTACAGCTCAAGGAGAGGCCCAGGGTTTTATCAGTGAGCGCACTGTTGAATTTGTACAGAGGGACTTATACAAGTGACTGGGGCCCAAAAAGGTTTTCTGTACAAAGGGATGGGGCTTATAAAGGTTTAAAGAAAAGAGTGGGGCTTATAACACGAGGGTAGTCCCAAATGATTTTTCGTTTAAAAATGGCGACCGCGCCGAGGTTTTCTTTTAACGCAGAGGGACTTATACAATAAGTGAGGCCCAAAATTGTTTTGGTTAAAAGGGGGATTGGGTCTTACACTCTAATAGAGGCCCAAAGTGTTTTGAATGGGTCTTATAGCTCAAGGAGAGGCCCAAAGTGATTTGAATTTTAAACGGGCGACGATCGCGCCGTTTACTTGTACAGAGGGACTTATACAATGAATGAGGCCCAAAAAGTGTTTGTACAAGGGGGGATGGGTCTTACACTCTCTCAAGAGGCCCAAAAAGGTTTAAAAATGATTTATGAGGGTTGAATTAATCCCAAACCCTAATTTGTTTTCAAAATGTATTTAATTGAATAAAAATTCAATTAAAATGATCAAAAATTGTTTAACACATGGAAAGCAAATTGTGATCTTGGATTAATGCTTCAAAAATTAAGTATTGACCTACAAAAAATTGCAAAATCAATGTAGAAAAAATATTTAAAATGCCAAAAACAATGAAAATATTAATTCTTTGCAAAAATATCAATTATATGAAATAAATAATATTTTTGGGATTTTTTGATAAAATAAAATATTTTAACATTTTTGTGAATTATTAAAAAAAGAATCAACTCAAAATCATTAAAACTCATAGAGAAATTAATTTTTGAATCAATTAAACAAAATCACAAAATTCAAATATTTGAATTTGGAAAAAAGGCGCCAAGAACAGGCTGAAGAACACGCGCGTTTTTCAGTTTTCCCAGATTTGCATTTTCTATCCAATCTCCATGAATACGTAATCATATCATGCAATCCACATATCATTATGCTCGTCTTAACCTCACGATCATGTCTATGTACTTTAATTTCATTTAAATTAAACATACAACAAGAAATCACGAAGAGACCTCAAGAACCCTAATTTCTGCATGAAGGCTAGGATTTTTGATACACGATTCAAACAATGCAATTAATTGAGGGAAAACATTCCATGCATGATTATGAACATATGACCAAATTATTGTGCGAGGAAATATGCATAGATTGAGAGATGCCCAAGTTTAGGCTTACCTCCAAGTCGTGACAGCAAGAGCAGATGTGATTTTGGGTTGGAGGTGTTACAGACAAGTTGTGATGATCTGGACAGCTTCCCTACACCATATGGATTGTGTTTGAACACTTGGATTGAATTGAAATGGACTGGATCAGTTTATGGCATCTCAGCTGCAACTTCACTTCAAACTTGTGTCGATGGCAAGTGATTTTGAGATTTTGATGCTCCAGATGTTATGTGAGTGTTTGATCAGCTCATATGTGATGTATGTGAGGTGTGTGAGTGGTTGGTTTGTGCAGAATTGCTCTCAAACTCAAAACCCGATAGCTACCTTGCTAAGAAAGGCATTTTTGCCAAGAGAAAGAGATTTTGAGGAAAGCATCTGTTAGATGGCTTTGGTGTACTCAAACTGACCACAATTGAGCTCTATTTATAGTAGAGCATGTTTGTTTTGCAAGGAATAGTGCATGGCAGCTGGTAAGTAGGTTTGGCCAATGTTGGCAAATGAAAATCCAAGTCTCCTCTAGCCATTGACTAGAGGTTAGGGCACAGAGCTTTGGTCCCCTTGGTCTTGGATAAGTCTTGACTGATTTCAGATGAGAATGGCTCAGTCCATGCCACCTTGATGGTTTCATTGAATGCCTCATTCCAAATTTGAAGTCTTGTCCCTATTTTGGCAACTCTAGGTTCAACATGCTATTTCTTGTTCCATGGACTTTGGAGGCTTGGCTCAGTGATTGTCCCCTTTAGATTCAATCCTCTGAGGTGTCCAAGTGGATTGGAGCAATTGAATTTGGCTGATTTTGGCAAATCGAGCCAAAATGCAAATTCTGCCTTGCCTTGACAGATTTCAGCAAGGCAACTTGACAATGTTGTATCTCATGGTGTAGGTTGAATTTGGCAATGTTCTTGGCCATTTTGGAAAGCTCTTACATGATACAACAACTGTTTGAACAAGTTTGGTTTTGATCTCTTTTGATTCCAAGTGAAAAATCCCCCTACATTTGGCAAAAAGTGAGGCAGAATCTGACTTAGTGAAAATTTCACTAAGTGTTGGAAAAAGTGACATTTTCACTTTTCAGCCACTTTGGTCACTCCATAACTCAAAATCCTTAATGAATTGGAATGACTTGTAGTTTAAGTTTTTGTAGGTGATAATGAGGGCTACAAATCCATCTTTGGATGAGAAAAAATGGCCTTGTGGTTTAGGAGTTATGGTCCTCCAAAGTTGGTACCTTTGCCACTTTGTTTTTAACTTAGAAAAATTTCTAAGTTTTATGGTTACCCCTTTTACAAGTTATCTCACTTTTCTTGATTTTTCTTGATGAATGATGATTCAAATCATACATTAACATCATTTTAGGGTTAAAAATCCATTTTGGTGAAAAATCTCAAAAAGTCAAAGTTGACTTTTGTGCACAGTTGACTTTTTTTCAGATGAATTCCAAACTGTGCAATTCTTCAGGAAATCATGTCCTTGACCTAAATCAAACTTGATGGACATGTTCCATGGGTGTCATAGGGTATATTCAATCAGGTATTAGGGTTTGGGAGCATGTCCTGGTCAAAAGTCAAAGTTACAGTTGACTTTTCCCTTAAAACCCTAATTGTGGTGCAGATGAAAATGAGACTTGTTGCTCAAGCTTCTTGGATCAATCCATTGTTCCAAATGGATCAATATGGTATATTAGAGACCCTCAAATCATCTCTTGAGGTCTTGGCTCATGGTTTGTCCCAAAAGTTAACTTAGGGGTAAATTAGGTCAAGAAACCCTAATTCCTGATTTTTTATGAATGCATCCCCTGAGGCAAAATTGACTTGATGCATGGGTTCATGAGGTTCCATGAAGTATATTAGGTTATGTTTTGGATCATTGCCTTGTGCCCAGATGAAATTTTCCATTTGGAGGCCCTGGTCGACCAAAACCCTAATTTGGTGATACTGTCGATCTTGAGACTTGATCCACCTAGAAGGGAGCAGCCTTGTGCTTAATCCTTGAAGTGGGAGTCCTTTTTGATCCATTGTGGATGTTTGAGAGATTAGACAAGTTGAAGATCATGTCATTCCTTGATTGATCCTTTGTCTAAGCACTCATAGAGGGCTTGAAACCCTAATTTTGATTGTATTGAATCCTCACCCATCTTTGGGGAGACTGATGAAGCATGATGGTTCATCCATATTGTGATGATGATTTTCACAATGATGGGAAATCTAAGTGGTCAAAATTTGGGGTATTACATATGCCCCTATTTAATCTTCTTGGACCCGAAGGTGTGAATGACGAAGGGATTCGAGCATTCAGGGTGCAAGAGGATTAAATATCGGAATATCCGAAATTTTGATGGTGGTTATGAATGGTAGCTTACGCATTCATCTTCTTTAGCTAAGCAATGATGCTTAGAAAAGGTAAACTTCCCCTCGATCCTGGTCTTCAGCCAAGGAACTGGTCTCAGTTTTCTTTTGGAATAAACCTCCCCTCGTTCTTGGTTTCCTACCAAGGAACTGGTCTTAGTTTCTAATTTAAACTTCCCCTCGATCCTGGTTTCCTACTAAGAACTGGTCTTAGTTTCTGATTTAAACTCCCCCCCGATCCTGGTTTCCTACCAAGAACTGGTCTAAGTTTCTTTTGAACTTCCCCTCGATCCTGGTTTCCTACCAAGAACTGGTCAAAGTTTCTTTTGTCAATAAACTTTATTGACAAGGGACGCTATGTGTAGCGGTTTTCCTTCAAACTTCTCGCCGAATTTTCCTGGAGAGAGGCCATTTGAGTGGAAAAAGTTTTGATGTCAGACTTGCTGGGGAACCCATTCGTCTGAATTGTAGAGTTGTACAAACTTCTCTGTTTTGGAGACGCCATTTGTCGATTTTACTGGGGAAAGCGAGTCTCTTGAGAGACTGTTTTCGTCTGGGGTTACATCATACTTTTCTCGGGATCTTCCCGGAGAAATGCCATATGATGGGATCCAATTTTGAGGTGCCAATGACCTTCTCATCAGTGGTTTTTCGGAGCAAAACTGGCGTGCTGCCGAATCTCTGATCACGATGCTTTCTCTGTGGATTTTCCTTAATCCGGGAAAGCAAGGATATCATCTTCAATGGCGAAGAGTGATGTTTATTGAAAGTTTTCTCTGGCTTTTCAGAGGTTCAAGTTATCAAAGTGGTCGAGTGCCGACTCTGATCTAACGATACACTGGTGGCGAGATTGTTTAGACACAACATTTCCTGACGAGGAAAGAGATGACAAACTCGATTGAGAAAACTGTTATTACTAGGGGACAAGACCGACTAGAGTGATAGTGATGCAATATGAAATGCGAGCGCAAATAAAAACTGCATGATGTATGTATGTATATGCTGACAAAACAGACGCGACATACAGACTAACGGATGAACACAATTGGATACTCGGCCATCGCGGGGCGAAGAAGTACCGTTGATTCAAAATAGCAATTCCACCTTGCTTAGGAGAGATAGTCCCGTTGGGAGCTATGTTGATCGGGCTTAGGAGATGAGAACTCGGCCGAGGCATGTCAGACGAAACAAGGTCTCTGACACAGTTGAAGTTCGCTTAGAATGAGTACTTTGATTCTGCACTTTGAAGTTCGCTTACTTCGGGAGAAGCGATCGATGTTCTTCTGATGTTCAACAGTCAAAAGAAATTGCCATCTTTATTTTAAAAGCAGAAAAAGTTTTAACAAGTAAATTCATTTTTGTTTTGTTTCAAGAATCGCTGATTAAGTTTAAACAACATCGTTCTGTAAAGCTAAAACAAATAAAGAATTACAAACAAAAGCACGAGGGCTCAAATTTTATTGATAAGACGGAGATCAGCCAAACGCGTGATTCCAAAGAGTATATACAAAGTTAGAAAATGGTAATTTACAGGGAAAAGGGCTACGTTGAAACATAACGACCACTATCCTTCTACCAACTTTGAATTCGGGACATCCTGAGCTTCCGTCGAAGATGACTTTTGACTGGAGTTTTCTGACAGATGATGCTGTAACTGCTGCTGAGAGACTTGCCTCTGTTGAACATAGTTACTTGCCATTATCCCTAACTTTTGCCTGGATTGTACTATGAGATTTCCAATCCATCGGGATGATTCTTTTTTTCATGTCTCTAACTTTTGCCTGGACCGCCCTTTCGGGTTTTAAATCCACCGAGACGTTTTTTTTTTAGTTTAGGCAAAGTATTTCTTGACTACATCAACATTCGTGGGGTAGGCAAATTCTTCTCCGTCCATGGCTGCAAGTCTCAAGGCGCCGGCTGAGAAAGCTTTCGTGACCACATAGGGGCCATCATAATTTGGGGTCCATTTGCCCCGAGAATCAGTGAGAAATGATTGTATCTTCTTGAGCACAAGGTCTCCTTTCCTGAAGATACGAGGTCGGACCTTTTTGTCGAACGCCTTTTTCATTCTCTGTTGATATAACTGACCGTGGCATAGTGCCGTGATTCGCTTCTCTTCGATCAGGTTCAGTTCATCGTGTCGACTTTGACACCATTCAGCTTCGGTGAGCTTAGCTTCCATCAATACCCGGATTGATGGGATCTCTACTTCTATGGGGAGAACTGCCTCCATGCCATATACTAGAGAGAAAGGGGTTGCCCCTGTTAAAGTACGGACAGATGTGCGATAACCATGAAGCGCAAAGGGTAACATCTCATGCCAATATTTGTAGGTTACAACCATCTTTTGAACGATCTTCTTGATGTTCTTGTTAGCCACTTCTACCGCTCCGTTCATCTTGGGTCGGTAGGGAGATGAGTTATGGTGTTCGATCTTGAACTCTGCACACAACTCTTTCATCATCTTATTGTTCAAGTTAGATCCATTATCAGTAATGATCTCACTTGGAACACCATAACGGCAGATGATGTTGTTTTTGATAAATCGGACCACCACTTGTCGGGTTACATTGGCGAATGACGCTGCTTCGACCCACTTGGTGAAATAGTCAATGGCTACCAGGATGAACCGATGTTCGTTTGAAGCCTTGGGCTCAATCATACCAATTATATCGATTCCCCATATGGAAAATGGCCACGGGGAAGAAAGAACTTTGAGGTAAATGATCAGTGGTCTTCCTTCCACTGGAGGTGATAGAATCGGAGGATTCAACAGATATTCTTTGATACTGTCGAAGGTGGTTTGGCAATCTTCTGACCAAACGCAATCCTGGTTCTTTTTGAGTAACTTGAAAATCAGCGCACACGTCGCGGTCATAAGGAATATGAATCTGGAGATGTAGTTCAAACGTCCCAGGAATCCTCTGACTTGTTTTTCAGTTTTCGGAGAAGGCATTTCTTGAATGGCCTTGACCTTGTCAGGATCAACTTCAATTCCTTTCTGGCTGACGATGAACCCTAGTAGTTTCCCCGAACGGACACCGAAGGTGCACTTGTTGGGATTCAAGCGGAGCTTGAATTTTCTTAGACGTTTGAACAATTTTGACAGATGTTCAACGTGCTCATCCTCAGTTCTTGATTTTGCAATCAAATCATCGACATATACCTCGATTTCTTTGTGTATCATGTCATGAAACAGAGTAGTCATGGCCCTTTGATAGGTTGCCCCGACATTCTTCAAACCGAACGGCATTACCTTGTAACAAAAGGTGCCCCATGGGGTAATGAACGAAGTTTTCTCCATGTCTTTCGGCGCCATTTTGATCTGGTTATAGCCCGAGAATCCATCCATGAAGGAGAATACTTTGAACTTTGTTGTGCTGTCTACCAGCATGTCAATGTGTGGTAAAGGAAAGTCGTCCTTTGGACTTGCCTTGTTTAGATCTCTGTAATCAACACACATTCTGACATTTCCATCCTTTTTGGGAACGGGTACGATGTTGGCTAACCAATGAGGATATTCAGATGTAGCGAGGAAACCCGCGTCGATCTATTTCTGTACCTCCTCTTTGATTTTGATGGCCATGTCCAGGTGAGTGCGTCTCAACCTTTGCTTTACGGGCGGACATTCCGATCTCAACGGTAAGTGATGTTCCACGATGCTGGTATCCAACCCTGGCATATCCTGATAGGACCAAGCGAATACATCGGGAAATTCTTCGAGAAGCTTTATCAAACCCTCTCTGGCAGTTGGACTGAGCAATGCTCCGATCCTGATTTCTTTTCTCTCTTTTTCTGAACCCAAGTTTACCGTTTCCAACGGCTCTTTGTGAGGTTCGATGGACCTTTCCTCTTGTCTGAGTAGTCGGGAGACCTCTTCTGGAATTTGGTCGTCATTTTCTTCTTCAGCCTCGAATATCGGGAACTCAAAGTTGGAAGAAGGCATCGGATCGTATGTTTCAACGGGGTATAAAACAATCAATCTGCATGACGTGATGATTCGTGTTTAGAAGAGATAGAGAAAATACAAGTGTGTGCAGTGTTTTGATTTTACTGGTTGTTTTTATTATTGAATGTTTTTTAGGATTACCATTTTCTGAAAAAGCAAAAAGAGAAAACAGCAATTAATGCGGAAATTACAGAACGACGTTATTTTATTAATGAACAAGTCGAATCTTGAAACTACAGCCCTATAAAACAAAACTCTGTCGCTTTGGGCAAAGCGAAGAGGGAAATTTACAGAAAACGAGCCCTATCAAAATATCTGTTTCACCTGGGCAGGGTGAAAGGTTAAAGATGGCAATTACTTTGACTGGCGAACGACCTTCGGAACATCGACGGCAACCCATTGGCGGCGAACTCCTTGGTGAATCACAAAGTCTGGCACCTTCCTTGATTTGTCTTCAGAAATGACGCTGATTTCTGGTGGAGTAGGATCATTGGAATCTGTCTCCCAGACAGATTTGTCGTAGGAGGATTCCTCTTTTGCATTTTGCATAGCATTTGTGCTCTCAGCTGTATCTCCCCATCCAGTTGACTGGATATCTTTGAGCCTGATACGAGAGCTTTCGGGAGCGGTGTACTTGACCATATAGTCGTATTTTCCACTTGGTTGTCCCAAGGTGTCCCAAACTTCTTTGGAACTGGAGGAGTCATTTCTCTCGATGACGTTGACCTCGGGAAAAGCATAGTTGATGAATTCTAGTCCTGCGAATGTTGCGAATTCATCTTCATGTTGAGTAGAATGACCTGAGTGTTGATCCCATGACATGGTGGGGACACAGGTATTCTGTTCAATGATGGTCGGCTGAGTTCCATTGTTCGGCTGACTTTCTTGCCCCAAGTTTCCTGGGTAAGGCTGCCACATTGGCAGACCATCCATAGGGCCATAGTAATTGTGATCAAAGTTGTCTTTCATCGGAGTGTCCTCCTCTAATGAATTTGGCGGAGCACGGCATCCTTCCGAATCACAATCTCCGTAGATCATTTCGACATCTGATCTTGGTATAAATCTCGGACTTTCTGTAGGAAAGCAAAAAGGCATAGGCACCTCTTCCTAAGACATATAGTCGTCCTTGTTAAGGTAGGACTTCCATTCTTCATCTGTGTCAGAGGGATCTTCCTCATTGATAGCATGAACTGTCTGAGACACTGGGTGAAGAAAACCTCCACTGTGGAATAAGTTTTGAAGGGGATGAAGACTTTCATCATTGGCGGCTGTCTGGGTACAGGTTGCAGAAAAACCAAGACCCTTCTTTGTTTTATTGTTAATGGGAATGACAAGCTGTCCCCATCCTGTCGTATCGGTACTCTCGACCGCTTTGATAGCATCTTTGTATGAAGAAATTGAAGTTCCTTCTTTGAACTGATTGTCCTTGCTCACCGATAGTGCTTGGAACTGAGTTCCAATAACCTCCTCAGGTTCCACACAAGTAGATGATGATAAGTTGCTTACAAGCAAGGCTTGTTCCCCACAAACCGTGACAAGTTGATCGTTCTTGACGAACTTCAGCTTTTGGTGGAGGGTCGAAGTAACCGCTCCAGCCTGATGTATCTAAGGTCTTCCTAATAAACAACTGTACGTTGCCCGGATGTCCATGACCTGGAAAGTGATTTGGAAAGTGTGAGGACCAATAGTTATGGGAAGATCAACTTCGCCGATAACTGTTTTTCTGGATCCGTCGAATGCTTTGACGACGACCTCGCTGACTCTTATCGGAGGGCCCTTGAATGATAATTGCATCAAAGTGGACTTCGGCATAACATTCAGGGCTGACCCTGTGTCTACCAGTACACTGGCTAAAGCATCGCCCTGGCAGTTAATTGTGATATTGAGTGCCATGTTATGACGGCGACCCTCTTCAGGTAATTCCTCATCACTAAATCCCAAATTATTGCAGGAAGTGATGTTAGAGACAATGCTATCGAATTGTCTGATTGTTACATCCTGTTCCACAAAGGCTTGCTCCAAGACTTTCTGTAGAGCCTCCCTGTGGGCTTCTGAACTGAGTAACAGTGATAATACCGAGATCTTTGAAGGAGTCTGTAACAGTTGATCGACAATGTTATATTCACTCCTTTGGATGAGCTTTAGCATCTCATCTTTGTCGTTCGAAAGGTCGGGATTACTGGATTGACCGACTGATGGATCGGGAGCTTCTGTCTGAAGTTCCTTTTCTTTGTTGGATTCTCCAACCCCTCAGTTGAAGATTCGACCGCTCCGTGTTACTCGACTGATGTCTGCAATATTCACGACGGAGGGTAATGGAATTTCCTTTCCATTCTCGATTATTGTTGCACCGTATTTGTAAGGGATAGCCTTAGCTGATTCATACGGTAATGGTCCCGGTAGATAGATGACTATGGGAACCTTCTGATTTTTCTGACCATCATAAGTAATCTCGATCCGTTCCCGGTTGGGAACTCTAGATTCGTCAAGTAGAGAGATGATGGCAAAAACATCCCTGGTCCTGTGATGAGCAGAGATCGTGACAACATCCTCAACTTGCTCGGCAAGGTAGTTCGGCGACCAAATGATGGGTCCAGAACCGGGATATGGACGAATTTCTCCATGATCGACCTGACCCTGAAGAGCTGCTCTCACCAGGTAACACCCTTGGTTACTTTCCGAACAGACGCTACAACGGTCGTAATTGTGTAGTGGTACCTGGCCACGCCCACTTTGAATACAATGTAACCTCACTAGGTTATCTTCCATTGATCGGACATCCTGACTTTGACGACGAGTAGGATTCCTGTGACTGATACTAATTTGCTGAGTATCTTCGTCCATATAAATTGGCATCCACTAGTGATTTAACAAGTGCTGAAGTGCCTCCTGGACAAGGGTACAACCTCGATCGTTTTCGCAACCTGCTTTACAGTTTTGATAGTCATGTGATATTAAGAATCCAAGTCGGACCTGCTCAGCATGTAACTCTACCAGGTTGGTATTCATCACGCGAATGTCGAAAATCTGAACCATGTTGATTTGATATGAGTTCCTATCATGGTAGTCTTGGATCCATCCAAGATCCATCTGACGCTGGAGGGCCTCTTGTGTGAAAGAGCATCCCTGTTTGTTTACTGAGCAAGTCAGACAGGAACTGTAATCGTGCCGTGGCAGATTATGATACTGGCTTTGCCTTGAGTGCATCGCCACCAAGTTGACATTCATCGCACGGATGTCGTGGTTTTGAATGACGTTGGAATTCGTGTAAACCATGTTAACTCCACGAACTCGGTGCTCTTGGATCCATCCAAGATCCATCTGTTCCTGTAGAGCTGCTTGCACTACAGAACATCCCTGGTTGTCTTTAGAGCAGATATCACACTGGTGATAATTATGACGTGGCACATGGCCATATCCACTCTGTCTACAATGCATCTTGACCAGATTGGTCTCCAATAAGAGTACATCATGAATTTGATAGACATTGTTAGTCTCTTTCTCAATCAGGTTTACTGCAGTTTTCTCATGTTGAGGCAGCGGGTTCGTGAGAACGTTGGGATTCGTATCTTTGAAAGATAAGAGCCCGCTCCTAACAAGTTTTTGCATGTCGGATTTGAAATTGAGACAAGTCTCAATGTTATGCCCCGAACCTCCTTGATGATAAGGGCATGTTTGATCCGCTTTAAACCAAAAAGGTGGATTTTCCGGAACTGAAAGGGGAGACTTAGTCTGAATGTGCCCCTTAGCCAGCAGTAACAGAAACAGCTCTGCGTACGTTACGGGTATAGGATCAAATCCTGGTGGCCGTGTTGTACGGTTGTTGTTATATGGAGGACGAGCCTGTTGAAGAGGTTGTTGTGTCCTTTGTTGGTCAGGTTGACTCTGCGCAACCTGAGGTTGATACATAGGAACAGGCGCGGGGCCGATAGCAGGAGTTACAGCTGCTACTGGCTGATAACGTCGCCTTTGCTTTCCGAGAGAGATATTCCCAATATCTTGCTCTTTTTTCTTAGGGAGAGCACTACCATATTTTTTAGTACCGCTCGTTGATCCAGTGTCTTTTACCAAACGTCCTTCTCGGACGGCTTCCTCAAGACGTACACCCATGCCGACCATTTCGGTGAAATCACTGGGCGCACTGGCAACCATTCGGTCATAGTAAAATGAGCTTAAGGTCTTTAAGAAGATTTTTGTCATCTCTTTTTCCTCAAGAGGTGGACAAATTTGAGCGGAAATTTCACGCCATCTTTGAGCATACTCCTTAAACGTTTCCTTGTCCTTTTGCAACATCGATTTGAGTTGATCCCTGTCGGGTGCCATGTCCAAATTGTACTTGTATTATTGGACGAAGGAAGTACCAAGATCTCTGAATGTACTGATCGTAGTACGGTTTAAACCCATGTACCATTTGAGTGCGGCACCGGTTAAACTATCCTGAAAGTAGTGAATCAGCAGGTCCTGATTCTCCGTCTGAGCTGACATCCGCCGAGCGTACATCACCAGATGGCTCTGAGGGCAAGAGTTACCCTTGTATTTTTCAAAGTCGGGCACTTGGAATTTGTGCGGGACTTTCACATTTGGGACCAAGCAGAGGTCTGCGGCGTCCTTTCCAAATAGATCCTGACCGGGAATGGCTTGCAGCTCTTTCTGCATTTCCAAGAACTGCTCCTGGAATTCATCCATTCTGTCAAACATAGTTTCCTTCTTACCAGAAGGTGTTGGTGGAATCTGTCCTTCCGGGACAGTGTGCACCGCAGGGGGTGGTACCGTGACTACGGCAGTAAGTCTTGGCGTCTCCCGAAGTTTGTAACCTTCAGGAGTCTTCAGTATGCCCCTGGCATCTTCGCTTTCCCGAAGTTTGTAACCTTCAGGCCCAGCGGCTTCTGTTGCGATTCCCTGATCTTCAGTGATCGGCGGAACATATCCTTCCGGGATATAGTTAGCAGGTATGCCCCAAGGATGATCTTTCGGCATCTGATACCTAGGATCATACTTTTCTATGATGGGCGTTGAGGTGATCTCTGAGATCACAGTTCTTTGTAGCTGAGCTTCTGCCATGGCTTGCATGTCGTTACGAAGCTTTCTCATATCCTCTCTCAGAGCGTCGATCTCTTCTTTCAACTCTCTGTTTTCTTCCTCAAGATCATCCATCCTTTTCTGACGATTGGCCCGAGTATTATACGAATGAGATAGTTTGACTCTAGAATCGAGACACAAACGTGAGATTCGTAGGTGAGAAGAATACGCGATGTGAGAATGATGAATGCAATGATTATATTAATTATTTTTAGGTTTAATCAAAATAAACTTCGACAATTGGATTGCAAATATCAAACAGTGGGGAAACCCCCCTTTATTGAATTCCAAAGGATTACAGAAATGGAAATACAGTAGATTACAAAGTGCAGAAACAGAAACCTAAACTAATGGGTCCCGAGTCCTCTTCTTTGACCGGGGCGCTTGGGTCGTTGTCGGGTTGTCATTCCTTTGCCAGGTGAAAGGAGCGAGCAAATTCCTTTGGTCATCTTGATTCTCCACAGCATGCTGCTCCAAAATTTCAATCAGAGCATCTTTCTCTTTTAGTAGTTGCTGTATTTGGATACACTCTACGTCAAGGGTGCGGTACTTGTTCTTCCAAGAGCTTCTTTCCTTTTGAACTTTGTTGAGAGTAACGTGAAGCCTTTCAGTTTCCGTCATGAAGTACATGACAATTTCCCTCGGCGAAAGAATTCCGTAACGAGGATAAGGCATCTTTAGCTTGAGAGCTCTGGTTTGTACCCAATGGAGATAAGGCTCCACCGAGACACAGTCCGGTTTCCCAGAGACTCTCGTCCTTTCTTATGAACATGTTTCCAGGCTTGCACTATTTCCATCTTTAGTGCTCTGTCACTTTCTCCTTCTTTGAAGAAAAGACCCTCCAGATGAACACTCAATGGGATGTGTCTCATCGGGTATCCAAATTGATGAAGAACTAATATCGGATGATAGTTGATTCCTCCTTTAATTCCTATGAGGGGTATGCTGGGGAAGTTTCCACAACGATCAATGATTCTAATTCCCTCATAAATCCTATTACACCAATCTATATCAGAGTTGGTGAGGGACATGATCTTCTGCGACCAACGCAAGACACTCTTACAATCCCAAAAAGCAGCAGACTTGGGCAAGTGAGAGATAAACCATTTGTAAAGCACAGGTACACAGCATGTGATCTCCCCTCTGCTGTACAAATTTCCCAAGTGTACAGAATGATACGCATCTGCAAGCAAAGTCGGCACAGGGTTTCCAATGAGAAAAACCTTAATAGCGTTGATATCGACGAAGTTATTGATGTTGGGAAACAAAAATAATCCGTAGGTGAGCAAGACAAAGATGCTTTCAAAAGCAGTCTCGTTCCCTATACTAGCAAAGTACAGAGCCTTTTTTGTTAAGAACTGGGCTGGAAAACCTTGGATGCCACCCTTAGTAGTCATGTGAGTCCTGACCTCAGACTCATCCAAATGAATTGCTATTGCAATAGTCTGATCCTTTGGAATTTCTTCCAGTCCAGAAAACGGAGCCCGATCCGTGATATGTAAATCAGTCAGATGAGAATACTCCTCCAGCGTTGGTGCAAGCTGGTAATCCGGGAATGTAAAACAATGATAAACCGGATCGTAGAATTGAATGAGCGCGTCCATGATCCCCTTAATCACATGGACTCTTAACAGTGGTAGCAAACCACCGTGCTTGGCTCTGAAAGCCTCTGGGTTAACGATCATCCTTGCTAACTTTCTCAAATCCCCTAGTTTTGGAACCTTGAAGGTATACTAGTGAGTTCTCCTTCTACCAAAATCCATTAGCGTAATCCTCTTCTCTGATATTTGCAGTCACAGTCTTAGTTTAATTTGAAAAACAGAGAGACTAGAAGAGAAAGTTTTTTGAATGTTTTAATGTTTTATTAAATGAATGCATGAATGCAGCACACAAAAACATAGAAAAAACATGGGGTCAGAGGGTCGTTGTCATGAAGTCAAGGCTCTACCCATCCCCAAAGGTTTATACTAGGGTGATTTTTGTACCTGTACTCATTATCATCAGCTCCTCCCAGGAAAGCAAAACAACAAGCGGATTGCCAGCGAGTTGTGTGCAATCTTAGAGTAAGTGCCATTCACCGAGAATAGATCACCAGCCTCAAATGAGGGTAGTATCGCGTAACAGCTATTTCCGATAGCTTCCGCACTACAAAAGGGTTTGGCTTTTCTAGGTGTATACTCATTCTCACCACATGCGGCATCACACGCATTCCCATTAGCAGAAAAATAAACACGTACAGCAATTAAGAAAAGCAGTATATATTTGTCCTAATCGTCCTAGACTTATAAAGCTATGATTCCTAAGTTCCTGACAGAAATGGGTTCCCCGACGGAAGCCCCAATCTGTGGTTCCCCGCCTAAGAGATGGACCAGCATAGGTCAATCTTTCTCTTCGGTAGAGTTCCCATTTTCCGTAGAAAACGGGGATGATGCCCTAAGGCAGAAAAGATCTTGGCAAAGACTCCCCAGCAGAGTCGCCATTTTCAAGGAAAACAGACACAGAAAGAAAGATAGGCCCCACGGTGGGCGCCATTTTTTACTGTAGCGAGCGATTTTGGACACGATTCTTAAGCGCTGGTCGCTCTCTGCGGTTTGAGTTTGAACTACAGGTTGATTCATTTTTTATCCTATTGTGAGCTGAATAAGGAAGGGAAATAGATGTCTCCAATTAACCCTGCTTGCATACTGAGTTTAAACAGCGGTCTGTTAGGTTACGGATGCTATCAATGTGGGGGGGCCTTTGTACTGGTTATTTGTATTTTCGCCAATACTGTTTTCTTTCTTTCTTTTACCTGGGCAGAAGGTTTCTGACGGGGAACAAGGATTAGGATGTTAGGACTGATGTTTTTGAAATACTGCTTTTGGTTGATGGAGATATGGGATTTGGGTTTTTTGTTGATTGTGCTCGCTAAGATCTTTTCTTTCGATCTTATGCCTACGTATTCCCGTTTATCGAAACAGGGAAATCAGAGCGTTCATAGTTCCTCCTATTCAATGGGAGGAAATGGGTGTTTTTTGGTGTCTTGTTCAAAGCCCAAGACGTGAAGCGAAAGGTGGTTTGTATCTTGTTCAAAGCCCAAGATGTGAAGCTGAAAGGTCTATTTGTGTCTTGTTCAAAGCCCAAGACGTGAAGCTGAAAGGTCTCGGCTTTAGAGAGAATTTGTCATCTCTAAAGATTGGAGAAGGAGAATTACTTTAACTGGGATACGCGGATCCGAGCAATGCCATAATTTCTGAAGAAAGGGTTTTAACCTGAAGGAGATGACTTTAACTCAGTGTAGAGTAATGCCATCTTTCCTTAGGAATTTCTCATGCTAAAAGAGGGACAGTGGCATGGATGTAGATGATCCAGAGGCTTGCCGCTTACAGCGATTAGATGAAGGGGAAGGAGTTGTTGATGTTTGTTTACTGTGAACGAGGCACAGCTTTGATGCTAAAAGGTTAATTAGATTAACCAGTGGTTTTCTTATACAAAGCCTAAGAGGAGGCTAATTTCCGCTAGGAAAATCATTATACAAAGCCTAAGAGGAGGTTTTTTTGTGTCTCGTACAAAGCCCGAGAGAGAGGCTAAAAGGTTTTGACTCAACGATGGAATCTTTGTGTCTCGTACGAAGCCCGAGATAGAGGCTATTCTTTGTTTGACTCTACGAGGGAGTCTTTGTGTCTCGTACGAAGCCCGAGATAGAGGCTAAAAGTTTTTGACCCGACGATGGAGTCTTTTATACTCAACAAGAGAGTGTTTTTGTATCTCGTATGAAGCCCGAGATGGAGGCTAAAAGATTTGACTTAACAAGAGAGTCTTTGTATCTCGTACGAAGCCCGAGATGGAGGCTATTGTAACTGTTTCAGTTGAGTGACAGATCCAATATACTGATTTTAAAAGAGAAAATCAGTTCTTATATGAGTAACACTGTACTCAGGGATTTGATTTGAGTATCATGGATATTTCCTTCACTTTGAGGAAATGGGAAATCCAAAGGGTATTGAGACTGTCCGAGTCCGCGGGTTTCCTTCCTATTTAACGAAGGGTGCTTGAGAATGTCTTTGAGACTCAAGGAAGTTAGATTGTCCGTGTCTAGAGTTTTATCTTTTGGACTATGCTGTGAGAAACAGTAGTAGACTCTATGAAAGGACTGTTCTATGAAGATGACTAAGTTCTGTTCCTATACCTCTAGGAGGTCGTCGGGACAATTTGTACGAAGCCCAAGAGGAGGCTGGAAACTTTTAAGAAGCCGACGGGTCCTTGTACAAAGCCCAAGAGGAGGCTATCATTCCCGGAGGAAGAGATCATTATACGAAGCCTATGAGGAGGCTGTGAATACTTCTAAGAAGCCGTAGGGTCCTTGAATAATGCCCAAGAGGAGGTCGATGCTTTTAAGAAGCCCGTGGGTCTTATCATCTCCTTTCCATTAGGAGAGATAACTCTTTTAAAGATAAAAACCACTGGTAAACGTGCGAGGTTTACTATCCAACAACTTTTAGCTTTTAAAGAGGGTTCCTTAGTTAAGGTCCAAGATTATGACCGTAGTGGGTACCCAAACCCCGAGACATTCAAGGCAAGCTATCCACGAGGAATAGATCAAGTCAAGAAAGTTCGAGAATTTGGAAGAAACTCAAAGATGCCATTCACGGAGAATACATTCATCTTGGGGAGTAGAGTTTCTTGACGATTCCTAAGGAGGACAGCCGAAGAGAAGACTGTATCTGGTGCTCCTATTGGGGATCTAGGCGTCTATTTCTACGAATAAATGAAACGGCGTCACCTAGTTCTAGACGTAGTTGTCGGGGAAACTCGAAATATCTATACTATTATTACACAGTAGATATGAGTTTATGAAAGGAGACTTACAGTGAGCAGCCCCACAATACAGTTTATAATATGAAAGCAGTAAATGAAAGCGATAACCACTTACTCGGTTGGAGTGCTTCCATGTTGTTTGGTTAGTTGTTCAACAAAGAAAGATTGAAAACAACAGTATATTCAAAATCAAAGGAGAAAGTGCTTTGAAAAAGAAAGATTTGGGGCTTACAGCTCAAGGAGAGGCCCAGGGTTTTATCAGTGAGCGCACTGTTGAATTTGTACAGAGGGACTTATACAAGTGACTGGGGCCCAAAAAGGTTTTCTGTACAAAGGGATAGGTCTTACACTCTCTCAAGAGGCCCAAAAAGGTTTAAAGAAAAGAGTGGGGCTTATAACACGAGGGTAGGCCCAAAAGATTTTTCGTTTAAAAATGGCGATCGCGCCGAGGTTTTCTTTTAACGCAGAGGGACTTATACAATAAGTGAGGCCCAAAATTGTTTTGGTTAAAAGGGGGATTGGGTCTTACACTCTAATAGAGGCCCAAAGTGTTTTGAATGGGTCTTATAGCTCAAGGAGAGGCCCAAAGTGATTTGAATTTTAAACGGGCGACGATCGCGCCGTTTACTTGTACAGAGGGACTTATACAATGAATGAGGCCCAAAAAGTGTTTGTACAAGGGGGGATGGGTCTTACACTCTCTCAAGAGGCCCAAAAAGGTTTAAAAATGATTTATGAGGGTTGAATTAATCCAAAACCCTAATTTGTTTTCAAAATGTATTTAATTGAATAAAAATTCAATTAAAATGATCAAAAATTGTTTAACACATGGAAAACAAATTGTGATCTTGGATTAATGCTTCAAAAATTAAGTATTGACCTACAAAATAATTAGAAAGCATTAAAAATTGCAAAATCAATGTAGAAAAAATATTTAAAATGCCAAAAACAATGAAAATATTAATTCTTTGCAAAAATATCAATTATATGAAATAAATAATATTTTTGAGATTTTTTGATAAAATAAAATATTTTAACATTTTTGTGAATTATTAAAAAAAGAATCAACTCAAAATCATTAAAACTCAGAGAGAAATTAATTTTTGAATCAATTAAACAAAATCACAAAATTCAAATATTTGAATTTGGAAAAAAGGCGCCAAGAACAGGCTGAAGAACACGCGCGTTTTTCAGTTTGCCCAGATTTGCATTTTCTATCCAATCTCCATGAATACGTAATCATATCATGCAATCCACATATCATTATGCTCGTCTTAACCTCACGATCATGTCTATGTACTTTAATTTCATTTAAATTAAACATACAACAAGAAATCACGAAGAGACCTCAAGAACCCTAATTTCTGCATGAAGGCTAGGATTTTTGATACACGATTCAAACAATGCAATTAATTGAGGGAAAAATTCCATGCATGATTATGAACATATGGCCAAATTATTGTGCGAGGAAATATGCATAGATTAAGAGATGCCCAAGTTTAGGCTTACCTCCAAGTCGTGACAGCAAGAGCAGATGTGATTTTGGGTTGGAGGTGTTACAGACAAGTTGTGATGATCTGGACAGCTTCCCTACACCATATGGATTGTGTTTGAACACTTGGATTGAATTGAAATGGACTGGATCAGTTTATGGCATCTCAGCTGCAACTTCACTTCAAACTTGTGTGGATGGCAAGTGATTTTGAGATTTTGATGCTCCAGATGTTATGTGAGTGTTTGATCAGCTCATATGTGATGTATGTGAGGTGTGTGAGTGGTTGGTTTGTGCAGAATTGCTCTCAAACTCAAAACCCGATAGCTACCTTGCTAAGAAAGGCATTTTTGCCAAGAGAAAGAGATTTTGAGGAAAGCATCTGTTAGATGGCTTTGGTGTACTCAAACTGACCACAATTGAGCTCTATTTATAGTAGAGCAAGTTTGTTTTGCAAGGAATAGTGCATGGCAGCTGGTAAGTAGGTTTGGCCAATGTTGGCAAATGAAAATCCAAGTCTCCTCTAGCCATTGACTAGAGGTTAGGGCACAGAGCTTTGGTCCCCTTGGTCTTGGATAAGTCTTGACTGATTTCAGATGAGAATGGCTCAGTCCATGCCACCTTGATGGTTTCATTGAATGCCTCATTCCAAATTTGAAGTCTTGTCCCTATTTTGGCAACTCTAGGTTCAACATGCTATTTCTTGTTCCATGGACTTTGGAGGCTTGGCTCAGTGATTGTCCCCTTTAGATTCAATCCTCTGAGGTGTCCAAGTGGATTGGAGCAATTGAATTTGGCTGATTTTGGCAAATCGAGCCAAAATGCAAATTCTGCCTTGCCTTGACAGATTTCAGCAAGGCAACTTGGCAATGTTGTATCTCATGGTGTAGGTTGAATTTGGCAATGTTCTTGGCCATTTTGGAAAGCTCTTACATGATACAACAATTGTTTGAACAAGTTTGGTTTTGATCTCTTTTGATTCCAAGTGAAAAATCCCCCTACATTTGGCAAAAAGTGAGGCAGAATCTGACTTAGTGAAAATTTCACTAAGTGTTGGAAAAAGTGACATTTTCACTTTTCAGCCACTTTGGTCACTCCATAACTCAAAATCCTTAATGAATTGGAATGACTTGTAGTTGAAGTTTTTGTAGGTGATAATGAGGGCTACAAATCCATCTTTGGATGAGAAAAAATGGCCTTGTGGTTTAGGAGTTATGGTCCTCCAAAGTTGGTACCTTTGCCACTTTGTTTTTAACTTAGAAAAATTTCTAAGTTTTATGGTTACCCCTTTTACAAGTTATCTCACTTTTCTTGATTTTTCTTGATGAATGATGATTCAAATCATACATTAACATCATTTTAGGGTTAAAAATCCATTTTGGTGAAAAATCTCAAAAAGTCAAAGTTGACTTTTGTGCACAGTTGACTTTTTATCAGATGAATTCCAAACTGTGCAATTCTTCAGGAAATCATGTCCTTGACCTAAATCAAACTTGATGGACATGTTCCATGGGTGTCATAGGGTATATTCAATCAGGTATTAGGGTTTGGGAGCATGTCCTGGTCAAAAGTCAAAGTTACAGTTGACTTTTTCCTTAAAACCCTAATTGTGGTGCAGATAAAAATGAGACTTGTTGCTCAAGCTTCTTGGATCAATCCATTGTTCCAAATGGATCAATATGGTATATTAGAGACCCTCAAATCATCTCTTGAGGTCTTGGCTCATGGTTTGTCCCAAAAGTCAACTTAGGGGTGAATTAGGTTAAGAAACCCTAATTCCTGATTTTTTATGAATGCATCCCCTGAGGCAAAATTGACTTGATGCATGGGTTCATGAGGTTCCATGAAGTATATTAGGTTATGTTTTGGATCATTGCCTTGTGCCCAGATGAAAATTTCCATCTGGAGGCCCTGGTCGACCAAAACCCTAATTTGGTGATACTATCGATCTTGAGACTTGATCCACCTAGAAGGGAGCAGCCTTGTGCTTAATCCTTGAAGTGGGAGTCCTTTTTGATCCATTGTGGATGTTTGAGAGATTAGACAAGTTGAAGATCATGTCATTCCTTGATTGATCCTTTGTCTAAGCACTCAGAGAGGGCTTGAAACCCTAATTTTGATTGTATTGGATGCTCACCCATCTTTGGGGAGACTGATGAAGCATGATGGTTCATCCATATTGTGATGATGATTTTCACAATGATGGGAAATCTAAGTGGTCAAAATTTGGGGTATTACATTGGGCTTTGAACAAGACATAAATACCCCTTTAGCTTCAATATTGGGCTTTAAACAAGACACCAAACATCTTTCCTCCCACAGAATAGGAGGAACTACGATTGCTCTGATTTCCCGAGTATCTTTACGGGAATACGTAGGCATAAGATTGTGAAATCTTAGCGAGCACACAAACTAAAAACTTTAGGTCCAATACCTTACCAAAAACAACGAAACACCCAAAAACAATAAAAACATTCTCTCAACACTCCCAAAAGAGAAACTTTCCCAACCTATAATAGATAAACACCAGAAATTATTTAAACATGCCAAAGAAAGTATATGGATAACCATATATACACTGGGTAATTGACAACTTCCCTTTGTATAACCTGACCCCGGACCCCTCAATCTCTTAACCTTCGTTAAAGAAAACATTTGCGTGCAAGGTTAGTTTTAGATAGCTTCCCTTTCCTTTCTAGCTTCATAAGATAAATAAGAAATCAGAAAGTAGCACCCAATTCCAACCAATGCGGTAAGGTGGTCGCGTCACCGACAAAAATCATACGCTACAGAAAAATGGTGACTCTGCTGGGGAGTCTTTAGGATTAGAGTTCCTAAGAGGTCTAGGTTTTGTTTATCATTTTCTATACTTTCTAATATATATATATATATATATATATATATATATATATATATATATATATTTACTGTTATACTACTTGATACCCGTGTTTAATTTTCTGTCAACTGGGAATGCGATTAATACACATGTGGAAAGTTTGAGAGAACATTAAGATAAGTGGTGGCATATCCAGGAAACGCTTATAGGGAGTGAATCCCGACCAAGCTAACTTGGCAATCCACTGAATCAGTCGAGGTACCCGTGCAGAAATATCGATGTAGAACGACCGATTATCGTGAAAGCATTGTCTATCCCAGTGCGGTACCCATGACCCTGAGGATTTAGTAGACATTAACCATATGGCCATTTGGTAGTGGGGTGACTATTGGGAATAGTTGATACGTGATACTACACTCAAATGAGATTCATCCTAGGATATTACAGCTCGCTCGAGTGAATCAGCTTGTTGTTGGTATCCCTAGGAGGGGTCAATGATTTTGGGAACCTTTTAGAACCCATTCTACAGGTACAAAATTGACCAAAATAGTACAACCTTTGGGGATGGGTAGAGCCATGACTCCATGCTCGTGACGTTGAACCCTTGAACCCATGTTTTCAAATGTTTTTGTGTGCTGTATTCATGCATTCATTAAAAAACTCTTTTCAAACAAGAAAAAAAATCTTTTTTTAAGAAAGAACTAAAACAATGATTGCAAATATCAGAGGTTGCGTTATGGATTTCGGTAGAAGAAAGACGCATAAGTACACCTTAAAGGCTCCGAAACTAGAAGACTTAAGGAAGTTAGGAAGGATGATTACCAATCTCGAGGCTTTCAGAGCTAAGCACGGAGGGCTGTTATCTCTGTTAAGGGTCAGCGTGGTTGAAGGGATCCTGTCTACGCTGATTCAGTTCTACGATCCAGTTTACCACTGCTTCACTTTCCCGGATTACCAACTTGCACCAACACTGGAAGAGTACTACCACCTGATTGATTTATCTATCACTGATCAAGCTCCGTTTTCTGGACTGGAAGAAATTCCAAAGAATTAGGCCATTGCAAGAGCAATCTCTTTGGATGAGTCAGAAGTTAGGACTCCTATAACCACTAAAGGAGGAATCCAGGGTTTACCGGCTAAATTCCTGATGGAGAAAGCTCTATACTTTGCTAGTATAAGAAACATAACTGCCTTCAAAGACATCTTTGTTCTGCTCATATATGGGTTATTCCTCTTTCCCAACATTGACAACTTCGTCGCACCAATGCTGTTAAGATATTCCTGATAGGAAACCCCGTTCCAACCTTGCTCGCAGATGCTTATCATTCTATACACTTAAGGAATTTGTACAATGGAGGAATGATCACATGCTGTGTGCCCTTACTCTACAAACGGTTCATTTCCCATTTGCCCAAGTCTGGTGATTTTTGGAATCACAAGAGTACTCTACGTTGGTCATAGAGGATTGTGTCTCTTACCAATTCTGACATAGATTGGTACAATAGGATTTACGAAGGGATAGAGATCATCGACAGATGTGGAAATTTCCTTAACATACCCCTCATTGGAACTAAAGGATGAATTAACTATCATCTGATTTTAGCTCGCGTCAGCTCGGATACCCGATGAAGAATATCCCACATAATGTTTATCTGAAAGGTCTTTTCTTCAAGGAAGGGGAAAATGACAGGGCACTAAAGAAAGAAATAGTGCATGCCTGGCAACATATTCACAGGAAAGGCAGAGAGTCTCTGGGAAGACTAAATTGTACCTCCATGGAACCTTACCTCCACTGGGTGAAAACTAGAGCCTCGAGCTGAGAATGCCTTACCCTCGCCAAGAAGTTTTTCCATTAAAGGAGTATGTCCTTTATTTCATGTC
Source organism: Lathyrus tuberosus (assembly GCA_022829125.1). Classification (NCBI taxonomy): domain Eukaryota; kingdom Viridiplantae; phylum Streptophyta; class Magnoliopsida; order Fabales; family Fabaceae; genus Lathyrus; species Lathyrus tuberosus. The sequence goes on along the minus strand of JALAZF010000203.1, from coordinate 8,494,313 downwards.
TGATGCGGAAAAACTCCAGGTCGCTCTCAACAAAGTTCAATGTGAGAAGAGCTCTTGGAAAAACAAATACCAAATCCTTAATTTGGAATGTACCAAGATTCAGGAACTGTTAAAAGAGAAGGATGCTCTGATTGAGATATTAGAATAACATGCTTTAGAAAGTCAGGAAGGCAAAAGAAATTTGCTCACTCCTTTCACTTGGCAAATGACTGATGACCCGACAACGACTGAAGAGGCCCGATCAAAGAAAATAAAAATACAGGAACCGGCATCTGAGTTGTCTTCAGAAAGGACTCTGGATCAATGATCTTAGACATTTCCTTACAGCACTTTGTAAAATACTGTACTTTTCCTTGTAAAATACTGCAATCTTTCGAATTCAATAAAAGGGGTCTCCACCCCCCACTGTGTGATATTTTCAATCTATTTGTTGAAGTTTCTTTTTGATTAAAACAAAAACTAAAAAAGTATGTTATTGCATATCATTCATCATTCTCACATAACGCATTTTTCTTATCTTTGAGTCTCACGTATATGTCATAATTCTAGAGTCAAACTGTCTCACTCATACAATACTCGGCCAATTGACAAAAGAAAATGGACGATCTCGAGGAAGAGAACAAAGAGCTGAGAGAAGAAATCGACGCTCTAAAGGAAAGTTTGGAAAAACTTCACAACAACCTGCAAACCCTGGCAGCAGCTCAGGAGCAACAACACCAAAGGACTGTGATCTCAGAGATTACATCCACACCCATATTGGAGACACATGAGAATCATCCTCGGTACAACATGCCTAAAGAGCGCCCCTGGGGCATGCCTTTCAACTTTATACCTGAGGGATACATCCCACCGGTCACTGAAGACCCAGAAACCGCAGCAGGAACCGCTGGACCTGAAGGTTACAAACTTCGGGAAAATGAAGATGCAAGGGTTACGACAACAACTCCTGAAGGTTACAAACTTCAGGGCACTGAAGCGCCAAGATTCACCGTTGTAATGTCTATACCACAACCAGTGGTACACACTGTCCCGGAAGGACATATTCCACAAGCAATTTCTAGTGGAAATGAAGACATGTACGAAAGGATGAATGAATTCCAGGAACAATTCGTGGAAATGTAGAAGAAACTGCATGCCATTCGCAGTCAAGACCTATTCGGAAAAGACGCCGCAGACCTTTGTTTGGTCCCTAATGTAAAGATCTCGCACAAATTCAAGGTGTCTGACTTTGAAAAATACAAAGGCAACTCTTGCCCTCAAAGTCATCTGGTGATGTACGCTCAAAAATGTCTACTCAGACAGAAAATCAACAGCTACTGATCCATTACTTCCAAGACAGTTTAACCGGTGCCGCACTCAAATAGTACATGGGTTTAAACCACACCAAGATCAGTACTTTCAGAGATCTCGGCGCTGCCTTTGTTCAGCAGTATAAATACAAATTGGACATGGCACCAGATATGGATCAGCTCAGAGCAATGTCACAAAAGGACAAAGAAACTTTTAAAGAATATGCTCAGAGATGGCAAGAAATTGCCGCTCAGATTTTTCCCCCTCTTGAGGAAAAGGAGATGACACAGATTTTCCTAAAAACCTTAAGCTCGTTCTATTACGACCGAATGGTTGCCGGTGCACCCAGTGACTTCACTGAAATGGTGAACATGGGAGTACGCCTTGAAGAAGCAGTCCGAGAAGGACGATTGGTCAAAGATGCAGAGCCATCTAGAAGTACTAAGAGATACGGTAGTGTTTTCCAAAAGAAGAAAGAGCAAGATATCAGTAATATCTCTCTAGGAAAGCAAAGGCGAAGGTATAAACCGGTAACGGCGGTAACTCCCGCTATCAACCTGACGCCAGCTCCGATATATCAACCACAGGTTGCTCAGAGCCAACCAAGTCAACAACAGTATTAGCAAAGGCCACAACAGCCTCTTCAACAGGCTCGTCCACAGTACAACAACAATAATCGTACTACACGACCATCAGGGTACGACCCTATACCGTTGTTGTACGCAGAGTTATTTCCACTTCTACTGGCCAAGGGGCATGTTCAGACCAGGACGCTGTCATACCCCAAATTTTGACCACTAATATTTCCCATCATTGTGCAAATCATCACCACAATATGGGTGTGTCATTATGACTCATTAGTCTCCCCAAAGATGGGTGAGCATTCACTACAATCAAATTTAGGGTTTCAAGCCCTCTCAGAGCTCTTAGACAAAGGATCAATTAAGGAATAACATGATCTTTAACTTGTCTAACCTCTCAAACATCCACAATGGATCAAGAGGACTCCCACATCAAGGATTAAGCACAAGGCTGCAACAGTCCAAGTGGATCAAGCCTCGAGATCGCCAGTGTCACCAAATTAGGGTTTTGGTCGACCAGGGCCTCCATATGGAAATTTTCCTCTTGGCATGAGCCAATGCCTTAAAGCATAACCTAAAATTCTCCAAGGGACATCATGAACCCAATCATCAAGTCAATTTTGCCTCAGGAGATACATTCATAAAAAATCAGGACTTAGGGTTTCTTGACCTAATTCACCCCTAAGTTGACTTTTGGGACAAAACATGAGCCAAGACCTCAAGAGAGGATTTGAAGGTCCCAAACACACTATATTGACCCATTTGCAACAATGGATTGATCCAAGAAGCTTGATTCCCAAGTTTCAAGTTCATTAGTACCACAGTTAGGGTTTCGCGGGAAAAAGTCAACTATGTCTTTGACTTTTGACCCAGGCATGCTCCCAAACCTTGGGACATGATTCAATACACCTTATAACACCTATGAAATCAATCCATCAAGTTTGATTTAGGTCAAGGACTTGATTTCATAGAGGATCGCACAGTTTGGAATTCATCTGACAAAAAGTCAACTGTGCACAAAAGTCAACTTTGACTTTTTGAGATTTTTCACAATTATGGTTCTTTGACCCTACAATGATGTTAATGTGTGATTTGAATCATAATTCATCAAGAAAAATAAGAAAAGTGGGATAACTTGTAAAAGGGGTAACCATAAAAAACTTAGAAATTTTCTAAGTTATGGAACAAAGTGGCTAGGGTACCAACTTTGGAGGATCATAACTCCTAAACCACAAGGCCATATTCCCCCATCCAAAGCTGGATTTGTAGCTCTCATTGCCCTCTACAAAAGCTTCAAACATAACTCATTCCAATTCCTCATGGATTTTAAGTTATGGAATGATCAAAATCACAAAAAGTGAAAATGTCACTTTTTTCCAACACTTAGTGAAATTTTCACTAAGTCAGAATCTGCCTTCACTTTTTTCCAAATGTAGGGACATTTTTCACTTGGATCCAAAAGGTATCAAAACTAACTATGATCAAACAGTTGTTGTATCATATGAGGGCTTTCCAAAATGGCCAAGAACTCCATCAAATTCCACCTGAGCCATGAGATATGACAATGGCAATATGTCTTGCTGAAAACTGTCATGGCAAGGCAGATTTGGGAGTTTTGCTCGATTTGCTCAAATTTTGCAAAGGGCAAGCAACTCTATCCATCTGAACACCTCAAGGGGGGACCAAGGAGGAACCAACTCTGATCCTAAGCCTCCCAAGTCTTTGGAACCAAAAGTAGCATGCCAAACCTAGAAATGCCTAAAAGAGGGACAAGACTCCAATTTTGGATTGGAGCATTTAATGGATGCACCAAGGTGGCATGGACTGAGCCATTCCCAACTGAATTCAGTCAAGACTTATCCAAGACCAAGGGGACCAGCAACCTGTGCCCTAACATTTAGTCAATGGCTAGAGGAGACTTGGATTCTCATTGCTCAACATTGGCCAAACCTCTGCTACAGTTGCCATTCACTATTGCAACCAAAACAAACTTGCTCTACTATAAATAGAGCTCATTTGTGTTCAGTTTGAGTACACCAAAGCACTACAACACTTGCTTTCCTCAAAATCTCTTTCTCTAGGCAAAAATACCTTCTTTAGCAAGGTAACTCTGAGTTTTTGAGTTAGAGAGCAATTCCACCACAACTCATGATCCAAACACATCCAATATGTCATATCTAAGCTGTCCAAACTCTCACAAGTGACCTGTAACACCAAAATCACAAAGTCACCTCTCAAAACTTCAAAATAGGACTTTTGTGCATTTTTCAAGCCATGTCTTGATTCATCCACTTTCCAAACTAGATAAAACCTCAAACACACTCCAAATATCATCCTTGAACTGTCTCAAATGGTTCCACACATCTGGAACATCATTTGAGAGAGTTGCTATTTTGGTCATTTTTGCCCCTTTTGCAAGAAAGGGCCAATTTCCATTCCTGAGGTTTCCAGCTGGTTCCAACCATCCTAAAAGCTTCTAAGAGATCATTTGAGGGTGTCCAAAGCATCAAATCATTTATGGAATAAGAGGCTTGGCAGATTGCACAAAAGCTCCAAAAAGAGGTAAGCATCACAACTTGGATTCTTTGAATCATGCTTTCTTTTGATGTCCACTGATCATGCACTCTTATACATGTTATATGTGTTGTGTTTGCACCAATTTATCATGTAATTCATGCTTGTATCAAGAGATGGCACAGAAAATGCAAATCATGGCCTATTTCAAAACCACTATCGGGTTTTTCAATAGGAGCATGATCTGAAAAAACACCACCACCATTGGATTCCTTGTGAAATTCTAGGCAGGATAGACCTAAATTTTGTCTCAATCCAAGGAGAAATGAGAAAGTTATGGCCTTCACGTTTTCAACCAAAATCTTGCCTTGCCTTGCCTTGGGCCAGGCCAAAAACAAGGCAAGCCTTGTATATTTGTGGTTGTGTTTCAATCAACGGATGTATCACCACCCCAGTGGTAAGGCGCACGCCCTATACACAAGAGGTCTGGGGTTCGAATCCCCCTCGCCCCATATCCTCTTTTTTACCACTTTTTCATATTTTATTATTTTTCTTATTATTTTTAATGATTTGAAAAATTAATAACTCCCTTAATTTTAATTATTTTTTATTGGTTCTTTTTGCAAAAAATCACAAAAATGTTGAAATATTTTATTCCACAAAAAAATTAGATTTATATTATTTATTTAATATAATTAGTATTTTTGTGAATAAATTCATTTTTAATTGTTTTTAAACATTTAAAAGTGAATATTTACTTTGAAAATCAAAACCAAATGAGTTCTAAATCATCTTGTGATTAAAACCTCATTTTTCAAACCTTAAACAAAAATCACAAATGGTTTATTCAAACTTATTTGGTATTTTATCATTTTATTTTATTTGAATTAAATATTTACTTTTAAAGGAAAACAAAATTAGGGTTCTTTGATTTTCACCCTCACAAATCATTTTCAAACAATTTTTGGGCCTCTAATAGAGTGTAAGACCTAACCCCTTTTTGAAGCCAAAACTTTTTGGGCCTCAGTCATTGTATAAGTCCCACTGTATTTTCAAAAACAACGGCGCGATCGTCGCCTCTTTTAAAAATCATCTGGGCCTACCCTCGTGTTATAAGCCTCATTCCTTTTCTTTAAACACCCTTTGGGCCTCTAATAGAGTGTAAGACCTAATCCCATTCTAACCAAAACAATTTTGGGCCTCAAATATTGTATAAGTCCCTCTGCGTTAAAAGAAAATATCGGCGCGATCGCCAGTTCAAAAATAAAACCCTGGGCCTCTCCTTGAGCTGTAAGCCCCACCACTTGTATAAAAATAAACTTTTGGGCCTCTTGAGAGAGTGTAAGACCCACCCCTTTGTACAGAAAACCTTTTTGGACCCCAGTTACTTGTATAAGTCCCTCTGTACAAATTCAAAACAACAGTGCAATCAGTGATAAAACCTTGGGCCTCTCCTTGAGCTGTAAGCCCCAACAATATTTTCAAAGCATTTTCTCCTTTGATTTTGAATATAATATTGTTATCAAAGCTTTCTTTGTTGAACAAACTAACAAAACAGCATAGAAGCTCTACAACCGAGTAAGTGTTTACCCGTTTTCTTTATCCGCTTTCATATATATATAACTGTATTGTGGGGTTGCTCACTGTAAGTCTTCTTTCACAAACTTTTATATACTTGTCAAATATCAACTGTGTAATACTAGTATAGTTATTTAGAGTTTTCCCCGACAACTACGTCTAGCACTAGGTAAAGCCCTGTTGGCCACTCTTAAATACAAACAAAACTAGATCCTCATAGGATTACCAGACACAGTCTTCCCTCCTCTTGGGGTTAAACAATATGGAGACGCGAAAGGAAGCATTCTCGGTGAACCCTTTCTCAGACTGTCACCCTTAGAAATTGTCAAAGAAACTCTAACTCCCCAGAGATGATCTTTTCTCCGTGAATGGCATCTCTTGAGTTTCTTCCAAATTCTCGGACTTTCCTGGCTTGATCTATTCTCGGTGAATGGCATGTCTTGAATTTCTCGAGGTTTGAGGACCCACAGGCTTCCTAAAAGCATCCCCGCCTCCTCTTGGGCGTTGTACAAGGACCCTTCGGCTTCTTAAAAGCTCTCATGCCTTCTCTTGGGCGTAGTAGAAGGACCCAGAGACCTCTACAGGTATAGGAATAGAACCTAGTCATCAATTTGTTAGAGTTGTCTTTCTGAGTCAAGTGTCAGACCAGTTAATGGGTTGACCTTAATCCCTTAACATACCAGCCTTCTCTTGGACATCATACAAAGATCATTCAGTTGTCCGAGAATCGATTTCTCAAAACACCAGTAGACTTGGACAGTCTCAATACCCTTTGTATTTCCCATTTCCTTAAAGAACATGAAATAACCCTGATCCTCTGATCAATCACAAAGCACAAACATACCTTTAATCAGTTTCTTTATAAGAACTGATTTTCTCTTTTATCCAACATACTGGATCTGTCACTCAACTGAAACAGTCGCCAGCATAGTCAGCCTCCTCTTAGGCTTTGTACAAATGATTCTCCCCAGCGGAGCTAACCTTTTCAGACTCTCTTGTTGAGTCAAATCCCTTTTAGCCTCCATCTCGGGCTTCGTACGAGATACAAAACACTCACTTGTTCAGTATAAAAGACTCTCTTGTTGAGTCAAACACTTTTAGCCTCCATCTCGGGCTTCGTACGAGATACAAAACACTCTCTTGTTAAGCATAAAAGACTCTCTTGTTGAGTCAAAACACTTTTTTAGCCTCCATCTCGGGCTTCGTGTAAGATAGAAAATCACTCTCTTGTTGAGTATAATAGACCCTCTTGTTAGGTCACTTCCCTTTCAGCCTCCATCTCGGGCTTCGTACGAGATACAAAAACACTCTCTTGTTGAGTATAAAAGACTCTCTTGTTGAGTCAATCAACTTTTTTAGCCTCCATCTCGGGCTTCGTACGAGATACAAAAACACTCTCTTGTTGAGTATAAAAGACTCTCTTGTTGAGTCAAATCCCCTTTTAGCCTCCATCTCGAGCTTCGTACGAGATACAAAACACTCTCTTATTGAGTATAAAAGATCCTCTTGTTGGGTTAACACACCTTTCAGCCTCCTCTTGGGCTTTGTACAATGATTCTCCCCACACTCTCTTGTTGAGTATAAAAGACCCTCTTGTTGAGTCAATCAACTTTTCAACCTCCATCTCGGGCTTCGTACGAGATACAAAAACTCTCTTGTTGAGTATAAAGGACTCTCTTGTTGAGTCAAACCCCTTTAGCCTCCATCTCGGGCTTCGTACGAGATATAAATCACTCTCTTGTTGAGTATAAAAGACTCTCTTGTTGATTCAATCTCCTTTTAGCCTCCATCTCGGGCTTCGTACGAGATATAAATTACTCTCTTGTTGAGTATAAAAGGCTCTCTTGTTGAGTCAAACCACTTTCAGCCTCCATCTCGAGTTTCGTACGAGATAGAAATCACTCTCTTGTTGAGTATAAAAGGCTCTCTCATTGAGTCAAACAACCTCCAGACTCTCTTATTGAGTCAATCATCTGTTCCAGACTCTCTTGTTGAGTCAAAACCCTTTAGCCTCTATCTCGGGCTTCGTACGAGACATATAAAAAACACCATCTTGTTGGGTCAATAGCCTCCTCTTAGGCTTTGTATAAAGAAAACCCCGGTTGAGTCAATCAACCTTTTAGCATCAAAGTTGCGCCTCGCCACAGTATACAAACATTAACAACTCCTCTTTAGAGATGACAAATTCTCTCTAAAAAACTCTTTAGCTTCACATCTTGGGCTTTGAACAAGATACAAATAGACCCTTCAGCTTCACGTCTTGGGCTTTGAACAAGATACATATAATCCCTTTAGCTTCACGTCATGGGCTTTGAACAAGACACCAAAACAACCCTTTTTCCTCCCATAGAATAGGAGGAACTACGATCGCTCTGATTTCCCTGTTTCGTTAAACGGGAATACTTAGGCATATGATTGGAAAATCTTAGCGAGCATACTAATCAAAAACCCAAAATCCAGTATCTCCACCAAATCAACCCAAAAGCATCAAATCTAAACACATTATCAAAAACCTCGCAAATGATCCAGACATTCTGATTTTAACAAAATAAATCGAAGAAGGACCCACATCTTAATCGCATCTGTAACCTAACAGACCGCTGTTCAAACTCAGTATGCAAGCAGGGTTAATTGGAGACATCTATTTCCCTTCCTTAGTCAGCTTCAATAGGATAAAAAATGAATCGACCTGTAGTACCCCAGAGCGACAGTGCCTAAGAACCACGTCCAAAAATCGCTCGCTACAGATGCCTCTCGCGGTACCAGAAAATCTACCTTTTTAGTTTAAAGCAGATCAAACTTGCCCTTACCATCAAGGAGGATTGGGACACAACATTGAGAATTTTCTCAGCTTCAAGTCTGATGTACAGAAGCTTGTCAGGAACGGGATTTTATCTTTCAAATTTACTAATCCAAATGTTCAGACAAACCCATTACCGCAACATGAGAAGACTATAGTGAATTTGATAGAAAGAGAACCTGTCAACAGTTATCAAATTCACAATGTACTCTTATTAGGAACCAATCTGGTGAAGATGCATTGCAGACAGAGCGGATATGGTTATGTGCCATCTCACAACTATCATCAGTGTGATATCTGCTCCAAGGACAATCAAGGGTGTTCCGTAGTATAAGCAGCTCTACAAGAACAAATAGATCTGGGATGGATTCAGGATCACAGGATTCATGAAATAAACATGGCCCATGCACATCCCAATATTGTTCATAACCACGACATCCATATAATGAACGTCAAGTTAGTGGCGATGCATTCAAGACAAAGTCAATATTACCATCTGCCACGGCACAATTACAACGCTTGTCCAGTCTGCTCAATAGACAATCAGGGATGCTCTTTTATACAAGAGGCCCTCCAACGTCAAATGGATCTCGGATGAATCCAAGACTACCGCGAAAGAAATGACCATCAAGTCAATATGGTTCAGATCTTTGACATACGCTTGATGAATACCAGTCTAGTGGAATTATATGCTAAGCAGGTCAGGCTTGGTTTTCTGGCTTCACATGATTATCTAGAATGTTAAGAATGTTGCGAAGATGACCAAGGGTGTGCGCTTGTGCAAAGAACCCTTCAACATCTATTGGACCACTGATGGCTTCTGATCTACCTGGATGAAGTCACACAACGGATTAGCATGACTGATGGGGATCCTGGTAGACATCAAAGTCGTGATACCCGCTCAACAGAAATAGATCTAGTAAAAATGCACTGCGTACAAAGCGGATATGGTCGGGTACCACTGCACAATTATGAGCGTTGTAGAGTATGCTCAAAAAATAACCAAGGATGTTATCTTGTACGAGAAGCCCTCCAAAATCAGTTGGACCAGAAGGAGATTCGACCATGTTCAAGTTCTGGGTTGATCAACATGATACAAGACTACCTCCCTGGTCAAAACAAAAACGGCATCATAATCTCCGATCACGGAATAACCAAGGACGTTTGTGCCATAATCCCTCTGCTCAACGAGTCAAAAGTCTCTCTTGACAGTAGAAGAATTCTCAACCTCGAACCAATTGAGGCTGCCTACGATGGTCAGAAAAACCAAAAAGCCCCTGTGGTTATCTACATTCCAGGTCCAATACCGTACAAGTCAGAAAAAGCCATTCCCTTACAAGTACGGTGCAACAACCATCGAAAATGGAAAGGAAACTCCATTACCCTCCGTTGTAAACATTGTCGACATCAGTCGAGTCACACAAAGCGGTCGGATCTTCAACAGAGGAGTTGGAGAACCTACCAAAGAAAAGGAACCTCAAAAAGAAGTTCCCAATCAACAAGTTATCCAGTAATCCAGGACTTGTAACGAACAACGATGAGATGCTGAAGCTCATCTAGAAAAGCGAGTACAATACTGTGGACCAACTGTTGCAAACTCCATCTCGAATCTCTGTACTATCTCTCCTACTTAGTTCAAAAGCTCACAGGGAAGCTCTACAGAAAGTCTTAGAGAAAGCATTTGTGGAACAAGACGTGACGGTAGAACAATTTGACAGCATCATCTCCAACATCACTTCCTGCAACAACTTAGGATTCAGTGATGAAGAACTGCCGGAAGAAGGTAAGAATCATAATATGGCACTTAACATTACAGTCAACTGCTAAGACGATACTTTAGCCAGTGTACTGGTGGACACAGATCTTTGAATGTTATGCCAAAATCAACTCTGATACGACTATCGTTTCAAGGAGCTCCGATGAGAGGCAGTGAGATCATCGTCAAAGCCTTTGACAGATCTAGAAAAATAGTTATCGGTGAAGTCGATCTTCACATAACCATCGGTCCTCACACTTTCCAAGTCACTTTCCAGGTCATGGACATTCGGGCAGCATACGGCTGTTTATTAGGAAGAGTGTCCAAGGCATTTGATTACTTCTATCACAAGTATCTTGAAAGATAGCAAGTGGAGCTTCAAGAGGTAAGTCCATAAGTACTTGAACTTTGTGAAATATGCATTGCTTTGATGTACATTGATCATGAACATGTCATACATATCATATTTGTTGTGTTTGAACTTGTCGTAACCCGAAATTTGACCTCCCTCTTTTGCCTTTTGCATGAGCATAAGCATTCACATCGGTAGCATACGCATTCGCACTTTTCTTTGTGTGTTTCTTGTTGCAGGACATTCAGGTTTTCCAAGACCCGATTAATTGAATCCTCACAAGATCATCTCATCATCAAAACAAGCTCAAAATAAAGGTTTCCATGTTTATTTATCAAGACAAGAGATGGAAAATCGGAATCAGGACTTCAGCATCATCCTTTTGCAGATTTGTGGAAATTTGGCTGAAGTAACCGATTAGCACATATGCTGTAACCGGTTACTCAGTGTATTTTTTCCCAAAAACGCAAGTTTTCAAGCATGTAACCGGTTACTCTGTGCAAAATTTCAGCTCCTGCTGCATTTTTGGTACAGCCTCCTTGCACACTATTTGGTCATTGATTCTACAATATTCTAGGAGCATGTGGAATATTCTAGAATTCTCTAGACATTTCAAGGCTATTCAATTCAATCCAAGTGCATTTGCTCTAATGCTTCACTCCAAATTAAGTGCATCATGTTCCTTGTTTTACAAGCATGCCAACCTTTGGATGAGGAAATTCACATTGGGATTGTTACCGAGTTAGTTCTAACTAACCGAGTTAACCACCTTGACTCAGTGAGTCAAGCCCAACTAACTCCAAACCCAAAGCTAAGTCCAAACCTCCCATACTCCAAACCTAAAATCTATAAAAGCACACCTTCACTCACTTTTCAATTCCTCCACAATTCCCTCCATCATTTCTCACACAAGACCTTCAACCATTTGCACAATTCACTCTCAATTCTCTCACATTCCCTCTGAATTTCTCTACAACATCTTCATCTTCATCTCAATTCTCTTCCAAAACCTCACCAAAGCTCATTTCTACTTTGAAGGATAATCACTTTTACATCTAAAGTGATTATTTCTTGAGCTCAACCTTCATCATTCTTGCTATTATACTTGGATTTCTGGAGTTATTTCAGCTTTTGGATTAATCTTGAGTATTTGCTGCAACTTCCAACGGTTCGAATTCGCATTTTGGAGCTTTATCGTATTTAGCTCGATTTCGACACGTCTCCTCACCAAATTGAAGATTCCTCTGGTTTTCTTTAATTTTCTGCATCAAGAATCATTTGCAACAATTACCAAGGCACATCTCCGCCTTGTAGGTTGGTGGATCTCACTAATATTTCTGTTTCGAGCATTTTCGCATCATTCGCGATGTAGTCGATAATTTTGCGTGTGAATTGATTTTTTGCATTATGTGATCCATGATCTTGATGTGTTAATTGATTCTATCACTGCTTATTTGTTGTTGTCAAGTTCAATTTTCGTGCACAAATTCATGCCCTAGCATGTGGTGTTTGACATAAGTGATTATGTGCTGAAAACTACTTTTGAAAAGTTGTTTTTGCTGTTATTTTTGCCTCTGTTACAGTGGTAACCAGTTAGCACATATGCTGTAACCGGTTACACAGTGCAATTTTCACTAAAAACATGCATTTTCAAGCATCTAACCGGTTAGCACATATGTTGTAACCGGTTACCACTGTACAGAAAGGCCATTTTCTTGCATTTTCAAGTGTGTTTGCCATGCTTTCTTCATTTTAACTTCCATTGATTGTCATGCTTGATTTTATGGATGTTTTTAATGTCATTTGACTTCTGGTTGAATCATATTCATGAACTTTCGATGCACATTTTCAATTATTCATTTGTTTCATGTTCTTAGCATTGTATGAACATAGTTAATTATTGCACTATCTTTGTTCACATGATACATGATTTTGTGTGGCATTTTGATGATCATTTGGCACTGTTTTGCACCTTCCATTTCAGTTTTGCATTAAGTTTCATTCTTCATGGATGAGCTTAATCTTGTATAATAAATAATTCACACCTTTTGCTTTAATGACTTTTCGTTCTCTTTGGAAAGTTGTTAGCATGTTTCTCCCTTGATTAATTGATCGAAACTTTGTTTCGATTAATCGATCTTCCCTTTTCCTCTCTTTAGGCCTCCCTTAGAGCTTTTTCTCTTGATCCCCTCGTAGAGTTGGAGTTCGTGCTAAGCCTGACATCGGAGCACTGTACAAATTGACGCCGTTACGCTGTCCGTTTCTCCACGCATGAGCACTGTACAACTTGGAGCTTTTGTGTCGTCCAGTTCAACTTCTGTATTACACCCTGTGTGTTAGAGAAGGAATGAGAAGGGAGAATTCCTACTCTCATTCTGACTACTTCAGGTAGGGGACGAATGACCATGTGCTTGGCTTAGTCACCTCTATCTCCAGGGGATAGTTCTTTCCCCAGTCGAGTCGATCCTTGATCACTCTTCGCTCTTTGCAATCTCTTTCGATCCTTGGTCACTCTTTGCTCTTTGCAATTTCTTTCAGTTCATGATCACTCTAATCGCCATCTCTCTTTATCAATCACTTTCTTGGTTACGATCCTTTGTTCATTGGGTTAGCAAGCTTGCTTCGTTTCAATACCCTATTTCTTTTCTTGCGGTCAATCATTACTTTTTGATTCCCTTGAAGAGTCTCAATTCTCTTTATTTGGTCCAACACAGTTTTCCTGTCACGACCATTTTTCCCCAGGAGTTCGCAACCTTCTCTTGGTTCTTCTCCTTTGTTTGGTTAATCACTGCCTATCAGTTAAAACACCAATGTTTGCACCCTTTTCTTCAGTTAACCACAGCCTGTCTGTTAAAATACTGAGTGTTCTTAGGTTAATCACCTATTCTTGGTTAATCACCCTTTTCTTCAATTAACCACAGTCCGTCTGTTAAAATACTGAACCTTTTTCAAGTTAATCACCTTCTCTTGGTTAATCACTCGCTCCTTTCGGTTAATCACAGTCCGTCTGTAAAACCGAATCCCCAGCAATTGGCAACCTTTATTAGTTCGAATAATTGCACCCTTTGGGCTAGTAACCTCTTTTGGTTCAATACCCTTCTTCGTTGGTCAAGTGCTGTTTGTTCAGCCGTTACCAACATCCTTTTTGGGTTACGACCTTTGATCGGTCCTACACCCGTTCTTCTGGTTAATCACAGTTTTCTCTGTTAAAACCAATGCTTCTCTATCCCCACAGAGTTGCAATCCTTGTTTCCTTGGTTAACCACTGTTTATCAGTTAGTATACCGATGCCCCTTAGAGTTAAACACCTTCTCTTGGTTCAGCACTCTCTCTCTTGGTCTATCACAGTCTGTCTATTGACACCAGCTTCTTTTCCCCGCCAGGGTCCTACTCTCTTTTCTTCGGTTAACCACTGCCAGAATATTGTAGTCCTGATTCCACATGCTGCTAGAATAAAGAGGATTCAAAGAAAGTGCTCGCGGAGGATTGAGGCCCCCGTGCCTACGTACCCTCATAGTGCAATGAGAAAATAAAGAGCGTCGTAGTTCATGGAACCAGGCTGCTAGAATATTCTTTTCCCCTCAGAATATTCCACATGCTGCTAGAATATTGTAGAATCAATGACCAAAGAGTGTGCAAGGAGGCTGCCCCAAAAATGCAGCAGGAACCGAAATTTTGCACAGAGTAACCGGTTACAGCATATGTGCTAACCAGTTACATGCTTGAAAACTTGCGTTTTTGGGGAAAAATACACTGAGTAACCGGTTACAGCATATGTGCTAACCGATTACTTCAGCCAAATTTCCACAAATCTACAAAAGGATGATGTTGAAGTCCTGATTCCGATTTTCCATCTCTTGTCTTGATAAATATACATGGAAACCTTTATTTTGAGCTTGTTTTGATGATGAGATGATCTTGTGAGGATTCAATTAATCGGGTCTTGGAAAACCTGAATGTCCTGCAACAAGAAACACACAAAGAAAAGTGTGAATGCGTATGCTACTAATGCGAATGCTTATGCTCATGCAAAAGGCAAAAGAGGGAGGTCAAATTTCGGGTTACGACAGCTTCCCCTATTTAATCCTCTTGGACCTGAATGTATGAATTGCGTCAGCTTTTCGATGATTTGAGGTAAAAGGGGATTAAATAAAATAGTAGCTCGAGAATTTGGCCGATGGCGACAAAAGAAGAGTTGAAAGTGTTTGAATAGATAAGTCAGGCATAAAGAGAGGGAGTATGATCGATGCGTATGCTATGTATGCATTTCTACATGATGCTTGATATCATGCAATGCAAAGGCGCAAGATAAGGCACAGTGTGAAGTGATTAGGCAGAAATCGTAGCAAAATGACTTTGACACCCTCGGTCGGGGAGAGGACCCGCAGATAAAGACAATCTCTGTTGGAGAAGAAAGTCCACAAAGGATGATGATCCTGCCGAGGAATGAAACCGAGAACATCTCAGGTTTCTAAATCACCATAGTTGTCTCTGTTGGGGATGAAAGAATCAAGTCAATCCCTTCTACCAAGACTGGCTCTGCGTGGGGAAAGGAAGTTTCCAAATCATGTTGGCTCAGCTGATGAGAAACCACTGCTGCTGGTGACAGATAGTTCCTAATCATTGGAGATGATGCACAACCCTTGCTGGGGAAAAGCGAGCAAAGCGTCTTCGCTGGAGAACACCTTGGCAACCTGCTGGGGAGAATGATGACTCTGCCGAGGAACTGCTTAGGAGACAACAACTTCTTCATAGAACCATCCCACTGTCGGCCAGGCGTTAGGCTTACCAATGGATATTACTGATTATCCTGCAGGAGTTACCAGTAACATATGCAATGCATAATGCTTTCTCGGTTGATTTAGCTTTTTATTGTTCTCAACGTTTTTTAGTATTATATGATCACAAATAACTGTTTATTTTGCAAATAAAATACTGGAATGAAACAAATTGAGATAACAAAAGAATGCATTTTATTGAATGTAAAATTTTTGTACATAAAGTGTGTACAAGGATGCAAAATCCTTGATGAGGAAATTTGCAATAAAATTGAAAAACAAATGTAAATGGAAAAGGGAAATTATGCTTTGCATTGATTACAACATTGGCCACCATCCACTGTAAGTCTAGGTTCCAATGCCTTGCACCAGTCGATGATGATTGGAATGTTCTATCACCGTTTGAGGTCTAGCCACGAGGAAGAGAGGCTCAAGTGTTCACAGTCAATGCCTTTATCCCTAATTTTTGCCTGGACAAGTTTTCACACATTTTTTCGTCCACCGGGATGCCCATTTTTGCCTAAGTCGCCCTTTCGGGTTTTCAACTTAGCGGGTTGTTATTGTTTTTTCAATGTCCCTAACTTTTGCATGGACATTTCTTTTTTTCGGTCCATCGGGACGTCCATTTTTGCCTAGATTGTCCTTGCGGATGTCAATCTAGCGGACTTTTATCCATTTTGTTTCAGGCATAATTTTTTTTACTGTATCAGAGTTCACGGGCGATGGCAACTCCTCCCCATCCATTTTGGTGAGGATCAGGGCTCCCCCTGAGAAGGCTTTCTTGACAACAAAAGGTCCTTCGTAATTGGGAGTCCATTTGCCTTGTGGATCCGAGTGAACAGGTGAATATCTCTTGAGCACGAGTTCGCCTTCGCAGAACGTTCGAGGGAGAACTTTCTTGTCAAAAGCTCGCTTGAGGCGTCTCTGATACAATTGACCATGACAAACGGCTGTAAGGCGCTTCTCTTCGATGAGATTCAGCTGGTCGTACCGGGATTGAACCCATTCAGCTTTGTCAAGACCTGCTTCCATGATGACTCTGAGCGAAGGAATTTCGACTTCAATGGGTAAAACTGCCTCCATACCATACACAAGCGAATACGGAGTTGCCCCAGTAGAAGTGCGAACTAAAGTTCTGTAGCCATGCAGTGCAAAGGGAAGCATTTCATGCCAATCTTTGTAAGTCTTGACCATTTTCTGGACAATCCTCTTGATGTTTTTGTTTGCTGCTTCAACGGCGCCATTCATCTTGGGCCGATATGGTAAAGAGTTGTGGTGCTCGATCTTAAATTCTTGACACAACTCCTTCATCATATTATTGTTCAGGTTGCTTGCATTGTCCGTGATAATGTTGCTAGGAATGCCATAACGACATATTATCTCTTTCTTGATGAATCTAGCAACCACTTGTCGTGTAACGTTTGCGTAAGAAGCAGCTTCAACCCACTTGGTGAAGTAGTCGATAGCAACCAGAATGAATCGATGGCCGTTGGAAGCCTTCGGCTCGATCATTCCAATCATATCTATACCCCACATGGAAAATGGCCAAGGTGCAGTCAAAACATTCAATGGAGTTGGAGGCACATGGATCTTGTCTCCGGAGATTTGGCATATGTGACATCTTTTGGCAAAGTTGTAACAATCTACCTCCATTGTTGTCCAGTAATACCCAGCCCGAAGGATCTTCTTGGCCATAGCAGGACCTTTAGCATGTACACCCTTGCAGCCCTCATGTATGGACCTTATGATCGTGTTTGCTTCCTGTCTATCCACGCATCTGAGCAACACGGAATCATAATTCCTCTTGTACAGTATACCACCACTTAAAAAGAATTTGGCGCAAAGCCGCCTAAGAGCTTTCTTGCCAGTGATAGTGATACCCTCGGGATATTCCTGTTTTTCCAGATATCTTTTAATGTCATAGAACTAAGGCTTGTCATCAGACTGATCCTCGATTGCTAAACAGTGTGCTGGTTCGTTCAAGTGATCAATGCGGATATGAGGAGCTTCATTCTTCCACTTGACCTTGAACATGGATGCTAGAGTGGCAAGAGCATCAGCTAGTTAATTTTTCTCTCTGGGAATATGATGAAAAGTGATCTCATCAAAGTAAGGAATCAACTTCGCTATGTGTTATTGGTACGGAACCAGTTTGGAATCCCGAGTCACAAAGTTCCCTCTGACTTGACTGATGACCAAGGCAGAATCTCCATAGACCTCAAGAATCTTGATTCTCATGTCAATTGTCGCTTCCATGCCGTAGATACATGCTTCGTATTCAGCCATATTGTTGGTGCATGCAAAGCATAATCTAGCAGTGAAGGGAAGGTGAAAACCTGTCGGAGAGATGAGGATAGCACCGATTCCACGACCTTTAGAATTAGAGGCACCATCAAACACGAGCGTCCATCGCGCCCCTGGTTCGGGTCTTATATCAGGGTCTGGAGTCTCATAATATTTGATAAACAGAAAATCCTCATCGGGAAAGTCAAACTTTATCTGTTGATAACCCTCTACAGGTTGATGAGCAAGGTATTCAGACAAGACGCTCCCTTTTATTGCTTTCTGGGTAACATGTTGGATATCATACTCAGTTAACAGCATTTTCCACCGAGCAATCCTTCTAGAGATAGCAGGCTTTTCAAATATATACTTTATCAGATCCATTTTGGATATCAACAAAGTAGTATGGCAAATCATGTATTGTCGTAGGCGTCGAGCACCTCAGACTAGAGCACAACAAGTTTTCTCTAAGAGTGAGTATCTGGTCTCACAATCGGTGAACTTCTTGCTCAGATAGTATATTGCATGTTCTTTTCTTCCAGTGTCATCATGTTGACCCAATACACATCCCATTGATTCATCGAGAACGGTGAGATGCATGATTAAAGGCCTACCAGGAACCGGCGGTACTAAGATCGGTGGTTCTTGGAAGTATTGTTTTATTTTATCAAATGCTTCCTGACAATCAGTATTTCATTCAACCGATTGATTTTTTCTTAGTAATTTGAAAATTGGTTCACAGGTATCCGTCAAATGGGAAATGAACCTTGAGATGTAATTGAGTCTGCCCAAAAAGCCACGGACTTCTTTTTCTGTTTTGGGAGGCGACATGTTCTGAATTGCCCGAACCTTATCAGGATCAACTTCAATGTCCTTCTGACTTACAATAAAGCCCAATAGTTTACCAGATCGAACTCCGAAGGTGCACTTCGCAGGATTCAACCGCAGTCTAAACTTTTGGAGTCTATCAAACAACTTCTTCAGATGAACCAAGTGATCATCTTCAGTTTTGGACTTGGCAATCATATCATCCACGTAAACCTCAATCTCTTTATGAATCATATCGTGAAAGAGGGTTGTCATGGCACGCTGGTATGTTGCCCCTGCATTCTTTAGACCGAATGGAATAGCTTTGTAGCAATATATACCCTATGGCATGATAAAAGCAGTCTTCTCCATATCAGTTGGGGACATCTTGATCTGATTATACCCTGAAAAACTATCCATGAAGGAAAAGACAGAGAATTGCGTTGTGTTATCTACCAAGACATCAATATGAGGCAAAGGAAAATCATCCTTCGGGCTTGCCTTGTTGAGATCTCGATAATCCACACACATTCTGACTTTGCCATCCTTCTTGGGAACCGGGACAATGTTGGCAATCCATTCAGGATATTCAAAAGTGGCTAGGAACCCAGCATCAAGCTATTTCTTTACCTCTTCTCGGATTTTGAGTGCCATGTCGGGTATAGTCCTTCTGAGTTTCTGCTTGACAGGAGGACATCCGGGCTTGAGTGGTAAATGACGTTCAACGATGTTGGTGTCCAACCCAGGCATATCTTGATAGGACCAGGCGAAGATATCAACGTACTCTTTCAACAACTTGACCAACTCGGAGTGTACATGCTTAGCGATGGATGCGCCAACCTTGACTTCTCTTCTGACCTCATCAGTACCAAGATTGACAACTTCCACTGGCTCTTTGTGTGGCTGAATCTCTCTACGCTCGTGCTCAAGGAGCCTTGCTAGTTCAGCCGGCAATTCACAATCTTCCATACCATCTTCTTCGGCTTGGTTAATTGGAATTCCAGAATTACAATGGATGTTTTTGCCATGTTGTTATCAATGCTTTTATTAGTTCTGCATGTTTATGAATATGTTCAGAATGAGCTATTTAAAAGTGAAAAAGAAAAGAAACTTTTGCCATTTGTTTGTGAAAAGTAAAATAAAGAAAGAAAATAGAGCATGATTTTGAATGCAAAAAACTTTTATTAATTGCTCACATAATATTGCAAAAGCGTGAGGCCCTTTACACGTTATCCACTCGTCTCGGGCGAGGACGAGGGAATGAGAAAGCAAAATGCATTACATGTTATATGCGAAAACCACAGGAATCACGGTAAATGTCCAATTGTTGAGCTTGAAACTTGGCGGACATTTGTGCACAAAGCTTGAAGCCTGATTACTGGGACCAGCATCATCAGCAGCTGCCACGATGTCACCTTGCTGGAAACCTGCGCTGTGGAACTCGATCAAATTGCATCGCTTCTGACTAGAGGACCCAGATTGACGACCAGGATGGTAACCCAATCCAAAACGATTATGCTTCTCAACCTCATCAATCACATGCCCCCAGCCTGGCAAAGCACCTTGCTGGATAGTCTCTTTAGCACTCTTAGCAGATGCTAAAGTCAATTGTGGTGATCTACTTTGATTAGTTGAAGCAGAGCTGACATCTTCGAACTCGAGACACTGCAATGGTACCTCAGCTATGCCTTCTTCGGTCTCGACATATCGAAAAGACAATAACTCACTTACAATCAAATCCTCTTCACCACAGACGATGACAAGCTGATCGTCAAACATGAATTTCAACCTCTGATGCAAAGTGGAGGTAACTGCCCCTGCCGCGTGGATCCATGGACGACCCAGTAGGCAATTGTATGCATGATTGATATCCATCACTTGGAAGGTAATGGTAAACAGATGCAGCCCAATATTGATGGGTAAGTCCACTTCTCCAATGACCTGTCTTCGAGAGCCATCAAAGGCTCTGACAACTAAGGCACTTGGTCTCATCTCGCTTCCTTCCACCAGTAATTGACTCAACGTACCCTTAGGCATCACATTGAAATAAGAATCGGTATCCACTAGAATGCGAGATAACAGGATATTTGTGCAAGTTACAGATATGTGCAGCGCTTTGTTGTGGGCATTTCCTTCAGGAGGCAATTCTGATTCATTGAAGCCCAAATACCGACTTGCAGTTATGTTGGC
This sequence comes from Lathyrus tuberosus, assembly GCA_022829125.1. Lineage (NCBI taxonomy): Eukaryota > Viridiplantae > Streptophyta > Magnoliopsida > Fabales > Fabaceae > Lathyrus > Lathyrus tuberosus. The sequence continues at coordinate 8,473,384 of JALAZF010000203.1, read as the reverse complement.
CACTACGTCATCAAACTCGACGACGGATATATCTTGTATGACATGGGCACTGTTCAACACTTTCAACAAAGCTGATTTGTGCGCAGGCGAACTCCTCGAGGGAGTCTGACCCAGCTGATCCACAATTTTAAAGTCACTTTTCTTGATCAACTTAAGAAACTCTTGATTATCAAGGGTCTCCTTGCTCTTTGAAACATCCTCTGACGGGATAGTCGGTACTGGAATGGCAGTAGAAGATGCCCCTTGTTGAATAGCAAGGGTTGCAGATGCAGGCGTTTCCTTGGGAGAAACAATAGTTGGAACTTGAACAGGCTTTGTAGTGACCTTCGGAGCAAACACTCGTCCACTGCGAGTCATACCTCCACCGGCTGTAACATTCACGATCTCAGATTCGGCGAACCTTATCTCTTGACCTCCAGAAAACACAGTAGATCCATACTTCCAAGGTACCTCAGAATTCTGATACGGAAATGGCTTCGGCGGACAAATAACGATGGTGAATGGCTCGATAGCATCAACCTCTTCAACAGGTTTAGATCTGGCAAATTTCACTTCGCCACAGTTCATCAAAATCTGAATACAGCCCTTCAGCTTTCGACACTGGTTAGGATTATCGTCACAAATCTGACACTTACCATGCAATCCTTTCAACAGCCCGTGTTCTTTCAACTTCTTGAAAACCACAGTCATTGGGGTCTTTACTTCGTCAACATCCATGATCAATTCAGCCTTCGGACTATCCTCAATCATATTAACTGCAGGTCCACCGTGGTTTGGCAACGGATTATTCTGAATGTTGGGTCCTTCCTCAGCAAAAGTCAGAACCTTCTTATCAATGAGTTCCTGAACCTTGGTTTTGAAAACGAAACAGTCCTCTGTGGCATGTCATATGTATCCAGCATGATAGGCATATGACGCATTTGGGTTATGCTTCGGGCCAAATGGAGGGATCGCGGGTGCAATCTGTTTGGGGACAATTTCCCCTTGGTGAACCAAGTAAGCAAACAACTCGGTGTATGACACCGGAATTCTGTCAAAATTCAGACGCTTGCGGTTTCCTTGATTGTTGTTGCTCTGACAGTTCTGATTCTGCTGACTTTTGTTCTGTTGATTCTGTTGCTGATTCTGAGCATTCTGAGCTGGTTGTTGCAGATGATACTGATACTGAGGTTGTTGATACTATGCAGCAACAATGTACGGATACGGATAGTACGGCATGGGAGCTTGATATGGAGGAGAAACTTGAGCTGTCACAGCGTTGGCCTCACCTTCCTTTTTCTTGGAATGACTTTTCTGGGATTTCCGAGTGGCCGCCTGCTGGGAAGCAGCTCCAGGAATCTTTCCAATTTTCAAACTGTTCTTAATCCGTTCACCAATCGTTACAACATCAGCGAAGTTTGATGAAGAACTACCCACCATTTTCTCATAGTAAGATCCTTGCAATGTACCCATAAAGATGTCAACCAACTCATTGTCAGAGAGAGCCGGTCGTACATGAGATGCCATCTCACGCCATCTTTGTGCATACTCCTTGAATGTTTCAGCTGAGTGTTGTGACTGATTCTGTAATTGCAATCTAGTTGGCGCCAGATCAAGGTTATACTTGTATTGTCTCACGAACGCTTCAGACAAATCCCTCAAAGTACGGATTTTGCTGCGCTCCAAGCCCATGTACCAATCTAATGAAGCACCAGACAAACTATCTTGAAAACAATGAACTAACAATTCTTCATTATCAATATGGGATACCATCTTCCTGCAGTACATAGTGATGTGACTACGCGGGCAGCTTAAACCTTTATACTTTGGCAAATCAGGTACCTTGAATTTCTGCGGCAGCACAACATTTGGAACCAGACACAAGTCTTTGGCTTCCATACCAAAAGCAGAGAACCCTTCAATAGCTCTGATACGGTCTTCCAACAACTTATAGTCAACAGATCTATTCTGATTAGTGGGTCTGATAAGAATCTGAGGATTTGGCAGCTGAGAAGCGGCAGGAGCATTCACTTGTGGAGTGGCAAACTGAGAAGGATACACCAAACCCGGATTAACCGTTTGACCAGCATTCTGACCCATCGGAACACCATATAGATAATTCGGAGGAGGTACCCCAGCGGCTGAGGAAGATGCCCCAGGGTAGAATATCCTAGGATGAGCATTCAGAACAGCAGTTTGAGCAACTTGAGACGAAACCGGAACATGAATAGGAGGTCCCTTATACACAGGCTCTTCTTCATCAAGAGTTTCAGTATCAACCAATCTGGCAGTTTAATGAGTTTGAGCCTGAAGATTCTCAGGATCATCATTCACCACTGGAGGTGGGACTGGAGTAGGCATGACCCATGGATATGCGGCAGCATTCCCATTAGGCATGGGCGCAACAAAAGGCTGATATGGCATGAAGGCACTACCATTATTTGTGATCTGAGGAGTGTAATTCGGAGGCATGCCCCATGGAAAACCAGCGGGCATCTGGTTTAAACTAGGCTGAACAACAGACTGGTTCACAGGCTCAACTGGTACTTCAACTCTAGCAGGAGAAGGAACAACAACAGTAGGAGTAGGAGTAGCAACAGGAGGAACGGTCACAACATGAGTGACAATAGTTGCATCAGTAATGGTCGCAACAACAGTGGCAGCAGCAGCAACATCCCTCTGAGCACGAAGGAGCTCCATAATGACATCCATGTTCGTCTGGAACTGATCCATCCGACCTTGAAATTGAGCCAGAGTTTCCTTGTACGCAGCGTTCTCAGCTTCGAAGTCATCCATGATTCGGGATTTGCTTGAGCGAGTAAAATACCGATGTCGAGTCGTCGTCTTGCTACAAGGAAGGCGGACAAGGATGAGCAACGGTTTCGGATAAAGGGACGTGTATATGTGTGCAAATGAATGTATGATATGCATGCAAAAATAAAGTTTTAAATTACAGGAATTCTTAAAATTATCTTTGTTGACAATATTCATAAAGCATACAAGTAAAGGCATAAAAGATAGAGTGAGCAAGATTCTTCATTCATTCATTCAATAAAGGAAAGAAGTACAAGTCGAATACAAGTTAAGCTTCTGCCTTTTGGGTTACAACAAAATCCGTACGGATCCTATCAAATACCATCCTACATACAGACAAGAAATGGAAAATAGCCCAAGGAAGCTGGTGTGGCAATGCATCAGCATATGCATCCCTCAACAACCCAGGTAGGTCCTTCAATGCATGCTCAGCAAATCTGGCTAGACGGTCGTGCCTCTCACTCTAGTACTTCGCATCCTTCATGAGGTTGCGCATCAACGAATGATTAGGTCCCTGAAGCATGTCCTGAAGAAAGGCCTCTTTCTGATCTAGGAGGTTCTGTAAATGACGGTTTTGATGCTCCCAATGAGTGCTCTGTGTGTTGAGCTGTCTAATCTGCTCTTTGCTCTGATGTGATTGATCCTTCAGCTTCTGAATCTCACCGAAGACTTTGTCTAGCTGGGTTTGGCATTGAGAAAAGTCCTTTGCTAACTGATTAGTACGGTCTTGTTCACTTTGCCACTTTGCCTTGAACTCGGATAACTTCCCTCGAAGCTCTTCAAGTTGCTTGTTGTAGCTCAGCTCCTCTTTGTAGGCTTGATAATGAGCATCGGCGAGTTGTCTCTTCTTTGAAGCAAGTCCCTCATAGGTGCTCTTCAAAGCATCACCCACCTTCCTACGCTTGTTCTGTTCAACCTCCACCTCTTTGAGCATGCGCTCGCGCTTCTGATGGAGCTCAATCTGTAGGCTATCCATCTCGGAAGTGACTCTATCAAGGTTGAGACGAAGATCAGCATTTTCCTTCTTCAACTTTTCAATAATCAGCTTGAGTTGGTCGACCTCAGATGGAGGAACAATGGCAAGTTCAGGAAGCGTGGCATTCATGGAAGGCTCAGGAGAGAATGGCAACAAAATCTCTTTGACGCGCTCTTTAACCCAAAGTGTGTAAGCTTCCTTGGCTACGCAATTCTTCTTACCCAAATCGGCTCTACCTTCAAGATGAATCTGAGTCCAAGCGGCACTAAACCTCTTCAGCAAACCCATGTCATCAACCCCTTCATGAAAGATGAACTCTTCCACTACCTCAGGATCAGGCTTGTCAACCATAGGGTATCCCAACTGTCGGAAGGCCATTCTCGGATTGTAGTTAATTCTGCCCTTTGTACCCAAGAGAGGCACATTGGAGAATTTCCCACAATGAATAATGATCGGAATGTCGTCGAAGACTCGAGAATACTAAGAGATATCATCAGCAGTAAGAGACATGATGCGTTGAGACCACTTATGATTATCCTTATTCTCAACAAAGGGACCCTTCTGTGGAAGGTGAGACATGAACCATCGGTACAATAGAGGAGCACAACAGACAATGGTTCCTTTCTTCTTTTCATTCCTAGAATGAATAGAATGGTAGGTATCAGCAAGAAGTGTCGGAACAGGGTTCCTAGACAAGAAGATACTGATGGCGGTCTGATCTACGAAATCCTCCATGTTCGGAAACAAGACAATCCCATATACCAGCAAAGCAAGAACGGCATTGAAGTCCTTCCAGTTTCCATCCTTAGCAAAAGTAGTGGCCTTGTCAACCAAGAACTTCGAAGCAAAACCTCGAATAACCTTCCCTTTGGTCTTAAGATTATCCTCCACATCTTTCTTACTAATGCAAAGCGCATCAGCAATAAGATGAAACTTCGGACAACCTCTAGTGTAAATATAAGGAACCTGCTTCTGGATCTCAACCCCCAGAATATAAGCATACTCCTCAAGTGTAGGTGCTAGCTGATAATCCTGAAATGTGAAGCACCTATATGGCGGGTCGTAGAACTGAACCAGGGTGTGAATAGTAGTGATGTTGACTTCAGTGTTGAGGATGGTCAACAGATTACCATAAGCATTTATGAAAACCCCTCTATGATCTCCAACCAACAAAGATGCCAAACCTCTCAAAACACCTAACTTAGGCTCCACAAACCTGTAACCGACGATGCCACGACAACCAGTACTCATCTTTATGATAATGTCAACAAAAGATAAGCCTTTGAATACCTGGAAATGCACATGCAAAAATTAATTTACATGATGGAATGACATGCAACACAACAACAAGAAGCCAACACTGCCCGAATAATCAAGTCTGAACAGTCCAGATATCTGCATATAATTCTATGTCAGTGCAACATAATCTGATGTGTCGGTGAAGAAATCTGGCGTGTGCGAGAACAAGGGTATGAAGTGGCTTGTTTTCCTGCAAAAACCCATCTGCCTCACAGGTGTGATCTAGACACAACAAGGTGGTCCCTAGAAAGGTCGCCCAAACCATAGGACTCAGGATGAAAATCCCCCGCCATAGTGAATTCTCACAGGACGGAAGTATTCTCAAACGAATCACGATCTGGGATGTGGGTCTCGTGATATCCCAACGCGCAAAATGCAGGCCTCACGACTATCCACGTTCTAGCCTACGTGTATACTAGGCCCAGTGTTAGGACCTTTCTCTCCAATAATATCTACCCATCCCAACAACAGCAGAAAATAGCAGATATCCAGAGTATGCAGCATATGAATATTCAAAGCAGTAAAGAAATGCGATAAATAAACATAAGGCAAGCAAGTAAAATAAAGCGAGTAAAGCGCGAAAGATAAACACCCAAACAAGCAAGAAAAAACAAACAAAACTAGGCGAGACCCCTCAAGGGATGAACCAGCAATAGGTCAACCAGAATCCCCAGCAGTGTCGCCAGCTGAAGATGGCTGGTTTCTACCTGAGTGAATCGCACACTCAAAGATAACAACAGAGTCGCCACCGAACTTCATTTAGTCCCAAAGGACAGGGAAAATATCGATAAAACCCAAGGGGAAGAGAAACGGGAACGGGGGGTCGGTTATGCGAAAGGAAGGTACTAGCACCTAACGCATCCGTGAACTACGACGCTCTTTATTTCCTCATTGCACTATGAGGGTACGTAGGCACGAGGACCTCAATCCTCCGCGAGCACTTTCTTTATTTTATTTCTTTTTCCCCTTTCTCTTCTCTCTCTCCTTCTTTTAGATAGAAGCCTTTAGATAGATAACCCATCCAAGCCTAGAAGCAAGCGAAATGGTTCTCGTCGAGTACGACGGATGCGTTAGGTGCTAGTACCTTCCATTCGCATAACCGACCCCCCCCCCCCCGTTCCCGTTTCTCTTCCCCTTGGGTTTTATCGATATTTTCCCTGTCCTTTGGGACTAAATAAAGTTCGGTGGCGACTCTGTTGTTATCTTTGAGTGTGCGATTCACTCAGGTAGAAACCATCCATCTTCAGAACTGTTTTCCATGCTATTATTGCTTGTATAGAGTTGTAGCATAAAACTTACAAAACTTGTCCTATTTTGAAACCACTATCGGGTTTTAAAATGTAGACATTTTTAGAAAATTCTGAGACCACCATTGGATTCCTCATGAAATTATAGGTAGGATTCATCTTTATTTCATCCAATTTCATAGAAAAATGAAGAAGTTATGGCCTTCTTGCAAAGGTACCAAAATCTGGCCTCCCTTGGGCAAGAACCAGGTCATAGCGCCTTGGCCAGGCCTAAAAACAAGTTACCCATATGTGTTTGTGGGGTGGATTTGATACACGGATGTATCACCACCCCAGTGGGAGCAGCGTGTATTTTCAAGTGTGTTTGTGTTGGAGGGCGTGGGTTCAACACCCACCCATGCCATTTTGTCCAATTTTTCACATTTTCATTATTTTTTGATATTTTCCTTATTATTTTTAATAATTGTTTTTGTTAATCAATTTTAATTATTTTAAAATGAGTTTTTGCACAAATATCACTCACACATTAAAAATATTTTATTCACCAAAAAATCACAAAAAATATTTTTATTTGATATATTTTTAATATATTTAAAAATATTATTTTAAATTGTTTTAAATGCTTTTAAAATGATTTCTTTTTCTTGATTTTAAAACCAAAATGATTTTAAATATCTATGTGAATAAAATACCTTTTTCATAAACCTTAATCATTGTTTATAAAATGATTAATGATTTTATTTGGTAAATTATACATATTTTATTTGATTTTTCTTTGAAAAATATCTTTAAAAAATATAACATTAGGGTTTTGTTTGGATCCAATCTTTCAACTTCATTTCAATACTCATGGACCTATTTTAGAGTGTAAGACCCAACCCCCATTTGTACATAAACAATTTTTGGGCATCAACTATAGTATAAGTCCCACAACGTCTTTCAGTATCGCGGTGCGATCACTGTTTTCAAATAAATTAACTTGGGCCTCTCCTTGAGTATAAGCCCCAATCCTTTTGTACATAAAATTTGTTTTAAACAATAACTTTGGGCCTCTAATAGAGTGTACGACCCAACACCCTTTTGTAAATAGAAAAATCTTTTAGCCTCATTCATCCTAGGCTTTGTACAGGATACAAATAAACACCTGGACCTTTATCTAGAGTGTAAGACCCAACACCTTTGTTTCTCTATTACTTGAGATCAAGTCATCTTGAAAGTTCAAAACTTTCTTCAATTTCTTCAAAACCCTAATCCAATCTTGAAGAAAACATCTGATCAATCACAACACACTTGGGCTTCTATCCAGAGAATAAAACCCACCACCTTTCTCAATTCAATACTTGTTTATATACTTGTCCATATGTCTGTATATACACTTGTGCATATCTTGTTAAGTCTCTCTTAGCATTTAAATCATCCTCGATTTAGACTAGTTCAAACAATAGGATCCTTCCAGTCAGTATAACTTAGTTCAAATGACTAGTTCCTCGTGTACAAAAGAATACATTTTGCCTCCTCTTGGGCTTTATCCAAGCATCATTGCCTCCTTTTGAGCATTATACAATGAATCTCCTCAGAAGATAGCCTCCCCTTAGGCTTTGTTCAATTTGATCAACCATGAAACAATTCAATAAAGAGAGGATTATTTGCCGGTGAAACATCTTCTTTATCCCCATTAACCCTGGAACAGTTCAACAAAAGAAAGGATTATTTGTCGGTGAAACCTTTCTTGAACTCTTCCTAGACTTGGGAAGTCTCAATCCCTAGCCTCCTCATGGGCTTCATACAAGGACCCACAGGCTTCCTAGAAGCATCCCCAGCCTCCTCTTAGGCTTCATATAAGAACCCTCAGGCTTTCTAAAAGCATAGGATATATCCTAGTCATCTATACACCAGTCCCCTGAAGAGTCAAAACCTCTAAGACATTCAAGCTTATCTTTTTAAGTCTCTCCTGATCCTCAACAAGGTATGGCTTTCATCTTTAAAATCCTCAACCAGGATCAGGTTACCATCAACAAACCCCAAAAGAATCAATGCCTCATGGCATCTGATAGATAAACTCTTCTTTAATCCCTGTAGCGAGTGATTTTGGACGTGGTTCTTAAGCATTGTCGCTCTGGGGCACTACAGGTCGATTCATTTTTTATCCTATTGAAGCTGATGAAGGAAGGGAAATAGATGTCTCCAATTAACCCTGCTTGCATACTGAGGTTAAACAGTCAAGACTGTTTGTTTACAGATGCGGTTTAGATTGTGGGCCTCTCTCTGCTTATTTTGCTAAGAACGTAGTGTAACGGGATCATGTTATTTGGTAGGATATTTAGGACTGATGCTTTTCGATTGATATGTGAAGGTATAGGATTTTAGGTTTTTGATTAGTGTGCTCGCTAAGATTTTTCAATCTTATGCATACGTATTCCCGTTTGACGAAACAGGGAAATCAGAGCGATCGTAGTTCCTCCTAATCTATGGGAGGAAAGAGTTGTTTTGGTGTCTTGTTCAAAGCCCAGGATGTGAAGCTAAAGGTGATTTGTATCTTGTTCAAAGCCCAAGATATGAAGCTAAAGGGTTGAGTATTTTGTGTCTTGTTCAAAGCCCAAGATTGAAGCTAAAAGGGTCTTTATTTGGTATCTTGTTTAAAGCCCAAGATGTGAAGCTAAAGAGTTTTTTAGGGAGAATTTTTCATCTCTAAAAAGGAGTTGTTGATGTTTGTATACTATGGCAAGACACAGTTTTGAAGCTAAAAGGTTGATTGACTCAACCGGGGTTTTCTTTATACAAAGCCTAAGAGGAGGCTATTGACCCAACAAGAGGGTGCTCTTTATCTGTCTCGTACGAAGCCCGAGATAGAGGCTAAAAGGGTTGACTCACCAAGAGAGTGATTTTGTATGTGTCTTGTACGAAGCCCAAGACGGAGGCTAAAGGTTTGACTCAACAAGAGAGCCTTTTATACTCAACAAGAGAGTTTTTGTATCTCGTACGAAACCCGAGATAGAGGCTTGAACAATGTTTGACTCAACAAGAGAGTGTTTTGGTATCTCGTACGAAGCCCGAGATGGAGGCTAAAAGGTTTGTGACCTAATAAGAGGGTCTTTTATACTCAATAAGAGAGTTTTTGTATCTCGTACGAAGCCCGAGATGGAGGCTGAAGGGTTTTTGACTCAACAAGAGAGTTTTGAATAGATGATTGACTCAACAAGAGAGTTTGAAAAGGTTAGCTCCGCTGAGGAGAATCATTTGTATAAAGCCCAAGAGGAGACTATCTTACTGCTGAGGATTAGATCCATAGGCAGGCCCAAGGGTGGGGAACTCTCATGAGAGATCAGTGTTTGAAAGACTCAAGAGTTTCAGAGTGATCAGTGTTTCTTCCTATGTTTGAAAGGAACTTGAGAATGTCTTCGAGACTCAAGAGTTTTAGACTGTCCAAGTCTAAAGTTTTATCTTTTGTATAATGCCCAAGAGGAGGCACGGGCATTAAGGGATGAGTATCAACCCTAGAATGGCCGGAGTTTTGACACTGGAAAGACTGCTCTAGCAAAGGATTGCTAAGTTCTGTCTTATACCTTTAAGAGGTCGTCAGGGTCCTTGTACTAAGCCCAAGAGAAGGCATGAGAGCTTTTAAGAAGCCGAAGGGTCCTTGTACAACGCCCAAGAGGAGGCGGGGGTGCTTTTAAGAAGCCTGTGGGTCCCCAAACCCCGAGAAGTTCAAGACAGGCTATTCACAGAGAATAGATCAAGCCAGGAAAGTCCGAGAATTTGGAAGAAACTCAAGAGATGCCATTCACGGAGAAAAGATCATCTCTGGGGAGTTAGAGTTTCTTTGACAATTTCTAAGGGTGACAGTCTGAGAAAGGGTTCACCGAGAATGCTTCCTTTCGCGTCTCCATATTGTTTAACCCCAAGAGGAGGGAAGACTGTGTGTGGTAATCCTATGAGGATCTAGTTTTGTTTGTATTTAAGAGTGGCCAACAGGAGTTGTCGGGGAAAACTCTAAATAGTTATACTAGTATTACACAGTTGATATTTGACAAGCATATAAAAGTTTGTGAAAGGAGACTTACAGTGAGCAGCCCCACAATACAGTTATATATATATATATATATATATATATATATATATATATATATATATATATATATATATATATATATATATATATATATATATATATATATATATATATATGAAAGTGGATAAAGAAAGCGGGTAAACACTTACTCGGTTGTAGAGCTTCCATGCTGTTTTGTTAGTTGTTCAACAAAGAAAGCTTTGATAATAATATTATATTCAAAATCAAAGGAGAAAGTGGTTTGAAAATATTGATGGGGCTTACAGCTCAAGGAGAGGCCCAAGGTTTTATCAATGATTGCACTGTGGTTTTGAATTTGTACAGAGGGACTTATACAAGTGACTGAGGCCCAAAAAGGTTTTTTGTACAAAGGTATGGGTCTTATACTCTTTCAAGAGGCCCAAAAGGTGTTTAAATAAATGGAATGGGTCTTATAACATGAGGGTAGGCCCAGATGATTTTTCGTTTTGAAATGGCGATTGCGCCGAGGTTTTTGAAAACACAGTGGGTCTTATACAATGACTGAGGCCCAAATTATTGTATTTACAAAGGGGGTGGGTCTTACACTCTAATAGAGGCCCAAAGGGTTTTGTACAAGATATGGGGCTTACAACTCAAGGAGAGGCCCAAATGAAAAACAATGATCGCACCGTTATATTGAAAACTGTACCGGGACTTATACAATGGCAGAGGCCCAAATCATTTTGATTTCAAAGAGGGGTTGGATCTTACACTCTATTAGAGACCCAAAAGGTTTTGAAAATGAATGAAGATGGGTCTTATAGCTCAAGGAGAAGCCCAGTTGATTATTTTTGAAAAGGCGGTCGCGCCGAGATCTTTGAAAACACCGTGGGTCTTATACAAAGACTGAGGCCCAAATCATTTTGGTTTCAAAGAGGGGTTGGTTCTTACACTCTATTAGAGGCCCAAAAGGTTTTGAAAAGTTTGATGAGGGTTGAATTAATCAAAACCCTAATTTGTTTTCAAAAATGTATTTTAATTGAAAAAATTCAATTAAAATGACCAAAATTGCTTAACGTGTGGAAAACAAATTGTGATCTTGGATTAATGTTTCAAAAATCAAGTTTTGACCTAAAAAATGATTAGAAATCATTAAAATTTGCAAAATCAAGAAGGAAAAAATATTTTAAATGTCAAAAACAATTAAAACCCTAGGACATGATCAAGGCACAAAACAGACAACCAAAAAACCTTTTTCCAGTTAAGTCCTCTTTGTAGGAGGATATTTTCTCTATACATCACATTTCAAAACAGACAACCAAAAAACCTTTTTCCAGATACTTAATGTAACTTGCACACTTGTTGATTTAAAATCCAAGCTGGAGTCCCTCCTTTATCCTGGTTAAAATTTCTCTTTCATTTAAGTGATGTAAGTGGCAAGCCTTGGATTCTACACATCCATGTCAATGTCCCTCTCTTAGCATGCAGAGACTTATTAAAGGAAGATGTGGCATTGCTGGATTCCACATATCCTAGTTAAAATAACTTTCCTTATAATCAATTCCTCAATATTTGTGATGAATATGTGAGATATCTCTTGTTGAACCCTAATTTTTACCCCTAAGATTTCGCTCATCTCATTTGTATCTCATACCATAAACAAGATCACAATCATTTGTTTCTCCTGCGTATCTGTATATTATTCTTACTTGTTTCTGTTTACTAACCTCTAACCAAAATACCAAAAACAATGTTGCAGTTTCTCTTTGTGTGTTGTGCAGGTTTGTAAAAGACAATGAAGTGATTTCATGTCATGTGGTTGCTCGTTCATGATCCAATTCAGATGGATGTTTGACCTAATCTTGGTTAAACTATCAAGCAATCGTTTCAAGTGAAAGTTATCTGTTTCAGTGGGTTATTCCTCAAAAGCAGTGACTGTCAAGTTGTTGTGTGGTGATATTCATCAGGGTCATCTGAGTTCATCAGTCCATATTGGGTTCATCTGTGGATTTATTTTCTCAGAGATTGATGAATTTTGAAGTAATTCAGAATTTATCATCAGAGGCTCAGAGGATGGTTGTTGTTCAGTTGTGAATTGTTCAGTAGTGGTTGTGTGCACTTTATCAGAGGCTTGTGAAAAAATTCAAGTTTGGTTTTGGGCTAAAACAATAGAGTTTGTTTATCCATTCACTTATCCATTATCCAAATTCATCAAATCCATTATCAACCCATATTCATTTTCCTAAATCCAATTACCGTATCCAAATCCACTTTTCATAGTCCATTATGAACCAATTATCCATTTTTTCCATCATTCTAAACCATTTATCCATTTAATATTCATTTTAATCCATCTTTCAAATATCCATATTTCTTTCCCATTTCCATTTCATTTTTTGTTAAAAATTCATTTCTTTATCCAAATATCCAATTCAAAAAAATCATATCCAATTATTTCCAACTATCCATTCACAAATCAAATATTCAATGTCCATTTTCCTATATCACATCTTAGACCATTTTTTTTTTCTAAAAGTCCATATCCACTTCTACAACAACCAATGTATCCATATTCCATTTTTTCTCTATTGTCCAAAACCATTTCAAAATATCCAGATTCATTATCCAATTTTCCTTTCTTTTTCCTAAAAAAATCTTAATTCTCCAATTATCCTTTTTTCTAACCATTTCTCTTAATCAACATTTTAATCCAAATTCAATTCGAAAAATATATCAAAGTCCATTTTGTTTTTGAAGGCCCATTTACAATTACAACAAAAATTAGAAAAAAGATCATGAAGTCTTCACACGATTTCCAGAAGCCATCCATCAGCTACTACCTTTCCAAACTTTAACAAGCCATAAGAAACAAAAAGCTAATCGCACATACATCGCGTCGTACCAAGTCAACGACCCATACACCCAGCCATAAACCAAAGCAAATGACTTGTTGCAATCAACAAAAGCACAAAATAATTCACACTCCACATGAAGCCATAAAGCCGCGAGCTGCTACTACACCCAATTAGGAATGCAAAAACTGCAAGCCATGGTTAATACTCCAAGTCACTTTATGCTGCTGCCAAGCTCCAAGCTCCAACAACACAAGCCAGTTACGAAAGCTGCTATCACAAGCCACGACTTGTACAGCTCCAAAACCAAAACACGAAACAAGCCGCAACACACTGCATCAGTTCAAAGCAAAACGGCATCACGTAACAAGGGAGTGAAACAACTTGCAATTTACAGCAAACGACAATCCAATTTTCAATTCAATTCCTCACCTCTTCTTCTATAAATATGAGCCTCATCTCATTCATTCTTTAAGCTTGGAAAGCCAAATACATCCTGCCAAAATTACTTCAAGCTTCAACCTCACCAATTTTCACCCACCAAGTCATTCCATAAATCTCTTTCTTCAACATTCCAAGAAAAAACTCAAACAAATATTACCTTCAAATCATTCACCTGCAAATTATTCACAAACCATTCACAACAATCCAATTCTCTTCAACCTTCTTCAATAAACAAACAATTTCCACCAATTCAAAACAAAGCCGTAAAAGCATCAACGCAACAATAACAAACAACATTCAGTCCAGAAAAGAAGAGAGGAACAAGATTCAAAGCCTTACAAATCTTGTTTTGAAGGTATCGGATTGATTTCGCATTTTTCGACTCGAATTGTTGTTGAGTGGTTCTTGAAATCGATTACACCATTACGAAGAACATTTCATTCCGATCGCAACCGTACGTATTTCAACTTCCGCCGCTCCTTTGTGAGGCTTTTCGCGAATCTCTCCGACGTGTGAATAGTGTCCGCAGTGAACCCAGAGGAAGAAGAAGATCACGATTTTCTTTTTTTCTTTTTTCTGATTTTTTTTGCTTTTTTTACATCTTTTAAATTGATTTAGTGTGTTGTTGGGCCTAGCCCGTTGAAAATTCATATCACCACCACCCTACTTCTATTACATACCTCCCTCTCTTTTTTCATTAATTTTCTTTTAAATTTTCTTTTAAATTCTTCTAAATCTATTTCTATTTATATATATATATATATATATATATATATATATATATATATATATATATATATATATATATATATATATATATATATATATATATTTCTTTTCTTTTTCTTTACTGTTTTTTTTTAGAAAAAATCTCTTGGAAAATATTTCAAAATATATTTGGCTTTATTTTAACTTTGTCATTTTGTTCTTGATTTTATTTGATGAGATTTCTATTTTGGTGAATTGTTGGTTGTTGCTTGGATAATAATTTGTTAGATCCATTTTTCTTAATTCTTTTTCTTTTTGATCGATGAAAGTCTAATTGATCTTGGAATTCATTTGTTGAATTTCGATCAAGACTAGATCGTTACCATTTTTTCTTTTCGTGCGGTATTGTTTTCTGATGACGACTCACATATCGTTCATCAAGCATACATTAGCACATAGAGCTATTGACCGACCTCATTGTAGGGTAATTACTCCGTAAATTATTCGGCGATTGCTTAACATAGTGAAATATTTGTCCCGCATCGGAAACGATCAAGAATATTGATTATTTGTCTTTTGGTTCAAAACTTATGAAACTTGTTGTTAGGAGGCTTTGATCTTATCAATACTCTAATGAGTTTTCATTAATCTTGACCTAAGTGCAATTATTTAATTATTATTGATCACTAATTCTAACAACTAATCACTAACTTACTAACATTACTATTGTACTAATCCTTTACAATTCCTTCTCGCTCCTTATCTCTTTTACTTTTATGCTTCATTTTTATCATTTCATATCATGTTTATGCTTCCGCAATTTTTCCTTTGTTCGTTGGACATATGTTTATGCTTCCGCAATTTGCCTTTTGTCCGTTGTACACATGTTTATGCTTATGCCTTTTTTCACTTTGTCCACTTGGACCAAAAACATTAATAAAGGCCAAAACCTCTAAAAAAACTTGTGCTTCTAATCTTGGACTATGGTTACTATCCTTTGCAATGGACATGGAGTTTTGCACCTAGACCTTGGACTTCAATGCTATTCTTGAATCCTTGAACTTAGACCTTGGACATCCAATGCAATTCTTGGAACCTTGGACTTAGACTTAAGACCTTTCTCCCTTTGCTTTGGAATTATGGTTCGAAGACTATGGAGCTTACTTGTGTGGTTAGGCTATTATTATCCTTTAGCTTTTACTTTATGCTTTAGGATTGTCACTTCTTCTCCACCCATTCTTCAATTTTCAAAACTTGTTGATTGTCCAATGTCATTCTTGGACATCTTTTGACATACCTTTTTGTCTCGTTCGTAGTTTCTATCTAATGCTATTCTTGGATGTCACTACTCATCTTTCAGGGTCTTGTCCCTCTCTTTCCAACTATTGATGGATACTTCTTGTCACCTTGACAGATCTCCAGAAATAGCTTGTGTCCCCGGCGTGTCTTTTCGCGTCATCTCTCTCAATTTACCGTAACTCTCTTGTTTCAAGTTTCCCCGCAGTGTGTCTCATCCTTTGCATTCATATCATCTTGTGACATCTTATGGCTAAAAATTTGGATTTCTGTATTTAAGTATCTTTAATCTTGTCGAGACGAAGTTTTCAACCTTCATATCTCCTGATAGAAGAAACTTAAATAGGGGCAGTTGTTGAACCCTAATTTTCACCCCTAAGATTTCGCTCATCTCATTTGCATCTCATACCACAAACAAGATCACAATCATTTGTTTCTTCTGCGTATCTGTATATTATTCTTACTTGTTTCTGTTTACTAACCTCTAACCAAAATACCAAAAACAATGTTGCAGTTTCTCTCTGTGTGTTGTGCAGGTTTGTAAAAGACAATGAAGTGATTTCATGTCATGTGGTTGATCGTTCATGATCCAATTCAGATGGTTGTTTGACCTAATCTTGGTCAAACTATCAAGCAATCGTTTCAAGTGAAAGTTATCTGTTTCAGTGGGTTATTCCTCAAAAGCAGTGGCTGTCAAGTTGTTGTGTGGTGATATTCTATTTTCTCAGAGATTGATGAATTTTGAAGTAATTCAGAATTTATCATCAGAGGCTCAGAGGATGGTTGTTGTTCAGTTGTGAATTGTTCAGTAGTGGTTATGTACACTTTATCAGAGGCTTGTGAAAAAATTCAAGTTTGGTTTTGGGCTAAAAAAATAGAGTTTGTTTATCCATTCACTTATCCATTATCCAAATCCATCAAATCCATTATCAACCCATATTCATTTTCCTAAATCCAATTACCTTATCCATATCCACTTTTCATAGTCCATTATGAACCAATTATCCATTTTTTCCATCATTCTAAACCATTTATCCATTTAATATTCATTTTAGTCCATCTTTTAAATATCCATATTTCTTTCCCATTTCCATTTCATTTTTTGTTAAAAATCCATTTCTTTATCCAAATATCCAATTCAAAAAAATCATATCCAATTATTTCCAACTATCCATTCACAAATCAAATATTCAATGTCCATTTTCCTATATCACATCTTAGACCATTTTTTTTCTAAAAGTCCATATCCACTTCTACAACAACCAATGTATCCATATTCCATTTTTTCTCTATTGTCCAAAACCATTTCAAAATATCCAGATTCATTATCCAATTTTCCTTTCTTTTTTCTAAAAAAAATTTAATTCTCCAATTATCCTTTTTTCTAACCATTTCTCTTAATCACCATTTTAATCCAAATTCAATTCGAAAAATATATCAAAGTCCATTTTGTTTTTGAAGGCCCATTTACAATTACAACAAAAATTAGAAAAAAGATCATGAAGTCTTCACACGATTTCCAGAAGCCATCCATCAGCTACTACCTTTCCAAACTTTAACAAGCCATAAGAAACAAAAAGCCAATCGCACATACATTGCGTCGTACCAAGTCAACGACCCATACACCCAGCCATAAACCAAAGCAAATGACTTACTGCAATCAACAAAAGCACAAAACAATTCACACTCCACATGAAGCCATAAAGCCGCGAGCTGCTACTACACCCAATTCGCAATGTAAAAACCGCAAGCCATGGTTAATACTCCAAGTTACTTTATGTTGCTGCCAAGCTCCAAGCTCCAACAACACAAGCCAGTTACGAAAGCTGCTATCACAAGCCACGACTTGTACAGCTCCAAAACCAAAACGCGAAACAAGCCGCAACACACTGCATCAGTTCAAAGCAAAACGGCATCACGCAACAAGGGAGTGAAACAACTTGCAATTTACAGCAAACGGCAATCCAATTTTTAATTCAATTCCTCACCTCTTCTTCTATAAATATGAGCCTCATCTCATTCATTCTTTAAGCTTGGAAAGCCAAATACATCCTGCCAAAATTACTTTAAGCTTCAACCTCACCAATTTTCACCCACCAAGTCATTCCATAAATCTCTTTCTTCAACATTCCAAGAAAAAACTCAAACAAATATTACCTTCAAATCATTCACCTGCAAATTATTCACAAACCATTCATAACAATCCAATTCTCTTCAACCTTCTTCAATAAACAATCAATTTCCCCCAATTCAAAACAAAGTCGTAAAAGCATCAACGCAACAACAACAAACAACATTCAGTCCAGAAAAGAAGAGAGGAACAAGATTCAAAGCCTTACAAATCTTGTTTTGAAGGTATCGGATTGATTTCGCATTTTTCGACTCGAATTGTTGTTGAGTGGTTTTTGAAATCGATTACACCATTACGAAGAACATTTGATTCCGATCGCAACCGTACGTATTTCAACTTCCGCCGCTCCTTTGTGAGGCTTTTCGCGAAGCTCTCCGCCGTGCGAGTAGTGTCCGCAGCGAACCCAGAGGAAGAAGAAGATCACGATTTTCTTTTTTTCTTTTTTCTGATTTTTTTTGCTTTTTTTACATCTTTTAAATTGATTTAGTGTGTTGTTGGGCCTAGCCCGTTGAAAATTCATATCACCGCCACCCTACTTCTATTACATACCTCCCTCTCTTTTTTCATTAATTTTCTTTTAAATTCTTCTAAATCTATTTCTATTATATATATATATATATATATATATATATATATATATATATATATATATATATATATATATATATATATATATATATATATATATATATATATATTTCTTTTCTTTTTCTTTACTGTTTTTTTTTTAGAAAAAATCTCTTGGAAAATATTTCAAAATATATTTGGCTTTATTTTAACTTTGTCATTTTGTTCTTTATTTTATTTGATGAGATTTCTATTTTGGTGAATTGTTGGTTGTTGCTTGGATAATAATTTGTTAAATCCATTTTTCTTAATTCTTTTTCTTTTTGATCGATGAAAGTCTAATTGATCTTGGAATTCATTTGTTGAATTTCGATCAAGACTAGATCGTTACCATTTTTTCTTTTCGTGCGGTATTGCTTTCGGATGACGACTCACATATCGTTCATCTAGCATACATTAGCACATAGAGTTATTGACCGACCTCATTGTAGGGTAATTACTCCGTAAATTACTCGGCGATTGCTTAACATAGCGCAATATTTGTCCCGCATCGGAAACGATCAAGAATATTGATTATTTGTCTTTTGGTTCAAAACTTATGAAACTTGTTGTTAGGAGGCTTTGGTCTTATCAATCCTCTAATGAGTTTTCATTAATCTTGACCTAAGTGCAATTATTCAGTTATTATTGATCACTAATTCTAACAACTAATCACTAACTTACTAACATTACTATTGTACTAATCCTTTACGATTCCTTCTCGCTCCTTATCTCTTTTACTTTTATGCTTCATTTTTATCATTTCATATCATGCTTATGCTTCCGCAATTTTTCCTTTGTCCGTTGGACATATGTTTATGCTTCCGCAATTTACCTTTTGTCCGTTGGACACATGTTTATGCTTATGCCTTTTTTCACTTTGTCCACTTGGACCAAAAACATTAATAAAGGCCAAAACCTCTAAAAAACATGTGCTTCTAATCTTGGACTATGGTTACTATCCTTTGCAATGGACATGGAGTTTTGCACCTAGACCTTGGACTTCAATGCTATTCTTGAATCTTTGAACTTAGACGTTGGACATCCAATGCAATTCTCGGAACCTTGGACTTAGACTTAGGACCTTTCTCCCTTTGCTTTGGAATTATGGTTCGAAGACTATGGAGCTTACTTGTGTGGTTAGGCTATTATTATCCTTTAGCTTTTACTTTATGCTTTAGGATTGTCACTTCTTCTCCACCCATTCTTCAATTTTCAAAACTCTCTCTCTTTTTCAAAACTTCTTGATTTCAAACTATCACTTCTTTCATAATCAAACCTTGACTTTGTCAAGTGACTTTATTCTTTTCCTTTCATTTCTTAACAAAATGCTAAACTACATAAGCATGTTCACACCTTTTTCAAAAGACTTAAAAAACACCAAACTCATTCAAACTCTTTTTGTGTCCTCGTGCACTTTTTCCTTTAACTTTTTCATAAGTTTAGACATGATTCATTTCTTTAAGCGGAATTATTCGCTTGGAAATGACGACTTATCTTTACATCTAAAATCAACCAAAACAAAACAATTTTCATTCTTTGTACCACGAACTACGGGGTTTTGATCCTACATTGCACATCGTGGGTACGTAGGCATGAGGCGACAAGTCTCTCCAAACACAAAAATCTTAAAAACAATTTCTCTTCTCATCTTATCAATCACTTTTCAAGCAAACTTTTTTAGACCAAAAGCGGTAGATATTTCAAAGGGCTCCTATAGAGTACTATAGACGTTTTGGGTGCTAACACCTTCCCATCGCGTAACCAACCCCCCTTACCTGGACGCTCTTCACTTGTTCTTGTTTAGAGCTTGTGTAGGTTTTGTTTGCTCTTTTTCCTTTCCTTTTTGGATAAAATAAAAGTGCGGTGGCGACTTTTGCTTTTCGAGTTAAGTTAATCAATAGCTTACACTCACGATTTTGCCGCTACAGAAAAGTGGCGACTCTGCTGGGGACAGATTGACCTCTTGTTGGTCCATTCCTTGAGGGGTTTAGCCTACTTTGATTTGTTTACTGCTTTTTGCCTGATTTGCTTGTTACTTGCTTATTCTGTTTGGGATTTTTCTTGTGTGGTGAGATAAGTCTTGTACCCAGACTTGAGTGTACACCTAAGACTAGGGTGGAAAGTAGTGTGACTTGTGTGGCATTTGGCCAGACTTAGTATACACGAAAACTCCACATCCGGCCGAGGTTTTCTTTGGTAATGTTCTATCCTGCGCATTTGGTGCAGATGATGGAATGTAACTTGGAAAACTGTCGACTCTGGCGACCATTCCCGAGGACTCAGTTGAGGCACTCCTCCCAAGAGGCAATAATGGCAGACCAAAAATGGCAAACCCGTTATACTTCTTGATCCGAGGACTCGAAGCTGAGAACTTTAGAATCCTTTAACCCAACTTGGCCTTATTAGGACGTGGTACGGTGGCTATTCAGGTGCAAACTTAAATCAGTTTTTATGCGATACCACACTCAGACGAGATTCTCTTGAGAATATTATTGACTACCAAGCAATTGGGAAATTAATAATATCCGAAAGATGGGTTGTAGACTCTGGGAACTTCTTTAGAACCTTGTTTGGCAGGTGTTATACCCTTAGCACATACCTTTGTGGGATTGGTTCTTAACCTCGACTTCATGCTCGTGACTCGGACCTTTGAACCCGTGTGCTTTGAATGATCTTGTTTGTGGTTGTTGCATTCATGCACTCTTGCATCCATGAGCATACATATGCATTTCTTCTCAGTTGTCTCAGAAACTCATTTCAACTGTCTCCTTCTCCAGTTATCTATTCATCGTCAAGCTGTTTCCTCAACACAACTACGGAACTAGAGCTGCTGTCAGTTTGAGAATGGAAAACCAAGAACAACACAATGCCGAAGTCAGAATGGAAATTGATGAGTTGAAGGTCGGTATGACCAAGCTCACAGAAATGCTGCAAGTTCTGATTGCTAGAGGAGAACCACCTCAGAGGACTGTAATTGTTGAAGCTTCAACTGCTGCTGTTGACCCTCCATTGACTCAGCAACCAGCTTCTACTTGGCCAGAATTTGGGTTACCTCTGAATTACTCGCCACCCTTTGCAACTACTCCTGTGTTTGTCTCGCCAGTATCTTCAGCTCCATTGTTCACTGAACCTCAGCCTATTGTGCATTCTGTTGCTCAAGCTATTCCGGAGAATCCTTTCGTGTACCATGCTGCTGGTCCACAATCTGAAAGTCAGGGAGAACCTGGATATATTGAAGAAGTCAGAGAGCAATGGCAAACTCTAGACAAAAGGATAAGAGTCGTGGAAGGAAGTGATGTCTTTAGTGCTGCTGCAATGGACATGTGCTTGGTTTCTGACTTGGTTATTCCTCCAAAATTCAAGACTCCTGATTTTGAGAAATACAAGGGGCACACCTGTCCCAGAACACACTTGGTGATGTACTGCCGCAAGATGGCTGCTCATGCCAAAAATGACAAACTGCTCATTCATTGTTTCCAAGACAGCTT
This sequence comes from Lathyrus tuberosus, assembly GCA_022829125.1. Classification (NCBI taxonomy): domain Eukaryota; kingdom Viridiplantae; phylum Streptophyta; class Magnoliopsida; order Fabales; family Fabaceae; genus Lathyrus; species Lathyrus tuberosus. Next base: position 8,451,511 of record JALAZF010000203.1, on the reverse strand, counting down.
GAGTGGGGCTTCGATGAAATGGTATATGGGACTTGAGAAGAACCGTATCCAAAGCTGGATGGACTTGTCTGATGCTTTCTTAAAGAAGTATAAGTACAATCTAGACATGGCACCTGACCGCTGTCAATTGCAAAATATGTCTCAGAAAGAAAGAGAAACCTTTAAGGAGTACGCTCAGCACTAGAGAGAGCTAGCTGCTCAAGTGGAGCCACCCTTGGCTGAAAAAGAATTGACTGGATTGTTCATGGACACTCTTCAGCCACTCTTTTGGGAAAAGATGATAGGTAGTGTATCATCTGGTTTTGCTGACCTAGTCACTATTGGAGAAAGACTAGAAGAAGGTATCAAGAAAGAAAGGATTGCTAATGCTGAAGCCTTCAGTGGTGCTAAAAAGTATGCTGGGAATTTTCAAAAGAAAAAGGATGGTGATACCCATGTTGTTTCAGTTGAAGGGAAACCTCGTCACAGACAACAACCATTTGTAGCTATAGTTTCTCCTGTTGTCAATGCTCAACCAGTTCAAGCTCCTCGTCAGCCTGTTAGACAAAATCAGAATCGCAATAAGGTTAACTTTGATCCTATCCCGATGTCTTACACTGAGTTGTATCCATGTCTTGTAAAGAAAGGTTTAATTACAATGAGGGATCTACCTCCTCCTCCAAATCCTCTTCCAGCCGGCTATAGGGCTGATCTTCACTGTGAGTTCCATCGAGGTGGGGCAGGCCATAACTTGGAAGGTTGCTATGCATTGAAAGCTAGAGTACAAGATTTGGTGAACCTAAAGATTCTGGACTTTGCTGATAATAATCCCAATGTTGTCAATAATCCTTTGCCAGAGCATGCCAAGTAAAGTTTGAGTCAGTTCAGACGGATCATCTCCTAAAGCCAGTGTTTCAGACAGGACAACTCATCCTTGTTGCTTATTAGTCACTAGGCCTTGTTTCTTTCTGTTTGCATTTTTCTTTGATTGTATTGACTGATTGCTTTCGAACTTTATTTGTACTTTCATGGTAATTTCAATGAAATGAGCATTGCAATTTTTGATTCAATTCATTTATGTCCACTGTGCGCATCTTTATGCTTTCTTTTTCACAAAAAACAAAAATATATCTCCTGTTCACTTTCTTTCAAGCTTTTGTTTATGCAAAGATTGGAGGGAGGATGATGAAAACGAAATACCTAAAATTGCTGAACTGCATGCTTTCAATTTAAAACTTGGCTGATGATGTACATGCATTGTTTCAACTCCCAAACACTGGAGAAATAAGGAAGTTAATCCCTTGTCAACCCCTTCGAGCCTAGAAGTTGGAGTTTCTTTTTGTACGAAAAACCCGCAATCTTAACCCGGGGATGGGTAGTTCTCAGTTAATTTGATTGTGCATGCAAGACGCCTTCTAATAAAGGTTGCAATCACAAGTTTTCCTTTGCACACATCAAAGAAGTGTTGAAGATGTCTTTCAAATCAAAAGCCAATGATGGTTCACCGTAATCATTAAGCCAGACAGTCACTGTCTTTCAAAAAAAAAGAAATAAAAAAAAATCAAATGAAAAGCCCGCTAAGTCAAAACCTATGAAGGAGACTTAGGCAAAAATTGGGGCATCCCGCTGACTGTAAGCTCAAATGACACAGTTCAGGCAAAAGTTAGGGATAATAAAAGATCAATCAAGAGGTTACCAAAATCCTCAAAGATAAAACAAGTTGACTGAGGTCCTCATCAAAAACAACAAAATGTTGTAAGAATTGCCATCTCAAAAATCCCTTGAGCCATCATCATAACAGTGTTGCAATTCCAAAATCTCCTGGAACCTGAATGCATAGTTTGAATTAACTGAGCATAGGACTGAAGGTCATCACGAAGAATGGGTTGGGTACAAATAAACTTTGAGCCTATATCCTTTGTTTCAAAAACCGTGAATCAGACCACGTTACGACCTTCAAAAGACCTAATTGAAGCCAGGTTTCTTTTGAAAGCATACTACAACAAGGTTGCGTAAACTGACTCCTATGTTTGATGCCAATCATTTGCTTTGATGTCTTACCTTTGCTTTCTCTTTCACTTTGCATGTCTAAATCACCATGTTTTGACAACTGATTCATTTTTCTTTACATCAATAATATCATTCCAAAAATGATTTTTGATTTCAAAATTGCATTGAGCTTTGCATTAAAATTACCATGTTTGTTTGAATAATCCTATTTGCAGGCAAACTTTCCTCATCAAGAATTTTCAAACAGTTGAGAAACTTGGTCACTGATCCTATCAGGGGCACATTACTTCCAGATCCTGTTGTGAATCAGTTCAAGATTTGTTGCTCAGTGCAAGTTATTCTCACAATTGTTTAACCAGAAGATCTCTTTCAAGATTCATACTGAGTTTAGCCTTCTCAACAGTTATTTCAAGAACTGAAGCCATGATCAGTTCATCCCCAGCAATAGCAACTGAAGTTATGATCAGTTTATTCTCAACATTCATTTCAAGAATTGAAGCCATGATCAGTTCATTCTTCCCCTACAGCAGTCAAACTAAAGCTATGATCAGTTTATCCTCATCAGTCAATCAATCTGGGGCAATCTTCTTCAAGAATCCTCAAGATGTCTTTCCTCAAAAGACCATCAGCCTGATACAATTCATAAATATGACAGAGATGTGTTCAACATCTTCTCTCCAAGCAGAATGGGCAGTGTTCCCTGTGTTGAGGAATCAGAGTTCCATTCTTCCCTCACAAAGGAGTCTATCTCAGTTGTCCCTATCATTTGCATTGCATACATAAAGTATTCACATATCATACATAGAAAGATTTTCATAGCTCGAAGTGTGCTTCGCGCTCATATGCATTTCCCGAGGTCCTGTTGTTTTCAACATCTTACCTTGCGATCAAAGTCCAACTTACTTGGCACCTACCAAAACTTTTACCTGCCTTTTCATTCAGTGCCATTCCTGAATGTTGTCGTTTACTTGTTTTCTTTATTTCCAGTGCCATTCCTGGATGTTGTTGTCTCCCTGTGCATCTATCGCTGTTGTTAGATGTTTTGGTTCCATTCCAGTGTTATTCCTGGATCTTTGTTTTTCTTCCACTCCAGTGCCATTCCTGGATGTCTGTCTCTTTTGATTTCCAGTGCCATTCCTGGATACCTTGTTCCTTTTGTTTCTCCCAGTGCTATTCCTAGAAATTCTTGTCTCTTCTATAATCCCCAACAGATTTTCTTGGATATCTTTCAGTGTCATTCCTGAAAGTTTTATCTGTTCATTCAGTACCATTCCTGGATGAGCCTTCTCCTTTACATTCAGTGCCATTCCTGGAAGTTTTATCTGTTCATTTAGTGTCATTCCTGGATGAGTCTTCTCCTTTGCATTCAGTTTCATTCCTGGAAGTTTTATCTGTTCATTCAGTGTCATTCCTGGATAAGTTTTCTCCTTTGCATTCAGTGTCATTCCTGGATGTCTTTCTCACTATCATTCAGTACCATTCCTAAATGTAGCAATTTACCTTTACCTTTCAGTGCCATTCCTGAAAGTCCTTGCTCACTTTATTCAATATAAGTCTTGGATATTGTGAACTCTTTTTATCCAATGCCATTCTTGGATACTTATGATGTATTTTTCAGAACCTTTCTCACTTTATCCAATGCCATTCTTGGATGTTGAGATTCCTTTTGTCCAATGCGATTCTTGGATGTTGAGATTCCTTTTGTCCAATGCCATTCTTGGATACCTTTTCCCCAGCCAAGTCCAATGCTATTCTTGGATGACTCTGATGTTTGTTGTTGCCCCATTCAATGCCATTCTTGAATGATGTAGTTCCTTTATCCAATGCTATTCTTGGATATCTTATCCCCGATAGAGTGTTTTTCATCTCCATCCAATGCTATTCTTGGATGACGCTGTTGTTTTTACCAGAAACTTTCTTGTTGATTGTCCAAAGCCATTCTTGGACATCCTTTGACATACCTTTTTGTCTCGTTCGTAGTTTCTATCCAATGCTATTCTTAGATGTCACTACTCATCTTTCAGGGTCTTGTCCCTCTCTTTCCAACTATTGATGGATACTTCTTGTCACCTTGACAGATCTCCAAAAATAGCTTGTGTCCCCGGCGTGTCTTTTCGCGTCATCTCTCTCAATTTACCGTAACTCTCTTGTTTCAAGTTTCCCCGCAGTGTGTCTCATCCTTTGCATTCATATCATCTTGTGACATCTTATGGCTAAAAATTTGGATTTCTGTATTTAAGTATCTTCAATCTTGTCGAGACGAAGTTTTCAACCTTCATATCTCCTGATAGAAGAAACTTAAATAGGGGCAGTTGTTAAACCCTAATTTTTACCCCTAAGATTTCGCTCATCTCAGTTGCATCTCATACCACAAACAAGATCACAATCATTTGTTTCTCCTGCGTATCTATATATTATTCTTACTTGTTTCTGTTTACTAACCTCAAACCAAAATACCAAAAACAATGTTGCAGTTTCTCTCTGTGTGTTGTGCAGGTTTGTAAAAGACAATGAAGTGATTTCATGTCATGTGGTTGCTTGTTCATGATCCAATTCAGATGGTTGTTTGACCTAATCTTGGTCAAACTATCAAGCAATCGTTTCAAGTGAAAGTTATCTGTTTCAGTGGGTTATTCCTCAAAAGCAGTGGCTGTCAAGTTGTTGTGTGGTGATATTCATCAGGTTCATCTGAGTTCATCAGGCCAGATTGAGTTCATCTGTGGATTTATTTTCTCAGAGATTGATGAATTTTGAAGTAATTCAGAATTTATCATCAGAGGCTCAGAGGATGGTTGTTGTTCAGTTGTGAATTGTTCAGTAGTGGTTATGTACACTTTATCAGAGGCTTGTGAAAAAATTCAAGTTTGGTTTTGGGCTAAAAAAATAGAGTTTGTTTATCCATTCACTTATCCATTATCCAAATCCATCAAATCCATTATCAACCCATATTCATTTTCCTAAATCCAATTACCTTATCCATATCCACTTTTCATAGTCCATTATGAACCAATTATCCATTTTTTCCATCATTCTAAACCATTTATCCATTTAATATTCATTTTAGTCCATCTTTTAAATATCCATATTTCTTTCCCATTTCCATTTCATTTTTTGTTAAAAATCCATTTCTTTATCCAAATATCCAATTCAAAAAAATCATATCCAATTATTTCCAACTATCCATTCACAAATCAAATATTCAATGTCCATTTTCCTATATCACATCTTAGACCATTTTTTTTCTAAAAGTCCATATCCACTTCTACAACAACCAATGTATCCATATTCCATTTTTTCTCTATTGTCCAAAACCATTTCAAAATATCCAGATTCATTATCCAATTTTCCTTTCTTTTTTCTAAAAAAAATTTAATTCTCCAATTATCCTTTTTTCTAACCATTTCTCTTAATCACCATTTTAATCCAAATTCAATTAGAAAAATATATCAAAGTCCATTTTGTTTTTGAAGGCCCATTTACAATTACAACAAAAATTAGAAAAAAGATCATGAAGTCTTCACACGATTTCCAGAAGCCATCCATCAGCTACTACCTTTCCAAACTTTAACAAGCCATAAGAAACAAAAAGCCAATCGCACATACATCGCGTCGTACCAAGTCAACGACCCATACACCCAGCCATAAACCGAAGCAAATGACTTGCTGCAATCAACAAAAGCACAAAACAATTCACACTCCACATGAAGCCATAAAGCCGCGAGCTGCTACTACACCCAATTCGCAATGCAAAAACCGCAAGCCATGGTTAATACTCCAAGTCACTTTATGCTGCTGCCAAGCTCCAAGCTCCAACAACACAAGCCAGTTACGAAAGCTACTATCACAAGCCACGACTTGTACAGCTCCAAAACCAAAACGCGAAACAAGCCGCAACACACTGCATCAGTTCAAAGCAAAACGGCATCACGCAACAAGGGAGTGAAATAACTTGCAATTTACAGCAAACGGCAATCCAATTTTTAATTCAATTCCTCACCTCTTCTTCTATAAATATAAGCCTCATCTCCTTCATTCTTTAAGCTTGGAAAGCCAAATACATCCTACCAAAATTACTTCAAGCTTCAACCTCACCAATTTTCACCCACCAAGTCATTCCATAAATCTCTTTCTTCAACATTCCAAGAAAAAACTCAAACAAATATTACCTTCAAATCATTCACCTTCAAATTATTCACAAACCATTCACAACAATCCAATTCTCTTCAACCTTCTTCAATAAACAATCAATTTCCACAAATTCAAAACAAAGCCGTAAAAGCATCAACGCAACAACAACAAACAACGTTCAGTCCAGAAAAGAAGAGAGGAACAAGATTCAAAGCCTTACAAATCTTGTTTTGAAGGTATCGGATTGATTTCGCATTTTTCGACTCGAATTGTTGTTGAGTGGTTCTTGAAATCGATTACACCATTACGAAGAACATTTGATTCCGATCGCAACCGTACGTATTTCAACTTCCGCCGCTCCTTTGTGAGGCTTTTCGCGAATCTCTCCGTCGTGTGAATAGTGTCCGCAGCGAACCTAGAGGAAGAAGAAGATCACGATTTTCTTTTTTTCTTTTTTCTGATTTTTTTTGCTTTTTTTACATCTTTTAAATTGATTTAGTGTGTTGTTGGGCCTAGCCCGTTGAAAATTCATATCACCACCACCCTACTTCTATTACATACCTCCCTCTCTTTTTTCATTAATTTTCTTTTAAATTTTCTTTTAAATTCTTCTAAATCTATATATATATATATATATATATATATATATATATATATATATATATATATATATATATATATATATATCTTTTCTTTTTCTTTACTGTTTTTTTTTTAGAAAAAATCTCTTGGAAAATATTTCAAAATATATTTGGCTTTATTTTAACTTTGTCATTTTGTTCTTGATTTTATTTGATGAGATTTCTATTTTGGTGAATTGTAGGTTGTTGCTTGGATAATAATTTGTTAGATCCATTTTTCTTAATTCTTTTTCTTTTTGATCGATGAAAGTCTAATTGATCTTGGAATTCATTTGTTGAATTTCGATCAAGACTAGATCTTTACCATTTTTTCTTTTCGTGCGGTATTGCTTTCAGATGACGACTCACATATCGTTCATCTAGCATACATTAGCACATAGAGCTATTGACCGACCTCATTGTAGGGTAATTACTCCGTAAATTACTCGGCGATTGCTTAACATAGTGCAATATTTGTCCCGCATCGGAAACGATCAAGAATATTGATTATTTGTCTTTTGGTTTAAAACTTATGAAACTTGTTGTTATGAGGCTTTGGTCTTATCAATCCTCTAATGAGTTTTCATTAATCTTGACCTAAGTGCAATTATTTAATTATTATTGATCACTAATTCTAACAATTAATCACTAACTTACTAACATTACTATTGTACTAATCCTTTACAATTCCTTCTTGCTCCTTATCTCTTTTACTTTTATGCTTCATTTTTATCATTTCATATCATGTTTATGCTTCCGCAATTTTTCCTTTGTTCGTTGGACATATGTTTATGCTTCCGAAATTTGCCTTTTGTCCGTTGGACACATGTTTATGCTTATGCCTTTTTTCACTTTGTCCACTTGGACCAAAAACATTAATAAAGGCCAAAACCTCTAAAAAAACTTGTGCTTCTAATCTTGGACTATGGTTACTATCCTTTGCAATGGACATGGAGTTTTGCACCTAGACTTTGGACTTCAATGCTATTCTTGAATTCTTGAACTTAGACCTTGGACATCCAATGCAATTCTTGGAACCTTGGACTTAGACTTAAGACAATTCTCCCTTTGCTTTGGAATTATGGTTCGAAGACTATGGAGCTTACTTGTGTGGTTAGGCTATTATTATCCTTTAGCTTTTACTTTATGCTTTAGGATAATCACTTCTTCTCCACCCATTCTTCAATTTTCAAAATTCTCTCTCTTTTTCAAAACTTCTTGATTTCAAACTATCACTTCTTTCATAATCAAACCTTGACTTTGTCAAGTGACTTTACTCTTTTCCTTTCATTTCTTAACAAAATGCTAAACTACATAAGCATGTTCACACCTTTTTCAAAAGACTTAAAAAACACCAAACTCATTCAAACTCTTTTTGTGCCCTCGTGCACTTTTTCCTTTAACCTTTTCATAAGTTTAGACATGATTCATTTCTTTAAGCGGAATTATTCGCTTGGAAATAACGACTTGTCTTTACATCTAAAATCAACCAAAACAAAATAATTTTCATTATTTGTACCACGAACTACGGGGTTTTGATCCTACACTGCACATCGTGGGTATGTAGGCATGAGGCGACAAGTCTCTCCAAACACAAAAATCTTAAAAACAATTTCTCTTTTCATCTCCTCAATCACTTTTCAAGCAAACTTTTTCAGACCAAAAGCGGTAGATATTTCAAAGGGCTCCTATAGAGTACTATAGACGTTTTTGGTGCTAACACCTTCCCATCGTGTAACCAACCCCCTTACCTGGACACTCTTCACTTGTTCTTGTTTAGAGCTTGTGTAGGTTTTGTTCGCTCTTTTTCCTTTCCTTTTTGGATAAAATAAAAGTGCGGTGGCGACTCTTGCTTTTCGAGTTAAGTTAATCAATAGCTTACACTCGCGATTTTGCCGCTACATCTCCCTTTAGAGATGACAAATTCTCTCTCAGTCAAACCTTTAGCTTCAATCTTGGGCGTTGAACAAGACACAAAACTCTTTTAGCTTCAATCTTGGGCTTTGAACAAGGCACAAATACTTTTTTAGCTTCAATCTTGGGCTTTGAACAAGATACCAAACAATTTTCCTCCCGTAGAATATGAGGAACTGTGAATGCTCTGATTTCCCAAAATCTCTTTACGGGAATACGTAGGCATAAGATTGCGAAATCTTAGCGAGCACCCTAATCAAAAACTTTTGGTCCAGTACCTTTCCAAAAACAATAGACAACTCAAAAACATTTCCTCAGCCTTTCTCAAAGGAGAAACTTTCCCCGTTCAACAGTAAATGGATTTAAGTGACTAAGCAAAACAATAGTAGAAATATATGCAAATAAAGGTTCATATAGATTACTATAGATACTCTGGGTGTTAACAGCTTCCCTTTGTACAACCAACCCCCGATTCCAAATCTCTTAGCATTTGTAGGGAAAACATTTATGCACAGGGTTAGTTTAAGATATCTTCCCCTTCCTTTTAAGCTTCATAGGATAAATATTAGAAATCAGAAAGTAGCACCAAAAGCGTTTGTGGTCGCGTCACAAAAAAACCGACGCTACAATAAAGAAGCTATGTTCTCTAAGGTAATAGGACCCACTTCTGTTCCAGCTGAAGATATGGAAGGACTCCAAGTTGCTTTAGCTCGGATGGATCAAGAAAGAGATGCTTGGGAGAGTAAATTTCATGTTTTAAATGCGAAGATGTTAGAGTTACAAAGGAAATTGAAGGAGAAATATGATCTGCTTCGCCAGAAGGATGACTTGATTGAACAACATGGAAAGAAAAGGAAGAGGGTGCAAAAGGCTAGGTATGGTGCATGGGAAGGTGTTGTTGACAAGATCTTGAAAGAGAAGGCTGAAATGAAGACTGCTTTTGAAGCTCAGATCAGGAGGCTCAAGAGGAAGTTGCAGCACGGAGATGGATCTTCTTTAGTTGTGGTTCCCTGGGATCCTAGGCCTTAGTTTATGTCTTTTGTTTAGGATTGCTTTGAAATTATGTACTGAAATTGTAATCCTTCCAGATGTTTCAACGAAATGAAAGTTCAAATTTTCCTTTTAATGTTTTATTAGTTATGATGTTTGCAATATGTTTATAATTCCTCAGTTCTTTGAAAATTTAAGAAACTTAAACAATCATTTGCACATGAATTTCATGCATCATTTACATCATTTGGTCTTGTTTTCTGCAAGTTTTTTAGAGTCTCATTCGTTTTCCTTCATCTTCGTAGAAGACAAGTTGACCCACCGGTACAATACTCGTGCCAATTCAAGACGGAAGATGGAGACATATGAACAAGAGCAAAGGGATCTTCGTGAGAAAGTGAATACATTAAAAGCGGGAAAGGCCAGAATTTAAGATCTATTAGAATCCTTGGTGTCAGCTCAGAATCGGCCTCCACCTCTGTCTCAGCCTTAAGCGACTGTTATCTCCGAGATTGCAACAATTCCTATTGTATCTGTTGCACCTACTATACCTCCACGTCATAATCCGATGCCTGCTGGTTATCCTTGGGGAATGCGTCTCAACTTTATGCCAGAAAATTTCAACCCTGGTACTGAGGCTCCTTTGGTGAGCCAGGTTCCTCCAGTTCAACCCGTGATGGCCACAACTACTCCAGTTGTGCATACTATGCCACAAGTAGAGGATCCCATCTACCATACTGCTCATAGTGAGAATCTAGATGTTTATGAGAGAATGGATGAATTCCAGGATCAATTTCAGAAATTACAGAAATAGTTGAAAGCTATGAAGTGGAAGGACCTGTTTGGTAAGAATGCTCATGATTTGTGCTTGGTACCTAATGTCAACATTCCTGTCAAATTCAAGGTCCCTGACTTTGAAAAGTAAAAGGGTGATTCCTGTCCTCAGAGTCACTTGACTATGTATTGTCAGAAGATGGCTATTCACCCTGATGATGATAAGTTGTTGATTAAATATTTCCAAGACCGTTTGACTGGTGCAGTTTTGAAGTGGTATACGGGGCTGGATATGGCACATATGAGTTCTTTTAATGACCTTGTAGAGGCGTTTGTATGTCAGTACAAGTATAATTTAGACATGGCTCCTGATCATGACCAGCTTCGTGCCATGTCACAGAAGGATAAGGAATCATTCAAAGAGTACGCTCAGAGATGGCGTAAAGTTGCTGCTCGGATTAACCCTCCGATGGAGGAAAAGGAAATGATGAAGATGTTTCTCAAAACTTTGATTTATTTCTACTATGAGAGGATGGTTTCTAGCGCTACAAATGATTTCACTGAAATGGTTGCAGACTACCATTCTATCAATAAAATTTTGATCTTTCGCCAATTAATTTCAATTCTTATATATTTGTTTCTTTTGCAAAATGTCATTTATTTTCGATAATAATTTTTGGAAGAAAGGTTTAATAATAAACATGTATTTGAAAATTATAAAGTGTTTTCCTTTGACTTTTGAATAAACTAAAAGGAATGTCGACGGTTGTTCGGGATTGATCGAGCCTCGAAGTGCATAACTCAGATTCCCTAGTACATCAGTTCATGTGGATTATCCAATGCATATCCTTGGTTTGATAATCTTGTTTTATCCAACGAATTTGTTATCAGATAGTGGATTTTCTTTAGCCAGTTTATTGTTGTGGTGTTGATTTAGGTTCTCCCATAACAAAGTCAACAAAAATTTCTACATCCTCAGAGGACTTTTGATTTATGATGATTTTTGTTGCAAGTTTCCCCATCAGATCTTTTATCCCCAATGGAGGATCTTTTGTCCTAGAAGATGTTGCAAAAGACAAACTTTGTGGCAGAATCTCCATCTAGCTAAGATTTGGCTGAGTACCTAGTTCATTGATATTTTGGTCTCCCAGTTTGTTCAGTGTGTTATTTTGTCAATATAAGCATAACATTGCATGCATTTTAGCATTCATAAAGCATTCATTCATAGGAAAATGCAGATTCGTACTCATTCGCACGACCTTGGTGTCTCTAAATCCACTTTCCTGGTGGTACTTTCCCCTAAATGAGAGTTTATCTTCTATTTCTCAGCCGAGATTGTACCTCATGGGAAGAATCGTGTTTCATTTTTCCTCCCTGGCTCATTGTCTGGATGGAACAAATCCTTAGTCGAGTTCATTCCTCGTCGGGTAGGTCCTATTTGACCGTTTCTCTCTAGTTTGTTCTTGGATTTAACTTTGGTCCTCTGCAGCAATTTTTGACCTCTCCAGGTTGGAAACCTAGATAATGAAAAAGGCGTGTTTTGCACCTTTTGGATCTTGTTTTTCTCAATAGGGAAGACTTGTTCAATGGATGAATAATCTAATTCCCCAACAACTATTGCTCCAGTAATCTCTCTGAGATTTCATTCAACAACAAGTGGCAGTCTCTTTATTTGAGAAGCTTGTTTGTTCCCAACAATATCAATCCTTGTCAACAACAAGTGGCAATCTCTTCAGTTAATCCCCGACAAAAAAGCTTGTTGTGACTCAACAAATCAAAGTTAACACATGCTCGTTTTCTAACAGGTGGTTATCTCTTTATTTAAGAAGCCTGTTGTGATCCCCAATCAGAGTTAAGACATGAATCTCTAGCAAGTGAAGATGACTTCAGGTTAAAGACCAGAAGTTAAAGAAAGATTGTTTGTTACCCTTTCCAAGTGGAATACTTGGTTAAAGAAGAAACCGAGACCCGTTCCAGGTTGAAGACCGAAAGTCATGGAAAGTTTGTTACCCTTTCCAGGTGGAATACTTGGTTAAAGAAGAAACTGAGACCTATTCCATGTTGAAGACCGAAATTCATGTGAAGTTTGTTACCCTTTTCATGTGGAATACTTGGAAAAAGAAGAAGCTAAGCTTCGTTCCAGGTTGAAGACCGGAAGTTATGGGAAGCTGATTGTTGCGGTGAGAATCAGACATCAAGCTATTAGTTAACTTGAATCACAAATCTTTGAATTCACCACCGAGCTTTGATTTATCCAAAGGAAAGGGTAAAGATCCAATAAAACCCTAAGTGCAATGTAAAAACAATGCAAGAGATCTAAAGGTTCGGGGGTTGGTTATACCTTGGGAAGATGTTAGTATCCTAAGTATGTGTAGTACTCTACAGGAACCTCTTGTTAGTATTTGTGTTATGCTATAGTTTGATTGCTAGGGGAAATGTGCTAAGGTAAAGACCTAAGGGTATATACACTAAGTATGCTCGCAAAGTCGTCGGATCTCGTGCCTACGTATCCTGACTAGGATGGAATCAGTGCATTCGTAGTTCACCTAACTACGGGTGAGGAAATCTCGATAATGATCAAGGTTCCAAAGGGAAATAAGTATTCATGGTTATGATACTCACATAGAGTTAAAGAACTCTCTAAATCTAAGTTGAAAGACTAATCTAAAGATTGACTTTAAACAAAGTAAAAAAAAAAGGGGAAGTGAATACACATCATGATGGTATCCACATAGAGTTCAAGAACTCTAACCTAAATCTAAGTTATGAAATAAAAGGCTCTAATAAGACTAAGAAGGGAAAGTAAGTATCTATGATGATAGTACTCACATAGGGTTCAAAAACCCTAACCTAAAACTAAGTTAAAGAGGGAAGAAATGGCTCTAATAAGGCCAAGGAAGATGATCCTAAAGAGGCCAAGGAGATGAAAAGGGAATGACTAAATCAATTGAAAAAATGACTTATAAGTCAACAATGTAACCTTCCTTTGGAATGGGGTAAGCCACAGAGGGACAAAAGAAAAAAGACAAATGCAAGATTAAATGCAAAACACATAGCAAAAGCTATAGCAAAATAAAACTTACGAGATAGATCACACTATACATCAAAGGTTAAGCTCAACATGAAAATTAAAGTAGCAATGAACAAAAATGATTAGAATAACAAAGCCTAATTAAGTTAGAGATAAACAAGGTAAAAACTTAATCAAGACTATTTAACTAAGCCTAAGTAGATGATACTAATTAAATCTAAGAAAACTAAGTAAATAATTAACTAAATAAATCTAATTAATAATTAACTAATTGTTTCTAGTTAGTAATCAAAATATAATTAGAAAATAATTAACCTAAATAAATTAAACTAATTTAATTAAGCTTATTCAAAAATTAATTAATTGGTCTAACCCTAATTAATAAATTTAGAGAAATTAAATTAATTAACCTAAACTAAATTAAAAATAAACTAAACTAAATTAATTAATTAATTAAAAAAAGGAACATGGGTGCAAATAGCATGGAGAATCAGAAGAGAAACCTAAATGGGCTCTCTGCGAGGTGTAAACAGAAACTCAAGATAGGCCCAAAAACTAGTGGTCCGCGTGATCTAGTGAGGAGAGACTGAGTAGACTCTATCATGGACCTCTCTTGACAACCGTTAGATCTAAGAACTGATCAACAAAACCAACAGTAACGGAAATCCAACAGATAGGGGGTGTTTGTTTCAAGTTTAGAAACAAGATTCCTGGGAATATATGAATAAGAAATGAGTATATCCATGTTTGTTACAAGATTGAAAATAATTATTCCTGGGTATAAAGATTCCAAGGAAGAAAATAACTTCTCATAACTTCTCATATTCCCATGAAATTATTCCTAAGTAAAAGGATGGGAATGTGGATTCCCATGAAATTTTATAAACTTTTTTTTAAAAATTAATTAAAACCTTATTTTTTTCAAGGAATATCAAAATGTTTGCCAAACAATTTTTCAAAAAATTCCTTAGAATAAATTTCCTATCTTTATTTTCCCGGATAAATAATTCCTGAAAATAATTTTTTGATTCCGCGAAACAAACGCCCCCATAGTCCATCATGGAATCTCAAAGGTTAGTCACGCACAACCCAAAAAGGTTGGGAACCGGTGACACTTGTCACTGGTATAGCTAGGCACGTAGCTTCCAAAAAGAATCAGAAAGAAGACACAACAAAACGAGGAACATGAAAGGAATAACTTCACTTAAACAACTCTTTCTCTCTCTGCACTAAACCTTCTCAATACACCACAAGAACCCTCACCGAAAACTACAAACATCGCCGCCGGAGAAGATGAGATGCGGCGGAAACTGCCGTCTTCTCTGGCGAACCACCCAAAAATGAAAACCTCCTACATCAACCCCCTTCTAAATCTTCTCCTTATTTCAAATATGAAACCTACTTTCCCTAAATCCTAACCAAAACCAGAAATCACAACCATTCCCAAATGAAAACCCTAAATTAAAAATCACTGAAAACGAGTAAAACAAGTCAATGGAAGTAACAACACCACTCAGAGATCAACGAAAATACGAAATTAAGCAACATGGTTGAGATTTTGAAGGATACCTCTTGAAGAATCACTCTCAACGAACTTCTGAAAAAAGCTTCAGGTAACTTGTTTTACGTTCTCCTTTGTTTATCTTGAACTCTTCTTCTTCTATGTGTAAACTGTGGTTTAGCTCAAAGTTTTCTAGAGCTTCAATGAAACGCTTTGAAAACTTGTTGTAAGAGAGAGCTTTTCTGAGTAGGGTTTGGAAAATAGTGACTTAGGAGCTTTTGTTGCGCTAGGGTTTTCCTCTCTGGGTTTATGACAATGAATAGTGATCCCCTTTTATACTGATTAGAATTAAGGTTTTTTGAAAACTTGTGGGTGAAGTATCAGGTACAGAGGTGCAAAACTCCTCTGAAATTGGTGGGAGGCGTATTGTACGATTTTCAGAAATTGCTCCCTCAGGATTTTTTTTTTCTGGTAGTGTCACAATAGCTAAGTCCCACATGCCTTATTTGAACCCTTTGCTTTTCTGTTTGTGGACCCTTATTTTGTATCACAAAAACCATTAGAATTATGCATTGTGTTGTCTTGAATTTGTGATTTGCCTTGAAAAACATGGTAGCTGAGGTTTGTGAAATATTGCTTTTATGACTTGTACTAAAAATGACCTTTGAACCTGTGAATTGGTATTTCTTTAGAATTGACCTTGATGACATTACTTGGAATGAATTGAATTTGAGTGACACGTCATTTGAACTTGCTTGGACAAGGTTTATGACTGAATGGTTTTGTGTGATTGTGATGGTAGTTTTAGGTCTGTGTGATTAATGCTGTGAATTTGGTGGGAATGGTTTAAGGTGGCAAAGTTTGGAAATGATTGGATGTGGTTTCATATGGCTTGGAATATGTAGGCTTATGAATTGTTTGGCCTTGAATGGTTTGAAAACATGGATGAACTTAAATCCCATGGTTTAATGAATGTCGAAGTCGTTTTTGGCATGAATTTGACATTGGCTTGAACTGAATTTGAATTTGTCTTGATTGAGCTGGTCTTGAGTGATTTTGAATTTTTTTTTGAAAGATTGAATTGGTTTTTTGAAATTGAATGGGTGAATGGATGAGTTTAGAATACTGACAGGAAATGTTTTGGAATTATGGAATGTGATCATGATATTGATTTGAGTGGCTTTGAGTTTGTGTGAATTTTGTATGGTGTGGTATGAATTGAACTAGGGAATAGTGATATACATTTGGTGTGTTGTGATACAGGGCAGCAGGTTACATCAAGTTTTGTGTTTGGCACAGATTTGGGATTCAGCATTTTTGGATGGGAATTGTGGATTATATGACAGGTTTGTCTGAAATTCCCTGGTTTTATCAGTTTAAAACAACATACAGGTTTTTTTGTGTAACAACTTTTGAGTGTTTGGTAGTTGCTGATTCGATGACAGTGTTTTTCTCTTGTCTACTGCAACAGGTTTAGGAGGTCACAAATCTAAAAATGAAGATGGAAATGTTTGGATTAAAGGGCAGGTTTTGTTCACTGCAATAGGTTTGGCTGCCTTGGTAGGAACTCTCATTTTCCATGCTAGGTTTAATTAGGGATTAGTATAGGAATGTAGGGACTTGGATGCATGGTAACGCAAGGTTATAAACATGAAGCCCACAATCATTTCCTTGTCTTGTAAATCAAAGATCATCACCAATTGTACTTATTCTGATGCTTCAACAATGTAATCCCTTTGTAATTCTAACCATTGAAGTCATTGAATTTTATCACTCTTGTATTAATACTTGTAACAAATTTGGGACTCTTTTAAAATCAAACTCCAACAATGAAAATGGTCTTGTGGCTTGTTGTTCACTTGACCCAAAAACTTGATTTAGATGACATCGAGGCTTCCAAACGCGACTCAATTGGACATAGTATGTGCCATGATTTAAATAAAGAAACTCCAATCAAAACCAAGTTGAGATTTCATGATCAAAACAAAAACTTTTTGGTTCAAACAATTACAATCAAAAGTCAACTTGCAAAATAAACTTTGAAGACAAGGAAACCAAATAGAATTGTAGCCCACACACCAACTCTAAACATGATTTGAAGTTCACTCCAATGCAATTCAAATTGAGCACATCTTGGTCACAAATTAAATTATACAATGAAACTCATCCATTAATCTTGGCATCAAAACTCAAATATGACTCAAAGATGAAATCTCTTTCCATTGAAGCATGAATGGTCGTTCCTTTGAACCCATTTGCAACAAATCTAAGTCATAGCTTTGCTTGAATCCAATACATGATTTTATGGGCTTGTCTTAAGATACATGGTGCAAAACTTAGAATTGCAGTGAAATAGCCTTTGGAAACCATTTGAAAACACATGATCATGCTTTAGAATGGATCCACTCATATACTTGAGCAATTGACCATGTCCTGGACACCTTAAACATAAGCATGAGGACACAACCTATTTCACCTCTTCTTGAAGCACAAATATCCTTACAAGAGTTCTCTGAAGTTAAATTCAATGGCCTTATGCCCTCTGAACCTTTCTTGGAAAACCTAATTTCACAAGTGACCAAGCAAAAAAAAAACTCAAACGGTTAGCTATGCATGTATGATTGACTTAAGATGATGAGCAAAAAAGAATGACATGTAAGGGGTAAATTTTGGGGTATGACAGTTGCCCCTATTTAAATATCTTCACCGGATGACGTGAGTGATGAGTATCCTCACGAAATCATGGTGAAAGGTATTTAAATATAGCAAACTGAAAATTTTTCCCTTAGATGCAATGCTATGCTAAGGACGACTGAAACTATGCAAATGCTGACATGCCATGAACTCTAGTATGATGATATGATGTCATAATAATGCAAGATGCAAACGAAGCAAGAACAAAAGGAAACAGGTCAACAAACCAAAGGTAAAAAACAACTGGGGATGACCAAGAAAACGCTGGAGAAAAGAAACAAATTTGGGAAATCTAAATTGATCGAGCAACAAGCTCAAACAAGACCAGGCAACACCTTAGTAGAAAGAATCCTCACTGGAGATAGAATCAGGACAGATGGTCTCCACTGGGGAATATCCATAGCGGTTAATTAACAGGTTCAGACGTGACCAGATGACATGCTAGAACAAAAGCGAGTAGACAAATTCTTTACTGGGGATAAAATAAAAAAGAAGTATGATCTCCACTAGGGACCAGTTTGAACAAAAGGTTGTTTCTGATAAGAAAATCAAACAAAAAGATTTCCTGGAAGTTTCTTATAATGAAGAGTTCAAACGGGGTCTTCAAGAAACACCAGAAAAAGACAGGGAAACCACAACTCTGTGCGCGCCAAAAGAATTAGACTTAGACCTCAAGCAAAGGTAATAACCGGCTTTGATAGGTCTATGCTGGTAACTACTGGATTTTCAAAGGGACATCAGTTATAACAAAACTTTCGGTATCAATAAAATTGTATAGGAGTGCCAATAAAGATTGGACTTTGACAAATGATGCTAGTAGTCACTGGACTTCAGTTACCATTAATGATTGGATTTTGACAAACGATGCCAGTAATCACTGGACTTCAGGTTCATATATGACCTAAAAGGAGAAGGACACGGTTGACAAAACTGGAGTCTTTCTAATGAGAAGATCATCCAAGGAACAAAGTAAGATTAAGAGCCTTCTTATGAGAAGATCATCCACAAAAACAAAACATTGGAGTCTTCTTATGAGAAGATCATCCACAAAAGGTTATGACGATTCTTTATGAAAACATCAATCAAAATAAACGTTATTGGAGTTTTCAAATAAGAATAAACATCCAAACTTCTAGAAACTCTTTAGAACGAAGATTCATATGTGACCTTCCAAGAGTCGTCAGGAAAATATAGGGTAATTAAACTCTTCTGTATGTGCCAACAATAATTTGGGCTTATTTCGTAAGCAAAGGTTATGACCAGCTTTTAACGAAACGATGCCAGTCATGACTGGACTTGAAAAGAGAAAGATGGTAAAGAGAAAGACAATTATAACTAACCAATTATGTTTGGTTTTGAACAGTGCCAGTTGTAACACCCCACTTTCCCATTTTATAAAATATAGAAATATTATTAAAATAATCAGAGTTTACTAACAAAGTAGGGCGTCACTTCATTTAAAACCAACAACTGAAAACTCCTTTCATTAAAGAATTAAAACAGCGGAAAAATAATTATTTGTTCAATTCACGGCCACATGCCAACAACTACAAAAACCCACATTAAACGTGGTCCAACATAAGTCCAACGAAAATAAAACGATACGTAACAAATGAATAATGAATAATGAATAACAATCAATTAGAAATTCCCCAAATCCCGTGTTACGTATCAGAGAGACTCCTAAGACTCGATCAGGCAACACGCACTCCATGCACACTCAAGTACCTGGATTATCTGTACTTCCGGAGAAGCACAGACGCAACAAACAACAAAAGGGGTGAGAACTACATTCAATAATCAAACGGTGAATAATACATGCTAAAGGTAGTACTCACATAATCACATATCAATAACACACACCATCACGTCATACTTGTCATACACATTTACAATTCACCAATCATAGAATAAATGCAATGCGACTCAAACATCAATACAATGCATGTGGTACCAAATCACCATGGTTCATTCAATCAAACCCGGATAAATCACATACACCCCTACTTGGCAATGATTTATCCCACCACACTCCACATTGGAGTTTGGGTGAATCACATACACTCCACCCGAGCAATGATTCACCACCACCGACACACCATGAATGCATGACGACAACTATGCATATAACACACATGTATAACCACAATCATACATCTACACGATCCTCCTGATCATACGGGAGATACCTGCTCACCATCATACACATCACAACACACAAAACTCCTCACACGACATTTAATCAGCTAATTACTAATTAATTCACTAAAATTACTAAAACAATTATTTTGATCATCAATCCTACGTTTCTCAGGTTCTAACATCTATCCCCAACCTCTCAAACCAAAAGAAACCGCTTCGGACGCAAAAACGGGGAAGAAATCGCGAAAACGGGAAAATCTGCACTCACGCTGGTCATACGGGTATTGCCCTGTGCCATACGCATATTGCCCAGCTCGCTCGCCCCTCCAGCTGCGTATCAGACGCGTAAGGCTTCCCCTCCCGCCTTGCCATACGCGTATTGCCCTGCCTATTACGCGTATGGGCAGACACGTGTCGTCCCCTCCAAATTTTCATTTTCAGATCCAATACGCGTATACCCTTCTCATACGCGTAAGTCCAAGCCTGCATACGCGTACCATTACGCGTACGGGCAGAGGGCCGTGTCAAATTGAATTCCATACGTGTAACACGCTCGTACGCTTTTCCATACGCGTAACAACATGTCTGTTACGCGTATAGACCCCTGGCACGCCAAGCCATACGCGTATCACCCTCCTTGTTACGCGTATGGGCAGAGACTATGAAAAACACCCATTTTCTCATATCAGTCCTAATCCTATCACTCCATCCTCACTTCTAACATCTAGATCTGTCCTAAATTGGTTTCTACATCGATTTTAGGACCTGTAATTTCATCTAATTCCATCCTTCTATTATTTCTAATCCAATTAACAATTCCTAGATCTAAGTTTGTTACCTTCACCTGCAACAAAACCAGATCTGCAAACAGCCACATTCATACAACAGCAACAACACCATACAATCACACAACACATGATAGAATAAATCGATTCATACATGTTCATCACGAATTCAGTCACACAACAACAAATTCACCAAGAACAGAGTTTACACATACAAATTCCTACGAGGGAAATGACCCCTCACTACCCCCTCATGCAATTATCACCTATATTGAGCCCATTCTCCCCCCTTACCTCGAATTCTTGATTAAATCCTGCGAAAATTGATGGAGATCCTAGCCCTAGCACCCTTGTTCTTCTTTCTCTAACATTTTCTCTTTTTTCGTGAAAACTGTTTTTGTCCCACTAAACTCCCCCTAATTCTAATTAATCAGATTTTATTTAATTAATAATAAAATAATAGTACTGATAATAATATTAATTTTATTTGGTTTAATAACACTAATAATAATAACAATAATAATAATAATAATACTAATAATAGTAATAATAATTCACCCTACCTTACTATTATTGGACATGCCCCTACCTTATTCATTATTATATTATTATTATCCCTACGCACTCAAACACACACCCTTAACAAAGCCAAACAATAAAAAATAATACACGACGATTAAATAATTAAAATGGGGTGTTACACCAGTAATCACTGGACTTTGGGATACCAATAATGATTGGATTTTAAAACAATACCAGTAATCACTGGGCTTTAAAGAGAATTGGTAATAACCGAAGATTCTAAGACTGATAATAATTGGAATTCAAACGATGCCGGTAATTACTGGACTTCAACAGGATTTTGGTAATAACAAATAAAAAAGATACCATAGGCAACGAGCTTAAAGGTGCCGGTGGTGGTTGAACTGGCAAACAGTGTGGTATAACTGCACTTCACAAGAATACTGGTAATAACCCGAATGGTAGTAACAAGAGATTAACTATGTGACAAGCGTCAACAACAAATGGAAGTTCACTAGGGATTGCTAGTAACGACTAGACTTCCTGGGGATACAAACAACAACCAAAGTTCCATAAAATGCCAGTAATAACCGGACTTAGACAGGAAACTGATGACAACCCACGATTTCAAGAAACCAGGGAAAATGCTGAATGCGCATGATATGGTATGATGCGAATGCTCGATGATATGCAAGAGCCGACTCTAAAAAGAGACAAGAAACTGGAGACTCAAAAGGGGAATTGATAAAAATATCAACTCCACTGAGAAGGTAAAGAGTCACACTAAATCTAGGGAATACAGTCATCCAGAGGTTCTCTATGGAATACACCCACTTCACTTAGGGAGGTAAAAAGCTATAGTAGCTTTCTGAGGAGATAAAAATCTTCACCATTCAAATACTCATCTATGGAGGATACTGGGGATAAATCTCTTCGATCTTGGTAACCATTCACGACCAAATGATCAATCCAAAGAGGTATTGTCAATCAAATCATGCTTCACTGGGGAATTTCATGCAAGATGGTATGTCAATGCTTCTGCCGCATTAAGACCTCTTGGGGAGCATATGATTTCACTAAATCATTCCACAAGCCAAAGCAAATTATGTTTTCATCATGTTTTCAAGAAAAATTGTTCTTATCATGGTAAATAACAAGAATTGAATGGTCCAAAATCTGATTTTATTCAAGAATGGTAGCTCGCAAATGGAAAAGCTCCATGGAACATTACAATATGAAAATTGAAATAGGGAAAGGTTACATTGAATCCAATGACCACTACTAGCCCTACTAACTAAGAATCATCCAAAGCCTTGCTTCTAATGAGAGCGGTGAGCTTGAACTTCTATTTGAATTCTTCCGCATTGGTGACAACCCATCTGATGCAGTGAAATTCCTTTCGTCCCTAACTTTTGCCTGGACCACCTTTTCGGGTTTTCAATCCACCGGGACGCTCATTTTTGCCTAGGTCGCCCTTTCGGGTTTTCAACCTAGAGAGCTCTTATTTTTTTCATTTTAATCCCTAACTTTTTCTTGGATCTCCTTCATAGGTTATGATCCACCGGGATACACATTTTCTTGCCTAAGTCGCCCTTTCGGGTTTTCGACTTAGCGGGTCTTTTAGACATAAAATTTTCTTACTACATCAGAATTCACAGGATGTGAGAGTTGTTCACCATCTATTGCTGTAAGAATTAGTGAGCCTCCAGATAATATTGTCTTCACCACAAACGAGCCTTCATAATTGGGTGCCCACTTTCTACACATATCCTTCTGAGATGGCAAGATTTTCTTGAGTATAATTTCTCCTTCTCGGAATTCACGGATACGGACCTTCTTGTCGAATGCCCCTTTGATCTTCCTCTGATACAATTGACCATGACACATCACCGTCAAACGCTTCTCATCAATAAGGTTCAACTGATCAAATATTTCTTGAACCCACTTCGCTTCATCAAGCTTGGTCTCCATCAGAACCTTTAGAGATGGTATTTCAACTTCAATGGGAAGAATAACATCCATCCAATACACCAAAGAGAAAGGGGTTTCCCCTGTCGAAGTTCGAACTAAAGTTCTATATCCATCCAAAGCAATGGCAACATCTCATGCCAATCCTTATAATTCTTCACCATTTTCTGCAGAATCTTCTTGATGTTCTTATTCGCAGCTTCGACGGCTCAATTCATCTTAGGACGATAGGGAGAAGAATTGTGGTGCTCAATCTTGAAGCTTTCACACAACTCCTTCATTGTCTTATTGTTCAAGTTTGTCCCATTATCTGTTATGATCTTACTTGGAATTCCATAACGACAGATAATATTTTTCCTAATGAAGCGAGCAACCACTTGTTTTGTTACATTGACGTAAGATGTGACCTCAACCCACTTCGTGAAATAATCAATAGCCACCAATATGAATCTATGACCATTAGAAGCTTTAGGTTCAATTTCCCCAATCATGTCGATGCCCCACATAGAGAACGACCAAGGCGATGACAACACATTTAACAATGTCGGAGGCACATGCACCTTATCGGCATAAATCTGGCACTTATGAAATTTTCTGGAATATTGGATGCAATCGGTTTCCATGGTCAACCAATAATATCCAGCTCTCAAAATATTTTTGGACATGGCATGTCCATTGGCGTGAGTGACAAATGACCCTTCATGAACATCTCGAATCAACATGTCTGCTTCTCGTTTATCAACACACCTAAGCAAGACCATGTCGTAATTCCTCTTATAAAGCACATCATTGCTGAGAAAGAACTTGGACGCCAGTCTCCTCAAAGTATTTTTGTCAAAAGCTGTAGCATTAGTTGGATATTCCTGGTTCTTCAGATAATTCCTGATGTCATAGAACCACGATTTCCCATATATTTCTTCTTCCACCAACTGGCAGTAAGCAGGCTCAGTCTTGCGCTCAATTCGGATGAGTGGTGCTTCATTAACAAACCTGACCTTCCACATCGAGGCTAGCAGGGCCAAAGCATCAGCAATACGGTTTTCAGGCCTTGGAACATGGCGGAAGGTGATCTCATCAAAGTATTGAATCATCTCTACAATATAGGCGCGATATGGAGTCAACTTTTCATCTTGAATTTCCCATTCACCCTTAACTTGATATATAACCAAGGCTGAATCCCCACTGACTTCCAGGATCTTGATTCTGAGATCAATAGTTGCCTCAAGGCCTAGAATGCATGCCTCATACTCAACAATATTGTTTGTGCATTTAAAATCTAACCTCGTTGTGAATGGGGTGTAACCACCCTTAGGGTTCATCAAAATGGAACCTATGCCATGCCCACTGTAATTGGAAGAACCGTCAAACATCATTTTCCATCGGGAACCTGGTTCTGGACCCTTATCAGGACCTGGCTCTTCACAATCTTTCTTCACCAACATAATTTCCTCGTCCGAAAAATCAAACTTGAGAGGCTCATAATCTTCCACAGGCTGATCAACAAGGTAATCTGACAAGACACTCCCTTTTATAGATTTCTGGGTGACGTATTGGATGTCATATTCGGACAACAGCATGTGCCAATGGGCAAGTCTCCCTGTCTGACCAGGTTTTTCAAAGATGTATTTTATTGGATCCATTTTCGAGATCAACAAAGTAGTATAACAGATCATGTATTGCCTCAAACGTCGGGCGGCCCATGCTAGAGCACAACAAGTCTTCTCTAAGAGTGAATACCGACTTTCACAATCAGTGAATTTCTTGCTTAAGTAATAAATAGTGTGCTCTTTGCGTCCAGCTTCATCGTGTTGGCCTAACACGCAACCCATAGATCTTTCTGTTACGGTCAAATACATGAAGAACGGTCTGCCCGGGACATGTGGGATCAGGATAAGAGACTCTTGTAGATAAATTTTGATCTTGTCGAAGGCTTGCTGATAATTTGAATTCCACTCAATAATCTGGTCCTTGCGGAGCAACCTGAAGATAGGTTCACAAGTAGGAGTCATGTTGGATATAAACCTGGAAATGTAGTTCAAACGTCCAAGAAAGCATCTTACTTGTGTTTTGATTTGCGGAGCTGGCATCTCTTGGATAGCTCAAACCTTATCAGGGTCCACCTCAATTCCAGGTTGATTGACAATGAAACCAAGGAGTTTTCCAGATCTTACACCAAAGGTACACTTGGCAGGGTTCAGCCTCAGTTGGTACTTTCGGAGTCTCTTAAACAGCTTCAGCAGATGATCTAAATGGTCTTCCTTATTTTGCGACTTAGCAATCATATCATCGACGTACACTTCAATTTCCTTGTGCATCATATCGTGAAAAAGATTGACCATCACCCTTTGATATGTTGCCCCTGCGTTCTTCAAACCAAAAGGCATGACCCTATAGCAATAGGTCCCCCAATAGGTAATGAAAGTAGTCTTGTCTATGTCAGCAGGGTCCATCCTGATCTGGTTGTAGCCAGAGAAACCATCCATAAATGAGAAGACTGCAAACCGAGCAGTATTATCCACCAAGGTGTCATTATGCGGTAGAGGGAAATCATCCTTCGGGCTTGCTTTATTGAGATCCCTATAATTTACACACATCCTCACTTTACCGTTCTTCTTTATCACTGGTACAATGTTGGCTACCCATTCAGGATACTTTGAAACTGCCAGAAAACCTGCATCAAGTTGTCTTTTAACCTCATCCCTGATTTTCAGAGCCATATCAGGCCTACTTCTTCGAAGCTTTTGCTTTACCGGCGGGCACTCGGGCTTGAGAGGTAGTTTGTGAACAACTATATCTGTGTCCAAACCAGGCATGTCCTGATACGACCACGCAAACACATCAACATACTCTTCGAGAAGCTTTACCAACCTCTATCTAATTTCTGCCCCTAATGTTGCCCCAATCTTGACCTCTTTCTTGTCTTCGTCAGTGCCAAGATTAATGGTATCAACCTGCTCCTCGTGTGGTTGAAGGTCCGTGTACTCATACTCGCACATCTTTGCCAACTCATCAGGAACCTCATAGCCTTCTTCTCCCTCATATTCAGCTTGGTTGATGGGTGAGTCAAAGTCAATAGTTAAAGTAGGGTCATCGGATACAACAGGTTTGGGGATAGTTCTGCATGTTGGAGTGATTTATTATATTAAATGCACAAAAGTGAATGCAAAGAAGAAAAATGTTTTTGGTGGTTTTGAAAAGATTGCCATTTTCTTTAAAAGTAAAAGCAAAAAATAGTAAATAAAACAAAGAGAATTTAACAAAACATCTTCATTGATTAATAATAATTTGAAAGCGGTGGCCCTACAAAATAGTCCAATAGCTTTGGGCATGGATATGGACTTGAAAACAACAACAAAAGACAAACATATTACTCTGGCGAAGGAAAAAACACAGGGATCTCAACAGCTTCCCAATTATCCAGCGCGACATCACACTGAAATACCAAGTGACTAATGTCTCCATCTTCTTGTTCTTCGATCACGGCATTGACTTGAAATCCTTTATTGATAAACACCTCTTGGATTATTTTTGGACGTCCTATTACAGCGGTAGATGCCCTACCATGAGTTGGTTTGTAACCCAACCCATGACGATTCAGCTTCGTCTTCACTTCAATGACCTCTCCCCAACCTGCGGGAGTACCTTCTTCCATAGTCGCTTTGATGCTCTGAACAGAAGCAAAAGATGGACCACTCTTGACCACCGGTTACTCCACATCCAACAATACAACATTGGCAATCTCAAAGCCTGGAAAGAGGTTTCTAGCGCATCCTCATCAACTTCTATATACTTGAAGGAAGACAGGTTGCTCACCATTAGGTCTTCTTCACCATGAACAATAACCAACTTGTCATCAACAACGAATTTCATTTTCTGATGAAGTGTGGAGGTCACTGCGCCAGCAGCATGGATCCACGGCCTTCCCAATAAACAGTTGTATGCTGGGTTGATATCCATTACTTAAAATGTGATATCAAAGACGTGTGGACCAATCAATATTGGTAACTTCACTTCCCCAACCACTGTCCTACGAGAACCATCAAAGGCTTTAACAATCAGCGAAGTAGCCTTCATCTATGTTCCTTTATAAGCGAGTTTAGCAAGGGTTCTCTTATGTTAGACATTCAATGAAGATCCTGTGTCGACAAGCACACGAGCCAAAGTATCCTCTTCACACCTCACAGACACGTGCAACGTACGGTTGTGCTCTCTACCTTCAACAGGCAATTCTTCATTACTAAAGCTAAGTGTATTACATGCGGTAATATTCGTGATCACAGAATCGAACTGACCAATAATGATGCCTTGAGCCACATGAGCCTGAGCCAACAATTTTTGTAGAGCAACCCTATGAGCAAGGGAGTTCATCAAGAGGGATAAGATAGATATCTTTGCTGGAGTCTGATGGAGCTGATCAACAACTTTGTAGTCACTCTTTTTTGTGATCCTTAAAAATTCCGTGTCTTTGTCATTCACAACCACCTCCTTATCCTTGGCAGGTGCAGCATCGACAACTTCTCTAGGAGGGACTATATCCACCACAGGTTGATAGACTCGACCACTTCTGGTCATTCTGCTTGTTCCAGTGATATTCGTCACTTTTTTCTGAATACTACTCTCTTCTTTCCCTGCGATAGCTTTCCCAAATTTTTTATCATTCTTTGATGTATCATAATTCCATGGTACTGCTGTATTATCTTGGAAACAAAACGGACTAGGTTTCTGAGCAAACACTGGTCTAGACTGATTAACTGATGAGTCCACAGGCTTTGGGATGTTGCAGATCGGCTTCGGCTTATTGAAAACTGGAGCGGGGGAGCTCAATACTGGTAAATTGAATACTGGCACTTTGTCGCTTAACTTCAGCAGATTAAATATCGGTTCAATTACTGACACTTCCTCCTTCTTTGCTCTACTAGCCACTTGTAAAAAACCACTATCAATCAAGTTGTGTACGTCCCTCTGAACTAACACATAACCCTTTGGGTTATTAACACAATCCCCACATTCTGAATGGCAAATTACAGCTAACCCAAACTTCACTAACTTGGCAAGAAAATCCCAAAGTGGAGTCTTGATCTCTGTAACATCCATAATCAACAACTCATCAGATCCATCTTCAATGGCATTCACTGCCCCATGGGTAGGTAGAGGGTTATTTTTGACATTTGGTTGAGAGTCTCCAAAGGACAAAATCTTCTTTTCCATCAAGTTCTTCACGACATGTTTCAATGCAAGGCATCCCTCTAGATCATGGGGGAGCACCTTGGTGAAACGCACAGTGAACATTTGGATTATGAAAAAGCAACATCTTCTCCAAAGGAGGGTCCAATGGTCTCATAGTGATTAAGCATTGCTGCACCAAGGAAGGGTGCAGTCCTGTGTATATCATCAAGATTGGAGGAAATGAAGGTTTCCCAGCCTGCCTTCTGTGAGGGGCATTTGGGTGAGGAGCCTGTGTCCTTTGTTGTTGCTGGTAAGCTGGAGCATTGGCTGTTTGTTGATAATTAGGTTGAGCTTGGGCGGGCTGATAAACAAGAGGTTGTTGATAGACATGAGACGGTTGTACAATAGTCGGTTGATAAACAGGGACCGGTTGCACAGAATGGTATGCTGGAACTTGCTGATTAAAAGCGGGTGCAACAGCATCCACATACGGCTGTTGAGCAAACTGAACAGGATAACCTTGTTGTTGAGCATAATGCTGTTGTTGTTTCCAGGGCTGATTTCTTCTTCTGCTTAATACCGTATCATTAGTTTCGCCCTCTTTCTTTTTGTGACAATTGTTGGAAGGCTTCTTATTGTTGTCTTTGTGGGAGCTTGAACTACTAGCAATACTTTACATTTTTTCACTCTTCAGTCCAACTCCACCTTTATGCCTACAGCGACAATATCAGCAAAATTATCAGTTACACTTCCTATCATTCTTTCATAAAATTCAGGACGCACGGTGTCGACAAACCAATCTGCCAGCTCTTTCTCGGTCAACGGAGGTTCTACTTGTGAAGCAGTTTCCCTCCATCTCTGAGTGTACTCCTTGAATGACTCAGAACTCTTTTGGGACATGCTTAGCAATTGCCTTCGGTCAGGAGCCAAGTCCATGTTGTATTTATAGTGCTTGATAAAAGCATCAGATAGATCTTGGAAACTTCTGATGCGAGACTGATCTAGTCTCAAACACCACATCGATGCAGCACCCCTCAAACTGTCTTGGAAACAATGGATCATCAGCTTATCATTGTCGACATGAGCGGTCATTCTTCGATAGTACATGATTAGATGACTTTTTGGGCAAGTAGTTCCCTCATAGTGATCAAAGGTAAGAGTTTTAAACTTTGGTGGAATGACCAGACCAGATACAAGGCATATTTCTCTGGCAGCAGCACCAAAGACTTGGTCTCCTTCCATTGCTCTTAACCTTTTATCAATAGTTTCCACATTTTCTCTGAGCTTCTCATGACGTTCAACCCCATCTTCTGACATATCAGGGACTCATATACTGGCTGATGCTCGTTGAAATACGGTTGCACACGGGTATGCACAGCAGTTGGTGTAAAAGTGGGAACCATACGAGATGCTTCAGTAACCAAAGGAACAGTCTGTTGGACTTGCTGAACAGTAGGAATTGTAGCAGGTGGTGGGACAAAACCTGGTATGAGACCGTATAGAGGTACATTTGCTGTAGTAATAATTGTTGGCTGAGGTTCCACAACTGTATTAGAAATCTTTGAAACAACAGTGGTCTGAGTGTCCATCTTTGCACGTATAACATTTAGTATCTCCATGATTTGCCTTACATCCCCACGTAGGTCCTCTAGTTCATTATTGACACGATCAAGCTCTTGGTTCTGTTCTGCCATAATCCTTCGAGCTTGGGCTCTAGTGTTATATCGGCGTTGGAGATTCAGTGTGAACAGCTGGTGACAACATGACGAGATGAGTCACGATAGAAAGAATGCACATGCGAAGACATGAATGATACAAATGCAAATGCAAACAAAGCAATCAAGGAACTCAAAATTAAAATTTTCAAACACTATAATAATAGAGAATACATATTAGATCACTAAAAAGGTCCATTGCATTAATTAAAAGACTGAAAGTTTTACAAAGCCAACAGTACATCCTCAAGAGCCATTACATCAAAGTCAAGATACAAGATAACAAAAATAAAGAAACTAGAAGTCTAATCCTCATGACGAAGACCTTCTCCTCTATGAAGTTCCTTCTCAACCTCATCAATCTGCTTCTGCATCCTTGCTTTCTCCACAATAAGCTCTTCCAGCGCCATCTTCAACTTTCCTTCCTCATTAGAAGCAGTTGAAGGCATGGATTCTTGACGAGGATAGGGTGCTCTTATCGTGAGAGCTCTTTCTTGCGACCACAACAGATAAGCTTCAGAAACAGAGCAATCATGATATCCCAGTGCAGTCATCCCTTTCTTATTCACGTGACGCCGGGCGTACACGATTATGGCCTTGAGCCTAGGATTCTCTCTATCTTCAAGGAAAAGTCTTTCCAAATAAACAGGGTCAGGTTCCTCTTTCATTGGGTACCCAAGTTGGCGACAGGCCAGAATAGGATTGTAGCTGACACACCGCTTAGTGCCAAGAAGAGGCACATTAGGGAAATCCCCGCAGCTGTGGATCATGTCAATTCCTCCATATATCGGATCATACCACTCGATCTCTGAATGGGTGAGCGACATGACCTTCTTAGACCATGTGAAACCATCCTTTGAATCCCAGAAAGCTACAAACCTCGGTAGGTGCGAAATAAACCACCTATAGAGGAGAGCGGCACAACAAGTTATCCGACCACCTTCTTGAAGAATTCTTGAGTGAACAAAATGATAGGTATCAGCCAACAAGGTAGGGACCGGATTCTTAAGCATGAAGATCTCGATGGCATTAATATCAACGAAGTTGTCAATATTAGGGAATAAGAATAGTCCATAAGCCAATAATGCAAAAGTAGCTTCAAAAGCCTCTGTGTTCTTATTATCAGCGAGATATTGAGCTTTCTCAAATAAAAACTTGGCTGGCAGTATGAGGAGTCCTCCTTTGACAGTTATGTGGGCTCGAATTTCAGACAACCTCAGGCGCGTAACTTTGGCAACATCCTTCTCGCTTGGTGTATCTTCCAATCCTGAGAACGGAGGCTGAGAAGTGACAGGAAGTCCTATCAGGACAGAGTACTCCTCCAAAGTTGGCAACAATTGGAAATCAGAAAAAATGAAACAATGTTATATAGGATTATAGAGTTGAACAAGCGTCGCCAGCCGTTCATTAGCCATTTGGAGTATTAACAGTGGAAGAATCCTCTCATACTTATCTGAGAATGCCAAAGAATCCTCTATCAGACTTCCTAGTTCCTTCAATCCTTCCAGCTTCGGGCTCATGAAGGTGTACTGTGGTATTTTCTTCTTTCCAAAATCCATTTTATAGCATCTGCAAAACAATTTTTAGTTCCTTGAAATAAAAAGAAAAATGCGAGAATGCGATGCAAATGCAATTGGTTTTAAGGAACTCAAGAAGTAAATTGCAAATCGGGAACACTTTCAAAAGAAACTTCAATTCATTAATAGTGAGAAAAGTTGCTACTTCAAAGTACAATTCAAGAAGCTCAAAATACAAAGAGGAAAAAAACAATTAGGCCTAAAGAGTCCCAAGAGGTCAAATCTAAAAAGACTCTGCTCCATGCATCCTCTTCTGCCTTTTCAGCTTGGTGTTTTCCAAAACCAACTTGTCAACAATCCTTTTCCAAGCACCAGATGTCAGAGGAATGCTTGAATACTCGTGAGTACTGGAAACTGGTTGTACGCTAGAGAAAAATAAATTCTCTTGCGCCACATGCCTCTCTACAACACGTCTCTCGAGCAACTCGATCAAATCATCCTTCTCTTTCAACTGCCTCCTCATCTCCATCTGTTCAACATAGATGGCATGGTATTTCCCTTCCCAAGCGTTTCGTTTAAGCTTCATCCTCGCCAATGTTTCCTGATACTCTTCCATGCGCTCAATAGGGATGGTAGAAGATGTGCAACGGTAGGCTGTGAAGGTCTTTCAAGGAGGTACGACATCTTAAGATCACGAGCTTGGGATCGAACCCACTGAATGAATGGCTCCAAGGCTACACAATTTCTCTTTCCCAAGTTGTCCTTAGTCCTCTTATGGATTGTTCCCCAAGCATGCAAAACTCTTTCCTTAGTTTCTGCACTGGCTTCCTCATTAAGATAGAAGAAACCGTAAAAAAGGATGTTGCTAGGTTTGTCTTCCATAGGATACCTGAACTAACGTCTAGCAAGAATATGACTGTAGCTAATCCCACCTCTGATACTAAGGAGTGGCACATAGGGGTATTGGCCATAACTATCAATGATGACTCCCTTGTCATAGGCTGAGTCGTACCAATACACATCAGTATGAGTGAGAGATATGATTCTTTGAGACCATCGAAGCTTGTTTGGATTATCCATGAAGCGCTCTGTCCTAGGTAAATGTGTAATAAACCACTTGTAAAGCAAAGGCGCACTATATAAGATAGTCCTATTTCCCTTGATAGTTCTGTGATGAAGGAAGTGATAAGTATCACCAAGCAATGTAGGCACGGGGTTCCCACTTAGAAAGATCCGAATGGCATTGACATCAATAAACTCCTCAACATTAGCGAACAAAATCAAACCATAGACAAGCAAGGCATCCATGTTATTCTCCTTAGCTAAGTAGAAAGCCTTATCTATCAAGAACTTAGAGGGCAGACCCTTGATTCCCCCTTGGTGGTGAGGTTAGCCTTGACTTCAAGTATTTCCAAGTGAATAGCATCGACAATGTCCTTTGGTGAAGGAATCTTATATAAACCGCTGAAAGGTTCTTTTTCCAACACCGGTAGACCCACCCAATAAGAATACTCCTCCAAAGTTAGGACGAGTTGATAGTCAGGAAATGTGAAGCAATGGTAAAGAGGGTCATAAAACTGCACTAACGTGTCAAGAAATCCATCCTCCATCTTAGTCCTGATGATACCTATCAACCTTTCATAACATTTTCTGAAGACATAAGGGAAAGACACCAAAGCTCCCAGCGTTTTTAACTCCACCAAGTTGGGCTTCTTGAAATTATACTTCTTAGTGTTTCTTTTCTCAAAATCCATGATACCTATGATTTGCAAAGGAAAAGACGACTGAGTTCCTTAAAACCAACAATGGTTCATGAATGCATGGATAAATGTATGCAACACACAAAACACACATATACAAATAAACAAATATACACATGTTATAAGCAAGGAGGGCCTAGGTTTAGAGATCATGAGCATGGAGCCATGGTCTACCCATCCCAAGAGGTATGTACTACGAGTTTATGATCTGCGGAACAGGGCTCTAAAAAGTTCCCAGAGTCATCGATAAATCTTTTAGATATTATCGGCTTACAGGACTACTCGTGCGGGCTAATGATATTCTCAAGATAAACTCGTCTGAGTGTAGTATCGCATGAAACCACCACAAGTCTACACCTGGATGATCACTACACTACGTCCTAAAAAGGCTAAGTGGGTGAAGGGTAACTAAAGGTCCTCAGCTTCACGGACTCCGAGGTCGGAAAAAGTAATGTCAATACGACTACTCGCATCAGACATCAGTAATCTTAAAGGGGCCTCCACTGAGCCTGGTTATCATATTCTAGACATGTTAGGACTACTCCCAACTGCCAACTATTAATTATACCACAATCCTATCATAAGTGTACGCTCAAGTCCGAGTTAGGACTTATCGCACCACTCAAGGTAACAACCCTACACACAGAAAAACCCAAGAACAACAAATATATATATATATATATATATATATATATATATATATATATATATATATATATACAGATATTTACAAATATACAAGTATACAAGTAAGCAAACATATAAATAACACAAATACAAACAAGGTGGGCTTAACCCTCTTAAGGGAGTTTTCTTTCCCCAGTGAAGTAGCCATTTCTGTTGCGGTGAGAATCGGACATCAAGCTATTAGTTAACTTGAATCACAAATCTTTGAATTCACCGCCGAGCTTTGATGTATCCAAAGGAAAGGGTAAAGTTCGAGAAAAACCCTAAGTGCAATGTAAAAATAATGCAAGAGATCTAAAGGTTCGGGGGTTGGTTATACCTAGGGAAGGTGTTAGCATCCTAAGTATCTGTAGTATGCTACAGGAACCTCTTGTTAGTATTTGTGTTATGCTATAGTTTTCTTGCTAGGGGAAATGTGCTAAGGTAAAGACCTAAGGGTATATACACTAAGTATGCTCGCCAAGACGTCGCATCTCGTGCCTACGTATCCTGACTAGGATGGAATCAGAGCATTCGTAGTTCACCTAACTACGGGTGAGGAACTCTCGATAATGATCAAGGTTCCAAAGGTAAATGAGTGTTCATGGTCATGATACTCACGTAGAGTTAAAGAACTCTCTAAACCTAAGTTGAAAGACTAACCTAAAGATTGACTTTAAACAAAGTCAAAAAAAGGGTAAGTGAATACACATCATGATGGTATCCACATAAAGTTCAAGAACTCTAACCTAAATCTAAGTTATGAAATAAAAGGCTCTAATAAGACTAAGAAGGGAAAGTAAGTATCTATGATGATAGTACTCACATAAGGTTCAAAAACTCTAACCAAAACTAAGTTAAAGAGGGAAGAAGTGGCTCTAATAAGGCCAAGGAAGATGATCCTAAAGAGGTCAAGGAGATGAAAAGGGAATGACTAAATCAATTGAGAAGATGACTTATAAGTCAACAATGTAACCTCCTTTGGAATGGGATAAGCCACAGAGGGACAAAAGAAAAAAGACAAATGCAAGATTAAAAGCAAAACACATAGCAAAAGCTATAGCAAAATAAAACGTACGAGATAGATCACGTTATACATCAAAGGTTAAGCTCAACATGAAAATTAAAGTAGCAATTAACAAAAATGATTAGAATAACAAAACCTAATTAAGTTAGAGATAAACAAGGTAAAAACCTAATCAAGACTATTTAACTAAGCCTAATTAGATGATACTAATTAAATCTAAGAAAACTAAGTAAATAATTAACTAAATAAATCTAATTAATAATTAACTAATTGTTTCTAGTTAGTAATTAAAATATAATTAGAAAATAATTAACCTAAATAAATTAAACTAATTTAATTAAGCTTAATCAAAAACTAATTAATTGGTCTAACCCTAATTAATAAATCTAGAGAAATTAAATTAATTAAATTAAATTAATTAACCTAAACTAAATTAAAAATAAACTAAACTAAATAGATTAATTAATTAAAAAAAAGGAACATGGGTGCAAATAGCATGGAGAATCAGAAGAGAAACCTAAATGGGCTCTCTGGGAGGTGTAAACAGAAACTCAGGATAGGCCCAAAAACTAGTGGTCTGCGTGATCCAGTGAGAAGAGACTGAGTAGACTCTACCATGGACCTCCCCTAACAACCGTCAGATCTGAGATCTGATCAACAAAACCAACAGTAACAGAAATCCAACAGAGAGTCCATCATGGACTCTCAAAGGTTAGTCACGCACAACCCAAAAAAGTTGGGAACCGGTGACACTTGTCACTGGTGTAGCTAGGCACGTAGCTTCCAAAAATAATCAGAAAGAAGACACAACAAAACGAGGAACATGAAAGGAATAACTTCACTTAAAAAAATCTTTCTCTCTCTCTGCACTAAACCTTCTCAATACACCACAAGAACCCTCACCGAAAACTACAAACATCGCCGCCGAAGAAGATGAGATGCGGCGGAAACCGCCGTCTTCTCCGGCGAACCACCCAAAAATGAAAACCTCCTACATCAACCCCGTTCTAAATCTTCTCCTCGTTTCAAATCTGAAACCTAATTTCCCTAAATCCTAACCAAAACCAGAAATCACAACCATTCCCAAATGAAAACCCTAAATTAAAAATCACTGAAAACGAGCAAAACAAGTCAATGGAAGTAACAACACCACTCAGAGATCAACGAAGGTACGAAATCAAGCAACATGGTTGAGATTTTGAAGGATACCTCTTGAAGAATCACTATCAACGAACTTCTGAAAAAAGCTTCAGGTAACTTGTTTTACGTTCTCCTTTGTTTATCTTGAACTCTTCTTCTTCTGTGTGCAAACTGTGGTCTAGCTCAAAGTTTTCTAGAGCTTCAATGAAACGCTTTGAAAACTTGTTGTAAGAGAGAGCTTTTCTGAGTAGGTTTTGGAAAATAGTGACTTAGGAGCTTTTGTTACGCTAGGGTTTTTCTCTCTGGGTTTATGACAATGAATAGTGATCCCCTTTTATACTGATTAGAATTAGGGTTTTTTGAAAACTTGTGGGTGAAGTATCAGGTACAGAGGTGCAAAAATCCTCTGAAATTGGTGGGAGGCGTATTGTATGATTTTTAGAAATTGCTCCCTCAGGATTTTTTTCTGGTAGTGTCACAATAGCTAAGTCCCACATGCCTTATTTGAACCCTTTGCTTTTCTGTTTGTGGACCCTTATTTTGTATCACAAAAACCGCTAGAATTATGCATTGTGTTGTCTTGAATTTGTGATTTGCCTTGAAAAACATGGTAGCTGAGGTTTGTGAAATATTGCTTTTATGACTTGAACTGAAAATTGACCTTTGAACCTGTGAATTGGTATTTCTTTAGAATTGACCTTGATGACATTACTTGGAATGAATTGAATTTGAGTGAAATTTTCACTAAGTCAGAATATGCCTTCACTTTTTTCCAAATGTAGGGACATTTTTCACTTGGATCCAAAAAGTATTAAAACCAAATATGATCAAACACTTGTTGTATCATATAAGGGCTTTCCAAAATGGCCAAGAACATCACCAAATTCAATTTGAGCTAAGAGTTATGGTAGTGGCAAAATGCCTTGCTGAAAAACTGCCAAGGCAAGGCAGAATTTTGCATTTTTGGTCGATTTGCCAAAATCAACCAATTTCAAGCCTTGTCATGATCTTGGACACATCTGAGGATCAAATCTAAAGGGGAAAATCACTGAGCCAAGCCTTCAAAGTCCTTGGAACAAGAAGTAGCATGCCAAACCTAGAATTGCGTAAAAGAGGAACAAGACTCCAATTTTGGATTGGAGCATTTAATAGATGCTTAGAGGTGGTATGGAATGACACATTTGCAACTGAATTCAGTCAAGATTCCTCCAACAAGTAGGGAACCAAAGCTCTGTGCTCTAACCTCTAGTCAATGGCTAGAGGAGACTTGGATTTTCATTTGCCAACATTGGCCAAACCTCTGTTGCAGTTGCCATTCACTATTGATCCCAAAACAAACTTGCTCTACTATAAATAGAGCTCATTTGTGCTCAGTTTGAGTACACCAAATCCATCAAACAAATGCTTTCCTCAAAATCCCTTTTTCTTGGCAAAAATGCCTTCTTTAGCAAGGTAATTCTGAGTTTTTGAGTTTGAGAGTTTTTTCAATCAAACCAATCACACACACACCTCATAAACATCATATGTAGGTGATCCAAACTCTCACAAGTGACCTGTAATCACAAAATCACAAAGTCACCTCTCAAAACCTCAAAATAGGTTTTTTGTGCATTTTTCAAGCCATGTCTGGATTCAGTCACTTTCCAAACCAGATAAAACCTCAAACACACTCCAAATATCATCCTTGAACTGTCCCAAATGGTTCCCCCCATCTGGAACACCATTTGAGAGAGTTGCTATTTTGGTCACTTTTAACCCCTTTTGCAAGAAAGGGCCAGTTTGTGTTTTTGCAGGTACCAGTTGATTCCAATCATCCTAAAAGCTTCTAAGGGATCATTTGAGTGTGTCTAAAGTATCAAATCATTTTTGGAACAAGAGGCTTGACATATTGCACAAAAACTCCAAAAAGCTCAAAAAGATGTAAGCCTCATGACTTGATCTTTCCAAAATATGCAATGCTTTGAAGTCCACTGATCATGCACACCTCATACATGTTAAATATGTTGTGTTTGAACCAATTGATCATGTAATTCATGCCTGTATCAAAGTGTAGCATAGAAAATGCAATTATAGGCCTTTTTCAAAACCTCTATCGGGTTTTGAGGAGGGAGTGTGATCTGAAAAAACTACCACTACCATTGGATTCCTTGTGAAATTCTGGTCCAGATGCATATAAATTTTGTCTCAAACCATTAAGAATTAAGAAAGTTATGACCTTCACGTTTCTGAGCCAAAACTTGCCTTGTCTTGCCTTGGGCCAGGCCTAAAACCAATGCATGACTTGTATATTTGTGGTTTCACTTCAAACAATGGATGTATCACCACCCCAGTGGTAAGACGCGCGCCCTGTGACCTTGAGGTCGTGGGTTCAAACCCCACCCATGCCATTTTGTGTTTTTTCATATTTTGCCATTTTTTTTCAATATTTTATGTTTTATTAATTAATTGGAAAATTAATAACTCTTTCAATTTTAATTATTTTTTATTGGTTCTTTTTGCAAAAAATCACAAAAATGTTGAAATATTTTATTCCACAAAAAAATTAAGTTTATATTATTTATTTAATATAATTAGTATTTTTGTGAATAACTTCATTTTTTTATTTGTTTTAAACATTTTAAAATGAACATTCATCTTGAAAAATCAAGACCAAATGAGTTTTAATATCTCTTGTGATTAAAACTTCATTTTTCAAACCTTAAACAAAAATCACAAGTGGTTTATTCAAATTCATTTGGTATTTTTCCTTGATTTTCTTTTAATATTTACTTTTCTCATCAATCATTTTCAAACACTCATGGGCCTCTGATAGAGTGTAAGACCCAATCCCCTTTTAACCAAAACAATTTTGGGTCTCAGATATTGTATAAGTCCCTCTGCGTTAAAAGAAAAGTTCGGCGCGATCGACGCCCGTTTAAAAATAAACCATCTGGGCCTCTCCTCGAGCTATAAGACCCATTCAAAACTTTTGGGCCTCTATTAGAGTGTAAGACACAACCCCTTTTGAAAACCAAATTATCTTGGGTCTCAGTCATTGTATAAGACCCATTGCGTTTTCAAAATCTCGGCGCGATCGCCAATTCAAACGAAAAATCATCTGGGTCTACCCTCGTGTTATAAGCCCCACTCTTTTTCTTTAATACCTTTTGGGCCTCTTGAGAGAGTGTAAGACCCATCCTTTTGTACAGAAAACCTGTTTGGGCCTCAGTCACTTGTATAAGTCCCTCTGTACAAAACGACAGTGCGATCACTGATAAACTCTGGGCCTCTCCTTGAGCTGTAAGCCCCAATTGTTCTTTCAAAATACTTTCTCCTGTAAATTTTGAATATACTGTTGTTTTCAATCTTTCTTTGTTGAACAACTAACAAAACAGCATGGAAGCTCTACAACCGAGTAAGTGTTTATACGCTTTCATTTACCGCTTTCATATGTATATAACTGTATTGTGGGGCTGTTTCACTGTAATTCTTCTTTCATAAACTCATATCAACTGTGTAATACTAGTATAGATATTTAGAGTTTCCCCGACAACTACGTCTAGCACTAAGCCCTGTTGATCACTCTTAAATAGACAAAACTAGATCCCCATAGGATTACCAGATACAGTCTTCCCTCCTCTTGGGGTTAAACAATATGGAGATGTGAAAGGCTGATTCTTTTTGAACCCTTTCTCAGACTGTCACCTTTAGAAGTTGTCAAAGAGACTCTACTCCCCAGAGATGATCTTTTCTCCGTGAATGGCATCTCTTGAGTTTCTTCCAAATTCTCGGACTTTCCTGGCTTGATCTATTCTCTGTGAATAGCCTGTCTTGAATTTCTCGGGGTTTGGGGACCCACAGGCTTCCTAAAAGTATCCCCGCCTTCTCTTGGGCGTTGTACAAGGACCCGTCGGCTTCTTAGAAGTATTCACAGCCTCCTCTTAGGCTTCGTATAAATGATTTCTTCCTCCGGGAATGATAGCCTCCTCTTGGGCTTCGTACAAATTGTCCCTCGGCTTCTTTAAAGATTCCAGCCTCCTCTTGGTCTTCGTACAAATTGTCCCGACGACCTCCTAGAGGTATAAGAACATAAATTAGTCATCTTAATAGAACAGTTTTTTCAAAGAGTCTAGATCCTGCTACTGCTATTTCTTAAACGTAGTACAAAAGATGAAACTCTAAACTTGGACAGTCTAATTTCCTTGAGTCTCAAAGACATTCTCAAGTTCCTTTCAAAACTAGGAGATGAAACCCATAGACTCGGACAGTCCCAATCCCCTTTGGATTTCCTATTTCCTTAAAGAACATGAAATATCCCTGATCCTCGAATCAAAATCCCTGAGTGCAAACATTACTCATATATGAACTGATTTTCTCTTTTAACCAACATACTGGACCTGTCACTCAACTGAAACAGTAACCCTAGCCTCCTCTTGGGCTTTGTACAATGATTCTCCCCAGCAGAGTTAACCTTTGCAGCCTTCATCTCGGGCTTTGTACGAGATACAAAACACTCTCTTGTTGAGTATAAAAGACTCTCTTGTTGATTCAATCCTCTTTTAGCCTCCGTCTTGGGCTTCGTACAAGACACATATAAAAACACTCTCTTGTTGAGTCAACCCTTTTAGCCTCTATCTCGGGCTTCGTACGAGACACAAAAGCATCCTCTTGTTGGGTCAATAGCCTCCTCTTAGGCTTTGTATAAAGAAATCTCCGTTTGATTCAATCAACCTTTTAGCATCAAATCATGCTTTAGTCACAACATACAAACATCAACAACTCCTTTTCCCTCGTCTAATTGCTGTAAGCGGTAAGCCTCTGGATTATTTACATCCACGCCACTGTCCCTCTTTTAGCATGAGAAATTCCTAAGGAAAAATGACATTTCTCTAAACTGAGTTAAAGTCTTCTCCTTCATGTTGAAAATCCCCTATAAAGGAAATTATGGCATTGCTGGATTCGTATATCCCAGTTAAAGTAATTCTCCTTTATAATCAGTCACCCAACAGTTGTGCCAAATATTCCCCTTTAGAGATGACAAAGTCTCTCTAAAGTCAACACCCTTTTAGCTTCACATCTTGGGCTTCAAACAAGATAAAAATAGACCCTTTAGCTTCACATCTTGGGCTTTGAACAAGATACAAATCACCTTTCGCTTCACGTCTTGGGCTTTGAACAAGACACCAAAACACCATTTCCTCCCATAGAATAGGAGGAACTACGATCGCTCTGATTTCCTTGTTTCGGAAAACGGGAATACGTTGGCATAAGATTGAAAGAAAAATCTTAGCGAGCACACTAAACAAAAACTCAAAATCCCATACCCTCAGTCCTAAACATCCTACCCATGA
The DNA here is from genome assembly GCA_022829125.1 of Lathyrus tuberosus. Taxonomy (NCBI): domain Eukaryota; kingdom Viridiplantae; phylum Streptophyta; class Magnoliopsida; order Fabales; family Fabaceae; genus Lathyrus; species Lathyrus tuberosus. The sequence goes on along the minus strand of JALAZF010000203.1, from coordinate 8,410,132 downwards.
ACCGTCCAATGTTTTCACTCTTGAAAAGAAAGAGAGTAAGAAGAAAAAGGCCCCATTACCATATAGCATCCATAACCTAACAGACTGCTGTTTAAACTCAGTATGCAAGCAGGGTTAATTGGAGACATCTATTTCCCTTCCTTCATCAGCTTCAATAGGATAAAAAATGAATCAAACTGTAGTAACCCCAAAGAGCGACAGTGCTTAAGAAACACGTCCAATTTCGCTCGCTACAGAAAAGTGGCGCCCACCGTGGGGCTTTCTCTTTTCTTTTCTCTTTTCTTTCTTTCTTTCTTTCTTTCTTGGGGATTTCACTGGGATAGGACTTTTTTTTACTTCACTAGGATCTTAGGTCAAAACCTTTAAAGTTGGGAAGGAACCACAGAATGGCGACTCCGTCGGGGATCCATTTTCTGTCAGGAACATAGGATTCATAGCTCTTAAAAGTCTAGGACATTAGGACGAATATATATACTGCTTTTCCTAATTGATATATGTGTTTATTTTTCTGCTAATGGGAATGCGTGTGATGCCGCATGTGGAAAGATTGAGTATACACCTAGGAAAAACCCCTTTAGTGGTGCGGAAGCTATCGGAAATGGTTGTCACGCGATACCACCCTCTTCTGAGGACTCTTCGAAAAAACACCACCTAGCACGGTTCCCGGCCCGCTGGTGTTTTTCTCGACAAGAGTTGATGATGTTGAGAGACAGGTACAAAAATCACTAATATAAACCTTTGGGACGGGTAGAGCCTTGACTCCATGACACCGACCCTTTGACCCCATGTTTTTTCTATGTTTTTGTGTGCTGCATTCATGCATTCATCTAAAAAACATTACATCAAAGAAAAACTTCTCTTCTAGTCTCTCTTTTTCAAATTGAACTAAGACAATGATTGCAAATGTTAGAGAAAAAGATTGCGCTCATGGATTTCGGTAGAAGGAGAACTCATAAGTATACCTTCAAGGTTCCAAAACTAGAGGATTTGAGAGGTTTGGCGAGAATGATCACGAACCAAGAGGCTTTCAGAGCCAAGTATGGAGGTTTGCTATCTCTATTAAGGGTTTAAGTAATTGAAAGAATCATGGATGCACTCGTTCAGTTTTACGATCCGGTCTATCACTGTTTCACATTCCCGGATTATCAGCTCGCACCAACGATGGAGGAATATTCTCATCTGATTGATTTACACATTACTGATCAAGCTCCATTTTCTGGACTGGAAGAAATTCCAAAGGATCAGACCATTGCAAGAGCAATTTATTTGGACGAGTCAGAGGTCAGGACTCACATGACCACTAAGGGTGACATTCAAGGTTTGCCAGCCCAGTTCTTAACAAAGAAGGCCATGTACTTCGCTAGTATAGGGAATGTGACTGCTTTTGAGAGCATCTTTGTTTTACTCACCTACGGGTTATTTTTGTTTCCCAACATCAATAACTTCGTCGATATCAACGCCATTAAGGTTTTTTTCATTGGAAACCATGTGCCGACTTTACTCGCAGACGCATATCATTTTGTACACTTAGGGAATTTGTACAGCGAAGGGGAAATCACATGTTGTGTACCTCTGCTATACAAATGGTTTATCTCCCATTTGCCTAAGTCTGCTACTTTTTGGGATCATAAGAGTACCTTACGTTGGTCGCAGAGAATTATGTCTCTTACCAACTCTGACATAGATTGGTGCAATAGGATTTATGAGGGAATCAGGATCATTGACCGTTGTGGAAACTTCCCCAACGTACCCCTCATAAGAACTAAGGGAGGAATCAACTACCATCCAGTTCTCGTTCGTCGTCAATTTGGATACCCGATGAGGCATGTCCCGCATAATGCTCATCTGGAAGGTCTTTTCTTCAAGGAAGGAGAAAATGACAGAGCACTAAAGATGGAAATAGTGCACGCTTGGAAACATGTTCATAAGAGAGGACGAGAGTCTCTAGGAAAACCGGACTGTGTCTCGGTGGAGCCTTACCTCCACTGGGTACAAACTAGAGCTCTCAAGCTAAAGATGCCTTATCCTCGTCACGGAGTTCTTCCGCCAAGGGAGTCTGTCATGTACTTCATGACTAAAACGGAAAAACTCCAGGTTACTCTCAACAAAGTTCAGCGGGAGAGAAGGTCTTGGAAGAACAAGTACCACACCCTCAATGTGGAGTGTATCAAAATACAGCAACTACTGAAGGATAAAGATGCTCTGATTGAAATTTTGGAGCAGCATGCTGTAGAAAATCAGGATGACCAAAGGAATTTGCTTTCTCCTTTCACTTGGCAAAGGAATGACAACCCGACAACGGCTCAAGAGCCCCGGTCAAAGAAAAGGAAAGTGCCAGAATCAGCATTCGGTTTCTCCTCAAAGAGGACCCGAGTCCCATTAGCTTAGGTTTCTGTTTCCGCACCTTGTAATTTACTGTATTTTCATTTCCGCAATCCTTTAAATTCAATAAAACGGGGTTTCCCCACTGTTTGATATTTGCAATCTAATTGTCGAAGTTTATTTTGATTAAACAAAAAGAAACACTTAATCATTGCATTCATCATTCTCACATCACGTATTCTCCTTACCTACGAGTCTCACGTTTGTGTCTCGAAAAGAGAGTCAAACTATCTCATTCGTACAATACTCGGGCCAATCGTCAGAAAAAGATGGATGATCTTGAGGAAGAGAACAGAGAGTTGAAAGAAGAGATCGACGCTCTGAGAGAGGATATGAGAAAGCTTCGTAACGACATGTAAGCCATGGCGGAAGCTCAGCTACAAAGAACTGTGATCTCAGAGATCACCTCAACACCCATAGTGGAGAAGTATGATCCTAGGTACAAAATGTCGAAAGATCGTCCCTGGGGCATGCCTGTTAACTATATCCTAGAAGGATATGTTCCGCCGATCACTAGAGATCCAGAAACTTCAGCAGAAGCCGCTGGGCCTGAAGGTTACAAACTTCGAGAAAACGAGGATGCCAGAGGCATATTGAGGACTCTTGAAGGTTACAAACTTAGGGAAATGCCAAGATTAACTGCCGTAGTAACGGTACCACCCCCTGTGGTGCACACTGTCCCGGAAGGACAGATTCCACAAATACCTTCTGGAAGAAAGGAAACTATGTTCGACAGGATGGACGAGTTCCTGGATATGCAAAAGGAACTGCAAGTCATCCGCAGTCAGGATTTATTTGGAAAGGATGCCGCAGACCTTTGTCTGGTCCCCAATGTGAAAGTTTCGCATAAGTTCCAAGTTCCCGACTTTGAAAAATACAAGGGTAATTCTTGCCCTCAGAGTCACTTAGTGATGTACGCTCGACGAATGTCAGCTCAGACAGAAAATCAGGATCTACTGATTCACTACTTTCAGGATAGTTTAACCGGTGCCGCCTTAAAATGGTACATGGGTTTAAACCGTGCTACGATCAGCACTTTCATAGATCTTGGCACTACCTTCGTCCAATAATACAAATACAATTTGGATATGGCACCAGACAGAGATCAGCTCAGATCGATGTCACAAAAGGACAAGGAAACTTTTAAGGAGTACGCTCAGAGATGGCGTGAAATTGCCGCTCAAATTTGTCCACCTCTTGAGGAAAAAGAGATGACAAAAATCTTCTTAAAGACCTTAAGCTCATTTTACTACGACAGAATGGTTGCCAGTGCGCCCAGTGACTTCACCGAAATGGTCGGTATGGGGGTACGTCTCGAGGAAGCTGTTCAAGAAGGACGTCTAATAAAAGACGCTGGATCATCAAGTAGTACAAAACGATATGGTAGTACTCTCCCTAAGAAAAAAGAGCAAGATATTGGGAATATCTCTCTCGGAAGGAAAAGGCGACGTTATCAGCCAGTAGCGGCTGTGACTCCTACTAGCAATCCTACGCCTGTTTCTACGTATTAACCTAAGGTTGCGCAGAGCCAACCTAATCAGCAAAGGACACAACAGCCTCTTCAGCAGGCTCGTCCTCCATACAATAGCAACCGTACAACGCGGCCACCAAGATTTGATCCTATACCCGTATCATACGCAGAACTATTTCCGTTACTACTGGCCAAGGGGCACATCCAGACTAAATCCCCTCTTGCAGTACCGAAAAATCTGCCTTTTTGGTTTAAGGTGGACCAGACATGCCCTTACCATCAAGGAGGACCAGGGCATAACATAGAGAACTGTCTCAATTTCAAATTCGACGTGCAAAAGCTTGTTAGGAGCGGGGTCTTATCTTTCAACGATACGAATCCGAATGTTCTCACAAACCCGCTGCCTCAACACGAGAAAGTCGCAGTCAATCTGATAGAGGGGGAGTCTAACAAAGTTTATCAAATTCACGATGTACTCTTATTGAAAACCAACTTGGTCAAGATGCATTGTAGACAGAATGGATATGGCCATGTGCCACCTCATAGTTATCATCAGTGTGATATCTGCTCTAAAAGCAATCAAGGATGTTCTGTGGTGCAATCAGCTTTACAGGAACAGATGGATCTCGGATGGATCCAAGAGCACCGAGTTCGTGGAGTTAACATGGTTTACACGAATTCTAACATCATTCAGAACCACGACATCCGTGCAATGAATGTCAACTTGGTGGCGATGCATTCCAGGAAAAGCCAGTATCATAATCTGCCACGGCACGATTACAGTTCTTGTCTGACTTGCTCGGTAAACAAACAGGGATGCTCTTTTGTACAAGAGGCCCTCCAGCGTCAGATGGATCTTGGATGGATCCAGGACTACCATGATAGGAATCCCTATCAGATCAACATGGTTTAAATCTTCGACATTTGTTTAATGAATACCAACCTGGTAGAGTTACATGCTAAGCAGGTCCGCCTCGGATTCCTAGTATCACGTGATTACTAGAGCTGTAAAGCGGGTTGCGAAAACGATCAAGGTTGTGCCCTTGTCCAGAAGGCACTTCAGCACTTGTTAAATCACTGGTGGATGCCAATCTATATGGATGAAGATACTCAGCAAATTATTATCAATAATAGGAACCCTACTCGGCGTCAAAGTCAGGATGTCCGATCTGTGGAAGCTAACCTAGTAAGGTTACATTGCATTCAAAGCGAGCGTGACCAGGTGCCACCACACAACTATGAACATTGTAGAGTCTGTTCGGAAAGTAACCAAGGATGTTACCTTGTGCGAGCAGCTCTTCAGGTTCAGGTGGATCATAGAGAGATTCGCCCATATCCGGGTTCCAGACCAATCAACTGGGCGCCGGACTACCTCGCTGATCAAATTAAGGATGTTGTCGTAAACTCTGATCATCAGAGGGCCAGGGATGTTTTTGCCATCATCCCTCTACTTGAAGAATCAAGAGTTCCTAACCAGGAACAGATCGAGATTACTTACGATGGTTAGAAAAATCAAAAGGCTCCCATAGTCATCTATCTACCAGGATCACTACCGTATGAATCAACTAAGGCTATCCCTCACAAATACGGTGCAACGATAATTGAGAATGGAAAGGAAATTCCATTACCCTCCGTCGTGAATATTGCAGACATCAGTCGTGTAACACGGAGCGATCGAATCTTCAACAGAGGAGTTGGAGAGTCCAGCAAAGAAAAGGAACCTCAGACAGTAGTTCCTAATCCACCAGCCGGTCAGTCCAGTAATCCCGACCTTTCAAAAAACGATGATGAGATGCTAAAGCTCATCCAAAGGAGTGAATACAACATTGTTGATCAGCTATTACAAACTCCTTCAAAGATCTCGGTATTATCACTGTTACTCAGTTCAGAAGCGTACAGGGAGGCTCTACAGAAAGTCTTGGAGCAAGCCTTTGTGGAACTGGATGTAACAATCAGACAGTTCGATAGCATTGTCTCTAACATCACTTCCTGCAATAACTTGGGATTTAACGATGAGGAATTACCTGAAGAAGGTCGCCGTCATAACATGGCCCTCAGTATCACGGTCAGCTGCCAGGGCGATGCTTTAGCCAGCGCACTGGTAGACACAGGGTCAGCCCTGAATGTTATGCCGAAGTCCACTTTGATGCAATTATCCTTCAAAGGACCCCCGATGAGAACCAGCGAGGTCGTCATTAAAGCGTTTGACGGATCCAGAAAAACGGTTATCGGCGAAGTCGACCTTCCCATAACTATCGGTCCTCACACTTTCAAAGTCACTTTCCAGGTCATAGACATCCAGCCAACTGGATGGGGAGATCTGCCTGAGAGCACAAATACTATACAAAATGCAACAGAGGAATCCTCCTACGACAATTCTGCCTGGGAGACAGATTCCAATGATCCTGTTCTACCAGAAATCAGTGTTATTTCTGAAGATAAATCCAGGAAGGTACCAAACTTTGTGATTCACCGAGGAGTTTGCCGCTAATGGGTTGTTGTCGATATTCCGAAAGTTTTTCAAAAGTCAAAGTAATTATCGTTTTTAACCTTTCACCCTGCCCAGGTGAAACGGATGTTTTGATAGGGCTTACTTTCTGTAAAGTTCCCTCTTCGCTTTGCCCAAAGCGACGGAGTTTTATTTTATAGGGCTATAGTTTAACGAATCAACTTGTTCATAAATAAATAAATAAACGTCGTTCTGTAATTCCCGCATTTATTGCTGTTTTCTCTTTTTGCTTTTCTCAGAAAATGGTAATCCTAAAAAACAACTCAATAAAAAACAAGCAGTAAAAGAAAAAAACACTGCACACACTTTTGCATTCTCTCTATCTCTTCTAAAAAATGAATCATCACATCATGCAAATTGCTTGTTTTAAACCCCGTTGAAACATACGATCCGATGCCTTCTCCCGACTTTGAGTTCCTAGTATTTGGGGCTGAAGAAGAAGTTGACAACGAAATTCCAGAAGAGATCTCCCGACTACTCAGACAAGAGGAAAGGTCCATTGAGCCTCACAAAGAGTTGCTGGAAACAGTCAACTTGGGTTCAGAAGAAGAGAGAAAAAAAGTCAAGATTGGGGCGCTACTCAGTCCAATTGCCAAAGAGAATTTGATAAAGCTTCTCAGAGAATTTCCCGATGTGTTTGCTTGGTCCTATCAGGACATGCCAGGGTTGGATACCAGCATCGTGGAACATCATCTACCGTTAAGATCGGAATGTCCGCCAGTAAAACAGAAGTTGAGATGGACTCATCCAGACATGGCCATCAAAATCAAAGAGGAGGTATAGAAACAAATTGACGCAGGTTTCCTCGCCACATCAGAATATCCTCAAGGGTTAGCCAACATCGTACCCGTTCCAAAAAAGGACGGAAAAGTCAGAATGTGTGTCGACTACAGGGATCTAAACAAGGCTAGTCCAAAGGACGACTTTCCTTTACCACACATTGACATGCTGGTAGACAGTACAGTAAAGTTCAAAGTTTTCTCCTTCATGGATGGATTCTCGGGCTATAATCAAATCAAAATGGCGCCGAAAGACATGGAGAAAACTTCGTTCATCACCCCATGGGGTACTTTTTGTTACAAGGTAATGCCGTTCGGTTTGAAGAACGCCGGGGCAACCTATCAAAGGGCCATGACTACTCTTTTTCATGACATGATACACAAAGAAATCGAGGTATATGTCGATGATATTATTGCAAAATCTAAGACACAAGAGGAGCATGTGACCCACCTGTCAAAACTATTTGAGCGGTTGAGAAAATACAGACTCCGCTTGAATCCCAACAAGTGCACCTTCGGTGTCCGTTCAGAGAAACTCTTGGGGTTCATCGCCAGCCAGAAAGGGATTGAGGTTGATCCTGACAAAGTCAAGGCCATTCAAGAAATGCCTTCTTCGAAAACTGAAAAACAAGTCAGAGGATTCCTGGGACGTTTGAACTACATCTCCAGATTCATATTCCTTATGACCGCGGCATGTGCGCCGATCTTCAAATTACTAAAAAAGAACCAGGACTGTGTTTGGACAGAAGACTGCCAAACCGTCTTCGACAGTATTAAGGAATACCTGTTGAACCCTCCAATTCTATCACCTCCAGTGGAAGAAAGACCACTGATCATCTACCTCACAGTCCTAGAGGACTCAATGGGATGTGTACTTGGCCAACAAGACGAAACCAAATGGAAAGAGTCTGCCATCTACTATCTGAGCAAGAAATTCACCAACTGTGAGACTCGGTACACTATGCTTGAGAAAACTTGTTGCGCTTTGGCTTGGGCAGCCAAACGTTTGCGCCAGTACATGATTCATCACACTACTTGGTTGGTCTCCGAGATGGATCCAATCAAGTATGTCTTTGAAAAGCCTGCCCTCACAGGAAGGATTTCCTGTTGGCAGATGTTGCTATCAGAATATGACACAGAGTACCATGCTCAGAAAGCCGTTAAAGGGAGTGTTTTAGCCGATCATTTGGCTCATAAACCGATTGACGATCAAGAATCAATCGGGTTTGACTTCCCAGACGAAGATGTCATGTATCTAAAAATGAAAGATTGCGATGAACCGCTACCCAGTGAAGGGCCAGAACCAGGTTCCCAATGGGGACTTATCTTTGACGGAGCAGTTAGTCATTACGGAAATGGAATTGGGGCAATCATTGTTACACCTCAGGGTACCCACATTCCTTTCACCGCCATACTTACATTCAAGTGTACAAACAACGAGGCCGAATACGAAGCTTGTATCATGGGTCTCGAGGAAGCAATTGATTTGAGGATCAAAAACTTGGACGTATACGACGACTCAGCCCTGGTTATCAATCAGATCAAAGGAGGTTGGAACACATACCAATCAGGACTAATTCCTTACAAAGATTATGCAAGATGGTTGTTACCCTTCTACAACAGAATTGAGTTTCATCACATCCCTCGTGAAGAGAATAGCATGGCTGATGCATTAGCCACTCTCTCTTCCATGATTAGTGTAGGTCAATGGAACGACTTACCTAAGATCGACATAATGCGCCTTGAACGGCCGGCTTACATCTTCACGATCGAAGCAGTCATATACGACAAACCTTGGTATTATGATATCAAACGCTTCCTTCAGAAACAGGAGTACCCACATGGGGCGTCTAGAAAGGACAGAAAAACCCTCAGAAGACTGGCTGGAAACTTCTTTCTGAGCGATGATACACTTTATAAGCGGAATTTTGACATGGTCTTGCTCCGATGCGTCGACAGACCAGAAGCAGACATGCTGATAAAAGAAATTCACGAAGGATCCTTTGGCACTCATGCCAACGGACATACAATGGCGAGAAAAATTCTAAGAGCAGGTGTCGCGGTGAAAATTGGATACCATAGTTATTTGTTAACTAGGATCACATTTTTAATGTCACCACCGGTCTTTGATTTAATCAAGGGAAGGGAGAAAAACCGAATTCCCACAATGCAATGCAAATGCACTAAGATTCTAAGTTCGGGGGTTGGTTATACCTAAGGAAGGTGTTAGCATCCTAGATATCTGTAGTACTCTACAGGAACCTCTTTTTTTATTATGTTATTTGTTATTTGTTTTGCTAAGGGTTTAAGGGTAGGTGATTTATTATTATTATATTTTTTTTAACCTAAGTGTGCTCGACAAGATATCGCATCTTGTGCCTACATATCCTGTCAGGAGGGAATCAGAGCACTTGTAGTTCCTTATTAAGGATACTAAAATGTTTTAAAGGTTTAGGAGAGGAAGATGAGTCATCATCTTAAGAAAGACCACCACAGTTTTGAAAATGTTTGTATTTGTGGGGTATGGGATTGTATGTCCCTTTCTTTGAGATGATTAACATCTAATTCTCTTGTGTGGAGAATTAGGTGGGCTAAAGTTTGATTTAAAAAATCAAAATTAAGGGGGGACTAACCTAGGAAACCTATCCTAAGTTATCTAATTGACTTATCTTAAGGTATCGATTATGAATGCAAATGATATGCACCATGCACAATAACATGGTTATCATGCATGGGATTTTCTCTTGGATATTTTATGCGGTTAATTATTGTTATTTAGGCGAGGGTGCTAGCAAAGTGATGCTAGACTTGTGTCTTGTGATTGATAGGTCGAATGCGATGCCCTAAGGCGATCGACTTACATGGGTAGAAAATGGGCTCGACGTTGGATCGAGAGTTTTAATTATTTTTGAAAGGTTTAGAATACAAGAGACATGCATACATCACAACAAACAAAAGCATAAGCAAGGCATATCAACTAAAGGTTCTAATTTACAGCACTCAAGCATACGATTTGTCGCGAGGAATTCTAACGGGGAGCAGTTTATTAAAGAAAAGGTGTTTAATAATTTTAAAGGAAAATAAAAGTTTTAATATTATCTATGAATTAATTATGTTAGAAGTTATTAATTAATTTGAAAAAAAGTTAAAGTTTTTCTTATTAATAAAAAAGGTTTTAATTTAAAAAAGTTCTTATTATTATTTAGTTTAAAGTTATATTAAAAAGAAAAAGTTATTAAAAGAGTTCTTATTAATTAAAAGAAGATTTTAATTTTTTGTATTTGATAAAAGTTTTTATCAAAAGAAAAGGGCTTTAACAAAAGTTTAATAAATAATTTTTTTTTTTAGGTTATATTTATAAAAATGATATTTTAGATATAAAAAAAAAGAATGTTTTATTATAAAGAAAAAGTTATATTTTTACTATATATAAAATAATAAAAAAAGATTATATTTTTTTTATAGAAAAGGAGTTTTAATATATTAAAGAAAATTATTTTTAGAATTGATGTTATTCTTAAAGAAAATGATTATTTAAGGATTATTAATTAATAAAAGGAAAATAGGTTAAAAAAAACGGAGGTATCGCATGCTTGCTAGGGAGAGAGGGTCCATCGTGGACCCTCAACTCTCAACCTTATGATGTGTGTGTAAGTGATCAAACGGATAAAACTCGAGGGTGCACGGTAGTGTATCGTGTGTGCGCATGTGTACGATCAAATAGTCCAAATACAAGGACAAGAACATTCCCTCTTCTCTATCAGCTCTCGTTCTCTCTTTTTTTCCTCTCTCAGAAGAGAAAATTAGGGTTCTCAGAAACCCTAGCGGCCGCCGCCGCTCTCCTCTCTCCGCTTCCTCTCCCTCCACTCTCGATCAAACAATAAACCCTTTCCCCGCGATTCCCTAGCCCCATTTTCATTACATTGATAGTGATTACAATTACATTGGAGATCAAGGAATGCAAAAAAAGTAAAGGAAATGGGCCGTCCGTCGCTGCGTCGATTTGAGTCAGATACTCACTATTTCGCTAGTTCTTCTTCTTCTTTTGATGTGAGTATGTATGTCTGACCTCGTTTTTCTCCGTCTCCGCTGTCTGTTGCTAATCTGCGCTGCGTGTACGTTGCTCAAATCGCAGGTGTTTGTTCTGCTGTTCGTGTGTGTGTATTCCTTCATTGAATTGGTGCTACTGATTTTCTGTGGATGTTATTTTTCTGGTGTGAAATGTGTTGTTCAATTTGTGTGGTGACTGTGAATCTTTATGGATTTTGGGTATGGTTTCTGGTTTTGCTCAGTGGATGTTGTGGATTTTTTTATTGGTTTATGAATCTTGCGATGCGTACATGTGAATGTATTTTTTGTCCATTCCCCCTTTGAATGAGAGTAACTTGTTCTTTTTATAGTCATATTTGAGATTTCATAATAAATTTCCTTCTCATTTGGTATGAGCATGTTTGAACCGATTTGGAATAAATTTGAACTAATATTGATTGTGTTTGCAGCCTGTTAATATTTCCATTTTAGTCTCAAATTGTTTTTGGAAAGAAAATCCGATTTGCCCTGTGACCGTTGATTTTTTCATGAAACTGTTTTGGAAACAAATGCTTTGAGTTTGTCTGATTTCCATCCCCTCTTTTATATGCTCCAACATTTGATTTCCAAATTAACTATGATATATTGCTACTGATTCCTTGTGATTTCACGATTCATTCTTTTCCGCTTTCGTGCCGACATATTGAAACATGTCTTGGAGATAATTTTTGGATTGCTGTCTTGATTATATTTTTGGAAACTTGATGAATTCTTGATTCTCTGATTGATGACCTTTCCCTTTTTTATTCTGATCATGTTTGGTGCCTTTGGTTGCCCTGCTGGAATTTTCTACCACGAGATTATTGCACTTTATTATGTGATTCTATTATGATAGGCCTCGTTTGTCATGAAAATCCACAACGTGCCATAACCTAGTGTATGTATGATGCATTTGCGTTTAGTCTTCACTGTAGTAGGATGTATGTGCTTTGTATCGTTTTTGAATTCCGTTTCCTCCTACAGTATTCATGATGCCCATGATTCGCTTCACTAATGAACTAGCTTGAATTGTGACAGGATTCCAAATTGAACGGAGACATCTTGGACTTGTATTTGATCAATGACTTCAATCATGCGTGGCCTGGTAAGTTTTGCTTAATTTTGCCTTGAGTTTTACTGATAAGAACCTTGCCCATTAATTGTCCGACCACCGTTTGAATGTTGGCTAAATTTTGACGTTCGATCATCATTTTACATCAACAGGTTTCCGGGTGAAACTGCTCCATACATCCCTTCTGCGGCGTGCCAAAGATCTCCGCTTGGTGTCCCTCCCGCCTACGAAATGCTGACAATGATTAGTGAGCAAGCAGGTTTCAGAAGCAGCCTCTGCTGGAGCTGGAGATAAGTTACGACGGCGAACCTTGAGATCACCTGGACATGTTGTGCACCCCAGTTGCAAATGCTCCGTATGTTGAATGGTGCTGTCTTGATCCTACCATAGATAGTGATATAGTGTAATGACATGCTAGGTGTTTAAACATGGTTCTGAACTTAGTCTGCTAGGTACTTTCTTTTCATTTCACTGTGCTTCCAATTTTGTAGTGTAATGGATAAATATTGAATTTGCGCATTTGCACTCTATAATGACTTGGATTTGAGCCTTGGCATTGTAAGAACCTTTCTTGTACAGGGTATTTCCTTTTTGAGGTGAATAGCCACACAACCAATTTGGACAGTATTTAAAACTTAATGGACCTCACGCAATTTTCCAAATTGTGTAAATGAAACTATATAGTTTCAATATTGTATGGTTTAAGCAGAACCGTGACCAACCTCACCTAATGTTATTTTATCAAGACTTCCTCGTAGAAATTTACTTGGCTCAATGTGAGGAATAGAGGTCTGATCATTTCAGGATCAAAATGTGGTCGTCAATTATTGAGAAAAACGTGGTCATGAAACAAAAATGCCCTTCTTGGTCTTTTATGCTTGTAAGAATGAAGTTGTGAGGACTGAATCTTGGTCTGGAGCATGGAGCTTAGACTTTGTGAATTCGTGACGACTAACATTTATGTGGATCTTTAAGTAATACTTGCATCTTAGAGTTGTGAATTTTCCAACTGATAATTTTCATGATGTCTTGAATTAGAATTTCAATTCGAGTCTTGAAATTTTTTAGAATAAAATTTGATGAAATTCGGGTGGTCATGAGAATGATGATGGTAAAGGCTTAGGTTTCAATATAAACAACTTTTACTTTGGATTCATCGTAACAAATAGAAATTATTCCAAGCTAGAAACCTTGGCTTCATGTTGAATTTGGATAAAGAGAAGTATTCTGTAGCCTTATTTCCACCTTAATCTTGGAGACATGGAAGTGGTGTCGGAGACCTTGAAATACTTTGAAACAATCTTAAAACCGTAATTAAAAACAAATGAGTTCAACTTTGCCACAAACTTAATTTGTCTAAACATGACTTAATAACTTGAAATGGGATCAAACGAAATCTTGTGAATTTAATCTAAATCAAGGCCTTGGACCAAATTGAAACATCAATGGGAAATGTCTTGTAAACAACTCTTGGTTTTAAATATGATATTCAACTTGATTTTTTTTGTAAACAACACATTGTGTACTTCCACAAGCTTTGGAAAGTACAAGAAATGGGCCTTGCAATATCTTGGTGGGCTAAAATTCCCTAACCAAACTAGACTAAAGCATTCTACTTCCTCATTAGCAATAGTAATAAGCAAAACTTAAGAATTTGTAAGGATTCTCGATTCTTCACCAGTAGTCGAAACATCTTGAACAATTTAATTTCAAAGATCTTCAAACTTGTTTGAAGAAACTTGACAGCTTCGAGAATAATAAAAAAAAATCTTCTTGAAATGGCGGGCGTGAGCTTCGTACTCGAATCGTAATTGAAACATGGCGATGGTATATGAACTTTCAAACTTGGTCTTGTAGACTTGTGGCAATATAGTTTTGAATTTGCATCTTGAGATTCAAACCTCTATTTCCTCGCTTGATGAACCCATATTTAGCAACACATATCTTAACCTTGAGGAGCAGACAGAGGGGGAAAGCCATCCTACAATATAACTGCCGCACAAACAGTAACCAACCTTTAGGGGTACCACATTCCATATCAGAGGGTATAAGGACTTAATCTTTGTGGGGAGGCTTCTGAGAAATCTGAGGAAAAAGAGGTTTGGTAGTGATTTAGGGATCAGAGGATAGAGGCGCACAATATCACAGGAATCCACACACACTTGTCAAGACCAAAGAACCTTCACAAACGTACACACAGCACAGCCTTCACGACCTTGAGTCTTCTGCAGCAGCACCTGTGTTCACAAATGAAACAAACGTACAAACTAGATAAAGCGATTAGTTATGCACAAATGATCTAATATGCTATGCAAAGAAGCGAAGCGGGGATCTTAGGGTCAAAAATTTGGGTGCGACAGATGCCCCTATTTAAGTTTCTCCTATTCGGAGATATGGAGATTGGCATCTTCGTCTCGACGAGATAGGAGGGACTTAAATACAAATATGCACAAATTTTTTGGCCCTAAGACGCCGCCAAATGCACATGACATGGTATGGAGATGATATGCTACGCAAGGCAGAGGAACCTGTGAGGAATGATGTCACAGGGGATAACCGAAGTTGAAACGGTGAAACACAGCTAAGGAAAGGAAGACCCAACGAGGACGACTAGCAAAACAAGACTCCACGGGGAAAGATCTAACTCCACTGAGAGGAAAGAGACTACCATCTGACAATCACAAGGTATCTAAGCAAAGAGTGATGAACTTGCGATGAAATCTTCTAACAAAATCCACTTGAGGATCCTGCTATAGTCGTCAACCGGAGGAATCTTCAAGAGATATCAACTGGAGGAGTCTATTGTTGAGACTTAGAACCTCTTCTGAGAATACCTTCTTCGAAGGTTTTATTGAAAATATGTCCACTGTCAAAATACTGAGGAATCTGCTGAGAAAAGAAATGAATGTTCGTCAAAGTTTGAAATTTAATCAAGGAATCTACTGCCGAGATCCTGGAAAGAAACGACTGTTCGTCGAAGTTTGAAATTTAACCAGGGAATCTACTGTCGAGATCATGGATAGAAACGACTGTTTGTCGAAGTCTGCTGGAGATCTACTGCCGAGAATAACTAGAGAATTTAAAAATGAAATACCTACTGCCGAGGTCTTCTGGAAATCTACTGCCGAGAATAACCAGAGAATTTAAAAATGAAATACCTACTGCTAAGGTCTTCTGGAAATCTACTGCCGAGAATAACCAGAGAATTTAAAAATGAAATACCTACAGTCGAGGTCTTCTGGTAATCTACTGCCGAGAATAACCAGGAAAATAAACGACTGTTTGTCGCAACTTAAAATAAACCAGGGAATCTACTGCCGAGATCCTGGAAATAAGCGACTATTGGTCGAAGTTTGCTGGAGATCTACTATCGAGAATAACCAGAGGATTTGATATGAAAAACCTACTGCCGAGGTCTTCTGGAAATCTACTGCAGAGAATAACCAGGGAAATAAAAATGAAATACCTTCTGCCGAGGTCTTCTGGAAATCTACTGCCGAGAATAACCAGGAAAATAAACGACTGTTTGTCGAAGTTTAATGTAAACCAGGGAATTTACTGCCGAGATCCTGGAAAGAGACGACTGTTTGTCAAAATTTAAAATAAACTAGGGAATCTACTGTCGAGATCCTAGGAGGAAACGACTGTTCGTCGCAATTTGAAATAAACCAGGGAATCTACTGCCGAGATCCTGGGAGGAAACGACTGTTTATCGCAATTTTAAATAAACCAGGGAATCTACTGCCGAGATCCTGGAAGCTTCACCGGGGATCTTCAAAAGAGATGTGAGTCGGCTGGCTTGTAAAATATGTCTTCTCAAATAAAGAGTAAAATCATTTGAATCTTCACCAAACTTCTCGAAGAGATGCCATTTGATATAAGCAAATTGAATTGTGGACTCACTGGGGAGAATACCACTGTGAAGTAATATTGTTGTAGTCAAAAATTCGTTGAAGTAATAAAATTCTTGCAATAGGGATTCTCAAATAAAGAGAATACTTGTAAAGTCCTCAATAGTTGATAACCTTGATAATTTCACCGGGGATAGACAAAATGTCTTGAGGAGACTGCCATTTGTTATGCAGGTAGAGAACTGAGCTCAAATAAAGAGCTACCACTTGTTGTCTGGATTTAAATCCCATAATAGTGCTGGAGGAATAACTTTTGTCTTCCATAGAGATCTTCAAATAAACTCTTCTTGGGGAGACAAAGTGCAAAATAAATGCACGCTCAGTCTAGGTTCAACAGCCTAGAGATATCCAAAATTGTGATTGTCAGGGACCAAAGTTCAATCTAGGAAATAACTGGAAAGAAACGGTCAAATAAGAACCCATCCAGTGAGGAAATGAACTATACTGGGATTTTATCTTTATCCAGAAATGGACAAGAAAACTAAAGCAACCATCTTCCACGAGGATCGAACTCAGTGAGGAATTAGAAAGGATGTGCTTTTTCTGCCTAGGGCTGAAGACTTTACTTGGAGGGAGCAGGCAAACCCTGATCACTTGGGGATAAACACGACCAAAGTGAAAAAACAAACACAAAAAACTCAAAGATGCAAAAAATGCGCACATGCCATGAATCTATATGAAAGAATGTCATGTTATACTTATGCTGACAAAACAAAACAGGGAGAAGAAAACTGGAGATGAAAACAAGCATCTCGATACGAATACTCAGCCAATCTTTGCAATATAAGAAGCATTGCTGGGGATGAGTGGAAAGCCATATATGGGATCACAGTCCTACTTCAAGGCTTCAAACTTTCTCTGGGGAAAATAGAGCACTCCACTTGGGGATGAACATCATGACTTCACTTAGGATTGTCAAGATGAACCTTGTGATTCTGTTAGGAATGAAAAAGATTCACTGGGAACAAATCAAACTCATTGATCGAAAAGACTTCATGGGGGATAAAATAAATATCCACTGCGAGCTGAAGTAGTCTGGATGAGAGTTGTATCTGGATAAAATAAATATCCAGTTCATCGGGGAAACTTGAATCAATAGTAGTTAAAAATATCAAATAAAACTTCGAGGGGATGAAATAAACATCCGCCTTCACTGGAGAAGATTGAGATAGTGAGAGAATCCAATGAGGAGCGAAATAATCATTCGCTTCGCTGGGGGAAGGTTGAAACCAAAGAAGTTCATCGAGGATTCTTAGGTTGCTGACTGGAGAAACCTTGCATCAAACGTGCCATAACTTCTTGTAGTAGAGATTTACCGGGGAATAGTCGTGACTACCTGAAGTAAAGATATACTGGAGAGTCGTCACATCACTTAGGATAGAAACCCTTTGAGGTATGAGTGAATAAAGTCGTGAGACTGATGTAACTCTGTATTGATAACCTACATGGTAGTCGCCATTTTGAACAACAATTGTTGTGGATGAGAAGCAATCTTCACTCCTCAAATGCCCCAGATCACTTGGTTTATAAGAAGAAGTCATTCCAAGAGGATTTTACAGAAAACTTGGCGTCCAACTGTCCCAATGTTTTCAAACTCTTGGAGAGATTGTCAAATCTCGACGTAACTGGCCCGGATTGACTGTGTTCTGTAACCGAGTCTTCGAATTTGGAGAGATTTTCCAAATCTCGATGTAACTGCCCCAGACTGACGGTGTTCTGTAAAACCGAGTCTTCAAGCTCTTTGAGAGATTCACCAAATCTCGACGTAACCGGCCCAGATTAACGGTATTCTGAGTCTTCAACTTGCCCCTTGGGACATACTACGAAAGAAACAACCGGGAAATGACTTGCCCATGCTCAGCAAAGTCTTCAGGTATCGTGCCCCTGGATGCATTCCTCATTTTGAAATAATCTGCCATTTACCCATCAGAGTCACAGGTCTCAATGGATTAAGTTCACCGCTGATGCTCGCATGCTAGCTTCTATGATGTCAAGCAATGTTAGCAAGCAGAAAAATGTTAATTCTGAAACTGCTAATGCAACGTATGCTTGTCTTGAAAATTTTATTCAAAATATTTTTGTGATTGAATTACCGATTTTATAATGCAAACACTAATTTAAGCATAGCTCATAGGAGTCAGGAAACAATATCTCAATGAGTATGCTTTCGAAATAAACCTTGCTTCAATTAGGACTTTTAAGGGTTGTATAGTGGATTAGTTCACGGTTTAAGAAACAAAGGATATAAGGCTCAAAGTTATTTGTACCCACCCAATCTTCGTGATATTTTACTCCATTTTTTTTTTTGCAAATTACCCTGCCCTAGGTTAAGAATGAGGGTTTTTGTAGAGAAGTAAAACTCCTACTTCAAAGGCTCAAAAGGGTTAACGAGGGTTTATCTCCTTATATCTTCGGTGTTTAGGATCTTGAAACAATGCCTTATATCACTAGCAGAGTTTTATTCAAAAGCATACAACAAGAGATCTTGCGTTTGATTTCATCATCCTCCATTCAATTCTCCGCCGAGGAAAGAGATTGGGTAGCCTTGGCATTATAAAATAGAAAAAGCATTTTAAAATGAGTGGAACGAATGGGTTTCTTCAAGACAAACATCAATTATTCAAAATAACAAGTTCTTACATGCAAAACATGCTTATAATCAAAGAAATAACAACGAATGCGAGCAAATGAATAAACATCTTAATGATTCTAGGAGTGAGCTCTACTCTTGATTCCACTGGTTTGGGAAGAACTCTCGTAAGTCTTCACGTCCATCAGCACAAAGGTGCTCCATTCACAACTGGGCTTCCTTTCTTGAAGGTCAGCACTTCATCGTCAATCATTTCTTGGACCTTTTCTTGGAAAACCTTACAATCTTCAATCGAATGCCCTAGCACTCCGTCATGAAATTCACAACTGGTATCTGGATTGAACCAAGGAGGGCGAGATTTCATGGTTCTAGTCTTTCTGCGTGTCATTACTGAGTTTCGGGCAAAATACGACCATAATTGACTGTAAGTTATTGGGATTTGGTCAAACCAACAAGTCTTTTCTTCTGGACTATTCAGAGGTCTCTGTTGATCCTGACGCTGATTCTGGTGATTCAGGTTCTGAACTTGTCGATTCTGACATTGATCCTGATGAGTCAACCTTTGTCGTTTGTACGGACGTCCATGAGATAGTGATTGCTGGCACTGAACAGGCGCTGCAAACCGACGTTTGTGATAAGGCACCAGAACTGGAGCTTGCAAAGTCTAAGGAGAGCCCAAAATTGCATTAACTTCAACACTCATTTCTTCTTGGGAAACACTAACAGACTTTTCTTCATTAGCTTGTCTATTCGAGACATCTTTAATTTTCCCACTTTTGAATCCGTTCTCGATGTTTACTCCGACTTCCACAATTTTAGGGAACTCTAATGGCACAACGCCTATCATTCTGACATAATAAGAGTCTGACAGTGTTTTTAGAAACATCTTGGCCAGCTCCTTCTCTTGAAGGGGTGGCTGAACTTGGGCCGCCAATTCTTTCCACCTTTGTACATATTCCCTGAATGATTCGTTGTTTTTCTGACTCATGGTCATCAGTTGATCACTCTCTGGAGCCATGTCCACATTGTAATCGTATTGTTTCATAAAAGCGTTAGCTAAGTCTTCCCAAGACCGAATACGGTTCCTTTCTAGCTTCATATACCACATCAAGGATTCCCCGCTTAAACTTTCTTGAAAGCAGTGAATCATCAGCTTGTCATCGTCGGCATAAGTAGTCATTTTTCGACAAAACATTGTCAAATGGTACCTTGGACAACTAACACCCTTGTATACTTCGAAGGCAGGCATTTTGAACTTCGGTTGAATAAACACGCCTGGAACTAGACACAGGTCAGGAGCTTTAAAACCATGTGTGTTAGGTCCTTTCAACATCTTCAATTTAACAACTTTTAGGAGCTTTAGACACAGGTCAGGAAGGCTCAGGTTTCAATATAAACAACTTTTACTTTGGATTCATCGTAATAAATAGAAATTATTCCAAGCTAGAAACCTTGGCTTCATGTTGAATTTGGATAAAGAGAAGTATTATGTAGCCTTATTTCCACCTTAATCTTGGAGACATGGAAGTGGTGTCGGAGAACTTGAAATACTTTGAAACAATCTTAAAACCATAATTAAAAACAAATGAGTTCAACTTTGCCACAAACTTAATTTGTCTAAACATGACTTAATAACTTGAAATGGGATCAAACGAAATCTTGTGAATTTAATCTAAATCAAGGCCTTGGACCAAATTCAAACTTCAATGGGAAATGTCTTGTAAACAACTCTTGGTTTTAAATATGATATTCAACTTAAAATTTTTTGTAAACAACACATTGTGTACTTCCACAAGCTTTGGAAAGTACAAGAAATGGGCCTTGCAATATTTTGGTGGGCTAAAATTCCCTAACCAAACCAGACTAAAGCATTCTACTTCCTCATTAGCAATAGTAATAAGCAAAACTTAAGAATTTGTAAGGATTCTCGATTCTTCACCAATAGTCAAAACATCTTGAACAATTTAATTTCAAAGATCTTCAAACTTGTTTGAAGAAACTTGACAGCTTCGAGAATAATAAAAAAAATCTTCTTGAAATGGCGGGCGTGAGCTTCGTACTCGAATCGTAATTGAAACATGGCGATGGTATAGGAACTTTCAAACTTGGTCTTGTAGACTTGTGGCAATACAGTTTTGAATTTGCATCTTGAGATTCAAACCTCTATTTCCTCGCTTGATGAACCCATATTTAGCAACACATATCTTAACCTTGAGGAGCAGACAGAGGGGGAAAGCCATCCTACAATATAACTGCCGCACAAACAGTAACCAACCTTTAGGGGTACCACATTCCATATCAGAGGGTATAAGGACTTAATCTTTGTGGGGAGGCTTCTGAGAAATCTGAGGAAAAAGAGGTTTGGTAGTGATTTAGGGATCAGAGGATAGAGGCACACAATATCACAGGAATCCATATACACTTGTCAAGACCAGAGAACCTTCACAAACGTACACACAGCACAGCCTTCACGACCTTGAGTCTTCTGCAGCAGCACCTGTGTTCACAAATGAAACAAACACACAAACTAGATAAAGCGGTTAGTTATGCACAAATGATCTAATATGCTATGAAAAGAAGCGAAGCGGGGATCTTAGGGTCAAAAATTTGGGTGCGACAGCAGGGTACTACTGGTTGACCATGGATTCCGACTGCTACAAGTACATGAGGAGATGTCACAAGTGTCAGATATACTCCGACAAAATACATGTACCGTAAATGCATCTCAAAGTTCTTTCTTCCCCATGGCCTTTTTTCATATGGGGAATCAACATGATTAGCATGATTGAGCCCAAGGCTTCGAATGGACATCGATTCATCCTGGTAGCCATTGAATATTTCACCAAGTGGGTCGAAGCAGCGTCATACGCTAATGTAACCCGACAAGTGGTGGTCCGGTTTATCAAAACCAATATCATCTGTCGTTATGGTGTTCCAAGCCAGATCATTACTGATAATGGATCTAACTTGAACAACAAGATGATGAAAGAGTTGTGCGCAGAGTTCAAGATCGAACACCATAACTCATCTCCCTACCGGCCTAAGATGAACGAAGCGGTAGAAGCGGCTAACAAGAACATCTAGAAAATTGTTCAAAAGATGGTTGTAACCTACAAAGACTGTCACGAGATGTTACCCTTTGCGCTTCACGGTTATCGTACATCTGTCCGCACTTCAACGGGGGCAACCCCTTTCTCTCTAGTATATGGCATGGAAGCAGTGCTCCCCATAGAAGTAGAGATCCCATCAATCCGGGTATTGATGGAAGCTAAGCTTACATAAGCTGAATGGTGTCAGAGTCGACACGACGAATTAAACCTGGTCGAAGAAAAATGAATAACAACACTATGCCATGGTCAGTTGTATCAATAGAAAATGAAGAAGGCATTTGATAAAAAGGTCCGACCTCGCGTCTTCAGGAAGGAGACCTCATGCTTAAGAAGATACAATCATTTCTCACTGATTCTCGGGGCAAGTGGACTCCGAATTATGACGGCCCCTATGTGGTCAAGAAAGCTTTCTCAGGCGGCGCCTTGAGACTTGCAACCATGGATGGAGAGGAATTTGCCTACCCCACGAATGTTGATGTAGTCAAGAAATACTTCGCCTAAAAAAAACGTCTCAGTGGATTGAAAACCTGAAAGGGCGGTCTGGGCAAAAATTAGAGACATAATAAAAAATCATCCCGATGGATTAGAAATCTCAAAGTACAATCCAGGCAAAAATTAGGGATAATGGCAAGTAACTACGTTCAACAAAGGGGCAAATCCCTCAGCAGCAGTTACGTCGTCCATCAGAAAAACGCCAGTCACGGTCATCTTCGATAGAAGCTCAAGATTCCCCGAATTCAAAGTTGGTAGAAGGATAATGGTCGTTATGTTTCAATGTACCCCTTTTCCCTTAAATTACTGTTTTCTAACTTTGTAAATACTCTATGGAATTACGCGTTTGGCTGATTTCCATCCTATCAATAAAATTTGAGCCCTTGTGCTTTTGTTTGCAATTCTTATTTATTTTAGCTTTACAGGACGACATTTTAACATGATCAACGATTCTTGAAATAAAACAAAAATGAATTTACTTGTAAAATTTTTCTGCTTTTAATAAAGATGGCAATTTCTTTTGACTGTTGAACATCGAAAGAACATCGACTGCGTCTCCAAAGGTGTTTGAACCTCGAAGTGCAGAATCAAAGTACTCCTTCTAAGCCAGTGCGCCTGAATGAAGAATCAGCTGTATCGGATGCGGTTTTCCCATCTGATACCCTCGGCAGAGTTCTTATCTCCTAAGCCCGACCAACGATTTTCCCCGCAGGGACTATCTCTCCTAAGCAAGGCAGAATTGCTATCTTGAACCAGCGGTACTTCTTCGCCCCGCAATGCCCGAGTATCCAGTCGTGTTCATCCGTTAGTTTGTATGTCATGTCAGTTTTGTCAGCATATACATATATACATCATGCATTATTGGCTTGCATTCACATTCATATTGCATCACTATCACTCCAGCCAGTCTTGTCCTATAGTGGTGACAGTCTTCTCAATCGAGTTGTCAACATTTTTTCCTCGTCAGGAAAGGTTGCGTCTGAACAATTTCTCTCCTCCAGTTTATTTCTGGATCAGAATTGGCCCTTGACCACTTTGATAACTTGAACCTCTGAAAGACCAGAGAACCTTCGACAAATGTCATTCTTCGCCATTGAAGACGACATCCTTGCTTTCCCGGATTAAGGAAAATCCCCAGAGAAAGCCTCTTAATCAAGAGATTCGGCGGTACGGCAGTTTTTCTCCGAAAAAATCCGCTGATGAAAAGGTCATCGGCACCTCAAAATTGGATCCCATCATATGGCGTTTCTCCGGGAAGATCCCGAGAAAAGTATGATGTAAGACTCCAAGCGGAAGCAGTCTTTCAAGAAACTCGCTTTCCCCAGTAGAAGCAAATGGCGTCTCCAATAGAGAAGTTTGTGCACCTCTACAACTCAGACGATTGGGTTCCCCCAGCAAGTCTAACATCAAAAGTTTTCCCATCAAATGGCATCTCTCCAGGAAAATTCGGCGAGAAGTTTGATGAAAACCGCTACGAACAGCATCCATTGTCAAGAAAGTTTATTGACAAAAGAAACTAAGACCAGTTCCTTGGTAGGAAACTAGGATCGAGGGGAAGTTTATTCCAAAAACTTAGACCAGTTCCTTGGTAGGAAACCAGGATCGAGGGGAAGTTTATTCCAGAAACTGAGACCAGTTCCTTGGTAGGAAACCAGGATCGAGGGGAAGTTTGTTCCAGAAACTAAGACCAGTTCCTTGGTAGGAAACCAGAATCGAGGGGAAGTTTACCTTTTCTAAGCGTCATTGCTTAGCAAAAGAAGATGAATGCGCAAACTGCCATTTATAACCACCATTAAAATTTCGGGTATTCCGATATTTAATCCTCTTGCACCCCGAATGCCCGAACACCTTCGTCATTCGCACCTTCGGGTCCAAGAAGATTAAATAGGGGCATCTGTCATACCCCAAATTTTGACCACTAAGATTCCCATCATTGTACAAATCATCATCACAATATGGGTGTATCATTATGCCTCATTAGTCTCCCCAAAGATGGGTGAACACTTACTACAGTCAAAATTAGGGTTTCAAGCCCTCTCTGAGTTCTTAGACAAAGGATCAATCAAGGAATGACATGATATTCAACTTGTCTAAACTTCTCAAACATCCACAATGGATCAAAAGGACTCCCACTTCAAGGATTAAGCACAAGGTTGCTCCCTTCTAGGTGGATCAAGCCTTGAGATCGCCAGTGTCACCAAATTAGGGTTTTGGTCGACCAGGGCCTCCAGATGGAAATTTTCCTCTAGGCATGGGCCAATACTTCAAAACATAACCTAATATGCTCCATGGAACCTTATGACCCCAATCATCAAGTCAATTTTGCCTCAGGGGATGCAGTCATAAAAAATCAGGAATTAGGGTTTCTTGACCTAATTTACCCCTAAGTTGACTTTTGGGACAAATCATGAGCCAAGACCTCAAGAGATGATTTGAGGGTCTCTAATACACCATATTTATCCATTTGCAACAATGGATTGATCCAAGAAGCTTGAGCAACAAGTTTCAAGTTCATCAGAACCACAGTTAGGGTTTCGCGGAAAAAGTCAACTGTACCTTTGACTTTTGACCAGGACATGCTCCCAAGCCCTAAGACATGATTCAATATGCCCTATAACACCCATGGAACATGTCCATCAAGTTTGATTTAGGTCAAGGACATGATTTCCTAAAGGATTGCACAGTTTGGAATTCATCTGATAAAAAGTCAACTGTGCACAAAAGTCAACTTTGACTTTTTGAGATTTTTCACAATTATGGATTTTTAACCCTAAAATGATGTTAATGTATGATTTGAATCATCATTCATCAAGAAAAATCAAAGAAAGTGGAATAACTTGTAAAAGGGGTAACCATAAAAACTTAGAAAATTTTCTAAGTTATGAACAAAGTGGCAAGGGTACCAACTTTGGAGGATCATAACTCCTAAACCACAAAGCCATTTTTCCCCATCCAAAGCTTGATTTGTAGATCTCATGGCCCTCTACAAAAACTTCAACTAGACCTCATTCCAATTCTTCATGGATTTTGAGTTATGGATTGATCAAAATCACAAAAAGTGAAAATGTCACTTTTTTCCAACACTGAGTGAAATTTTCACTAAGTCAGAATCTGCCTTCACTTTTTTCCAAATGTAGGGACATTTTTCACTTGGATCCAAAAAGTATCAAAACCAAATATGATCAAACAGTTGTTGTATCATATAAGGGCTTTCCAAAATGGCCAAGAACATCACCAAATTCAATTTGAGCTAAGAGTTATGGTAGTGGCAAAATGCCTTGCTGAAAACTGCCAAGGCAAGGCAGAATTTTGCATTTTTGGTCGATTTGCCAAAATCAGCCAATTTCAAGCCTTGTCATCATCTTGGACACATCTGAGGATCAAATCTAAAGGGGACAATCACTGAGCCAAGCCTCCAAAGTCCTTGGAACAAGAAGTAGCATGCCAAACCTAGAATTGCCTAAAAGAGGGACAAGACTCTAATTTTAGATTCGAGCATTTAATAGATGCTTAGAGGTCGCATAGACTGACAAATTTTCAACTGAATTCAGTCAAGATTCCTCCAACAAGTAGGGAACCAAAGCTCTGTACTCTAACCTCTAGTCAATGGCTAGAGGAGACTTGGATTTTCATTTGCCAACATTGGCCAAACCTTTGCTGCAGTTGCCATTCACTATTGATCCTAAAACAAACTTGCTCTACTATGAATAGAGCTCATTTGTGCTCAGTTTGAGTACACCAAAGCCATCAAACAGATGCTTTCCTCAAAATCCTTTTTTCTTGGCAAAAATGCCTTCTTTAGCAAGGTAATTCTGAGTTTTTGAGTTTGAGAGATTTTTCAATCAAACCAATCACACACACACCTCATAAACATCATATGTAGGTGATCCAAACTCTCACAAGTGACCTGTAAACGCAAAATCACAAAGTCACCTCTCAAAACCTCAAAATAGGCTTTTTGTGCATTTTTCAAGCCATGTCTTGATTCAGTCACTTTCCAAACCAGATAAAACCTCAAACACACTCCAAATATCATCCTTGAACTGTCCCAAATGGTTCCCCCCATCTGGAACACCATTTGAGAGAGTTGCTATTTTGGTCACTTTTAACCCCTTTTGCAAGAAAGGGTCAGTTTATGTTTTTGCAGGTACCAGCTGATTCCAATCATCCTAAAAGCTTCTAAGGGATCATTTGAGTGTGTCTAAAGCATCAAATCATTTCTGGAACAAGAGGCTTGACAGATTGCACAAAAACTCCAAAAAGCTCAAAAAGAGGTAAGCCTCATGACTTGAACTTTCCAAAATATGCAATGCTTTGAAGTCCACTGTTCATGCACACCTCATACATGTTAAATATGTTGTGTTTGAACCAATTGATCATGTAATTCATGCCTGTATCAAAGTGTAGCATAAAAAAATGCAATTATAGGCCTTTTTCAAAACCACTATCGGGTTTTGAGGATGGAGTGTGATCTGAAAAAACTACCACCACCATTGGATTCCTAATGAAATTTTGGTTCATATGCATATAAATTTTGTCTCAAACCATTAAGAATTAAGAAAGTTATGACCTTCACGTTTCTGAGCCAAAACTTGTCTTGCCTTGCCTTGGGCCAGGCCTAAAACCAAGGCATGACTTGTATATTTGTGGGTTCACTTCAAACAATGGATGTATCACCACCCCAGTGGTAAGGCGCGCGCCTTGTGACCTTGAGGTCGTGGTTTCAAACCCCACCCATGCCATTTTGTGTTTTTTCATATTTTGCCATTTTTTTCAATATTTTATGTTTTATTAATTAATTAGAAAATTAATAACTCTTTCAATTTTAATTATTTTTTATTGGTTCTTTTTGCAAAAAATCACAAAAATGTTGAAATATTTTATTCCACAAAAAAATTAAGTTTATATTATTTATTTAATATAATTAGTATTTTTGTGAATAACTTCATTTTTTATTTGTTTTAAACATTTTAAAATGAACATTCATCTTGAAAAATCAAGACCAAATGAGTTTTAATATCTCTTGTGATTAAAACTTCATTTTTCAAACCTTAAACAAAAATCACAAGTGGTTTATTCAAATTCATTAGGTATTTTTCCTTGATTTTCTTTTAATATTTACTTTTAAAAGAATAACACATTAGGGTTTCTTTGATTTTCACCCTCATCAATCATTTTCAAACACTCATGGGTCTCTGATAGAGTGTAAGACCTAATCCCCTTTTAACCAAAACAATTTTGGGCCTCAGATATTGTATAAGTCCCTTTGCGTTAAAAGAAAAGTTCGGCGCGATCGTCGCCCGTTTAAAAATAAACCATCTGGGCCTCTCCTCGAGCTATATGACCCATTCAAAACTTTTGGGCCTCTATTAGAGTGTAAGACCCAACCCCTTTTGAAAACCAAATTATCTTGAGCCTCAGTCATTGTATAAGACCCACTGCGTTTTCAAAATCTCGGCGCGATCGCCATTTCAAACGAAAAATCATCTGGGCATACCCTCGTGTTATAAGCCCCACTCTTTTTCTTTAAAACCTTTTGGGCCTCTTGAGAGAGTGTAAGACCCACCCCTTTGTATAGAAAACCTGTTTGGGCCTCAGTCACTTGTATAAGTCCCTCTGTACAAAAGAAAGCGCGATCACTGATAAACTCTGGGCCTCTCCTTGAGCTGTAAGCCCCAATTGTTCTTTCAAAATACTTTCTCCTGTAAATTTTGAATATACTGTTGTTTTCAATCTTTCTTTGTTGAACAACTAACAAAACAACATGGAAGCTCTACAACCGAGTAAGTGTTTATACGCTTTCATTTACCGCTTTCATATGTATATAACTGTATTGTGGGGCTGTTTCACTGTAATTCTTATTTCATAAAATCATATCAACTGTGTAATACTAGTATAGATATTTAGAGTTTCCCCGACAACTACGTCTAGCACTAAGCCCTGTTGATCACTCTTAAATAGACAAAAATAGATCCCCATAGGATTACCAGATACAGTCTTCCCTCCTCTTGGGGTTAAACAATATGGAGATGTGAAAGGCAGATTCTTTTTGAACCCTTTCTTAGACTGTCACCTTTAGAAGTTGTCAAAGAGACTCTACTCCCCAGAGATGATCTTTTCTCCGTGAATGACATCTCTTGAGTTTCTTCCAAATTCTCGGACTTTCCTAGCTTGATCTATTCTCTGTGAATAGCCTGTCTTGAATTTCTCGGGGTTTGGGGACCTACAGGCTTCCTAAAAGCATCCCCGCCTTCTCTTGGGCGTTGTACAAGGACCCGTCGGCTTCTTAGAAGTATTCACAGCCTCCTCTTAGGCTTCGTATAAATGATTTCTTCCTCCGGGAATGATAGCCTCCTCTTGGGCTTCGTACAAATTGTCCCTCGGCTTCTTAAAAGATTCCATCCTCCTCTTGGGCTTCGTACAAATTGTCCCGACGACCTCCTAGAGGTATAGGAACAAAAATTAGTCATCTTAATAGAACAGTTTTTTCAAAGAGTCTAGATCCTGCTACTGCTGTTTCTTAAACGTAGTACAAAAGATGAAACTCTAGACTTGGACAGTCTAATTTCCTTGAGTCTCAAAGACATTCTCAAGTTCCTTTCAAAACTAGGAGATGAAACCCGTAGACTCGGACAGTCCCAATCCCCTTTGGATTTCCCATTTCCTTAAAGAACAGGAAATATCCCTGATCCTCGAATCAAAATCCCTGAGTGCAAACATTACTCATATAAGAACTGATTTCTCTTTTAACCAACATACTGGACCTGTTACTCAACTGAAACAGTAACCCTAGCCTCCTCTTGGGCTTTGTACAATGATTCTCCCCAGCATAATTAACCTTTGCAGCCATCATCTCAAGCTTTGTACGAGATACAAAACACTCTCTTGTTGAGTATAAAAGACTCTCTTGTTGAGTCAATCCTCTTTTAGCCTCCGTCTTAGGCTTCGTACAAGACACATAGAAAAACACTCTCTTGTTGAGTCAACCCTTTTAGCCTCTATCTCGGGCTCGTACGAGACACAAAAGCATCCTCTTGTTGGGTCAATAGCCTCCTTTTAGGCTTTGTATAAAGAAATCCCCGTTTGATTCAATCAACCTTTTAGCATCAAATCATGCTTTGGTTACAGCATACAAACATCAACAACTCCTTTTCCCTCATCTAATTGCTGTAAGCGGCATGCCTCTGGATTATTTACATCCACGCCACTGTCCCTCTTTTAGCATGAGAAATTCCTAAGGAATGATGGCATTGCTCTAAACTGAGTTAAAGTCTTCTCTTTCAGGTTGAAAATCCCCTATAAAGGAAATTATGGAATTGTTGGATTCACATATCCCAGTTAAAGTAATTCTCCTTTATAATCATTCACCCAACATTTGTGCCAAATATTCCCCTTTAGAGATGACAAAGTCTCTCTAAAGTCAACACCCTTTTAGCTTCACATCTTGGGCTTCGAACAAGATACAAATAGACCCTTTAGCTTCACATCTTGGGCTTTGAACAAGATACAAATCACCTTTCGCTTCACGTCTTAGGCTTTGAACAAGACACCAAAATACCATTTCCTCCCATAGAATAGGAGGAACTACGATCGCTCTGATTTTCCTGTTTCGGAAAACGGGAATACGTAGGCATAAGATTGAAAGAAAAATCTTAGCGAGCACACTAAACAAAAACTCAATATCCCATACCCTCAGTCCTAAACATCCTACCCATGAACCGTCCAATGTTTTCACTCTTGAAAAGAAAGAGAGTAAGAAGAAAAAGGCCCCATTACCATGTAGCATCCGTAACCTAACAGACCGCTGTTTAAACTCAGTATGCAAGCAGGGTTAATTGGAGACATCTATTTCCCTTCCTTCATCAGCTTCAATAGGATAAAAAATGAATTGAACTGTAGTAACCCCAAAGAGCGATAGTGCTTAAGAAACACGTCCAGTTTCGCTCGCTACACATGGATGAACTTAAATCCTGTGGTTTAATGAATGTGGAAGTCGTTTTTTGGCATGAATTTGACATTGGCTTGAACTGAATTTGAATTTGTCTTGATTGAGCTGGTCTTGAGTGATTTTGAATTTGTTTTTGAAAGATTGAATTGGTTTTTTGAAATTGAATTGGTGAATGGATGAGTTTAGAATACTGACAGGAAATGTTTTGGAATTATGGAATGTGATCATGATATTGATTTGAGTGGCTTTGAGTTTGTGTGAATTTTGTATGGTGCTGTATGATTTGAACTAGGGAATATTGATATACATTTGGTGTGTTGTGATACAGGGCAACAGGTTACATCAAGTTTTGTGTTTGGCACAGATTTGGGATTCACCAGTTTTGGATGGGAATTGTGGATTGTATGACAGGTTTGTCTGAAATTCCCTGAGTTTATCAGTTTAAAACAACATGACAGGTTCTTTTGTGTAACAACTTTTGAGTGTTTGGTAGTTGTCGTTTCGATGACAGTGTTTTGCTCATGTCTATTGCAACAGGTTTGGGAGGTCACAAATCTAAAAATGAAGATGGAAATGTTTGGATTAGAGGGCAGGTTTTGTTCACTGCAGCAGGTTTGGCTGCCTTGGTAGGAACTCTCATATTCCATGCTAGATTTAATTAGGGATTAGTATAGGAATGTAGGGACTTGGATGTGTGGTAATGCAAGGTTATAAACATGAAGCCCACAATCATTTCCTTGTCTTGTAAATCAAAGATCATCACCAATTGTACTTATTCTGATGCTTCAACAATGTAATCCCTTTGTAATTCTAACCATTGAAGTCATTGAATTTTATCACTCTTATATTAACACTTGTAACAAATTTGGGACTCTTTTAAAATCAAACTCCAACAATGAAAATGGTCTTGTGGCTTGTTGTTCACTTGACCCAAAAACTTGATTTAGATGACATCAAGGGTTCCAAACGCGACTCAATTGGACATAGTATGTGCCATGATTTAAATAAACAAACTCCAATCAAAACCAAGTTAAGCTTTCATGATCAAAACAAAAACTTCTTGGTTCAAACAATTACAATCAAAATTCAACTTGCAAAATAAACTTTGAAGACATGGAAACCAAATAGAATTGTAGCCCACACACCAACTCTAAACATGATTTGAAGTTCACTCCAATGCAATTCAAATTGAGCACATCTTGGTCACAAATTAAATTATACAATGAAACTTATCCATTAATCTTGGCATCAAAACTCAAATATAACTCAAAGATGAAATCTCTTTCCATTGAAGCATGAATGGTCGTTCCTTTGAACCCATTTACAACAAATCTAAGCCATAGCTTTGCTTGAATCCAATACATGATTTTATGGGCTTGTCTTAAGATACATGGTGCAAAACTTAGAATTGCAGTGAAATAGCCTTTGGAAGCCATTTGAAAACACATGATCATGCTTTAGAATGGATCCACTCATATACTTGAGCAATTGACCATGTCCTGGATACCTTAAACATAAGCATGAGGACACAACCTCTTTCACCTCTTCTTGAAGCACAAATACCCTTACAAGAGTTCTCAGAAGTTAAAATCAATGGCCTTATGCCCTCTGAACCTTTCTTGGAAAACCTGATTTCACAAGTGACCAAGCAAAACAAAATCTCATAAACGGTTAGCTATGCATGTATGGTTGACTTAAGATGATGAGCATAAAAGAATAACATCTAAGGGGTAAATTTTGGGGTATGACACTTGTTATCAACTCAAATCCTGTCACTGCGTTCATCTATGAGTTGGTAGCATACCGTCATCTATGAGTCGGCATTACCTATTTCAATACCGTCATCTATGAGTCGGTATCACTTGTTTCTTTACCGTCATCCAAGAGTCGGTATCACATGTTTCTTTACCATCTTCTATGAGTCAGTATTACCTTATTTACTGCCTCCAACTATGAGTTGGTAGTATGTCCAGATCCTGTTTATTGCCTTCAACTATGAGTTGGTAGTAGTTCCTTTTTCTAACTGACTACTCGAGGTTGGATTTCTCGGCAAGATCAGTGATTTTTCATTGCTGCATTTTCCCCATTGGAGTCTTCCATTGTCGCTTGTTATTTTTTTCACTTTTGACTATACTTTGGGTTATTCCCTATAAAAGGCCCTTGTGATGTTGTGTCGCTCCCCAATGAGTTATGTCTCCCTATCGGACCCCGTTCAATTTTTTCTCCAGCAATATCAGAGTCGTAATTCATTTACGTAGAGTTTGTCTCCCGCAGTGTCTTCCTCGCGGAGTCCGATCATTTGCATTCATATCATAAGCATCGTGCAACATTTTAGGTTTAAAAATCGGGTCTTCTATATTTAAGTACCTTCAATCCCGTCGATACAAAGATTTCCAATCTTCATATCTCTGGATAGAAGAAACTTAAATAGGGGAAGCTGTCATGCCCTAATTTTAACCTCTAAGATTCCAC
This sequence comes from Lathyrus tuberosus, assembly GCA_022829125.1. Lineage (NCBI taxonomy): Eukaryota > Viridiplantae > Streptophyta > Magnoliopsida > Fabales > Fabaceae > Lathyrus > Lathyrus tuberosus. Next base: position 8,377,328 of record JALAZF010000203.1, on the reverse strand, counting down.
CTATCATATCATTTGCATTTCAACCAAGATAACAAGCATGACATCCTCCTAAACTTCTCCTCTTTGGGTTTGCCTTTGTGGGAGATCACCAAGCACCCTTTGTGTTTCTTTTTACCTATATGCTTGCTTATATTCTAACTTTGCTAACCTTATTCAAAATACAAAAATATGTGTTGTTTTGTTTTTTTTATCGTACAAGGTAGGGACTTGCAATCAAAGGATCAAGCTTGGTTTCTAAATTAGGGTTTTGATTCTCAAATTCAAAGTTTTGGCTAACAAGTGGTCCACAAGAGCCTTTAATTTCAAGGAATGACCTATAATCTTAGATCACATTCATGTCAAGCTTCATTAAACATCATTTGATCAAGAGAAGTTCAAGTTAAATTCTCGAGGACATACATTTTTGTCAAGTGCCTTTTTAAGCCTCTTTTGATACCATTGACTATGACATAAGGCTATAAATTTTTACTTGCTTGGTTTCATTGGCCTTTGAGGATGATGAAAAGAAGGATGATTGATATCTCGTGGTTGAGGAGTGGTGTCATGGTGCCCCCCATTTGCAGCCAGTCATTCTTGATTTTCTCTTTTTATATCAAATATTGCAGGGCCATTAAAACCTCTCATACTTCCCCCTTCAATTTTCTGGTTTCGTGTTTCAGAGTTTCTTATCTTAGCACAAACTCTCTATGACTTGCGAGAATACGTTCAATATGAGTACGAAATCAATACTACGGAAAACCCATTTAATAATGGTTGGGAAAGATATATAATCACGCGGGCCCAGGCGTTGTTATGTAGAGTGTGGTTGTATATGTGATACTTACAATCACGGCCCAGTAACCGTTGTAATAAACTGGAGAGCGTGCCCTATCACAATGGGTTTTCCAAAAGACCGTTGTGATAAAAATAATGGTCCTAAGTTCGATTCTCAATTGCACCGTTTTGATATTTATTTTTTTCTGGACAACGCGCGAGATATTATTACGGTTATGATATATAACCGTTGTTATATTTTCTATAGAATTAACAAATATTATCATGCTTTTATAATTAATCCCATTTATTAACTTGTATTATTGTTCACCATATCATAGCAGAAAATACAAATCACATTTGTGATAAAGTTATCATAATAATATTAATTGTATCATATTCATAATATCACATAATTGTATCATATTCAATTGTATCAGAATAAACATCCTACAATTTATCAGAATAAATAACCTACAGGTTACACATTATATAACATCACATAATTGTAACTTGGTGTTTTGGTTTCTTGCCTCTTGGTTGCTTGTCTCTTGGTGTCTTGTCTCTTGGTGTCTTGACTCTAAAGACCTATGATTTCAAATAATTATACTTGTTAGTAAAAATACTTAGAAACTATAACATACAATTAATATATTATGAATAAAGAATAAATTACGTACTTGTTAATTTTCTCATATGCCTTCTTCATGATCGATTCGAATAGCATGCACGACATCTCCATCAACTTCATCATATGAGGTGGGAACTTGTGTTGTGTAAGAAGGTGTGGATGGAATATCAAGACTTTCATCACTAAGAGGAATGTGTTTTCCTTGGAGAACGATTGACCATTTCCCCGATATGTCTGATGGGTCGGTATATGAAGTTCTGAGAACATTAATCAACAACAACAACATACAATAACACAAGATATTATGTAATGTTTCAAGAATACACCTTTTTTTAATTAATCCTGGATCTCGAACAAACTATGAAGTTCATCTAGCTTATGAAGTTATGAAGAAGAAGTACAAGGTGAATAAAGTTTACACAATAGCTTCATACTTCTTGTATTTTTCTTCATAACAACACAAACCATATGTATCATAGCCAAAGTATGCGCTTTGTTAAGGCGGTGAAGACGAATCTGAAAAAATGAGAACATTCACCAAATGAAAAAATGAGAACCCATTTTTAACAAGATACATAAACGAAATCGAAGCATAAGTTTAATGAACGAACCTCAAGTTAGCGATTAGTGAAGACGAATCTGGAGACGTATCTGAAGGTTGAAGTATGTTTAAAGAGTGACATGGATGTTAGAGTTATGTTATGAGAGAGAAGAGTGAAATATGTTAGGGTTTTCTTTTAAGAGAAATGGTTGTTATGTACTGAGCGATAGATATTTTCGCTTATATTACTACGGTGTTTTAAGCCAACCGTCATTAAATTACTATTTATAAATCCAGCTACTCACTGGGCGCAAATTTTTTACCTATTACAATGGTGTATATGAATCCGTTGTAAACCTGGCGTTGTTGTTTACGCATTTTATAGTAGTGAATATCACTTGGCTTTTATATGGTGGGTAACAACAGAGTATGTATTAGGTATGAATGCAATGCAACAAAAGGAATGTTATGAAATGATATGCAATATGCTGAGAGTTTTTACTTTAATGAATGCAAAACAATGCCATGTGTGGGCTTAGGAAATTGTAGATTTGGAATCGTATGGCTAATTGGTCAACAAAACCACCTATATGGAAGGGCTGCTTATGAAAGGATAGTCCTAAGTCTTTCTACCTAACCCCTCACAGAGGTTAGCTCTAGGGCTTTGGTTAGAGGTTCCTAGAGTTAGAGATCCTTCTTAAATAGACTACCGCCATACCGACTACTCATTAGACAATCATATCTCCAAGAGAATATACTTTAGGTGAGGTTTTCGTATCAACCCAATGAGTCCTAAGTCTCGCAGGTCCATACTACACAATTATCGACTCCAAGATTCTAAAAAGGTCCCCTAGAGTCACTGATCCTGATTGACAATATTATCAATATGATCTACTTTAGGCGGCGTTTTTATGCCAACCAAACGAGTCCTACGTCTCGCAGGTCAAAAATTATGCAACCACCTTCTAATGAGTAGAAGTTTTCTTAGACTCGAGTATAGGCCCTATCTCACATAGCAATCCCCAATCAACATATATACAAATATGAAATGGTAGAAAATAAAAACGCAAATAGAAAACAAGAGAAATCAATAAAATAAACAAAATGATAAACGCACAAAACACTCAACCTAAAACTATAGGGAATAGGCTTGACTCGCTATAAGATTGTTCCCCAACAGAGTCGCCTATTGTCCCGACGCGAAAAATACTTGAGCTTCTAAACGCATGAAATAGACACAGAGTCGCCACCGAAGTTTTATTTTTAAAGGGAAACTTCGAAAAAACCCTTGAAGAATGAAAGCATGGTCATCACAACCAGTTTCGGGCTCTGAAGTCGATTATGTGAGTGGAAGGTATTAACACCCCACACATCCATTATACTCAACGGGAACCTACCAATTAGTTTTAAGGAAAAATGTTCTTAAGGGAATTTTTGCAATTGTTTTGTTTATATATTAAAACGGATATTTACAAATTATTTAAAGAGGGAAAATGTTATTTTTTTATTATTGCGCTCGCCAGGGTTTCAAAATTCTGTGTCTATGTATTCCTAAAGTGCAATGAGAAAGTCAAAGCTTCATAGTTTGTGTAAAAAATATTTGTGGGTTAGTTGATTTTTGAGAAAAATGTTAGATTGTATTTTAGAGGTTAAACATATATCTGTATGCTCGCACGATGGAAGTTTAAACAATGTTTGTATTCAAGTTAAATGAATCAGACTATTCTTTTATGAAAAAGTTTGGTTTAAGTGCGTAAGGGTAAAAAAATAATTTGATGAGTGAGGTTGATTTTAATTATAAAAAGAAAAGTTTTGTTTTTGTTATCGTTATATTTTTTCTATTTTTAATTAAACATCCTAATAGAAATAAAAACGACATGTTTTATTGTTGTTTTTTTAATTTTATATTTATAACTAAAATAAATTAGATTAACAAAAGGAGAAAAAGTAACAAACAAAATTAATTAATTAAAACTAACTAAAACATAATAGAATTTGATATTTTGATCTTTTTATTTTTTAACAACTAAACTAAAATAAACTAAATTGAATAAACAAAATAAATAAATAAAACTAAATTAGGGGTGCAAATAAAGTTACAGGGGTGTGACAAAGTAAAATAGACAATTAAAAAAAAATCAGGCCCAAGACCCAAGATCCAATTTCTCTAACCCTAATTTTCAAATATTGAATAAATAATAAATAAATAAAATGGAAGAGAAACCATATTGAAAAAGGGGGTGTGAATAAAGTTCGAATTAGAGCCCAACCCACCATTCCAAAACTCATCAAAATTTAAATAACAAAAACAAAATAATTAAATTAGATATCACAAATAATGAATAATAAAAATGATAATAATAAAATAAAATAAAAGTAAAATAAAATAAATAAATAACATAAAACAGGAAAGGTTAATAATAACATTTAATGATAATAATTTGTGTTTTTGAGATGTATGTTTGATGTTGATGAGTGTAATTCAGTTTATGTGATTTCTGTGAAGGTGTGATGAAGGTTCAAGAATGAAGAATAGTGTTGTGAGATTTGTTTATGGCTTTGAAGGTTTGGTTTGAATTTGGTTGTTGATGATTTATGTTGGGTATGATTCAAGGCTGAAAATAATAATAATGTGGTGGTTTGGTGGTTTGTATTTTTCTTAGAAAAACGTGAGGGAGGGGTTTGAGATGACTTTTTTTGTGGTTTTCGTGTGAGAGAGGTGGAGTGTTTGTGAGGGATTTCTTTGTTGGTTTTTTATGGTGTTGCCTCAAAAAATAGGGGTTTGATTTGGGATAGAAAAGAGAAGAATTTTTAGGAGAGTTTTGGTGTATTATCGTTCCCTTGTTGTGAGAAATTTGGCCTCTATTTATTGGAAAAAAATAGGTCTTAGCATTTAAGTTTGATTAATTTGTATTAAGACTGATTGGTATATATTAGGGATGATTTTGATCAGATTTGTAACTTTAGGAGCAAACCTTGTAATTTAGAAAAAAAATTTATGGGATTTCACTCTTGTAAATCAATCTCAATCCTCATCAAAATCAAGAGAAATTATTTCTAATATAGATCAATCAATCCTAATTTATTTGTTCTATTTCTACCAAGTTGAGAGAATCATACCAAAAGTCTGCAAAAAAAATCTACTTGTTCCCTAAGATAAAAATAAAAATAAAAAATAAAAAAACAAAAGTTTTGAATCAAAACAAATCTAATTGAAATATTTTTGTATTTTTCATGATTTGATGAAAATCAAAATGAATAACTAAAATAAAAATTAAAGTAAATAACAAATTGCAACCAATTAAAATTTTGGGTGACAAATTGGGAAAGACTATGATTATTTTTATTTTTTCATGATTTTTTTTACTATTTTTTGGATTAAATAATGAATAAATGAAAAAAAAAATTAAAATGCCTAAAAATAAAAAACGAAAAAATTATATTACAAAATAAAAAAGTCAACATTTGACTTTTTAAATAAATAACAAAAATAAAAAGGAAAACAGTGAGATTCGAACTCGCAACCCTATATTTGACATTCCTGGACACTTACTAAATGAACTGATTGACACTTTTGATTTTATTTTAAAATGCTAAAGTTAAAAGGTAATAAAAAAAGCTGGAAAAAGTTAGGGTACTATAGTCCCCCAACCTTTTTCGGTATCATTTCAAATACTCATCGATGTAGCCTAAATCAACCGGAGAAGGAATCAAAACTTATGCACGAAAAAACACCACTCCTCGTGTGGTGTGTCCAGACTCACAATCCTCTGATGCTGAAACATCTGCCAACAGTGATGTTCAGAGGAGATTTACGAAGTTCTTTGCTTCCAGGAGTGTGCTATCTGAAAGAGGATTCATCTTTGATTTAAAAGATGAGGGCCTTGGCATCACTGACGAGATCGGGCACATCATAACCTGTCAGAAATGAAAAATATTTTGCAAAGCACCCTCTCCCCCTACAATATTCAGATTGTCAAGGAGTTATACTCCAACTTGATCAACACCTATCAAAAGAAGATGGGAGTGCATGTGAGAGGAAATATGGTTTAATACTCAGAAAAGACTATTAACATAGTGTTAAGCGTGAAATAAGTGGAAGACTCATATCAATCCCTTTTTCGAAAAGGATGGCGATGTAGAATTGGAATTCATTAAAGAATCTCTTTGTCTCCCATGAACAACTTAGCTAGAAACACCCATATCTATTGAGAAGATTGTGTTACGTATGGGTTTGAGGCCTCCCCAAAAGTGTGGTGCCAATTTCTGAAGCATTCCTTAATTCCAACTGCAGACAATGAGACTGTCAACAAGACAAGGTTAGGTTTACTTCATTGTATCACTGCTTGGTCACCAATCAACATTGCAAAAATCATGTCAAGAGATACATGTATATGCTAAGAAGAAGAAGGATGTATATGCATCGTGCAATAGGCATGAAGTTCTAAAAAAGCCAACAGACGAAATCCCTAACCCATAAGCAGAATTTGACAAAGGTGTTGTGCTAAACTTGTTGAAGACTAAAGGGGAAAAGACTCAACCAAAGACGTGATATGAATCATCAGAACTTATTTCTTTGCGTAACAATGAAGAACTCTTATGATAAACTTTGCAACAAATGCAGAGGAACATATCAGAGTTCTATAGGTTTCTGAAAGAGCAATACACTTGGCACAAGAGACTATACAACCTCCACAATAGTGGAATGATGAATAGACCCCTATATTTTTCGGATCACATCTTAGGAGACCAACCAAGTTGATGGATAACTTATGATCCGATCATTTCGGTTCATTAAACATAATGACTTGGCGCTTTTTTTGAAGTCGGAGACTGTTGGATTAGTTTATTAATCCATCAAATATGACTCATGTAAACGAAAAAAAAATTGGCTTTAAATAAAGTTTTCCTAAATATGATGATTGTTTGGGTTTGATAGTTAATTATAACAATTAATTTTTTATTTTGAAATTCAAAATAAAATCTAAATTCCCCTTCTCTATTTTCATAACTATTGAGACATGACTGTTGGAAATGAAAATGTGATTGTTGGAATAAAATTCCTATAAAATAGACACCTTTAGGAATGCAACGAGGAACTTTTCTCATCCTTTCTTATTTCTCACAAACTACATAACAAAATCTTCATCATCAAAGATACAAAAAAGGAAGAACGAAAAGAGAAGAGACAAATTCAAATAAAAAATGAAGATTTGTTATCATAAATTCAAATTCTTTTTATTATTTCTTATAAAATAAAAGCACTATTAAAATCATGATATCAAGATTCAAATATAAAATTTTTCTATAAAAAATGACTTGATAAAATAGGTTTATTTAGACATAACAGCCCACCTATCTTATTCTCTTAATGATTTTTTTAAACATATCAATATGATGAAACAGAAAATCGAAACGAATAATAGCGTTAAACAAATCAATAGGAAAAGTTTAATTCATACTTCCACCATAATCTTATGTGTTGTATATGTAAAATGAATTGTCAATACTCTTAATTTTAGAATTATAATGCTGTAATGAAACAATATTTTAACGAAAACACTTCACCGTAAAAACAAATAAATTTTCATTTTAAGCTAAATATATACTTAATCTATTTTTGAATATTAGTTAATTAAATAATAGCTTATTATAGATTGGAAAATGTACTAACTAACACCATCATTACTATAAATAAATGACAATCAAATTGATTGATCGATCATTAAACAATTCGTCACTCTTAATAAAATAAAAAATGGCATTGTCAAAGGCGTTGTTGATTATGTTCTTTTCTACTCTTATAGTTTGCTCATTTTTCGTAAAAAATATTGAAGCTAGAACCCAATTTATCAGTTATGGAGCAATTTCACGGGACAATAATCCTAGTTGCAGTGTGAGATATCCTCAAAACTGCATAAGGCATGAAGCTAACCACTATACAAGAGGATGTTCAAAGATAACACATTGTCGTCGTAGTGATAAAGTTGATTATACGGGCGTTATTAAGACATAAAAAGAACTCTAAAATAAAATCATTTTCATAAAGAAAATTTTATGGAATTCAATAATACCTCACTACAAATCGCCTAAACCACCCTTATATATATATATATATATATATATATATATATATATATATATATATATATATATATATTCTATGAAGTGATGTTTTTAAAAATATACAACTTTTTCTCTTAAACAAAACCCATAGCTATCTTTTGTAATTTTTGCACAATATTGTAAAATTGAATAAATTCATATATTAGATAAATATATATTAATATACTTATATATTATATTTAAGATTTAATTATAATTTTGATATTTTATTTTTGATTAAAGAAAAATTAGTATATTATAATTTGTCACATAATTTAAAATTAATATATAGTCAATTTTAAAAGGAAAAATATAATAGAGATTAATACGGTTTGAATTTAAAATATAAGGATCCATTTTAAGAATAAAATAAAATAGAGGATCAAATCTATAAATAAATTATACTGTTAATTTTTATACATAATTATCCAATTATATTTTATCATATTTATTTATAGAGAGATTTTATCAATAATATTAATATGATAAAGCGACATAATTGGATCTATATGGAAAATAATTTTACTGGCATGGTGCATACCAATAATTTTTTTTTTTAAATATTGTTTATATAGTCCCACAGTAAAAACTTTCAGGATTCATATGCCTAAATAAATTAAAAGGTTAATATTCAATTCCACCTCTACCATTTGGAGGAGTCTAAAATTAACCCTTCTTATAGGAAATTTTGTTCGTTTTGACCAATGCATAACTGTCTTTTATTTTTAAATTCACCTGACCACTATTTATTACATCACTAATTAATTAATTTTAAAAGATTTTCATCAAAAACATATCTCAGAAACTTTTGCCCAAATCAAATCTCCATTGAAAATAAAAACATAACTCATAACTCATACTATAAAAAAAGGTTTATTTATTTTAAAGCCCTTAATTTATTTTAAGTTTTTATTTCGTCCTTAATCTAATAATCTAATATATTAATGTTTAACTGTTGTAAATTGATGTCGTCAAAAACAAACAAAAATATGTTAAAAACATTTGAGTTTTTTGAACAAACACAAGAAATCCTATTAGATTTTACAAAAGAGAGAGAAGAAGGAAGAAGAAGAAAATGAATTGGTTAAATCTGTATTTCTATTCACTTTTTCAAAAAGGGTTCAAAGATTACAAGTGAATACCAATAATTAATCTCTCTCTACAACCTGAGAGAACTAACATATTTATAGACTACTAAGCTAACTTGAATAGCAAGCAAACTTAAACAATTGGCTTACAAGCAAGACCAAATTTAACATACTAACTTAAATTACAAGTTAACATATTTCGACAATATGCTCGAACAATTTTCGACTACAGCATACACAACTCCTGTCAAACCATGAAACTACCCTTGTCGACACTAAAGTTCGATTCAAATAACACAAATCTCCACCTTGGAACAAACTCTACACAAACAAGGGAACAAACTAGCTTTTATCATGTAGCTTTATCAACTACATACAGTGGAAAAATTGCTACTCGGCAATGTCTTAGTGAACATATCAGCAGCATTGTCATTAGTCGAAACCTTGAGCACTTGAACTTCTCCACGCTCGATTATCTCTCTGACAAAGTGCAGCCTCACATCGATGTGCTTGGTTCGCTCATGATAGGATGAATTCTTCGACATGTGTATTGCACTTTGACTATCACATTTAACTGTGATAACTCGACCTTGAAGTTTCAACTCCTTAACAAAACCTTCAAGCCACAATGCTTCTTTCACAACTTCAGTGAGGGCGATATACTCTGCTTCAGTGGTTGATAAGGCAATAACCTTCTGAAGTGTTGCTTTCCAACTGATTGTCGTGCCAAACATAATGAACATATATCCAGAAATAGATTTTCTGGAATCCATACAACCTGCATAATCAGAGTCGACAAATCTTTCGATTTCGACTTTTCTATCATCACCACAGGCTCCACCATAAATCCGGACTCGGCTCAGAGACCCATTTATGTACCTAAGAATCCACTTTAATGCTTGACAGTGCGCCTTTCCAGGATTGGCCATATACCTGCTTACAAGGCTCACTCCGTATGTTATGTTTGGCCTCGTACAGACCATAACATACATCAAAGAACCTACTATACTAGCATATGGAATGTTATTCATATAGGCTCTTTCAACTTCAGTACTAGAACTTTGAGTCTTACTCAGCTTGTACTGAGGATTAGTCGGAGTTAGAACAGACTTTGAATTCGACATACCAAATTTGTCGAGAATCTTCTTCAGGTATGTCTCTTGAGATAAGCATAATCTCGATTGCTTTCTATCTCTCCTGATGTCAATCCCAAGAATTATGAAGGCAACTCCCAGATCCTTCATGTCGAACTCCTTATTGAAATCATCATTCACCTTCATAACATCTTAGACAGTGTTGCTTTCTATGAGGATGTCATCCACATAAAGCAACAAAATAACAAGTGAATTTTCAGGTCAAAATCTGAAGTAAACACAATGGTCGAACTGGCTCCTAGTGAAACCAATGTGTGCCATGAATTTGTCAAATCTCCTATTCCATTGTCGAGGAGATTGTTTCAGGCCATACAAGGACCTATTCAGCTTGCACACATAATCTTCCATTCCTTTTTCTGCATACCCTTCAGGTTACCTCATCAGGATTGTTTCATCTAGATCACCGTACAAGAAGGTTGTCTTCACATCCATCTGTTCAAGTTCTAGGTCAAACTTTGCCACCATGGCTAACAACATTCTAATGGATCTATACTTTACAATAGGTGAGAACACATCATTGAAGTCGACATCTTCTTTCTGAGTGAACCCCATAACAACCAACCTTGCCTTAAAACTCTTCTACATCACTCATTCGATTCCTTCCTTAACCTTGAAGATCCACTTACAACTGACTAACCTGGCCCCCGTAGGTTTCTCAATTAGCTCCCAAGTATTATTATCATGGAGATATTTCATCTCATCATCCATGGCTTTCAGCCATTTAGTCTTATCTCGACTCCTCATAACTTCCTTATAGTCTCTAGGTTCTTTGTCAAGAACCTCACTTGCAGAGATTAAGGCATAAGTTATGAGTTCTGCATAACCAAGTCTCTGAGGTGGCTTGATGACTCTTCTCAACCTATCTCTTGCCAACAGTTAGTCGTTACTAGTCTCCTCATCTTTGACAACAACATGAGATTCTTTTTTGACTTCATCTGGATTATACTATTCAACATCACTATGCTCCACCTCAACAGAAATCTTTTCCTGTTCCAGCTCTTCTTTAGAGATCTTCCAACTTCGACCAATGTCATCAGTTTTCTTGAAAGCCATCTCAGCTTCATTGAAAACTACATCTCGACTTGTGATACACCTCATGTGACCTGGCTCTAGGCACCACAACCTATAAGCTTTGACTCCTTCTGGGTATCCAAGGAACATACATCTCAGAGTTATAGCTTCAACCTTGTCTTGCCTAATATGAGCATATGCTGAATAACCAAATACTCTAAGTCTTTCGAGACTAGGTGGATGTCCCGACTAGACTTCTTCAGGTGTCTTCATTCCCAAGGAGGTCGAGGGACATATATTTATCAAGTATGCTGCAGTAGCAGGAGCTTCTGTCCAAAACACCTTCTTCAATCCTGCACTTACCAACATACACCTCACCCTTTCCAGAATGGTTCGATTAAACCTTTCAGCCTAACCATTTTATTGGGGATTCTGTGCCGTTGTTTTGTGCCTTACAATACCATACGCATCACAATAACTGTCGAAAGCCTCATTGCAAAATTCGAGACCATTGTCGGCCCTCAACCTCTTGACCTTCCTGCCAGTTTGGTTTCGACCAGAGTCTTCCAACTTTTGAATTTTTCAAAAGTTTCATCCTTAGTTTTCTAGATGAACACCCATAACTTTCTGGAGTAATCATCAATTATGGATAGAAAATACCTTGCACCTGAGTGTGAAGGATTCCTTGCAGGCCCCCAAAGATCAGCATGAATGTAATCAAGGGATCCATGTGTTCTTTGTTTACCTTTGTTAAAATTTATTCTACAGGATTTACCAATATACAAGGTTCACAAAACTCCAGTTTTTTGACCTTGTCACCACCCAGCAGATTTTGTTTCGATAATTTGACCATGCCTCTTTCACTGACATGGCCAAGTCTCGTGTGCCATAACTCAGTCTTCGACACAAGTTTTGTGGATGTCACATCTGCTGAACCACTTACAACCTCAGTTTCAATGGTATACAAGCCTTATTTCTTCACGCCTCTCAAGACTTCCTTCGACCCCTTCATTACCCTTAGGATGTTTTTCTCTCCTTTGAAAACATATCCTTTCTTGTTGAGTTCACCAAGAGAAATAAAATTCCTCTTAAAATCAAGTACATACCTAACATAAGTCAATAGTCTTATTAACTCATCATAGAGCTTGAATCTCACAAATCTAATACCTACAATTTTGCAAGCTTTGTTGTTTCCCAGAAGCACTGATCCACCATCTTGATCACACAATTCCTCAAACATGTCTTTGTTTGGAGTCATGTGTCAACTTCACCCTGAATCCATAATCCACTCCTTGCTAGATTCACTGCTTGAAACCACCAGGACATTAAATGATTCATAACCATCTTACACAATGGCTGCATTACCATTATCCTTTCCACCATGATTATTCAGACGACCAGGGCATACTTTTCTTATATGTCCCTCCTTCTTACAATGTAACACTTAATAGTAGAAGCATTACCACCATAAGAATTTTGTATAACTTTACCCTTCTTCTTCTCAAACCTACCATCTTTCTTCAAGAATTTACCCTTAACGAACAAACCTTCACCAACAAAAGATACCTTGTGTTCCTTTCATTCATTCAAATCCTTAGAGTATAAGGCATATTGAACATCTTCAAAGGTCAACGACTCTCTTCCATACAAGAGAGTTTCTTTGAATTGAGCACGAGACTTAGGTAAAGATCACAACAGTGGCAACACTTAATATTCATCATCAATCTTGACCTCGATATTTTCAAGATCAAGAATTAACTTGTTGAACATTATCACCAAGGCTCAACATAATGGCATTGTGGGCTTTTTCGACCATCGTTTTCTTCTCCTTCTTCGTTAGGACAAGATCCATCTTCTCCAATTCTTTCAACGCTTCTAACAAACCCTATTGAACAAGAAAGGCTTGCATCTTCGAGAGCCACAAACCAAAATCGTTCACACCGGTGAATTTCTCAATCTCATACTTTGTTGACGACATCTTCTCCTCCACGGTCACTGCACCAGTTTGTTGTGAATTGATGTCATCAAGAACAAACCAAAATATGAGAAAAAGATTTGAGCTTCTTGAACAAACACAAGAAACCCTATTAGGTTTTACAAAAGGGAGAAAAGAAGAAAGAAAAAGAATAGAGAATTGGTTAAATATGTTTTTCTATTCAGTTTCTCAATAAGAGTTCAAAGATTACAAGTGAATAATAACAATTAACCTCTCGCAAAAATCTTAGAGAACTAGCCTATTTATAAACAACTAAGCGAACTTGAATACAAAGAAAACTTAAACAATTGTGCTTCCAAGCAAGACCCAATTCGACATACTAACTTAAATTACATGTTAACATATTTTAAAAATATGCTCGAACAGACTTCAATTACAACATACACAACCCTTGTCGAACCATAAAACTACTCTTATTGACACTAAAGTTCGATCCAAATACCACATTATCTTTAAATAATTTAGATATTATTAGAAGAAATAATATCGTTAAGTGTCCAACATAATTTTTTTATTTTTAAATTTTAACCTTCTAATATTTTTAACGAATTTTACATATTTCCATTTTAGTAGTACACTAATTATAACGGTACAACATAAACACTAAATATTTTTTTACATATTTACATCTATTTCCGCCTTTTTCATCTTCATCACCATCTTTATTTATCTTCACCAAAGAAAAATTACATAAAATTATATATATATATATATATATATATATATATATATATATATATATATATATATATATATATATATATATATATATATATATAGGAGAAACGGTTAAGTATCACCTTGCTCTAAATGGATTTATATCAAAATATGAAGAAATTCTTAATTAAATCATAAAATTATTGTTTATGAGTTTTGATTCCTCTTATCCTATGAAAATATCTCACTATTTTCTCATATTCCTTTTTGTTCTGGTAAAGTGCGTACACAAAACCTACTAAACATGAAAAACAACTTTCAAAAGTCATGAACATACCATGATAACCTAAAACCAATTCTATGATAGAATCGCCAATACCTCATTAAGATTTATTTAATTTAACAAAATAAAAAATAATACTGCAAATGTTGAAGTTACTTTTAAGTGACATGGTTGGATTGTGATGATGAGATTTATAGATTATTCCATGTGTAAACCATTAGAAAATTAAAAATCATAGAATTTGTGGGTGGAGAATATGATAATCAAATGGTTTAGAATGATATGGAAAAAATTAATAAATCAAGTACTGTAATTAATTATCATGGGCTTGTAATCTATTACATCTGCGTGAAAAAGTAACAGGAAAGCTAAACAAAAAATTTCGTTGTTGTAATTGGTTACGCATTCGCAGTAACCGGTTAACATTGTTGTATTGTTAGAATTTGTTTAAGCTATAACTGATTACAGGTTTTGTGTATCGGTTACAGATACAAGATTTTCATTTTTCTATTATTTTGATGTTGCAACTTATGTCTCAATCCACTTGTAATTGTATATACCTTGGAGGTTTTATGAATGAAAATGATAATGAATATTCTCACCCTTAATTACACACACACTCTCTCTCTCTCTCTCTCTCTCTCTCTCTCTCTCTCTCTAATTACAACTCTCTATCTCTCTCCCTCTCCACACCTAGTTTCGCCATTATTAACTATGTTATGGCTCCAAGTTCTAACATTTGACATCAAGAACCTGGTTCTGATCCACAAATACCTGGTGTACAAAATGAATTATGTCTCCAATGAAAGAATCCATGTAAACCTACTCATCCTTGATGCAAAGAATAATAGAAAATGGTGCAAACAAATGAAGGTCTTGTTTGGTGACCAGGATGTTCTTGAAATGATCAAGAACGGGTGAGTCCTCTTGTTAAAGGTGAAAGGGATGCACAACGAGCAACACATAAGGAAGAAAAGAAGAAAGATTTCAAGTCGTTGTTTTTTATCCATCAATGTTTGGATGGTGACAACTTTGAGAAAGTTGGTGATTGTAAATCGTCAAGGCAAACGTGGGAAATCTTAGAGAATGCATACGCAGAGGCAGACAAGGTGAAGGTGGTGAGGTTACAAACTCACAAACATTAACTTGAATTAATTCAAAAGGAGGAAAAGTAGATTATCAATGATTTCACAACAAGAATCGTTCAATTAGTGAATCAAGTGAAGGCATTTGGAGAAACAGTCATAAAGTAGTATGTTGTCACGAAAATCTTGCGTTCTTTAACGCTGTGATTTGACAACGTGGTTGATGCGATTGAGGAATCGAAGGATCTTGCGGCGATGAGAAAAGAGGAGTTACAAAGCTCTCTTGAGGCTTATGATCAAAGGATAGAGGAGAGAAATAATGATAAGGGAAATGCAGAGATCGCTTTGCAAGCTCGTTTCAACAAGAAGGACAGGAGATCAAAAGGAAAATGACCCATGAAGAGTAAAGGGAATTTTTAGAATTTTGGTGGAAGAGAATCCAAAAGTTCCAAGAATTTGACTTGTCAAAGATGTGAGAGCGGTTGTGTTGACACTGGATTTCGACCATAGGTGGGAAACGAGGATTCCCATGACGCGTCGGGACAAATGGCACAGCAAGGTGTCGATTCGACACCAGTAGAGAGGCGCGTCGGAGAGGCGGCGACAAGCCTCGGCGTCGGAGGAAAAGAAGGCGAAGAGCTGATCCCAACTTCAAGGTTAAATGATTAGGCGGTAAAAGTTTGAAACTTCCAAGACTATGGGAAGTTGAAAAGAAAGTGGGGTGCCACGTGTCAGCTTCAGAAGATATTTAGGTAGACAAACAGTTACATTATAGGCCTATATAAGGCACTGTATTTTCCATTTTCAAGGGTCGCATTTTTTCACATTGTAAAGGGAAAACACTCAAAGTACCAAGCTTAGAGAGAAACGAGTTCACTCCCGCGAAAATGTATAATTGCGTCCAAATTTACTTAATGCAATTTACTTTCAGCATCTAATTTAAATTATTGCCTTTTTACTTTTGCTCAGCCTTTCTTTTCTTTATTTCTTCGCTTTGTATCGAAACTCGTGATCCTTAAGAAACTCTTTGCGTCACCAAGGTCACTTCAGAGTGACAACTTGAACTAAAAAAAACCGAGAAACTCAAACGCAGCATAAACGTACGCTTCCAATTCCTTGTTTTGGGATTTGTGTGGGCGATCCCGCGAGCGAACCTGCGACGGAAGGCCAGCGGTTGTTCGTGACGGCGAACAAAGTGGCACGCCCGGTGGGACCCGTGTGAATTGAGTATATGTTTTTACGTAGTGGTAAGATGGTAATACCACGACCGAATGAAGAACCGTCTCCGACGGAAAGTACGGTGGGAACACAGACAACTGATGTTGGCTCCGGTACCGTGTCAGCGGTGTCGACCACTCCTAGCAGACCAATCGCAACACCGCGTCGAAACGACCCGAAATCAACAATGGCAGGGACTACGGGGCAGTATATGCCTAGTATACCATGCCGATACCTAGATCGTATGGGATGTCAACGGAGTTCATGTCAAGTTTGCACTCTAGCGACCATTTATTTGGGGAAAGTTCGTCCCCAGCGTTTTCAACTTATCAGGGGACAGGACACATGTCGAACCAGATGACTCGACCCCCTGGTTTTAACCTTTTCTCCCAATCCATACCGACCTTTACCTCTAGTTCCGTCGCGGTCATGAGGCAACAGATGGATGAGAGTAATCATGAGATGGTCCACATGTTGACTCAACAGATGGGTACCATATTAAGACCACTGATACAAGAGTCAACATAGAGTTACTAACAACTGGCGACTCAAATGACACGAATCGGTGACTTCTTAGGCACTCCTAGGGCTCAGGTTCGACATACCCCACCGCCTCGACCGGAGACGCCCCTTCGTCAGGATGAAGTCTTCGGCGAAACTATAGAGCAACCCCGTGAGTTCGAAGAGATTCCTAGGAGGGTTTAAAGGCCTCCTGTGATTATCCATAGGGACCAAGATCCGGATTTTGTTGTCCAACAGGTTTGACAGGATGCCTTGGCTGGAGAACATAACTTGGAGGCCGTAGTCGAACGTATCATGGTCCGTAATGGGGCAAACCCCGGCTTTCAACGGCCAACATATACGTCCCCATTACTAGACTTCGTATTACAAACAGAATTACCCAGGGGGTGGAAAGTGCCAAAATTTACCAAGTTCGCTGGAGAAACGAAAGAATCCACCGTCGAACACGTCGCTCGGTATCAAACCGAAGCAGGCGATATAGCGAACAATGAGGACTTGAAAATGAAATATTTCCCAAGTTCCCTCACGAAAAATGCATTCACGTGGTTTACTACGTTGCCCCCTCAGTCTATCCATACGTGGGCACAATTGGAGAGACTGTTTCACGAATAATTTTATATGGGACAGTCGAAAATAAGTCTGAAAGAGTTGGCAATCGTCAAACGCAAGGCCACAGAGTCAGTAGACCAGTACTTGAATAGGTTTAGGCTTTTGAAAGCACGGTGCTTTATTCAGGTCCTTGAGCACGAATTAGTCGAAATGGATGCCGGTGGCCTGGACTATTCAATCAGGAAGAAGTTAGACACGCAATATCTTAGGGATATGGCACAACTGGCTGACCGGGTTCGCCAGGTCGAACGATTGAAAGTTGAGAAAGCCCAGTCTAACAGATATCGTAAAAAAGAAAAAGTATCCTATGTGTCTGCTGACGAATACTCGTCCGACGAGCAAGAATTCGTCGATGAAAGTGAGACCACGTGGCTGAACTTAAGCCAGGACCTCCCTATGCATGCAAGCTGTTGAAACCGTCGAACGGGAAAAATCCCGCCGAAACTAACAAGACGGATAAATACGTCGCTAAAACTTATACTTTTGATGTTTCCAAATGTGATGAAATATTTGATTTACTGGTTAAAGATGGTCAAATAATTATTCCGCCTGGTTTGAAAGACCCCCCTCTAGAACAAAAGAAAAAGAGGGGATTTTGTAAGTTTCATAATTTCCTTGGTCATAAAACAGCTCAATGTGCTCTTTTCAGGGATTTGGTGCAGAAGGCTTTGAAGGAGGGTCGGCTCCAATTTGGCGAGAAGCCAAAGATGCAGGTCGACACCGACCCACTGAAGGTTGAAGAGGTTTTGTACTCAGAAGTGTACGAATGTATGATAGTCGAAGCTACTGAGGGCCTCGACAAGCCACAAATGGCTGAAGTGGTAGAATGCATGATAGTCGAAACTACTGAAGGTTCCGACAAGAAAGCTGAGGACAAACTTGAAGCAGTGTACCCCCAGGCTGGCGAAAGTTTGGAAGATTTTCAGGAAAAGTGCAGGATAAGCGGGTCGAAAGCCGCACTATGCCCCAGATGCAACGCTGTGTTCGATGAGAAAGTTGCTGAGAGGTATGAGGCAAGCAAGAGAGAAGTGCTGCCAGAGAGCAAGCCACCTGTCCCAAGGTTTGTGTTCGACAGGAGCGGGGCCCCTCGTTGAAATGAGGAGTACAGAAAGCTGTTCCAAGGGACAAGGCCTAAAATTTTTTTGCCTCCATCAGACTCTCCACAGGAAAGGTGGATGGCACCAGTGAGCCAGAAAGGTGGCAAAAGGCCAAAGTGGAAGGCTCTCGATTTGGAAAAAGAGGCGAATGTCGCCGATAAGGGGGTCGACCCGCAGGATATAGGGTGTCCCCTAACTACAAAGGGAAAAACCCTATGACCAGGACCCAGTGGAGGCGCTATCAGTGCAGTAAGAAGGATGAAAGGGAGGCTACGACTTCAAAAGTAAAGCCTGTCGGAACGTCTGGACAAAAAGGCCAATACCCAAGAGGAAGATGGGTGGAAAAGAACAAAGTGGAGACAAACCAGACCATGGCAGTAACTGTGAACGCATCAGGGGAGAAGGAAGTGGTGTCGACCCAGAGTTCAAAGTGTACTTCGCTGACGGAAAACAAGAAAGAGCCAGAGTATACGCCTCAGTCGGATGAAGAAGAACCAAAATACTCCTCTCATTTAGACGAAGAATATGATCCATCACCTGAGGGAGATTTTGACGAAGACATGTACGACGGCACCAACGATGACACCTATGGTGAAGACTTCGTGGTAAACTGTGGTATCGTGTCGGTTCTACCAGCTAAGTATGACGTGGTGTCTGAAATCTCTGAGACTGAGGAAGATTTTGTTTCTGGTGAAAATGTGGATGACAAGCCGCTATGTTATTATGTAATGAACAGTGGTGTGGTAGAAGAACAAACGACTATGTTTGAACGTCCTAGCCCTAGGATGATGTACCATTTGAAGCCGTTATTCATAAAGGTGAAAGTTGATGGGGTGTCTGTCAACAAGGTATTTGTGGATGGTGGGGAGACTGTGAACCTAATGCCTCACAATCTGTTTAAGAAAATTGGAAAAACGGAGGCTGACCTTCGACAGCACAACATGGTTTTGTCCAACTATGAAGGCAAGACCAGTAACATCCTGGGGGTTGTCCAAGTGGACTTGGCAGTGGGTACAACCAACAGGCTGACACTCTTTATGGTCACCAAATCAAAAGAAAATTTTAATCTATTGTTGGGACGGGAGTGGATCCATGGAATTAGGGCAGTACCGTCAACAATGCACCAGAGATTGACCATTTGGAGAAAGGATGACATCGTCAAAAACATTGAGGCAGATCAAAGCTATTACAAAGTCGATGAAGCCAAGGGTAATAAGAAGTCTTTTGACCAACACTTAGCGAATGTGGCTCCGTGTGATGACGGGTCAGGGTCTTACACCTCTGTCGACACGGGTCGTGTCCTGAAGCTGGACCCCGACTATGGGTTCATCTGGGACGCTGCCGACGAAGGCATGGAGCCAATGGAAATGCCACCAATGGGGTGGCCCACTACAGGTGAAAATGACTGCTGAGTTAGAAAGCATGACTCGGATTTCGGCCTATCTGGCTGAAAACAGAAAGATGTCGACACTTGAGAAAGACGAAACTCTCCAAATAGCTAAGGGAGCCGACTGTGACAAAAAAAGCCAATGGCCAACAAGGCCAAAGGGAAGCTGTAGAAAATTAGAGGCTTGATGGTATTTATGATGATGAACCTTTGGGGTTCGAAAAAGGCCCAGATCATGAGCTGCAAAGAATGCAAGCCCAGGACCCGCTTGTGGAAATCGACTTAGGGGATGGGACAACCAAAAGGCCCACATACTTGAGTGCCAAGGTAGGACCAGAAATGAAGGCCAAGTTGGCTAAAGTGTTGAAAGAATACAAGGACTGTTTTGCCTAGGATTATGGCGAAATGCCTGGCTTGAGTCGGAGTGTAGTTGAGCATCGGCTCCCAATCCAGCCAGGAAAGAGGCCAGTAAAGCAACACCCTCGACGCTTCGCCCCGGAAGTCATGTCGAAGATCAAGCAGGAAATTGAAAGACTGCTCAAAAGTCGGTTCATCAGAACTGCAAGGTATGTCGAGTGGATAGTAAACATAGTACCTCTTATTAAGAAAAATGGGACCCTTCGAGTTTGCATCGACTTTAGGGATTTGAACAACGCTACCCCTAAAGACGAATATTCGATGCCCGTGGCAGAGATGTTAGTTGACTCAGCCGCGGGCTTCGAATACTTGAGCATGCTCGACGGCTATTCCGGTTACAATCAAATTCTCATAGCCGAAGAGGATATCCCCAAAACCGCATTTCGATGTCCTAGAGCTTTGGGGACATATGAATGGGTTGTGATGCCTTTTGGGTTGAAAAACACTGGGGAAACTTACCAAAGGGCTATGAATGCTATATTCCATGATTTTATTGAAAATTTTATGCAGGTATACATTGATGTCATAGTCATAAAATCGTCATCAGAGGATGGTCATCTCGACCACCTCCGGCGCTCATTTGAGCGAATGAGGAAATATGGATTAAAAATGAATACACTAAAATGTGCCTTTGGTGTTCATGCAGGGGACTTCTTGGGATTCGTAGTCCACAAGCGAGGCATCGAGATCAACCAGAACAAAACGAAGGCAATCGTAGATCTCAAGCCTCCGACGACAAAGAAACAGCTCCAGTCTTTGTTGGGGAAGATCAATTTCTTGAGGAGGTTCATCTCGAACCTAAGTCGCAAGACGGAAGTGTTTTCACCACTGCTCAAGACCAAGAAGGAGAGTGAGTTCCGCTGGGGGTAAGAGCAACAAGAGGCCTTCGACGCAATTAAGGAATATCTTACGAAGCCTCCAATATTATTACCACCTAGTATAAATAAAAGCATGAAGTTGTACATTGCAGCGTCGGATGCGGCCATAGGCAGTATGTTAGCACAAGAGGATGATGGTGGCGTCGAAAGACCCATCTATTACCTTAGTAGGATACTGATAGATGCCGAAACTAGGTACACTATGATTGAAAAAATGTGCCTATGTTTGTACTTCTCATGTATGAAATTAAAGCAATATATCAAACCAGTTAATGTTTATGTTTCGTCGCATTTTGATGTCATTAAGCATATGTTGTCCAAACCTATTTTGCATAGTCGAATTGGGAAATGGGCACTAGCGTTAACTGAAATCTCCCTGACATACGTCCCTTTGAGGGCGATGAAGGGTCAAATAGTGGCAGACTTTATTGTCGACCACGTTGTAGTCGAAATGTCGATACATAGCATCGACGTCGCCCCGTGGAAATTATACTTTGATGGGTCAAGCCATAAAAACAGGGCAGGTGTTGGAATCCTAATAATATCCCCACAGGGTATCCCAACGACCTTTAAATGCAAAGTTGATGGCAAATGCTCAAATAGCGAGGCAGAGTACGAAGCCTTAATCACTGGTCTTAAGATACTCAAAGACTTGGGAGCCAAAGAGGTCGAGATAATAGGAGACTCGGAATTGGTGATTAAACAAATCACAAGGGAGTACAAGTGCATAAAGGAGCACCTTTTAAGTTACTTCTCGTTGGTAAAGCGTTTGTTGGAACATTTCAAAATTGTCAACATCTCGCATGTGCCAAGGATGGAAAACCATAAAGCTAATGAACTAGCACAAATTGCCTCTGGTTATAAAGTATCGGAAGGTAAGTTGAAAGGCTTCATCGAAACTAGAAAGAAGACGGTGTCGAACGTACACGCACCATCAAGTTGGTCGATATCCAAAGTCTCGATGAGCTTGGTCGAAGGTTTAGAAAGTTGTGAGGTTTTCGTTAACGATATGTCACCAACGGATTGGCGAAAGCCAATTATGGAATATCTGGAGAACCCGTTGGGCAGGACCGATCGAAAGACTAAGTACAGAGCGATGAGTTATATCCTAGTAAGCAATGAGTTATTGAAGAAAAATCCAGAGGGGGTGTTGCTCAAATGCTTAGGAGATACTGATGCCTATTTGGCAATTTCTGAGGTTCATAGTGGGGCTTGTGGAGCCCACCAGGTTGGCCAAAAAATGAAATGTCTTTTGTTTCGATAAGGTCTATACTGGCCCAGCATGCTCAAGGATTGCATAGATTTCGCGAAAGGATGCCAGGATTGCTAGAAGCACGCAAACATCCAGCATATCCCAGCCAGCGAATTACATGTGATTGTCAAACCATGGCCATTTCGAGGATGGGCTTTGGATGTAATAGGGGAGATTCGGCCAGCTTCGTCGAAGCAACAAAGATTCATCCTCGTGGGAATATACTACTTCACGAAATGGATAGAGGTTGTGCCTCTGGTGAAGGTGGACCAAGAGGCCGTGATAGACTTTATCCAGAATCATATCTTGTATAGTTTGGGATACCTAGGACAATCACGATAGACCAAGGCTCTGTGTTTGTGGGGCAGAAGATGCAAGAGTTTGCGGCAGAAACAGGTTTCAAGCTGGTTACTTCGACGCCATACTATGCTCATACGAGTGGTCAGGTCGAAGCAGCTAACAAGATAATAATTGGGTTAATCAAGAAGCATGTTGCGAAAAAGCCAAAGAACTGTCATAAGACGTTGAGCCAAGTGTTATGGGCTTGTCGGACATCACCCAAAGAGTCAACCAACTCTACTCCATTCCGTCTAACCTACGGGCACGACGCCGTGCTACCAGCAGAAGTATGCTTGTAATCCGTTAGAGTGCAATGACAAAATGAGATTCCGTTGGAAAAGTATTGGGAAATGATGTTGGACGAACTCGTGGACTTAGACGAGGAGAGAATGGTAGCTTTAAATGTATTATTGCGCCAGAAGACACGAGTGGCCAAGGCATACAACAAACAGGTCAAGAAGAAAACCTTTGCCGTGAATGACTATGTTTGAAAAACGCTGTTGCCCATGGATCGACGAGATCGAACAATGGGAAAATGGTCACCAAACTGGGAGGGCTCCTCAGCTTCTCAGACGTCAGAATCGGCCCATTGCCTATGAGAGATAATGGGTTGCATTGGGAAGCCTCCACTGAGGTTGATGGTCGACCTCATCGCCATCACTTATCTTAAGTGTATACTCAATCTTTCCACATGCGGCATCATACGCATTCCCATTAGCAGAAAAATAAACACAGATATCAATTAGGAAAAGCAATATATATATTTGTCCTAATATCCCAGACCTTTAAAAGCTAAGAATCTTAAGTTCCTGACAGAAAATGGTTTCCCGGCGGAGTCACCATCCTGTGGTTTCATTCCAAATTAACGGCGTTTTGACCTAAGATCCTAGTGACGCCAGGGTTTCAAGAGATAAGAGGAACAAAATGCCTTGAAAGGCGCCATTTTTGTGGTACCCCCTTTCAAGATTTCTACCTAGGGGACGAGAAGAGAACGATGTCAGTTCAATTCCCCAGCAGAGTCGCCATTTTTCTGTAGCGGGTGATTTTTGGATATGGTTGCGAAGCACAATCGCTCTGGTACTACAACTCGATTCATTTTTTATCCTATTGAAGCTGATGAAGGAAGGGAAATAGATGTCTCAAACTAACCCTGCTTGCATACTGAGGTTAAACAGTCAAAACTGTTGGTTTACCGATGCTACAAAGATTCGGGGTCTCTCCTAGGTTATTTTGTTGAAAAGGGGTGCTTTAGGCTATCGGTTAGGATGTTAGGACAGATATATGAAAGTATGGGATTTTAGGTTTTTGTTTAGTGTGCTTGCTAAGATTTTTCTTTCAATCTTATGCCTACGTATTCCCGTTTTTTCCGAAACAGGGAAATCAGAGCGATCGTAGTTCCTCCTATTCTATGGGAGGAAATGGTGTTTTGTGTCTTGTTTGAAGCCCAAGACGTGAAGCGAAAGGTGATCTATATCTTGTTCAAAGCCCAAGATGTGAAGCTGAAGGTGGTTTGTATCTTGTTCAAAGCCCAAGATGTGAAGCTAAAAGGTGTTGTCTTTAGAGAGAATTTGTCATCTCTAAAGAGGGTCTGTTTGTCACAATTGTTTATAAAGGATAATTACTTTAACCAGGATATGTGAATCCGGCAATGCCATAATTTCCTTTATAGGGGGTTCCAACCTGAAGGAGAAGACTTTAACTCAGTGTAGAGCAATGCTATCTTTCCTTAGGAATTTCTCATGCTAAAAGAGGGACAGTGGCATGGATGTAGATGATCCAGAGGCTTGCCGCTTACAGCGATTAGA